>OY725338.1:20381654-21004779 GCA_963243735.1 Neocrepidodera transversa
GATAAAATTCATGATCCAAGATAAAAAATAATCATCATCCATGATTTAAGATAATGATTATTTGTCATATAAAACGTCATAGAAAATGTAATATATGATACATGACTAAATTTGTCTTTAACTTCTCTATCAATATTTTTTAACCACATCGCAGGTCAAATATTTTTGTTATTGTTTAATTTCTAATATTTTGATTTTTTTTTAATTGACTAATAATGTATCTTTTTTATCAAATTTTTTAAGTAATAGTATATTCGTTTTGATGACATTAAAACGAATTTACAAAAGTACGAGGACAGGACCGTAATTAAAAATTATTGTCACTGATAATGTTAGTTATTTCAGATAAAACGTTTATCAATTTTTGTAATAAAAAAGACAGGTCCGCATTTAAAAAAAAATAACTTGACTAAGACACGAAACGTCGTAACGAAGATTTATTAATACATTTTTGTAGCAAATTTGAGATACAATAAAACTTTTCTTTTTCATTTTTTGATATTTTTTCAAATAAAAAGTCCATGCCAAAAAACCAAAATTCCCTGTAGATATTTTTTGACTAATGTAATACTCTCCAAAATAGTTAACTTTTTCCCATTTAACCGCCTCTGTATCTCTTACGGTTTCTGATATAGCAATGTTATCCCTTCCAATTCCAAACATCCTGTATATTGATAAGAAAAATTACATAAAGGGGACAGATGCCTTGTCTAAGATTGTATTTTTAAATTTTGTAGAGATGTGAATTGTAAAGATTATAATAAAAAAAATTAATTTACATAGCTCAGTCTTTTTAATACCCATAAAATGTAGAAGAAAGTAAATAGGGACAAACGTTGAGACAAATAGAAAGAAGAAGAACAATTTGAATAAATATCATAGAATAAGTTAGTAGTAAAGAAGCCAGACAGATAAAAAATATAGAAAAAGTCTGAAAACAAGGACGCAGATATGGGGAGGGTAAAGGGGGTAACTACCCCCCCCCCCAGAATACCAAAAAATAGCACGAAAAGAAAAAATAAAATATAAAAAATGTAGAAACGGACAAAAATATTTGTCTAAAAGTTTGATTACCCCCTCCCTTGTCTGAAAAAGATATCTAAGATAAAGAATCATTCAGATCTAGGTGAAAACGTGAATTTGCTGAAGAATTCGTAGGAAGAGGTGCAAAAGTTTCAGGAACATTAAAAATTTAAATAAAGTGTATTTTTTTTAATTATTGTCAAAAAATTTTTATAGAATGAACTCAGCCCGGATTGAGAATCTTAGGATATCTTGTCTACCGAATGGTCCATATCAATTATCTTCTCGCGGTTTGTAGCGTCGAAACTAATAGATATAAAAATGAAAAAAAAACTGTATTATTGATTCGAAATCCCTACAAACAAAAAATAAGTTTTATTTATACAGAGTGATCCATATTCGAGTGGCTAGATTTTTTCTTGTGGGGTTATATTAAGGATAAGGTGTACTGTGAAGAGCGCATCCGAGAGGCCTTCACGACAGTCAGTAATGAAATGTTTATAAATAACAATTCACTAAAAAGAAGTATAAGAAAATCCATTGAACAAAATGGACAACATTTTGAACATTTAATGTAGTGTAACGAGGCCGGCCATGTGGACGCGGCGCACACCGCACTCTAGAATTACGGAGAATATTCGAGTAATCGTGACGTCACCGTTCTAGATGTCTCGAGATCGGTCGTTATAAGTATATATTGATATGGTTTTTTATATGTGTAGTTTAGTTCTGTTTTGTGGTTGACGGAGATTGAAAGGTAGAAAGTGATTGTCAAATGTAAGTATAACAGTGGAAAAAAGGTTATGATATGAAGTTTAAGGTGCGTATGGAAGTGTTTAAGATTTGTTAAGTATTTTTTGTGTTTAGATGATTTTTTTTTTGATTTTATTATCACTTCATTTATAAAATTACAACAATTGTGGTACAAATTAAAGGAAAAAAATCTTGGTATTTAAAATTCATTAAATAAAAAAATCTAGTTGGATATAAACAAAAGATTGGAAAAAAAGTAGTAAACAGAAAATAGGTTGTCAAACAATTTTTAAGAACTGTCATTAAATTATAATTTAAAAATTGTATATGAAATAGTTTTGAGAAGAAATAGAATAAAACAAAAACAAAAAATTAAAACATTTATAGTTTAATTTATCTTAATACGTATTTTATCATAAATTAATAATTATAAAGAAAATGCAGTACTAATCAGGAATATGGAGAGAATAGATGAATAGTATCAGAAAAGGATTTTGCAGACCATAGGATAAAGATTTAAGAAATAAAGAGACGAAGCTGATTAGAACAAGGAATAGTGTTGCAAGAGTTGGATTTGTTGGAGGGGTATAAAGAAGAAAAAGTAAACAGGATATAGAATAGTAAAAAAGAAGAGCCGAAGAAAGAATTTTTTTTAAGGGGCCAAGGAGGAGGGTCCCTAAGCCCTGAAATCGGCCCAAAAAATTTTCCTGTCAAATGTAGTGGAAATTGTTTCTTGGACAGATTCCAGCTATATTGAGTCATTTTCAGGCGAAACGGGCCACCGCAGGCACCCAGGGCCGCCTCAAACACCCCCCAGCCCCCCGAGAAATAGATCAAATTATTCTCAAGTAATTCAGTCGTAAAGTGTTTCCTTCACATGATCCAACACTATTGAGTCATTTTTAGGCGCAACACGTCACCCCAGACCACCAGGCCCGTCACAAACAGCCCCTACCAGGAATGAACTCAAAATATTTTCGTGCATTCGGAAATGATTTCTTTTATCAGTTTTGGCAATATTCAGTCATTTCCTATCAAAACGGCAATGCAGGAATGTGATCTACTCTTCGCGTTACCCGGGAACAAGGACGTGGACCTGGTAGATATATGTTCCCTTGGGGTGCTTGTTTAATGTGAGAGCGGCTGCAGAATATCTATCAACGAGCGCAGAACTTTTATAACAAACATAACAAAACGGATAGTTTTGAAGCAGGATGTCAATGGGTCTGAAGGACCTTTGGGGGGCCGGTGGGTTGGGCGAGGGAGGGGGGGGGTGGCGGTGTTACCCGTTTCGCTCAAAGATGATTAACATTGGTAGATTTTGTGCCATAAACACTCCCGACTTAACTGCCTCAAAAGAATTTGAGTTCTTCTCTCGGGGTATTGGGGGGGGGGGGGGGGGTCCTGGACATCTGGGATGACCGATCTCGACCGAAAATGAGTTAATATTGCGAGATGCTTGTGAGAAACAGTTCCCGACATTATTTTCTGGAGATAATTTGAATATTTTTCTCTAGGGTTCGGAGGGGGTTTGAGGCGGCCCTGGGTGCCTGGGATGACCCGTTTCGCCCGAAAATGACTCAATATTGCTGGAATATGTCCAAGAAACAATTTCCAGTACATTTGACTGGAAAATTTTTTGGGCCGATTTCGGGGCTTAGGGACCCTCCTCTATTATAATTTTTTTTAATTTTTTTTTGTAATGTTAATTATTATTTTTTATTCAAGGAACCCAGCCAAATAAGAGACAGTTTCATAAGTAACAAGCCATACTAATATAATATATACTTGGAAGAGCCGGACAAGGGGAATGGGGAATAGAAGACGAATTTTGTTAGTTGTGTTTAATATAAATATAAGAATTGTGTTTTTTTACTATAAATAAATTAGTTATAGTGTTTAAGTTCACCGAACCCGAACTTTAAAATATTAAAGTAGTTTCAAAATAAGCAAATAATTTTTTTTCTCGATAATTTGACTTTTCGTTCAATAACTTTAAAACAGTATAATTTAAACCTATAGTATGAGGTATGTATATAAAACGTATAGAATAGTCGTTCTAAATGAATATTATACAGTGTTTCATATAAAAAAAACAAAGTTTTTATCATTACAATTTTGAAAATTTAATCTTAGCGTGAGTTAACTTTTGATAAAATTTACCAAATAAAAACTAAATGCGGAAAATTTGCCGCTAATGGTGAAAAAATAAAATTTGTCGCTATTGTTGTTCAGACAATTATTGATTTAATTACCCCAAAAATCTAAATGCTGAAAATTTGCCGCTAATTAGTTGCGAAAAAATAAAATTTGTCGCTATTGTTGTTCACTATAAAAATTGTTTTTCTTTTGTAAGTTAATCTGAAAAAATAATTTTTTCACAACTTTCGACAAAACTTAAGAAAAACGAAAAAATATGCTCAATTACCGCTTATTTGCCGTCAAATGAAAAATGCTAGATCATTTGAAAAATGTGCTAACTTTACATGACAGAATCCGCGGAGAACAAAAGGCAAATACAATAGTGTTAATATTTCTAAATTGTATTTAATTAACACGTTGACCATGACGTGCGTCACCATGTGGTACAGGTGAAAATCAAGGAAAATATAAAAGCAAAATGTCACAAAGTGTATTAAAAAATTGTATTTATTATTAGTGTTTGTTAAAAATACGACCAAAAAAATTTATGCAATTAGAAATTTTTTTTTCGAGTTACTGTTCTATATTATGTATTTGCCACGTATAAGTTATTTTCGAATCATCCTGTATTAGTCTATACGGTTTTCTGTGTTATTATTCTATTTTTTACGTTCATAACGGTATTGCGTGCTTGTAATTTCCTTCGCCTGCAAGAATCATATGTAGTTTACGAGGTTAGATAAGAAATCTTTCGAGGAAACTGGTATGGTCAAGAGAAGCGTTAACTTTAGCGCTTTGGATCTGATAACTCTATTAAACAATCATAGGGTATCGGTAAATGATACCTTATCATTAAATGGCGACTTAAATAAATAATAAGTAATCGAAAAATACTACAGATAATTTTATACAACAGTGTATGAATTCATATTTATAGTAAATCAAATCGGTGATATTTTCCGTGTTTTTTTACACCTATTACTATCAATCATCAGTAAGTCGCCTCGGAGTGTCACGTCGTCTAGGGTTATTAGTATTATTATTATTTATTGACAGTTTCAGAAAGTTTTATCAATATTTATGCAAATTTCATCAACAGTAAAAACACAAGAGCTTTTTTTATCGGATAAATTTCTCTTTGTAACGAAAAATTTTGCCAATCAGTAATTTTACGAGAAAAACTGACATGGAAAATGTTAGTTTTTCGAGGAAACTTACTGATGGAAAAATTTTGAGTTTAAAAGAAATTTATCCTTAAAAAAAAAGCTTAAGTGTTTTTTGGCAAGATAAATTAACGACAAAATATAGAATAAACAACAATATTGATACAATTAAATTATTTCATTATTACTATTTTTTAACAATTTTTATTATTTTATTATTCATCTTCCATATTTCAATATCAGCCAAACAAATAATTTTAAGAGCATGATTTACTTGACGAACAGATACACCTGAAGGGGATCAGTGTGGTCGGAGGAAGCTCATTTTATGATAGGGGGCGTGTCTTATCCCATTTGTGACCACGTTTCTCGGTCTCTACCAGGGTAGCTATAAATGTTGGTCGAATTGTATCGACTGGATTTATTATGCATCATAACTTTTGAATAAAAATAAAGGTAACTTAAAAATTGTTTTATTTTTGCTGAAATGTAGATAAAATCAAGTACGCTAATTATTTTTATGGTAATCTTTTGTAATCTCATAATCCTCAAATTCAAAACAGGTGGCGCATTTTACATGTCGTTTTGGGAGCACCCGGGGCACGTGGCGCATCTTACATACAGCCCCTGGTAGTACCAATTATGATTTTGGTTAATAGTCATATCTTTTTCCCAATTTGTCTGGGGTTTACAAAAATATTGTGATTATTTATTAGAAAACTATTTTTATATTTTTATAAGCCTCATCCTAATCTATTTAAATTTATAGATGTGTTAAAAGGATTTCAAATTGAAATTTATGCACAAATTCAAAGTACAGCCGTATGTGTTAAATGTTATAACATAAAATTGAAAACAAAACAAAAGAGTATAAAAAGTTTAGTAATTCAATATAAAAATAATGTTATGAGTGAAAATAAATTATAAGACCTGATTCGATTTTTTTAAATACATTTTGTATGCCCCTCGTAAAGTAAAAGTAAAACAGATGTATTTTATTTTCACTCATAAAACTCGATTTTGTTAATATTCCGTGAGGGAGCCACTTCCTAAACAGAAACGAGACTCATTCTAGTAAATGTAAGGGTTTCGTAGTACCCCAATTTTTTTCTTATTTTTGATTAAAAAAAAAATAAAAAAAAATGTATATGTAGATAAAGGTTACATCTTTGCTCCTACTCTCCCAAATTTGAAAAATTTTATCTGCTTTTTTTGAAAAAAATTCGTAAACTTGTTGAACATTTTTAGGTTTTTAATGATTTTCACGATTTTTTTCAGAAAAAACTAAAACATATTTTCACAATTTTCGAGAGTAGGAGCCTAGATTTAACCTTTATCTCTTTATGTATATTTTTTTGCTTTCTTAAAAATTAAAATTAAAAAAAAAATCGGAGGACTACGAAACTACTGCTTACACTACTTATAGCTTTCTGTTCGTAAAGTAAATCACGCTCTTAACCTACAGAACTAAGGTTAAAGTGACGTGCCGACGCGATTTACAGCTACTAGATACAGTCTGATTATGAGGAACATGCATTTTTATCGCGAGGAACAGGCATTTTTATCGCGATAAAAATGGATGCACCTTTTTTATCGCTGTCAAACTGACAAAACTCTCATCATTAAATGACACATTTTACATAGGAGTTAATTTATCAAATTTAAAAATAAAGAGAATGTAAAACGATAATACACAACTAACGCCATCTACTAATGGGACACCGAGTCACTAATTGCTTGGGGAAAATATTCCACCTGTGTAATAAGCACCAGTACCAAGAGGATCCGACAAAAGGCCAATCTCCAAAGGTTATGAAACCCCAAACAAGTGTTAAATACTTGTAAGTTTCGAGAGCTTGATTTCTATGCATACCGGACAGCTGTTTCGTCCCTTAAGGATTCATCATAAACAATGTGCTCAGATGCGTAGAATTGAAAAAAATTTAAAAATGCTTAGGTTGATTCACTGATTAATTTGACATGAAACGGCCGACAATATATCTTTCTTTCACCACTATAATTTGTTTCTAATTACTTCCAAGTCCAGTGACAACTATAATAAAAATTTCCCAACTTAATGTACTATCTTCCTTTCTCTTAGATTCGGGAAATTAATAGGGTTTTATCTCGTCGAAAACCGCTCTCGTTAATGTACTCTTGAATTTAGTAATATAGCGCTCCGTATTCCTTATTCATTCTCCTTTTTTATAATCTAACTTGAATTTAATTGCTACGATGCCATGCACTGCGAATCAAAACATAATTTTAAAGTAAAAATGAGATTCCTGTTTAATTTCCATTGGGAAATTTCAATGTTACAAAAAAAAAACGTTTGTGATTTTATTAAAAAGTTTAGGTTTAGAACGTAATTATCAAAAAATCTTTTTTGATTTAATTTATGCCGGAACAAAATATTTTTATATAATTCTTCAATTAAATTACTGCTATTACTTATATCTTATAATAAACGTTATCGTCGTCGTTAACGACACTAAAATCGATCTAATGATGTTGAGATTTGAAAAAATTCAACGGTAATTGTGCATTTATTTAATAATGTGTAAATTCAATGAATTTATTATATTGATTACTTTAATAAAATGTGGTGCAACATTGCGCAATTATTACTTTCTAACGGTAAATAAATGGTTAACATTATTTTTTAATTTCAACAGCTAGTTTATCAACAAATTAACCATATTAAAAAATAATTTATAATTAATGTCGGTCTAGATTAGTTATCTTGGTGTATCGAACAAACGTTAATCATTGAATTCAACCTTTTTGTATAGATTAGAAAAAAAATCCCGAAAAAAAGTTCTTGCTGCTATAAAATTAATTTATCACAGTATATATTAAAATGAAACGCTATTTTTAAACTAAATAGATGAATCACTGACTAAATGTACATAAGAAATTGATTAATTGAAAGGGCTAATTTTAGTAACCGCACGAAACCCGGCAATTCTTAACCAATCAGACCGTAGCCTATATGTATAGTATATGTAGGAAGTGACCTATATAACGCAATCTAATGACTCACAAAATGGATTCGCCGATTACCTAATTGATGGACACGAACGAACTCTGGCATTTTTATGTACTAAAAGCATTGACCTAGCTCTATAACATAGATATTATACTTAAAGGGATTAATTTGTACTGCGTAATAAATAGGGTGTGTGAGAAATTACAAAGGTTAAATGATAATGAACTTGCCCTAAACAATGTTTTAGTCTCTTTCTCCTATTTAAATTAAATCAATTGGCAAAAATTAGTAAGTCTCTAATAATTTTGGATAGACGCTAAAATACAGGATGTCCCAAATAAGAGCGATTGATTGTAAATGTTAATGGGATTTTCACTAAATGTTTTCGTTTACTCAAAGGTTTTTTTACATAAATGGTATATTTTGATGACGGTCAAAAAAGTGATTCATCTGCTTTTTAAAAAATGTATAGTTAGATATATTTTGCTCTCCTAACAACTAAGATATTCGAGTTTTCAAGAAATATTGCATTTTTCCTTGTGGGAAACGTGACATTAAATAAAAAATAACAAATCTGACAAAAAATTTATTCAGCAACAAAACATAATACAAGAACTAAAAAATAACATCAGGAAACATTCCGCCCGACATGTTAGAAAAATAATTGCTTTATTATGTACATTAAATTTTTGTTGTTTTGTTGCTCAATAAATTCTTTGTCAAAGTTAATTTTTACTTACTGTTAGGAAAAATGTAGTGTTCCTTGAAAACTCGAATATCTTTGTTGTTAGGAAAGTAAAAGAAGAATCGCTCTTTTAAATGGTATTAAAATATATAGGGTGTTCCATTTAAAATAATGCAATTTTTTTTAATTTCTTCTGACCAAAATTAGTAATAGTACTGATGGGAAAAAATGTAAACAAACTTCATAAAGAACTACAATTAGTGAAAACACGATTTGTTTAGGACAATTAATAAACTATGTATTTACATTAAATCGATCACTCTTATTTGGGACACATTGTATTATTATTATTGGCAAAATCAAAATACTAATCCGCTCATATTTTCTATGGCAAACTGTTGCTCTTCTTTCGGGGATTATTTTTACAGGCGGAAAATATACACAGTGAAAAAATCCCCGTACAATAACCAAGATACAGACTGTTTTATCTATTTTGACGATTTTCTTCCTTATATACCTACTCATAACTCGAGAACCACCCTATAGATATTTTGACGTTTGGCGCATGTCTTGTTAAATGTAAGATTATATTAAAATGTAACAAAATCCAGGTCACGTTTAGGAAAAAATTCACACAATTTTTCATTCTGAAAGCAACACCCTGTATATTTGTTTTTATATTTAAAAAAGAAAATAAAAATTTGAATTTAATGATGTGGTTTTTATTTTTGTACGGATGTAAAAAAATCAACAGTGTTTTAAAATTATTTGTATAAATATGAGCGCGACCCTAGCAGTATTTAAAATCAGCGCTTTGAAGTAATGTATATTGCCAGTATCTGAAGTATTCTTCAAGGCTGTGATTTTAAAAAATAATCTAGCTGCACTGACATTTATAAATAAAGTTGCAAATTAGGATATTTAAGTTGAAAGACTATTAGTACGTCCAGAGATGAGCTAAGGGGAGGTTGCCAACTTAATTTTTAATTAAAAATCGATCGAATATTCAATCACAAAAGAACGCATCATGTATTCTTCTACAAGGTAGTGTGGAAATGGGTATATTTAAGTATGCGAATGTAATTCTGTTCGAGACATTTTTGCTGTATTTGGTCCTAAATACAGACCTGAAATTACTTAAGGTAATGGTTTAAATGTGATTAAGTACGAATCTAATATGAAGGCTTTAAGAATTTACTTTGCTAGGTTTAGTGGTAACTTAAAAAATAATAAAAATTGATCCACAAAAATTTTAATCAGTTTTTTCATATATGAAAACGAATTTAATAAAAAATCAGATACACAGGGGTGTTTTTGTAAGGTGGTACTTTTTGTGATTTTTTTTGCCAAACCTGTCCTGATTTTCCTTATATCGATAAGATATTTAGGTCACCTTTGTTGAATGTCAAAAAATCTACAGGACTTTTTTTTCATGTTTTATTTATCTAAAGGTTCCTACATTGTTACAATTTTAATTAAATATTTAAACATGTGAATCAGAACGAGGTCCAATTTAGCTAATGGTCGTTTCTCGCATTACAAAATCACTGGTGAAGTACAATATTGACGTTTCGTGTTTACCCTCAAACCCTCGTTGGGATTCAGTAAATATTATAACTTAATCTGAGGAAATGACCTACATAAGAAAGAATTTATTAAAGAGATTACTATTTTCTTAGAAAAAAAAAATGATAAGAAAGGTAAAAAATAATCAACAGAATAGCTTTTAGTCTTGTTTGATATCAACAAATTACAGCAATGTTAAAAGAAACTCATGGTGTGGCTTTCTAAAAATATCAAACGGAAAGAATGATTGTAGATGTTGAACAAAAATCCATTGCGTTGTTGAAAAGCACTAAAAAATGACAGCACTAGACGAAACTTACAAGAAAAGCTTTTATTCCTTCAAATCCCTAAAGAAATGGCAGTAAAATAAATCTAAAATTAGCCTTCTGAATTCTTAAAAATTTAATAATAACAGGAAGCAGCTTGAAAAAAAAACGAGAGAAAAGCCTATTGTCTAAAATTGTCAAAATCCAAAAAAATAACAATAAATGTTGAATAAAAAGCTTGTGATCGGTCAAAATTCACAAAAAATGATGTAAGTCGTCCAAAACCACAATAAACTAATAGCACAGTTAAAATATAAAGAAAAACTTATAGTTAAAACAAATTAATTTAATAATATCCTAATCCAGATAATAACAGTAAATGGTAAATTTGCCGCTAATTAGTTGTGAAAAATAGCTATTTGTGTATTAAGAGCGGAAAGTGATACTTTGCTGCTTGAGGCAGAGAGTTACCCGCGCGACGCGTAGCGGAGCGCGGGCAATCTGCCGAAAGCGACAAAGCACTTTCTGCTCAAATTGCACACAAGATTTTTTCTACGATCACATTATTTTTAGACAAATAATTAAAAAAAAACATGAAAATACACTTCATAACCTAAAAATGAAATAATGACGTTTCATTAATTTTATAGTCTACTATTTGCACAAAACAGTAAGTAGATACTTAAATATGCAATCACTATTTCATATAGGTGTACCTAGGTGTATCTAGGTGTACCTTCTGACTGTTATATTTTTACTAGATAAATTTTATAAAATAAAGTTTAATTTCGTTCGAAATATCTTCAAATATTAATATTTCAACTAAAATATTCAGACTGCCCTACATTTTGTTTTAATATACCTGTTATTTACTACCTTTCTTTAGTTTATTGTAAATGAAAACAGGCGAGCGGAAAAGTACGCGCTAGAGCGACAATAATGTCAAATTATTACAGATCACGGAAAACGTCAACTTTGCGGTTAGATTTGAGTGTGCAAAAGCCTACTTTGGGTAGTGATCGTAGGAAAATAAAATTTGTCGCTATTGTTGTTCAGCATAAAAACTGTTTTTCCGCTCATATGAGCTTATGTTATAAACACCCTGTACATATTTAAATAATTATGAATATGGACGAGGTAAACTCATATCTAAAGTGACTCTAACCAAAGCTTCTTTTTCAAATTCTTCAACTACTTTTTTGAATAATTTTAAAATGTAGCGATTTTTCAGAAAATTTAGTAAAAATTTGAATATCTTGGCAACGCAGCATTTGATTTAAAAAAATAAATTACTGTCATAAAGACCACTGAAGTAGTAATCCAAAAATGTAAAAATATATAGGGTTTTTCATTTAAAAAAATCACAAACTTTTTAGCCCCTCGAATATGGACCACTCATTATAAATGTAACTATTTTATAGTTGTAGGGATTTTTGAACCAAATAATAGTATATTATATACCAAGGGACTAAAGTGCATCTTTTAATCATTAAAAGACACTTTAGTCCTGTGGTATATACGCTATTTTTTACACCACGGTCCCAAGGCCCCTTAATATTCAAATAATTATTTAAATACAATTTTTTTTTAAATATAATTTTTTTTTAATATAACTTTGTTCTAAAACTTCTTTTAAAGAATTTTAGTAGGTTAAAATATGTTTTTGCACAATTTAAAAAACTTATAATTTGATATATAAAGTATACTCTTGAGGGGAACACAACATTAGAGAGAAACGAGGGGAAATTTTGACGGAAGAGAGGAAATTTGAGACAAAAATAAGTAAAAAGAGGTTATCTAAAAAGGGGTAATTTCTGAAAAAAAGTGATAAAATTTGAGACAAAAGAAGGGAAATTTGACAAAAATGAAAATGAAAGGTTTAATTTAAAAAAGGGGTATTTTTAATGAGAGAAAAGAGGTAATTTTAGTAAAAAAGAGGAAAATTCAGATTAAATATTGTAAAAGTTGAGAGAAACAAGAGTAAATTTTGGAGAAAGAGCCAAAATTTAAGGCAAAAATGTGAACAAAATGAGAAAAAAGGGTAATTTTCGAAAACAGATAATTTTTAAAAAAACGTGTGATTTACTGAAAAAAAGTAACAAAATTTGAGAGAAATGAAGGGAAATTCGACAAAAATGAAAAAAAAGGGGTACTTTTAATGAGAGAAAAAGTAATTTTAGGGAAAAAAGAAAGGAAATTTGAGGCAAAAAAGTGACAAAAGTTGAGAGAAACAAAGGGAAGTTTTATAGGAAGAGGGAAAATTAAAGTCTAAAAAGTGACAAAAATTAGAAAAAAGGGGTAATTTTAGAAACCTATATTTCTGCAAAAAATTAAGAATTTTTAAGAGAAAAGAAGGGAAATTCGGCAAAAATAAGAAAAAAGAGGTAATTTTATAAAAAAAAAAATGTTCCGAGAGAAAAAATTTAAGGACAAAAGTGACAAAATTTGAGACAGAAAAGGGAAAAAATCTAGGAAAAACGAGAGGAAATTTTGGAGGGAAAATTTAAATAAAAAAAGTGACAAAAGTGAAAGAGAATGAAATAATTTCAGTAAAAAAGTGACAAAATTTGAGAGAAAAGATAGGAAATTTGAGACCAAAAAGTGACAAAACTTTGGAGAAACGAGGGGAAGTTTTTAGGGAAGACAGAAAATTTAAATCGAAAAAGTAGTAAAAATGAAAAAAAAGAGTAATTTTTAAAAAATTCGACAAAAATGTGAAAAAAAAGGATAATTTAAAAATAATTATTTACCTGTTAATTTTGTAAATATTTAAACGTAACAATTAATTCTATTATTTTTAAGTTTCCTACTTCTGATTAGGTGATCATGTTTGATATTAAATTATGTATTTTTTTTATAAAATACCGGCTCTTAAAAAAGTTATAAAAAAATCTGGGTTCCTGATGGGGCTTGAACTCAGACCAATTTCGATCAGCATTCAAATCAATAATGTCAGAACATTGCGACTTGTCACATTTAAGATATTTTAGAATAAAATCGTAAAAAATATATAATAAAGCTTACGACGATCTCGAAAAATGGTGTTAGAGAAAAGAAAATTAAAGACTGTACTGCCAAAAATTGTTTCCTATACTCCTTTGTAGAAGTATTTGACAGTTCTGAATTAAATTAGAATAAACAAGGTGGCTGGTTTCAATTGTTTTTTATTTGCAGGACTAAAAAAATTTAGTCCCAAGGGAGTAAAAGTGGCACTTTAGTCCCGCAAATGCGGGACTAAAGTACTAGTTTCGCTCCCCGCGGTGTAAAAAAGTTTTTTTCATTTTGATATCTTTATTAATTTTGAGGCTACAAGATAATTGGCCCACCCTGTATATAAAAATATTTATTAATAATTATTATTTGTATTAATTTATTTGACAGACCGGTTATAAAATTTAATTATATTTATTAGTTACGTAAAAATGTGGTATGGTGATATCAAAGTGTTTCAGATTCAATTTTCAAGTGCTAGTAATTGAGAATTAAATCTGGTAAGTTCAATAGACGTATTTCCGGATAGTATATCCAATTTAGTTATATAGATAGAACTTTCGCCAATACATTGGGTTATGTTAGTCACAGAAAATCCATTAATACCTTCACGACTTGAACTTTACTCAAAGTTCATTCATATACCGGGTTGATTACTATTTATAAGTACAAGGGTATCATCTTCGTAATTTCGTATTTTTTTAAAATTTATTATTAACAAAAAATACATATAAAGATGTGACGCTGTAATTATTAATAAAAATAAATTAAAGGTGGTTTTTCTTAAAAAAAAAGAATTATGTTTCATGAAGTTTTATTATTGTGTTGGTACTTTTTGTTTCTAGTTTTTATAAATATTTTTCTTTTTTTTATAAAAAAACCATGCTTTGGTTTTAGTCGTTCTTCTAATTTTTATTTTTTCGTAACACATCTCAGGGATGAAATTTTAAAAAATAAGAAACTTTTATTGACAGAATGATCAAATAACGATGTGTTTTGACATTTTTTTAGATCTCATTTTAAAAAAAAAATATAATATCCCAAAAATTATTAAATTTGAGTATAGAGAATACTTGACAAAAATGAAAGTATAATAATTGCACTGGATAAATTATGTATTTCCGTTTTGACCCCCATTTTTATAAATTTTAAAGATGGTGAAAAACCTATGACTGTTAAAAGATAATTTTTCTTTTAATTCATTTGAACACATTACGATTTTCATAGAGAAATGGTCATACCCAACCCAATATAACTTGTAAGGAGGAATTCAAATTTAAAAAAAATACAGGGCGTCCTATTTAGAAAAAAAAAAACATAAACATAACGTTGATCTAGCACGGCGTTATGAAGCACCCTGTACATTTGCAACTACTTTTATCTCCCTAATTTTCTTATTGATGTCTCACGGGACATAGGAGATACCGGACTTTATGGTACTAATCGATCACCCTGTATAAATAAAACAAATCAGGATCTGACTCAATCTCTATTATATAGTTTGTACATCCAACAAACAGAGTAATCACGTGAACACCCGATGTCCAGTTACTCTAAAAGTTATAACCCGAATAAAGAAATATGGTCCGAAACCAGTGGAGTTACACAAAAATCAATTAAAAAATTGAAATATAAAATTTAAATTAAATATAATCTTTTTAAATCTGTATCGATAAAATAAACCAATTAAGAAGTAAAAAAAATACGAATCAACTACTTTGAGTTTGGGATTTTCTGCTTATTTAAAAATAAATAGAAATCAACTACTTAATTGATACAAAATACATAATTTTATACGTTTGTAGAGATATACATTTATTTGCTATCAGAATCATCGTTTAAATTGATAATGAGAGGTTCGACTATATTTTCCATCAGTCTATCCGTTTTCCACATTTTGCCTTCCTCCTTTTCAATACTTTATTAAGAATGATTTGAGGGATATTACTCTATTGCCTTAATTTTTTATATACTATTTTGAAAGACCATTTAATTACTGTTTATTATAATAGAAAATAATATCTTGTATTGGATTATAAACGTTAATAACGCGATTAAATAAACCGTCAACAAATCTCTTAAAAATGATATCAATAAATAATATTTATTTGTAGATATGTACCAGATTTCCAAAACAACACAGAAAAAGTAAAATACAAAATAAAACACAAAATAAAATACAAAATACAATCTCTTAACAATTCCTTAATGCACGCCACAGATTTCAACGAACAGTAACAAATAAGTGTTAAAAATACCCCGGTCAAGTCAAACTTCCCTGAAACCAAACTAAAAAAGGTTAAACATGTGCTGATCACGCACTTTTATTACTCCGTTTGTTGGATATACAGACTTTAGTACTGATAATTTTTTTTAATATTGTTTTGTTAAACTAATGAACTCGTACTCGTACTTCAATTTTTATTATATTTCGTTTTTTTAAACAACTTTTAATCACTAAAGTTTGCACTTCATAAAGAATATACGAATACCATATAAAATGATCAGGAATCTCTGCTTTTATAAAATAAATATTTATATTTTAAATTAATTTTAATTTTCTATTTATAAGTGAATCTGGCAACGGTGGCAAGTTTAATCGTAAAAAATAAAATTGTAGGTTTCTTATTTTTAAGCGTAAAAAATAAATAATTTAGTAATCAAATTTCGATTGAAATATTAATAAAGTATTAAATTAATAAGTAGAAAATCTAGAAAAAGGTATGTGACAGCTTGAATCGCTCTGTAACTATCAATATTTTTTTTAATCATTATGAATGTATTTTGGCTCCATATATCAGCCAAAAACTTTCAAAAATGTTCAATAGGGACTTTTTGGTACGCATTTTAAAAATTTGGGATCTTGAAGAAAATAAATCCACTTTAATTTAAAAAATTTGCCCGTTGAAAAAAATTATATATTTAAAAAATTCATTTTTTGATAAAGGACCCCGCACGGAACATTGAGAAACTGGCCCTCGGTTAAAATGTTTTATACTCGACGATATTATCCCAATATCGATGCTGATAAAAAATATCACATGTACAGGGTGAGCACGACAATAAGCTAAAAATAATTTTAATTATACAGGGTACTCCAGGAAAGTGATTCATATAATGGAACACCCTGTATTTTTTACATTTTTAGATTCATTCTGAGCAGCTTGTTATAAACTTTGATCACCCTGTATACATTTTATTCTTGTGCTATCAAGTAGAACTCAAAAAGTTAAGAAGGGATATGTAAGCTGTTTTATCCGATTTTATGTCGTTTGGGTGGAGTATGTTCAGTGCGGGGTCATTTGACAATAATGGTAAAATTTTAATCGTACTAAAATTAATTATAGAAAAATAAAACGAAAAAATATGAGACGCTTTTACATCTATTTTAAAAAATAGTATGAAGTGAAGTAATAAAATTAAACAACATTTGATAATATTGGGACTAAAATTGACAATTGTGGTCTACCAATTAGACTTCAAAATTAATTTTTCGGTATATATTATATTCACCATTTTTTTGAAAATTCTTGGTAATATTTAAATTTTAAATACACCATCCACATTATTTACCCACTACAGGAAGTTTATCCGTCATTTTATAAAAGTCCCAGTAAATTTTTAGAAGTCCCAGTAATTTTTTGGATGTGTCAGTAATTTTTTAGAAGTCAAAATATTTTTTTTAAAATCCCAGTTATTTTTTGGAAGTCTATACTTTTTTTTAAAAGTTCCAGTAATTTTTTAGAAGTCCCAGTAATTTTTTGAATGTGTCAGTAATTTTTAGAAGTCACAGTAATTTTTTGGATGTGTCAGTAATTTTTTAGAAGTCCCAATAATGTTTTAAAAGCCCCAGTTATTTTTTGGAAGTTTGTACATCATTTTTCAGAAGTCCCAGTAAATTTTTAGAAGTCCCAGTAATTTTTTGAATATGTTAGTAATTTTTTAGAAGTCCCAGTAATTTTTTTAAAATCCCAGTTATTTTTAGGAAGTCTACACATCATTTTTTAAAAGTCACAGTAAATTTTTGGATGTGTCAGTAATTTTTTAGAAGTCCCAGTAATTTTTTAAAAGTCCCAGTTATTTTTTGGAAGTCTATACATCATTTTTTAAAAGTCCCAGTAATTTTTTAGAAGTCCCAGTAATTTTTTAAAAGTCCCAATTATTTTTTGGTTGTTTATACATCAATTTTCAGAAGTCCCAGTAAATTTCTAGAAGACCTAGTAATTTTTTGGATGTGACACAGGTTACCCCTAAAATTATTAATTCACTCAAAAAAATCATTTGACAATCTTTAACTTTATCACCCTATATCTATGTATTTTTGTGGTTAAAATATTTACCATTATTTATGTCTACAGACTATACAACTCCCCCACAAACGTTTAGAATATAATTTTACAGTCCACTAATTTTAATAATTGTCATAATTGTAACGTCAATTTGGTTTGGTGATCATTAATAAACATTCAACCGGCTGATACATTTATTGGGGTAAATACAACTTTAAAAATATTTGATACGCAAAAAATTGTAGATACTACAAAAATTATTATTTATATACATTTTTTATAAAATTTTAAAAATTAAACCATATAAAACAGGACAAAGAACTATTTTTTTAAAAACCAGCAAATTTTTATATAAGATTAGAATTTTTTTTTTTGTATTTTAAAAACTCTTTAATTCTATTGTTTCTGACATAATACAGACTTAAGTATTTTCTTTTTTCGATTTCATTTGCAACAAATACTTTACCGGATTGTTGAACACGATTTAAAGGTTTAGTTAGCAAAGAGTAAAAACGGTATCACCTGTATTTCATCAACTTCCGTTTTAATTTTGATAGATTCCGGTCATGCTTTATGTAATTTGTTTAGTGTAAAATGAAAAGATTGCCTTGACTCATATACATAATTTCATATAAATCAGTTCTATTGCACAGTATTTTACAAAAATAACATTATTATATTATTGACAACCTTTTTCTTTTTGTTCCGAACTGTTCAATATAATTCAATTAACACTTTTTTCGGGTAAAAAAAAGTTTCGGAAACCGGTAGCGAATTTCGCACGGTATAACCCACTGACATGTATCTTATTTAAACTGCTCGATGGCCTCGATGATCGTTTTATTTTGATGTAGCGAATTTTGTGGGCGAAGAATCGAGAGGATTTACGAGCTACATCTGGTTCAAGGCACTAACAACTCGATGGTCCAATTAAAATTATGATTTACACCGTTTTGTTGTGATGGATATTAGGTAATATTTTTTATTTATATTACGAAAAAAGCATCCGATAATAAAAAAAAAAAAAATAAATGTACAGACCCGATATTTTAATGCAAAATAAATTTTAAATCCATCAAATACATTTTGTTATAACTGTTTTTCATTCAATTTTTATTTTTTGTTGTTGAATTATGTTACGTTTTTTTGTGCCATCTTGTATTTTCATTATTTCTCTGGTTAGTATATTTTAATTTTAGACTCGTTTAATATCCCTACTTAATTTCTCCCTCTTTTCTTGGTATTACTATTTCCCATGTTAACGATTCTCTCTCTTTGCCTCTTCAGTCAAAACAATTGACATCTATATCGTCTATATTGCTTATTGAAAATTTCTTCTCTTCCCCTTGTTATATAGGGTAAGTTTTATTTATATTATATTTTCACTTAGATCCCTTCTTATCATTATTAATTATTTCGACGCTTTAACTTTTATTTTCAGTTATTTTTAATGTAGTATTTTTTTTTCTTATATTTACTTGAAAGTTCATATCTTATCTTTTATAACAATATAAATTATCTGATGTTTGTGGTGCTCTTTTAGTCTCGATTACAAAAAGATAATCTATTTTTAATTTGTTTTTACAGGTTGTCTTAAAATTTCATTCACTTTTGATTATTTTATATTTCATATTTTGATTTAAAGCTTCATATATTTGATATTAATAATATTTTTGTTTTATATTATTTAAAAAAAAAACAGAGACCACGAAATCTGGTAATTTATAAGATTTTTGTCTTGTATTTACTTTATGTTACTTTTAGAATTTTCTGGAAGTATTTTTGGACCAAACGTTTTTTTTTGAACAAGTTTTTTGAACCGAACAAGTTTTCTTTTGGAACGAGCAAGTTTTTTTTCCTCCTTTGGGACCTAACGTCTCTACTGCTGGATCCAATAAATAATTAAAAGAAACTCGAAGACAAGTCAAAAATCAAATTAAGTCACATTTCCAGAAAAAAAAGAAAATGTCTCTGAAAGAAATTTTTTTCGTATAAAAATATAACGTTTAATTTGAGTTTAATTTCCATATGCCCACAAAAAGAAAGAATGGACAGATTTTGAAATATATCAATTTTTTTGTCAATTTTTCTGAATACATCAAAAAAACAATTAGACTGGCGTTCAAATTTTTTTTTTTTTTAATATGTTACTTTTTGATGTGTATCAAATTCTATTATATATCTAACACATAATAAATAGAATTATCAACAAATTAAAATAATTATATTAACATATTTTGCCGTAGAAATAGAATCATTTTTTAAAATTCGATAAATGAATATAGGCACATAAATCAAACTCTAACGCCGGAACTGCTAAAAGTGAAAGTATGATTTTACTATATATGAACCGGATAATGCTACCGATCGTACAGACTTGACACTTCTTGAGTTTTTAAATTTATTACCGATACCTATTATGTAGACGGCTGATAATGAATTAGTTACATAAAAAGAAGTCGCAGATTAGTGGTACTGGTTTGGTTAGTTTTTTTTTTAATAGAATAAATAAATATTTATTTAGTGTTATGGTGAAACTTTTTTTAAAATTTATAGAATATGAAAGGACTTTTTTTAACTTTTATTAAGTTGTAAAATTTAATTTATTTATTAATTCTTTAGAAGTGATCATATTCTATCAAATTTTCCACCGAATATTCTAGCGATATCGTTTGGCAACGCAGATCAGCCAAGCGTTGAGTTTTCTATGGTTACAAAATTACCTCTAGCCAGGTGTAAAACCCTGGTCAGAACCATAATAATAAATATTATACAAAAGCTCAAGGATAAATTTTAGTTTCTCAAAAAGATTTTTACTATATTTAAGAAATGGGTAATATTTTACCTGCAGATTTTATAATTCAAAATATTAATTTTTTGTATTCAGAATTTACAAAATTCAAAGTACCTTCAGGTGTACTTTATTTATTATACAGTGTGTTTCAAAAATCTAGAAGCGGTCCTGAAATTCAAAAACTACTTGAATAAATTTCACTTCAAACTTTTTTCCAACTTTTTGGAACGAAGTTCCTTAACGCAGGCGTTACGGTAGGAGTTAAATAGCAGAAAGCGTCACCTAAGGAAAAAGCGTTATGCCAGCACCAGGCGACATTCCATATTTCTCTTATTCTAAGAATTTTCGCACCCTTTACAAATATAAGGAAGAGAGAGAGAGAAAGATTTTTTATTTTTTGGTTTTTTTCCGTTTTTTCGATTTTTTCTAATCTTTCCTCATTTTTTCTCATTCTGTTTTTTTTTCTATTTATTTATTTTGTTTTCTGTTTTTTCTCATTTTTTTCTTATTCCTCTCAGATTTTTTTCGATTTATTACAATTCTTTCCAATTATTTTTTTTGACGGTTACAATTGTTTTTAGTTTTTATGGACGTTTTTTGATTTTCGCAATTTTTTGCATTTTTTTTTAGCAATTGTTTGTCACTTTTTTGCGTTTTTTGAGATCTTTTTGAAATTTTCTTTGAGACTGCGTTTTTTTAGATTATTTTTAATTCCTTCTAATTTTTTTATGGTCAAAATTCTTTCCGATTTTTTGGTTGTTCTCTGTTTTATGCGATTTTTTGCACTTTTTTTTGTGATTTTTTGCATTTTTAATGATGTTTTTCGGTTTCTTGCGATTTTTTTTGCGTTTTTTACAATTTTTTGGTTTTTTCTTTTTTTCCGTATTTACCAATTTTGTTTTTCATTTTTTTTCAATATTTCTGTTTTTTTTTGCTTTCTTCGATTTTTTCTAATTTTTTCGATTCTTCCAATTTCTTCACTTTTTTTTTAGTTTTTTCTGTTTTTTTCGATTTTCTATATCCCCATTTTTTTGTCATTGTTCTATTCTTCTGATTTTTTCGATTACTTTGGATTTTTTGAATTTTACGATTTTTTTCGGTTTTTATTTTTTATGGTCGTTTTTTGATTTTTGCAATTTTTTTACATTTTTGTTTTTTCGATTTGTAGCAATTTTTTTTGCGCTTTTCTGCGTTTTTTATAGAATATTTTCAATTCCTTCAAATTTTTTCATTTTTTATGGTCATAATTCTTTTCGATTTTTTTACGGTATTTTTCGATTTCTTGCGATTTTTTTTGCGTTTTTTACAATTTTTTGGTTTTTTCTTTTTTTCCGTATTTACCAATTTTGTTTTTCATTTTTTTTCAATATTTCTGTTTTTTTTTGCTTTCTTCAATTTTTTCTAATTTTTTCGATTCTTCCAATTTCTTCACTTTTTTTTTAGTTTTTTCTGTTTTTTTCGATTTTTTATATCCCCATTTTTTTGTCATTGTTCTATTCTTCTGATTTTTTCGATTACTTTGGATTTTTTGAATTTTACGATTTTTTTCGGTTTTTATTTTTTATGGTCGTTTTTTGATTTTTGCAATTTTTTTACATTTTTGTTTTTTCGATTTGTAGCAATTTTTTTTGCGCTTTTCTGCGTTTTTTATAGATTATTTTCAATTCCTTCAAATTTTTTCATTTTTTATGGTCATAATTCTTTTCGATTTTTTTACGGTATTTTTCGATTTCTTGCGATTTTTAGGGTTTCTTCTATTCTTCTAATTTCTTCACTTTTCTTTCTAATTTTTTTCGATTTTTATAAACCCAATGTTTTCTCAATGTTTTGTTTTTATTTCTAATTATTTCTGTTGTTTTCTCATTTTTTCTTATTCTTCTGTTTTTTTCGATTTATTTCGAGTCCTTTGGAATTTTTCGGTTTTTCCGATTTTTTTCGGCTTTTCTGTTTTTTTCTTCAACAGTAAAAACACAAGAGCTTTTTTTTATCGGATAAATTTCTACAGATTGAAAAATTTTGAGTTTAAAAGAAATTTATCCTTAAAAAAAGCTTCAGTGTTTTTTGGCAAGATAAATTAACGACAGAATATAGAATGAACAACAATAATTATCTAGATTGATACAATTAAATTATTTCATTATTACTATTATTACTATTTTTTTATAATTTTTAAATATTTTTGCAATTTTTTTGATATTTTGTTTCGATTTCTTGGGATTTTTAGCGTTTTTTGCGTTTTTTACAATTTTTTGCTTTTATCATTTTTCTTTATTTAACAATTTTGTTTTTCATTTCTTTTTATCAATATTTCTGTTTTTCTTGCTTTCTTCGATTTTTTACAATTTTTTTCGATTCTTCCAATTTCTTCACTTTTTTTCTCAGTTTTTTTCTGTCTTTTTCGTTTTTTTATATCACCATTTTTTTTTCATTGTTCTGGTTTTTTTCTAATTATGTCTGTTTTCTCCTTTTCTCTTATTCTTCTGATTTTTTCGACTACTTTGGAATTTTTCAATTTTCCGTTTTTTTCAGACGGGGGTCGTCCCCCGACCGCATAATTTGTTTATTTTTTCCTACTTTTAATTTCCACTTTTTTATAATTTTTTTACAAACCTAAAAATTTTTGAGAAATATAAAATTCGGCGTTGTGTACTAGAAATTATTATTTTGACTAATCTGCATTAGTAAAAAGTACATTATATTTTATTACTAAAATTTTGAGAAAAAAATTTAATTAGCATTATTATTATTATTAGATTTATAAAAAAAATTATTCAATTATTAAATATAATGTTGAAATATTTTAAAATAAAAATAAAAACTAACTAATTTTATTCCTTCTTTATCCTACAAAATTCACGTTTTTTTATAAATTTTAATTTTTTTTACCGTCCATTAAAAATTATCTAATCTGCAAAGTATACACAAATAATAAACATTGGAAAAATATGGATACATAAAATGAATAAAAAAAGCGGCTATAAACATTAAACGAGCAAAAGAGCTTGAGCCATAACTAGGCCACCACAACTACTTTGAATAATGTAGTAATAAAAAAACATACGGGGCACACCATAATTTTTAATATAAACTAAAAAAAAAAAAAAATTAATATTTTACACTCAACACTTGTCACGTAAATATATGCTTTAAGGAGGCGTCATATTTTTAAGTAGCAGAAAAAAGGAAATTCGATATTTTAATAGAAAATTTATGTCTTTGTTCCAATATTTTTAAAATACTGCTAAAATTAATATTTTAGTATAATACCTAATGAAAACAAAGTTTCTTATAGAATTAAAATTATGGTGAGTAGTTTGAAATTCAGGATGCTATTTTTAAAAAAATTAGAAGAATCGAAAAAATTTGAAAAAAAAAACAAAAAATTGGAAAAAAATAGAAAAAACCAAAAACTTTGGAAATAATTGAGAGAGAAATTAGAAAATATTGGGAAAAAAATAAAAAAAAAACAAAAAACTTTGGAAAAAATTGAGAGAAAGAAAATATTGGGAAAAGAATTGTAAAAAAAAACGAAAAAAAAATCTTAAAAAAACGCAAGAAATCGAAAAATATCACAAAAAATCGTAAAACAATAGCAAAAAACCGCAACATTATCACAAAAAAAAATGACAAAAAAATTAAAAAACATAACAATGAGAAAAAAATAATGAGGAAAGATTAGAAAAAAAAATTAAAAGAATCTAAAAAATCTGAAACAAAATCATAAAAAATCGAAAATAATAATAAAAAATAAGAACCTTCGAAAAAAAGAAAAAAATTAAGAGGGAAATTTGAAAATATTGGGATAAAATGAAAAATAAAATTGTAATTTATGGAAAAAACGCAAAAATTGAAAAATATCACAAAAATCACAAAACAATCGCAAAAAAACCGCAACAAAATAACAAAAAAATCGGAAATTATCACAAAAAATCAAAGGAATAAGGAAATTAGAAAAAATTAGAAAACGAAAAAAATAGAAAAAAAAAGAACAATGAGAAAAAAAACAGAAAAATTAGAAAAAATCGAAAAAATGGAAAAAAACAGAAAATATCAGAAAAATGAGAAAAAGAGCGAGAAAAATCGAAAAACATCGCAAAATCAAAGAACCAAAAAACCGGAAACAAGTGAAACCATAAAAAAATTAAAAATTGAAATAAATTGTAAAAACTCGCAAAGAAATCCCAAAAAAGTCGAAAATAACAAAACCAAAAACTTTGGAAATAATTGAGAGAGAAATTAGAAAATATTGGGAAAAAAATGAAAAAAAAAACAAAAAACTTTGGGAAAAATTGAGAGAAAGAAAATATTGGGAAAAGAATTACAAAAAAAAAACGAAAAAAAAGCTTAAAAAAACGCAAGAAATCGAAAAATATCACAAAAAATCGTAAAACAACCGCAAAAAATCAATAAAATAAAAAAATGACAAAACAATAGAAAACAAAAAAAAGATTAGAAAAACAAAACAATCAGAAAAAATGAGGAAATTATCATAAAAAATCAAAAGAATAAAAAAAATGAGAAAAAATTTGAAAACGAAAAAAAATAGAAGAAAAACAACAATGAGAAAAATGAGGAAAAATTAGAAAAAATCGAAATGGACAAAAAAAAAGGAAAAAAAAAAACAAAAAAATCTGAAAATTGAGAAAAAAGCGAGAAAAATCGAAAAACATCGCAGAAATCAAAGAACAATCAGAAAACCGGAAACAACTGAAACTATAAAAAAATGAAAAAAATTCAAAAAATTGAAATAAATCGCAAAAACTCGCAAAGAAATCCCTAAAAGTCGGAAATAACTGCAAAAAAACAGAAGAATATAAGAAAAAATTAAAAAACAAATAGAAAAAGAAAACAGAACAATGATGAAAAAAAAATCTAAATAAGAAAAATTCATACTGTAGAATAAGACAGAGAGTAAGAGAAAGCGAGGGATGAAAAAATACAGTCTTTCATTTAAAGTAATAAAACTACGGTGCAGATCTTTTTATTGAGACAATGAACATTTAGTTAATTAGTAGTTTTTGTTATGAAAATCATGGGGTGCTAATTCCATTCCTGTCTTAAAATTTAAAACATCAGATTATCGGTGACAAATTTTTCGAAATTTACCAGATATCCAAAAACAAATGGAAATTTAACTTTTTTCAAATAATTCACTAGTTAATCTATTAAATATAGAATTACTATACATTGCAAGTTTTATTATTAAAGAAATATATTCTTTTTAAAACGGATTTCTGACGGACAAAAAGGATTCTGATTCTGACATTTTCCTTCATCGGATAAATCCTCACCCTTAGATTTAATAAGACTTTATGGCGTTTGATATCATCTTATAATATCCCAATCATCTCCTGATATTCTGAAGAGTTATGGGCTTTCTCATCTTAAAAATTGATCGGATGCCGTTATTTTTTTTATCGCTTTTATCGTAATATTTGCTGAAATCGAAAATATATTTTAAGTAATTCCTTTATCTATTAACAAATTTATTGTGACAATGAATATTTCTTTTAAATTGTAAAATACCACTGGATATCTAAACGGTAGCGACTGGAATCCAGAGAATGTAGTGAATTCCAGATATTTGGCAATGCAGTGCAGTCAAATAATTCCTGAATGTCACAGAATTTAACTTTTTATATCCCACAATACCTACTGATATATCAGTTTAACATATTTTAAAGTATGTGAAAGTTACCGATAAGTCCTTGTTATGTATCAAAACATAATACCCATCCCATTTACATTAAAACACAGCATACAATCACATAATAATCAGCCATTTAGTAAAAGTTCTTTTCTTGTTTAGTCGATTAGAGAACACGCAAAAAAAACGAGTAACTTTCTTTTGAAATTTACTATAAAAAAAAACAATTACGTTTTTTATCGATTAAACAACATATAACTTTCATTTAAATATATAATTATATTCTTCATCTCTAGTTGCGATAAGTCTAAATATTCTAAACTATAATGCTGCGATAATCAATTTTTATATATAACGTTTTGTCTCTTCATGATAATATAATCTTTTTATACATGCATTTTAGTGAATAAAATGCCACATTTACTCTCTTGGGACTAAAATATTTAAAAATCTCTATGTAGGAACTAAAGTGCCACTTTTACTTCCTTGGGACTAAAATTTTTAATAATATCTTTGTCAGCAGAGCGCCTCAAGAGGATCCATGTGCAAATCGTGACAGGTCAGTCTTATTAATTTTTCATTTTTTCAGTAACTTTTTATAACAATTAAGTAATAATATTGAGTGTTTCTTTTCACATAATTATCGTATGAATTTCTAAGTTGCGGTGCAAAAAATATTGTATTTTTATCCCTCGAGTGATTGTTGCCGAAGCGGAACGAAAACAACAATCTTTACTATCGGGATTAAAAGTGCCACTTTAGTCCCTTGGTAGATAATATACTATTTTTCTATCCCGATAAAATTTGTAAAAATTATGTAAATTTGATGAAATAGTTTCAAATAAAATGATTAGGAAAAAAAATAGATATCTCAAAAATGTATTTTACCCCTTTGCCATTAATCCACAAATTTTTACACCAAAACACAACAAAATTATTACATTTTAATTATTTGATGAAAAAAGGAATAACTCTCGCTATTTTAATATACATTTTTCTGTTATTTCTTAATTTAATAAAACCATTTTACACTGGAAAAATTATGTTTAGGAATTGTCACCGTTTTCTCTTCAAAATTTCCCCTCTATTATTTCTTAAATTTATCACTTTTGTACTTTTTTTACCCCATTTTTTTTATTATTTTTGACACTTTTTTAGTACTCTTCCACTCTTTTCTCTTAAGTTTTACTTAAGTTTGTACTTTTTACCCCACTTTTTTTCCTTATTTTTGTGACTTTTTATTACTTTTTTCAGTTATTTGTCTCTTAAATTTATCACTTTAGTTGTACATTTTTACCCCACTTTTTTATTATTTTCGTCACTTTTTTAGTACTTTTCCCCTCTGTTCGCTCTTAAGTTGTACAATTTTTGTAGTACTTTTTTACCCCACTTTTTTTCCTTATTTTTGTGACTTTTTAGTCTTTTCCCCTCATTTATGTCTTAAATTTATCACTTTTGTTGTACATTTTTAACCCACTTTTCTATTATTTTTGTTACTTTTTTAGTACTTTCCCCTTCTTTTCTCTCTTAAGTTGTACACTTTTTGTACTTTTTTACCCCACTTTTTTTTATTATTGTTCTTACTTTTTTAGTACTTTTTCCCTCCTTTCTCTGTCTTATCTTTCTTAATTTGGCACTTTTTGTCTAAATTTTTTTCTCCAAAATTTCCCTTTATTTCTTTACTTATCACTTTTTTTGTACTTTGTTTCCTTTCTTATTTTTATCACTTTTTTAGTACTTTTCGCTTTTGTCACTCAAAAATTTCCCCTCTTTTCTCTCTTAATTTGTAAATTTTTAGTACTTTTTTCTCTCCCAAATTTCCCCCTATTTCTCTTTTGTCAATTTCTTAGTACTTTTTTTATCCTACTTTTCTTTCTTATTTTTTCACTTTTTAGTACTTTTCCCCTCTTTTATTTCTTGATTTATAATTTTTTCTGTACTCTTTTGTTCTCTAAAAAAATTCCCATTTTTCTCTCTTTAGTTTGCCACTTTTTTGTCTAGAATTTTTTCTTCAAAATTTCCCTTTATTTCTTTATTTATTACTTTTTTGTACTTTGTTTTCTTTCTTATTTTTATCACTTTTTTAGTACTTTTTGTCACTCAAAAATTTCCCCTCTTTTCTATCTTATTGTCACTTTTTTAGTACTTTTTTTTCTCTCCAAAATTTCCCCCTATTTCTCTTTTTGTCAATTTTTTAGTACTTTTTTTATTCTATTTTTGTTCCTTATTTTTTTTTCACTTTTCAGTACTTTTCCCCTCTTTTATTTCTTGATTTATATTCTTTTCTGTACTTTTTCGTTCTCTCCAAAATTTTCCATCATTTCTCTCTTAATTTGTCACTTTTTTGTTTAGAATTTTTTCTTCAAAATTTCCCTGTATTTCTCTCTTAAGTTGTCACTTTTTCTGTTCTGTGTTAACCCCACTTTTCTTTCTCGTTTCACTTTAGTAATTTTCCCTTCTGTCACTCAAAAATTTCCCCCTATTTCTCTTTTTTTTCAATTCCGTAGTACTTTTTTTATCCTACTTTTCTTTCTTATTTTTTTCACTTTTTAATACTTTTTCCTATATTTTCTTCCTTGTACTATTTTCCTCTGTACTATTTTCTCTCCAAAATTTCCTATCTTTTCTTTTAATCTGTAAATTTTTTTTCCTTCAAAAATTTGCCCTCTATTTTCTCTTAAGTTGTCACTGTTTTGTACTTTTTTCCATCATTTTTACTTCTTAATTTTGTCACCTTTTTGTTTTATCTCAAATGTTTTCTCTCCGAAATTTTCTTGCTTGATTATAATAAAATTACAATTGAGCTTTTACTAAGCAAAAAATCGACAATTTCAATTAATCATAAAATGTTTAAAATCTGTTCGAAAATATAGTAGGCTACCTTCTTAATTTACCCAGCAGTCATAATTAATTGTATTGTTAAGAAATTATTTAATAACCCGAAATATATGTATAATTCAAGAGAGATTTTGAACTTGTTTGAGTTAACAATTTGATATAATAACGAACGTACCTTTAAGTTTTACATAGGTGATAGAATGGTGACAGATTTTAAGTTTTCTTTAATTATGATAATATTAAAATAGGATAAGAAATATAGTATTGTACATTGAAAACAATAAAAGATCATAATCACACTTATTAAATCATTTTTAACTATTTTTTAAAAATACTTGTTTAATTTTTTTATATGATATAAATAATTTATAATCCAGGTTGATCTTATATCAATAAAATCTTTTCGAAAATTATTTTAAAGAAAAAAATTATATATGTCTTTTAAAACTGCAAAGTATAAGAACACAAAGAATATTTTTAATAATCTTAATAATTGCAAGGAAAAGGTATATTTTACGGTTTACCTAAGTAACAACAATTTTATTTGTTACATATCCCAAACGGCAAATCGGATACACCAAGGCACGACCAGTCATTAACCTTATTTACCACCCGCTCGCCCGCACTTTGACCCCAAAAACATCTCGCAAACAATAACGGCCGCAAGTAGAACACTAGTTTTGCATAAAAGAAAAAAATCCAAATGCCATAATAGGCACCTAGTTGACTTATTCTAGTGGGCTGTGCATGTATAGATTGCATGAGATTTCACTTAATTTTTTGGAAAAAAAAACAAGAGAATAATAGCGATAAACAATCTTTTCTTTGTTAACTATTTCTCAAGTACGTTGCTTGTTCATTATTGTTTAAAATGTTACGAAATCTTATTTGCGTTTAGCCGAGCCCAAAAATAACAAAAAAAAAATGTTTTAAAAGGCTTCTACGTCAGACGGATTAAGATAATCCAATTAGAGGTCAGTTGCATAAACGAAATTTTGTTTTGTTTTACTTTGAAAAACTAATGTATAGTATGGAAAAAATTGTTTATTTCATGATTTTTTTTCAATTGATATTGATAAACACACAAAAGTGCCTTCAATTTTAGAAAGCCCCACGTTGCGAAGCCGTTTAAATTGGTCTGTTCTTTAATATTTTAAATAAACCAATTTATTTATTTTTTTGCTGTTTTCTCAGGGTGAGTTCAATCTAAAGTGTATTTAATGACAAATTAAACTACTGTGTATAGTTAAAAAAAAATCACAAAATCATTTTTAATGAGAGAAAATATTTTGGGAGAATTTTGAAAATTTTGACCAAAAATTCCAGATGTTATTTTTGTTATTTACAAAATAACAAGGCAAATATATAAAAAAACTTATCTTATTAAAACTCCAATAATAATATTTTATTATATAACTTACTTTTCTTTAATTTCTTTTTTCAATGCTTTATAATAGCCCACTTCCAAAATTAAATTGTATATATATTTTTAATCTTTTAATTTTTATATATCCATTTTATAAAACTTTATATTCTTCTGTTAAAATTCTATTAAATCTCTTTTTTTTATTACTTTCGAACCATTTTTTTAATATGTATTTAAAATATTATTTTTAATTTTTTGTCTAAAAACCTTTGGTCAATAATAAATAATTTGCCTTTTTTTTGTCAAAACAAAATAAAATCTATACTCAAAATCATCATACATACATACACAACTTAAATATTCTTTTTATAACCTTATTTTCATTCCTGTTATACTTACTACATATGATAATAACTTATCACCTTTCATTTTCATTCAACCATTCGATATACAAAATAGCACCAAAACTATGCATAATAAGAACAAACCATTTTCATATATTTCGAGACAAAAAGTAAAAAAAAAACTACCGGGCAAAGTAGATATATTTTTAAAGGTACGGCTACATTCGGTATATTGTGATTGCGCGCAGCGGTCAAATACCTCCTGGGGTACTGAAATTTGCCCTTAAGTCGGATGTTGTGATTGCGCGCAACGGAAGGATTACGGCAATTATGACAGTAAAACAAAAATCTTTAGAAAACGTATCTTTAATCCATTTTCGTAATGAGCTTTTGAATATACTTATTCATAAATTGCACTGCACAAAATTCTTCACGCAGTTATTCACTGTTATTACGGTTCGTAATGGACATTATGTGCCGTTAGTTTTTGCACTCATAAAAAATAAAAAGGCAGAAGCTTATGAGCAAGTGTTCAGATCTGTAATATCTGCTTGTGATAGCAAGAATCTGATATTTAATCCTATAGAAATTGTGTGTGATTTCGAAGAAGCTATACATAAAGCAAGCCGTAACGTTTGGCCTCAGCTAAAGATAACTGGTTGCAGATTCCACATCAGCCAAGCTTGGCTGAGAAAAATACAAAATATTGGACTCAGAACAGAGTATTCTGACAAGAACAGTGAGTTGGGGAAATGGTTACGCTGGTCTTTCGGCCTCATATATTTAGACAGTGCTGATGTTTCGGAATGCTTCGTTGAAGACTTGATTGCTGAAGCTTCCAACGATAGCCGTATAACGTCCTTTTGCGATTATTTAACGGAGAATTACATTTCTGAATCGGCAAGATTTCCTCCAGAGATGTGGGCTTCATGTAGTCCAAGTCGAGAACGGACAACCAACGCTTGTGAATCTTCCCATAGCCATTTTAATAAAAGATTTTATTCTTCGCATCCTAATATTTTTGTATTTTTAAATGAATTAAAAAATGTTCAAGTAGGAACTTATGTGCAATTAAATAGCTTACATTTACAAAAAAATATTAAAAACATTAATTATGACAGAAAATTAAAATATGTAACAAATTTGATAGGTAAATTTAAAAATAAAGAAATATCCAGAATAGAATTTGTAAAAACTATATGCTATAAGACATGTTTAAATTAAATATATGTACGTTATACAATATAAATTAAAATAAACAATATTTAGTTTTTTTGTAATCACTATGTCAATGTAGAAAGTACCCACTTTTTTTATCTTAATTATTTAAAATTAGTAAATTTTCCGTTTCATAAGGAATGGTCAATATTTTAATCATGAGCCTATTATCAACTTTGAAATTAGACAAAGAGGACGCCACCTACACTCAACTAGATGAAGAAAAGGATCCATTTTTTTTAAATCTCGGCCATTTTTTATTTTTTTTCAAGAGTTTATGACACACTCTGTAAATTTGAACAAAAAAGGTATACTTGTTTTAATAGCATTCAAATGTTCCACACACAGTATCTATTTAATTTTCTTTACCATTTTTTTGTTCAAATTTACAGGGTGTATCATAAACTCTTGAAAAAATTTCAAAAATAGACGAGATTAAAGAAAAATGGATGCATTTCTTCATCAAAAAAAACGAAAAATAAATTTTAATTTTAACAACCTATATCTCAGTAGTAGACCCAAAGTTATTTAGTAAAATATTAATATTTTGAAGTCCTGAACCTATGATTAAAATATTGACCATATCTTATGAAACACCCTGTATAAGAAGTACATAAAACTTCCGTTTACTGTAGTTTCCGACTTTGCGCGCAATCACAATATACCTTTTTAAAGGCTTGCGCGCAATTGCAACATTGGATTAGGACACCCACTGGAGAACCCTGACCGCTGCGCGCAATTGCAATATGCCCGCTACATTCATAGACGGACCCAGAAAACTTCCAAATTGAATATTAACAAAAAAAATTTTATTTTTTATTTTTTTTAATGTTTTTTAGGAGGGTTCCTGATCTCGATTCGATCTTATTGAGAATCAATCTTTTGTGACCCGATTTTCGATTTTTTGGATCGATATTTTTAAGTGAAATCGATTTAATAACCGGAAAAAATAATTGAGATCTTAGATCGACTCTTTCATGTTTGTACTTCTAAACTGGACTAAAATCTAATAAACGGTTATCGATTCCACATAGAAGTAATTTTATGCCAAACCAGCAAATAATGAGTCAGTGAATACATACTTGATAAATAATAATTGTTTGTATTATTAAAATAGGTTCAATCAAAATATTGTCATTACAAAACCAATAAAATGAAAATTCAGAATTGTTTGTTTCAATAAAAAAATATTAATTAAATTTTGACTTTTTTTGGCTAGTTTCATTTCAGATTGTAAATTGAGTCGATTTTCATGAGATCGATTTTTTGTCTATCCAATTTCCTAGATCTATCTTTGACTCAACGATTCGAATCGATCTGAAGAATCGATCTTTTTGACAAAGATCGGAAACCCTCTAAGGAAGCGTTCATTTAGGTGCTATTCTTTCTTATTTTGTCTAAATTATGTATTTTAAATTTAATAGTTTTTATATTTAACAAACTCAATTTAATCCTTGTTACGTCTTTTTTCTGTGCCACCCTGTATTTTCATTATTTGTCTGCTCAGTATATTTTAATTTCAGACTCCCTTGATATCCCTTCTCAAGATCTCCCTCTCTTCTAGGTATTACTATAAAATGTCTTTACCATGTTAACAATTCTCTCTCTTTGCCTCTTCAATCAAAACAATTGACGTCTCTATAATCTGTGTCGCTAATTGAAAATTTCTTCTCTTCCCCTCGTTATATAGGGTAAGTTTTATTTATATTATATTATATTTTCACTTGGGTCCCCTGTTATCATTATTAATTATTTCGACGCTTTAATAGTAGATTCTGTAACAAGGTTAGAACGAAAAATTCGACACGAGTGGAAAATTCCGAACGCGAGCGAAAGCGAGTGTGAGGAACCACGAGTGTCGAATTTTTTCATTCTAACCGAGTAAACAGACTATATTTTCTCCACGATCAAAAAGTATAAATCAAAATTAAATTAAATCTGAACACAAGTTATTTGTTGACATATTTGTATTACATTGTATTAATATTTATAGTGCTGTGGTACACTTACCGATATTAAAATCTGGTGCATTTTCATAATTTGCAATTTCAGATATTATTAAATTCTATATCTACTTCACTTAATTTTTCACTCATTATTTTGTTTAAATTAAAACTTGTTTGGAAATAATTATTACCGTCGCCATTTTATATCTGACAGTGACACTTTTGAAATCCAGGCAATCCATATCGTTTAGTTCAAATACAGAATATCCATTCTTTACCTTGATAAAGAATGAAAATACATGCAAAATACATAAGAGGCAAGTATTATAGAATAAATATTCAGACTCTAGAGTGTGAATGTTTACATTCTATTATTAAAAATGATTTCAGAATTCATACATTCAGTAATGGTGGTTTTTTTTGTATTTACTTAAAAGTTCATACCTTATCTTTTATAATAATATAAATTATTTGATGTTTATAGTGCTCTTTCAGTCTCTACTGCCGGATCCAGGAAATTTTTAGAAGAAACTCGAAGACAAGCCAAAAAACATTATTTATCGATTTAAACCTTCCAAAAAAAAGTTTCTGAAAGATTTAATTTTTTAAACCCACAAAAGAAAGAAAGGACGTATTTTGTTTAATATTTTACTTTTTGATATATTTCAAATTCTATTCGTGGAACGAACCCATAATAAAAAGAATTGAGCTTAAGTCACATTTTTCCAAATTTGAATTCTTATTTTTTTCGGTTTTAATCAGCTTTTTCATTTTTTTTCGATTCTTTTTATTATTTGCGATTTATTCTATTCTGCAGTTTTTTTTACAAATTTCTCGATTTCTTTCGATTTATTTCAATTTTGTTCGGTTTTCTATTTTTAATTTTTTTTTTATTTCACGATGTTTTCGGTTTGAATCCATATTCCAGTTTTTTCGATATTTTTCGATTGGATTTTTGTCGATTTTTGTGGATTTTATTTCTATTTATTCCATTTTTTTTTTAAATTTTTGTTCCGATTTCTTTAAATTTTTATGGTTTTATTTTACTTTTATTTAATCGATTTTTTTAATCTTTTTCGATTTATCAACAAAGTAAAAATAACATTTCATCCTATGTAAAATAATCTGAACAAATATATAAAATATCAAAATTGTATAATATTATTTTTTATATTTTACCATACAACTAAAAGTTTAATTTGTGTTTTCTTTATATGCATTTATTACTATTTCCAGACTAGTTTTAGACTATTTTATAGGAAATAATTTTAATTTTAACCCAACATTTAGGTTTATAAAATTACAAAAATAAGTGCCGAGTTGTATATTTTTTTTTATATGATTACGGGTAAACGCCATCTCGACATTTTATTACACTTGGGTAAAATAGAAAGTACATTGGCATTCAACGACAATCAGCCAACTCGGCACCAAAGATAAAGCTACCCCGACACCGTCATTATTCTAAAGGCATATTTACAGGATTACAAATGTGTTGTGAAAATACCACGTAAAGTATTTTTATTTATATATAAAATAGCAGTAATATTTTCTTAAAATTATATTTTTATGTAATTCAAAATTCCAATTCCAAATCAAATTCTAAATAATTAAACATTATTTATCGATTTAAACCTTACGATCCTGGTATAAGTCAATTGCCCCGATATAAAAAATTAACACAGCTTCTATATGGCCGTATATTTGGTTCAATGGCTTTCTTGACATGTGCCTGATAAATTATTAAATTGATGGATATTACCGGGGGGAAAATTTCCACTGCAGCTTCCGGAATAGCGTCTTTTAATAAATATTTAATGTCATAAACAGTATTTTTAGGGTTAAGTTTACTGACATGTAACTAAACAAATTTAGGAAACGTCCAGACTATTATTTATATATATTTTTTTAAAAAAGTCTTATTTTTCTGCGAGATGATCAATGCTACAAATTAGTCTGGGGAATGAATTTTGTTTTTTTTTACTCCATAGAAATTGGATGTTAAATACCTCGTTTGTATGTCTGTAAATTTATTTGTGTTTTGTAAATTTTCTACAAGTATGTCTTAACTTTTTCGAATTTTAATGAAAATTAATTTTGTGCAAAATTTGTGCCACGTTTGTACTGGCTTTGACGTAAATAAATTTTTTTATAATTTTTCACTTTTTTTTCATTTTAAATTTAAAAAAACCGCGCCGTTCTGAGTTGTGCTACGTTTGTGCCATAATTTGCCGTTTTTTTCTTCTTTTTTTTACTTTAAATTTGTCGAGAAAATTGAAAAATTTTTTGGACAAAACCATTTATTGTGCTGAATTGTGCTGCACTCATATTTTATTTGTGTTTATTGACTTTCTCCTAAAACATTAAAAAAGAAAAATCTTTTACAAATTTTTGATTCTTGATTAATCTCTAAACGAAAAATCCTTAAAAAAATCATTTACAATTTTCAAAGATTCTTTTAACAAAAAAAAACTTAATGGTACTAAGAGATCCTCAAACTATCTTGAACATGTCCTGAAAAATCCTTGGAAAATTATTGAAACATTCCTGAAAAATCATTGTAAAATTTTAATTTATCGCACAACCCAGCACAAAAAGCACAATTTCAGTTTCATTATAATTTGAAAATTTAATTCTATAAGTATTGATTTTTTTTAATATTTAATACAATTTCAAAATTTTAGTATCAATTATTTTTTTTCGGTTTAGACATTTTATTGTTTTAATTCAATTTTGCAACATTAACCTGTAATCTCCCATCTCCAAATTAGTAATTAATTTAATACCTTTTTTTATTAGCAATTTTTATACTTTCTGATTTTTCCAATTTGGTCACGATCCAGGTACAAGAAAAACCATAAACTTGAACTAAATTTTCTGGAATCGTCAAACATAATAAAGCGCGTTTCGTTTTCATTGCGGAACAGAATCGGACTAAGCCCAATCAATTTTTTCAACAGATTAATTTTTAACGATACTATTTTCCAGCCATTTAGGATTATTTTGAATCAAGTGTTCAATTAAACTATTATTATAGTAAAAATAATCTACTAACAATATTTATTGACTGTTCCACGACCTTACGACCTTCTTCCGGAAAATGATACGTAGATTTAGTAGCCAGTAATGTTTTTTATTTCGATAGAAAAACAAGTTTTTTAAAAATTTAAAAAAATAAATTTTACAAATATACAATTTCATATTTGTAAATATTATATTTTTTTTATACCTTGAATTCCTTTATTAAAATTAAACAAACTTTTAAAATATTCAAATGTGGATTATTTTTAATTTCGATATTAAAAAACAAATTTTAGAAAAATTAAAAAAAAAACAAATTTTAGAAATATATTCTTATTTAAAAAAATATATTTTTTATAATACTCCTAAAATAAAGGTTTTTAGTAAAATTTTGTTTTTTCAAATTTTTCGAAATTTATTTAAAAAAAAAAACTAAAAATTTTAAAATGTGGATCATTTTTAATTTCTTAAAAACAAATTTTAGAAAAATTAAAAAAAAAAAAAAAAATTACATCCAATTTTGAGATTTAAAGAAAAATTATTTTTTTTATAATACTCCTAAAATACGGGGTTTTATATATAACTTGATATTTTTCAAATTTTTACTTAAAAATAAAAATTCCTTCAAGATACGGTTTTTTAATTTGAATTATAATTTAATTTCAAATTTTGATTTACTGAGAATTTAAAAATGTAGAAATAAACATTTTTTTAAAGATTTATTACAATATTTAAAAAACCTTTAAAATTTGGATTACTTTAAATTTCAATATTAAAAAACAAATTTAAGAAAAAAAATAAAAAATAATAATTTTATAATTTTGTCAATTTTATTAAAAAAAATATTTTTTTTTATAATAATACTCTTAATTAGGGATTTTTAATACAATTTATTAATTTTTCAAATGTTCAATGACTCAAATTCAAAAAAATGAGGATTCTTTCAAAATTTGATTTTTTTCATTTAAATTTGATTTTATTTTAAATTTAAAAAAGTATAAATAAATTGATGGTTTTTTTTTTAAATATAATTTTTTTCAAAACTGCCTTTTTTTAAAAAATGTATTGCAATTTTAAAACAGATTATTTTTAAATTTAAAAGATTGTTTTTGTATTGGACTCCAATTTTACTTATTTCTCCACAGATTTCAATTTACAAAAAAATTAATGAATATTTTTTAATTTTAATTTTTTTCGACAATTTTGGAATACAGATTTCTTTAATTTCAATGTCAAAAAATTTCTAGACATCTAATGGTACTAAAATAACACATTTATAAGAAATATTGGTAGTGTGGTGCAAGGTTGGACTATCTCAAGCGCATTATTCAGTAAAATCGACAACAAAAATTTTTCTGATGTTCTAAAAACAGAAGAGCAGAGTCAATAAAGCAGAGAAAGAGAGAGAGCAAGACACTGCAAATCTAATAACATTTAAAGTAATAAAACCACTTTTAGTACATATTGGTTGGACATGAAAAAATAGAAAAGAATTACGCAAAAATTAGTGAAAAACAAGATAAAATGGGGTAAAATAAGGAAACCTGGGAAGAAAAAATAGGGAAAAATAGAGAAAATATAGGAATATAGGGAAAACCAGGAAAAATATGGGAAAACAGGAAAAATAGAAAAAATAGAAAAAACGAGAAAAAAAATAGTACAAATAGAGAAAAATAAGAGAAATTATTGTAAAATAGGGAAACCAAGAAAAAGTAGGGTAGAACAGGAAAAATATGAGAAAATAGGAAAAAATTTGGGAAAATAGGAACAACTATATCCCAAAATGTAATCAGTTTTTTCTTGAACTAAACTAAATGCAAAAAAACCTGATTCGTTTATTAACTTTCAATGGTGCAAAACTTTTTTATTGACGCTTCTCACATTACTTCAATTGCTGCTATCGAAAATTTTCTCTCAGATTTTAGTTTAATTATTTATTTTCCCTACACTAAATAAATGTTTTATTATCAATAAATGAGCATGTAAAAGCTCTTCAGAATTAAAATCAGTTGTATCATCATTTTAAGACAAGTTTCTCAGTTATCTAAAAAATTGCGTGGTCCTTCTAGTCTTATCATGTCCACTTTGAGATTAACTAATTCGTTTTTCTAGCTGTGTAACACTGGATAAAATTATAGAGAACAAAAAAACACTATTGGAGAAAAGGTTAATAACCAATAGACAGGATGGGTCTAAGGGGTGGTTGCATTGGTGCCCGTCAGGTGTGTTGGTTAATTTTTTTAGAATTTGATAATAAATTGGATATACATAATTTTAAACAAAGAAATTCTGAATTTGTGATATAAATCAAATTTGAAACTTCGGTTCTGTGTCATTTCTCCTCTTGTTTTCTTCGTTGAGAATGTGTCGTCGGTTTCTTTTCACTTTTATGTTCGTTTTCGGCGAGACGTAATCTATATAAACAGGAACTCGTCGTAAAAAAGCTCGCCGCCGGCAACGGGTCAAAAAACTTTTGTTCGGATATTCACTCGTTTGTGAATTTCATGTATACATACATAAATACAAACGGGATGAATCATAAAGTTGCAAATGGGAGTTTTATGAAAATAGGTGGTATATTGTGAACGAGGCTAGATATGCCAAGTTTGATAATAAATGTACGTTTTATGAGGTAAGTTAAGTAACTGGTTTTGTAAGTCTATAACACTTTAGTTGCCACTCAAAGTTATTACTTCGGTCCGGACCGGAAGTATTAAAATCATAAAAATAATTTTAAATTTTTTTTGCTTAAAATAAATTTTCTCGGCGTTTTAAGCCACCCACAACACGATTAGGTAAAAAAATTATCATGTCCGCCGGTCTGAATAGATCGATGGATGTATTTGGAGACGATAATTCAAGAACCAGTCGTCAGATTTCAAAAATTCTTTCGCCAATCGTTTTCTCGTACCTACGAGAGGAACCCTATTGTTTTTTGGCATTCTAACTGTAAGGGGGTGGAAACTGGAGGGGGTAGAATTTCAAAAAAATCATATCTCCGACATTTTTAAAAATATCGAAACAGGTCATAAGACTTTTTTCATGTCCTAATTATTATAAAATTATTTCGCTTAAAACTTTTTTCAATTTGACCTTCATGGGTAGAACTGGAGAGGGATGAAATTTCAAAAAATTCATTTCCGCAATTTTTGAAAATATTGTAACAGGTCTTTACACTTTCATATCCTAATTATAAAATAAATTTGTATAAAACTTTTTTCTACTACCGTGCGTAAAGTACTTACTTTACGCACGCTAAGGAGTGCGTAAAGTTTTACTTTTTTTCACTAGTGCGTAAAGTAAAATAAAATTTTCAAAATATCTTTTTTACATGTGCAACATATTTTTTGCAATATTCTTATGTTTTTTATCCTGCCAAGGTTCTATTAGCCAGAAATCAACTGGTTAACTTCAAGATTTTGGAAAATAGCTTGTTAACCTCTTGCATGCGAAATCTATTTCTGTACATAAAAATTATGGTAGTAGAAAAAATACGGTATGCAACTAGTGTGTAAAGTGCCTTTTTTCACTCATGTGATTGTAGCACTCGCCTTTGGCTCGTGCGACAACATTCACATTCGTGAAAAAAGTATCACTTTACACACTTGTTGCATAAATAACCATTTTATCCGACCTACGGAGGTGAAACTGCACCTCCGCCATTTTTAAAAATATCGAAATATTCGCCGATTTTTATGGATTTTATGGTTTTTTACGATTTTTGATGCTTTTTTTCACGATTTTTTGGGATTTTTACGTTTTTTACCTTTTTTACGGTTTTTTACAATTTTCTACGTTTTTTTGCGATTTTTACGGATTTTAAAAAATTGAGAAAGATTGGTAAAAAACGGAAAAATTGTGAAAAATCGTTTAAAATCTTAAAAACCCGTAAAAAATCGTAACAAACAAGCAAAATTTGTAAAATTTCGTAAATTATTTAAAAATTTGAGAAAGAAAAAATGAAAAAAATCGTAAAAAAAGGTGAAAAAACGTAAAAAAATGTAAAAAAAATGTAAAAAAAAACGTAAAAAACGGGCAAAGTCGTAAACTTTCGTAAATAATTAAAAAAAATTAGAAAAATAGAAAAAAATGGAAAAAAACATAAAAAAGGTAAAAAATCGTAAAAAGTGGTAAGAAATTGTAAAGAATTGTAAAAAAACTGATAAAGGTCGTAGAATTTCGTAAATAATGCTAAATAATCATAAAAAATTGAAAAAAATCGTGAAAATCGTAAAAAACCGTAAAAATCTGGAACAAATGCAAAAAAGGGATAACATCGGGGAAGATCGAAAAACGCAAGTAAATCAGAAAAAAAAATCAATCTAAAAAAACCAAAAAATAAAAAAAATTAAATAGAAAAATCATAAAAAATCGTAAAAAATTGTAAAAAACGGAAAAAATGTAAAAATAAAAAAAAACGTAAAAAGATTGTAAAAACCAGGCAAAAAGTCGTAAAATTTCGTAAATAATTTAAAGAATTAAAAAAATCTTAAAACATTGTAAAAAAAACGTAACAAAATCGTAAAAAGTAGTAAAATTTGGTAAATAATTTGAAAAATTGAAAAATGGAAAAAAAATCGTAGAAAAACATGAATAATCGTGAAAAATAGTAAAAAAAATTGGAAAAAAAACGTTAAAAAAATCGTAAAAATACGCAACAAGTTGTAAAACTTCATAAATAATTTAAAAAAATTGAGAAATATAGAAAAAAAAATGGAAATATATTGAAAAATCGTAAATAATCGTATAAAATCGCAAAAAAATGATAAAAACAACGTCAAAAATGGTAAAAAAAAATTGTAAAAACTCGTAAAAAACTGGTAAAGTCGTAAAATTTCCTAAATAATGCTAAATAATCGTAAAACATCATAAAGCAATCGTGAAAATCGAGAAGGAAAGATCGAAAAACGCGATTAAATTAGAAAAAATCGAAAAAATAAAATAAAATGCATTTTAAGAAAAAATTGAAAAAACAAAAAAAAGACGGAAAAAATGGAGGAAGATGGGAAAAGTAAAAAATAGGAACCCCAAAAAAATTAATTTCGATAAAAATGTATAATAAAATCAATTTTGTCTTAAAATTTACATTACTTAAATAATTAGATGATGTTATTTTTCTTTTTTTATTTTTTTTGCAGGTCAATTTTGTTATACGTCACAATACTTCTTCAGTAGCTAATGTAAAGTGTCATTCTGATTACGCCTGTTTAAAAGACTAAAATGTTTTAATTGCGTTATGTCCATAAATTTCGTGTTGCGTACATAGTTCTTGTGTTTATTGTTGAATTTTTCGTGCCGAAGTACTAAAAACATCATATGTTTTTACCCCGTGTAATATTTTTAATATGGTTTTTAAACGAACCTGTATTTTTATTAAATTATTTTTATACACCAGAAAGGTGGAATATCGCTAAATGTTAACTTTATGATTGTTGATTATTTGTACTATATTAAAAAATTATATTCTACATACATTTAGTTACTATTTTGAGTATTTTCTTTTTTTTTCATTTCATATATGATTAAAAATGATGTTCTTATTTCTTCTTTCTCAGCTTGTATTGAAAATGTAATTCTTCCTTGTTTCGGAGCAATATTTTTGTAATTATTTGTGGATAAAAAATCAAAAATTTTTTAATCTCAAAGTGGACCTGAAAATTCTTACATCGAAGGACCACTCAGTTATTTGTAGAACTGCGACTTATGTTTAAATGAATATTCTACAATTTTAATTCTGAAGAGCTTTTATATGCTCATTTATTTATGTTAAAAAACACATTTATATAATTTTACATAACCAAATAACAAAGGGAAAAAAGTCTGCAATAGTTTGTTGGGATTGGCAAAAAAAAGATTATTTCCATATGAAACACGTCCAGATTGGGTACAATTTTGGATGCTCGTTAAAAAAAGAAGTGCTGGAAATGCTGCATGTGCTGCTACTCTACTTGAACAGGAATTATTCAGTATAATAAAAAAAATTGAAGAAGAAAGTAAAAAACAGAACGCCTCTTTGAATCTCACAGAAACTGCTTCAGATAAATACACAAAGTTCAACACTGTTTGGATTTTTGAGTGACAGATTGAAGGCAAAATAAAAACCAATCACAGCAGATTTGATAGTAACTAAAAGGAAAGACCGAGTTCTAATGCTAATCTAGATCCACTTTTATTTTGAAAGGTAATTAATAATTTTCAGGTAGCTGGAGAGGATCTGAAACGAATGTTGCTCGAAAATTCCAGCAACCTCCGCAGAAACCTAGAGTATTCAGTTTAACTGGACAAGTAATAGAACAACGACGATAACGATTAAAACTGAAAAGATCTTGATATGATGGTTTGTTTTTTTATAAAAATTTGAAAATCTAGTTTGTTGATGCAAAAAATATTAGTTTTCCATATATTTACTCATACATAACCTCTTCTCGAAAAATCTTCATGTTTGTAGATGTGTACCTTAATTTGATTAGCTGACAACAAGTGATGTGACCTTATTGGGTTACGCTTCGTAATATGAACAAATTTAGATATAATATTTATTGCAAAATTTATTACAAAATGGAAAGAGAATGGCGACCAACACCGAGATAGAAAATATAAATCACATTTTTTTTATTGTAGTTATTGAAAGTATGATTTGAATTTAAACTTAAAATTATTTATGAATTTAATAAGAAATTTTACTAGAAATTTATCCAATTTTAATGAAAATATCTAAAAATAGAGTCGATTTATTGTCTCTCTCCAAATTTGGTAATTAATCATTCCAACATTATGCTTTCTTCTACATATGCTCATATTTAAATCCATTTTAAGAGCAACTATTCGAAAGATGAATACAAAAATCACATTAAAAAGTACAGCTAACGTAACTGTAAGAATTGATTACTAATGAAATTGTAAAAAAAACTCATATATTATACGCTAATGGCGCCATATGTTTTTGTTATATATTATCGTTTTTCATTACCCATTAGATCTTTAATCATCTATATTGTTAATATACATTTTTTTTAAAATATTTGTCACTTCCATCTATATTTTTTTTTAATTATTAAAAAAATTAATTCTCTACCCAAATAATTACATTAAAAATACAAAATTAAATGTAAACAAGCTTTCGTTTGATGTGCGTTTAAACGAAAATGAACCGTTCATAAATTTTGAAAGGAGCGAAGCAAGTTGACAAATAAAAGTCAACGACTTTTTTAGTAGAAATTAAAAGGCCATAAAGTTTGGAAGACAAATATGTACAAGGACATGATGTTAATAGCCCTTTTATTTTTTTGAACCCAAACAATTATAACATTAAAGCTCAGTATACAAAAATAATATATTTATTATATTTTTTAATTAAATAAATTTTATTATATTTTTTAATTAAATAAATTTAATATTACTTATTTTTTTATTAGAACTTTGAAAATAAACTTTCTAGTTGAACACAAAAATGTTGATAGTGGCATATGAGGTTCGAATCCTGATATATATTTTTTATTTTTTTTACGAAATATATGGAAGTTATATTTTCGGTTTTTTTTTTAAATGCACAGGCTATATTTAGATAGTCCAGACTTTTAATAAAATAAAAATAAAAAAAATAACAAAGTTATAGAATGAATTCGTTTCTCTAAATGACAGAAATGTTGATATTTATTGGTTGCTATAAGGATACCTAAAAATAGGCTATTTTTAACTGAAAGAGAATCTTTTTTTTCATTTGTGTAGAAAAATGTTTAACGGTGACTTTATTTAAAGCATTTTATGTATGGCTATATATGAATTGTAATTTTGGGTCCTTTTTTTATTTTATTAAGAGCAAAAAGTTCTCTTTAATCTCAGGGAGAGTTCATAGCAGGGACCCGGTTCGGGTTCTACAAAATTTCAAAAATTTCGGTTCAGGTTCTGTAAAAATTATTTCGGTGCGATTCGGTTTGGTCCGGTCCAAAGGATTTTTTCGGTACAATTTATTTTTGAAAAATTTCAAATAGTCCTCGTTCAGTTATTTTCTAATTAGTAACATACATTTGCACCTTGCAGTGAGATATCTAACTTGTGGAGTTAATGGCGTCATAAAAAATAAACTTAAAATAAATAATTCCATTTTTTAATTATATTTATTTTATATTTTATATTAAATTCGTCAAGACAAAAGAACCGGTATTTTTTAAAGGGTTCGGGTTCGGTAGGTACCGAAAATAATTTTAAACGAGAATATGAGTTGGGTTACGGTTCGGATCCAGAAAAATATCTCGGTTCCGGTCCGGTTTTCGATTCTAAAGAGTCCGGTCCGGGTCCCTGGTTCATAGATATAAACAATTTTTTTTTGAATATTCTATTTTTTCTTCATATTTAACTTTTTTTATCAAATTGATTTAATTTATTTAATGTGTTTTTTTTAATTTCATAAATGAGAAACAAATATTCTTTCAATTACAAATAACAATAAAACTTTATTTCAACTTTTTTTTAAGTGTTAACAAAACATTTGCATGACGTCATTAGACACCGATTTGTGTCTAATGAAGACATAGCGCAAAAACACTGGACAATGGCTGAGAATTTTAATAATCCTTTCACAGCTGTGTTGATTATAATAAAATTCCTAACTTCACCAGGTGAGTTTCTTTTAAAACTAATATTTACAAACTATTCTAATATTCACAAATAAAATTATTTAAAATTTATATTTTGTTTTATAACCTCAGAAAAATGTTTATTTATTTTTCTTTTCAAATATTTTTATTTTTTTTAGGAAAGACTTTTGATTACCTTCATTGATAAGTACACTGAAAGTTTCTATCTTTTTTCTGCATTTGAAGGCTCCTGTTTTTATTTTCTGGACGATTTTCTACGATCCTTCGTAGAGGTTGACCAAAATTTTTCTTCAGGGTATGTGTTTTAAATTTAATTCACCATCTAACTTTTTTATATAGAATTTTACATTTTTGTTTGAAGAATATTTGTTTATATTTAATTTATTTCATTTAATGAACATTATTCCAGTTTATTTTAAATTAAAGTTTTCTATTTTAGTAGAAAATTCCAAATCAACAACCCCTTAGTTACTTCCTAGCAACGGAGAAAAGCAAAGCTGTTTGATGAAAAATTATTTCAATGGACCAATCAAAATGCTTTATTATTAATTGTCTGAAAATTGGGATTTTTAAACATGAAATTGAATTTATCTGGATGAGTTTATTAAGATTTTGTATTGAATTTACTTCCTGGGATTATTTTAAAATTGCTACACTATTAATTATTAAGGTGGCAGTTTACCATTAAGGTAGGGTAATTTGCGTACAGGGTGTTATTTTCTTTACTGTTAACAAAAAATATATATTGATGGTTTTTATGATTTTAAACTTTATATTAAAAAAAAATAATTCTTTTTTATTCCAAATCAGTATATTAAAACAGTCAAAGTCATTTTTACATGACATTTTAAAATAATCAACTTCCTAAAGTCTTACTAACAGATGTTAAATGGGTACAGATAAATGCAGCTTAAAACACATTTCCAATAGCAAATTCCTAAGAATCATCGGGTTCTTGTCTATCCAAAAAACATATGAATGGGTTCAGTGAACAATTACTTACGTTTTTACCGATTCGATAACCCCATTATATTTTTAAAATGATGTATCTACGTACTCAAAGTATAAGGATTGCCTCGCTAGTATTGATCTGCAGCGGGAAATAGTGCATTTGGTATGGTTTAGAGACTGTCACCTAGATGGCACGGGTTCGATTCCCAGTGTAGGAAATCTTTTATTTTTTATGAAATAAACGTAAAAAATTATTATTTTAAGTTTTATTTTTTAAATAACTGATACTAATGGTAAATATAAATATAACTAACGTTTTACATTAATTTATTTAAACTACAAATTATTTAAACCATTCCCCATAAATGTTATTTATTTTTACGTTAATTTAGTTAAACCCCAATTATTTACCTTAATTTAGTTAAACCCCAATTTATTTGAAACATTCCCCCTACATTATATATATTTTTACCTAATTTAGTTAAACCCCAATTTATTTAAACCATCCCCATAAATGTTATTTATTTTTACGTTAATTTAGTTAAACCCCAATTATTTACGTTAATTTAATTAAACCCCAATTTACTAAAATCATCTCCCTACATTATATATATTTTTACCTAATTTAGTTAAACCCCAATTTATTTAAACCATCCCCATAAATGTTATTTATTTTTACGTTAATTTAGTTAAACCCCAATTTATTTAAATCATCCCCACTACATTCTATTTATTTTTACGTTAATTTAGTTAAACCCCAATTTATTTAAATCACCCCCACTACATTCTATTTATTTTTACGTTAATTTATTTAAACCCCAATTATTTACGTTAATTTAATTAAACCCCAATTTACTAAAACCATCCCCCTACATTATATATTTTTACGTAATTTAGTTAAACCACAATTTATTTAAACCATCCCCATAAATATTATTCATTTTTACGTTAATTTAGTTCAACCCCAATTATTTACGTTAATTTAATTAAACCCCAATTCACTAAAACCACCCCCCCTACATTATATACATTTTTATGTAATTTAGTTAAACCTCAATTTATTTAAACCATCCCCATAAATGTTATTTATTTTTACGTTAATTTAGTTAAACCCCAATTATTTACCTTAATTTAGTTAAACCCCAATTTATTTAAAACATTCCCCACTACATTCTATTTATTTTTACGTTAATTTAGTTAAACCCCAATTTATTTAAATCATCCCCACTACATTCTATTTATTTTTACGTTAATTTATTTAAACTACAAATTATTTACCACCCCCCATAAATATTATTCATTTTGACGTTAATTTAGTTAAACCCCAATTATTTACGTTAATTTAATTAAACCCCAATTTACTAAAATCATCCCCCTACATTATATATATTTTTACGTAATTTAGTTAAACCCCAATTTATTTAAACCATCCCCATAAATGTTATTTATTTTTACGCCAATTTACTAAATCCCAATTTTTTCCATTAATTTAGTTAACCCCTAATTTATTTAAACCACTCCCCTACATTCTATATTTATATTTACGTTAATTTAATTAAACCCCAATTTATTTAAACCATCCATCCCCCCTACATTGTATTTATTTTTACGTTAATTTAGTAAAACCCTAAATTTTTCCTGTACCACATTAACTGTCAGTAGATAGAACGTCCATTAACTTTAAAGATTCAGTAAGTAAAGGCGATGACGTTTAGAATAAAACTTTACTAGTTGATTTCTTGTATAATTGTCACAATCTAAACGTCATTGTCATAAGTTACAGAACCGTTAAAGTTAACGAACGTTCTATCTACTGACAATATGTCTTAAAGATTTTTAACTTATTTTTAATTACGCTTTCACAATCTATTTTACTTTGTGACAATTTTCTCTCCCCTTATACTTTTAATAACGACCTGATGATGATTTTTTAACCGAAACTAAGTAGTCGCCTACAATTTTTTTCAGCAGAATAATACACAAAGTCATACCACAAATTATAATTTAGAAAATTTTTAGAACGGCGACAGGTTTCGGCCTCATTGGGCCATCATCAAGTGAAATTTCACCAACTATATTGTTAACAGTTGGCGCAATTTATTTTATTTTGGTCTACCTTTACAAATTTTTTTTATATAATCTGTGATGTAGAATTTTGTGTTTTATTTCTATTTTTGTATAATATAACTCCTTAATAGACCTGATAGAGCATATTAATTATATTTTTTTAGTTTTTTTGGGCAACACGGCGACTATTTTATTTGTTGCCATTTTCATACATTTTAGGTTATAATAAGCCACATGGTGTCACGTTTTCGATCACAATACGAAATCATCTATCAAACGAATCTAATGTAGCTCGATCCATTTTAATCCTCATTGATGGTAATTGGATAATATATGGTTTTGCCGATTAGATCATAGCGCACCGATCAATTGAATGTGGTGACGAAATTCAGTAGGACTAATTTAATTTAGATGAGTAAGTGTTAGATTTTAACCTAGATTCAAATTGACCTATACAAATAAAAAATTGTTAAAACGCATAAAACAATGGCGCTTTCTTTTACGAACATACTTTTTCCCATAGCGATGTGGGGATATGATTTCCATCCAAGCAATTTAATTGATAGAAATCACGAAACCTCCAAGCTCTGCGGCAATTACATCGTGACACCGAAATTTTGTCAATAAAAATTGTGAGAAAATTTCTAACAATTGGGAAAAGGAAGGTCGATAGTCCTCAAGGTACAAATTTTAATACTAAAACAAACTGTTTTATGCGCAATATTTTTTGTTAAGACGGAATTAGCACCCCATGATTTTCATAACAAAAACTATTAACTTGCGTAAAAATTTAAATGTTAATTAGCCTCCAATTATACTTTCTTAGTTGACAGATGTTACGATCGCCGGTTTTTAATTATGAGTGAAATTGGGATTTTAGTGAGATCAGGTACCCAAATAGAATATTTTTATGACACCTGTAAATATTAGGTATCTTTTAATATTATTTTTTTCAATATTTTAATCTAAATCTATAACTGTTTTGGATAGTAAACAATTTTTTTTTAATTTTTTTCTCCAAATAAATAAACTCAGTTCCATTTATATTATAATGATTTTTTTCAGTACCAGAAGTCTGTAAAAAATGGCGTTGATTTAAATGACAGATGAGTACAACAACTGTTTTCCAAATTTTTCTGACTTTTTTAAATTTTTTTCCGATGTTTTCCAAGTTTTTCGCTTTTTTTATGATTTTTACCAATTTTCTTTGACATTTTGAGTTTTTCTCAATTTTTTAAATTGTATTTTTTTCTATTTTTCTATTAACTCCCATTTTTTTCCAGTTTCTTCCAATATTTTAATATTTTTCAATTTTTTTTCAATTGTTAGAAAATTTATTATTTCCAATTTTTCTAATTTCTTCGGTTATTTTTGTTTTGAGTTTTTTTTCAAACGTATTTGATACCTCAGATTTTTTCTAATTTTTTGGTTTTTTTAATAGTTATTTATTATTTTTTTTTTTCAATTTTTTTGATTTTTTCTGATTTTTTCATTTCTGTTATGATTTTTACTGATTTGCTTTGATTTGTTTGGGCTTTTTCCGAATTTTTCTGATTTTTTTTTCAATTAGATACCTCCGATTTTTTTATATATCATTTGTAATTATTTTATAGAGAAGTTTTTTTCGTTTTTCTCGGTTTTTTTGTAGATTTTTCGATTATTTCTACTTTTTTGTTTTGTTTTTCCGTCTATTTTCGATTTTTTTTTAAATTTTTCATCATTGTTCTGTTTTTCTTTTTCAATTTTTTTCTTTCCGGTTTTTTTTGTTGTTCTTTTTCGATTTTACTTGCTTTTTTCTCATTTTTCTGATTTTTTTTGTTTTTTTTTCGATATTTTCTTGTTTTTTTCTCATTTTCTGTTTCTTTTCTATTTTTTTCGTTTTCTAATTTTTTCTTATTCCTTTGATTTGTGTTTTTTTTGTAGTTTTTTTGCGATCGTTTTACGATTCTTTGTGATATTTTTCGATTTCTTGCGTTTTCTCCGTATTTTACAATTTTATATTTCATTTTTTGCCAATATTTTCTCATTTCTCTCTCAAGTTTTTTTGTTTTTTTTATTATTTTTTCCGCTGTTTTCTGATTTTTTCGATTCTTTTAATTTTCTTTAGTTTTTTTTTCATTCTTTTCAATTTTTTCTAATCTTTCCTCATTGTTTTCTCATTGTTCTCATTTTCTTTTCTTTTTGTTTTCTAATTTTTTTTTTCATTTATTTTTTGTGATATTTTACGATTTTTTTTTTGTGATTTTGTTGCGAATTTTTTGCGATTTTTTGATTTCTTCAAAGTTTTAATCACATCTGATTAAAATTAATCAAACCTAAACCTAAACGGATCGAAGGAATAAAATAGGATCAAATGCGGACCGGTAAGAGATCAAAAGTTGATCGAAACCTGATCAAAAGCATCAATTAACTTCTGACTTGAAACCAAATTATCATTGTTGATCTGCTTTTGATCAGGTCTCGATCAACTTTTGATCCACTTTGATTAGCTTAGATCAGTTTTAATCAACTTTGGATCAGTTCTCGCTCAGATTTCCCGGAAGCGTCATATTGAGTGACCTTGAATTTTGCCAAAACGGACCTTGGCGTTTTCTTATGGGATTTAACATGGGGAATGCGGAGGAAATCTTGCTGTTCCTTTACTAACGCTTTTAATTAAAATGATAAGGGAACGTGAATTATCATTGTTGATCTGCTTTTGATCAGGTCTCGATCAACTTTTGATTCACTTTGATCAGTTTTAATCAACTTTGGATCAATTCTCGATCAGATTTCCCGGAAGCGTTATATTGAGTGACCTTGAATTTTGCCAAAACGGACCTTAGCGTTTTCTTATGGGATTTAACATGGGGAATGCGGAGGAAATCTTGCTTTTCCTTTACTAACGCTTTTAATTAAAATAATAAGGGAACGTGAAATTCGAATAAATTTAACCAATTTAGACAGATAATAAATGTATTGAAAATTTCATATAATATAGAAAATTAATTTCATAAAAATTTTTTTTACAATTATAAAATAAACGTGTATCTCCAGGACTATAACATAAACGTTTACTTTTTAACTTTAGTCATTAAAATTGCAAAAGTCGCGTCGGATAATTACTTACCTAAATAGATAAGTTTTAATTGTTACATTAACTATACCATAATGACTAGTGTCTAAGGTTATTTGCTTTGTTAACATTATTTTTACTTTCCGAACACAATGAAGTTTTATAGAAAAGAAAGTATTGTCATTGTGATTTTTTTAGATATTATAATTTTAACGATTTTTTTAATTTTGAATCCATTTCAACAATGATGAAATGTTGCACACATATATTAAGACTTACTAGTAGATTTTATAGCCTATATAGATTTTCTTGTTAATCGGAAATGATATAGTTGTTATGATTAACCAAAGTATTAAGAAATATTTTTAGAACATTTTCCAATGTTGCTAGATTTACCAAAAAGTAACTCTTTTCCATACTTTTTTGTGTTAACGTAGAAATTTTTGAAATTATGAACAAATATAGAAGAAAAAAAATCACAAAAATTTTAATGACAAAAGTTGGGCGTTGGCAACTAGTTTCGGCATACTAATGCCATCATCAGACCAAAGAATTTTAACATTATTTAGGAAAATTAATATTATTAGTTGAAATGAGTACTGGTTACATTAATACAGCGCGCATTTAAATCTATGCTTATAATATAAACATTATTGAATTTAAAATTTATTACGTGGTGATTGTAGTAACGATTAAAAATAAAAAAATAAGGGAGAAAACAAACCGAGAAAACAAACCAAGGTAGGAGAAAATGAAGAAATCAAAAAACCGAAGAAATCAAAAAACCGAAGAAAAAAAAAGCTAAAAATCGCAAAAAAATGAAAAAAAAACACAAGAAATCGAAAAATATCACAAAAAAATCAATGAAATAAAAATAAAGAAAAAAATTAGAAAACAAAAAAAAAGAATAGAAAAACAGAACAATGAGAAAAAAATGAGTAAAGATTAGAAAAAATTGAAAAAATAAAAAAAACAAAAAATTATAAGAGAAAAAAAAACAGAAAAAATTAAAAGAATCGAAAGAATGTGAAAAAAATCAGAAAAAAGCGGAAAAATAAAATTAAAACAAAAACTTCGAAAAAAAAGAAAAAAATTGAATTGAGAGAAATTAGAAAATATTAGGAAAAAATGAAATATAAAATTGTAAAACGCAAGAAATCCAAAAAATATCACAAAAAATTGTAAAACAATTGCAAAAAGATCACAACAAAATTACAAATGAAAGGAATAAAAAAAAATGAGAAAAAATTATAAAACGAAAAATAGAGAAAAAAAACAGAAAATGAGAAAAAATGAGGAAAAACTACAAAAAATCGAAAGAAATCAGAAAAAAACAATCAGAAAAATGAGAAAAAAAAAATCGAAAAAGAACAACAACAAAACCGGTTACAACTGAAACCATAAAAAATGAAGAAAATATCGAAAAAATTTAAATAAATTGCAAAAAATGGCAAAGAAATCTAAAAAATAATCAGAAAAATAAGAAAAAATGAGAAATTAAAAAACAAAGGAAAAAAAAAATAAGAAAAACTGAACAATGATGAAAAATTAGAAAAAATCGAAAAAATCACAAAAAAACAGAAAAAAAAACAAAACAAAAAAGTAGAAAAAATCAAAATAAAAACAGAAAAAACGAAAAATCAGAAAAATGAGAAAAAACTACAAAAATAAAAAACCTCTAAAAAGTAGTTACAAATGATATATAAACAAATTCTAAATAAGAAAAAATTCATACTGTAGAAAAAGACAGAGAGTAAGAGAAATAGAGGGAAGGAAAAATGCAGAATGTTCCATTTAAAATAATATAACTATGGTGCAGATCTTTTTATTAAGGCAACCTGAATAAATCAAAATAATTTAAAATTGTACCTGCTGTAAACATTTTTTACACACACAATCTTACCATTTTCCATATAAACAAACCAAGGTAGGTTTGGGTAGAACATAGTTGAGGTACCGCCCATGAGTTTAAAATATCTTAAACAGTGGCAGGAAGTCGGACAAATTAAGAGATTCGAACATACTTGGGGATCCAAAATGGAGTTTGAAGGATCACATTTATTGAAAGAAAGGTAGGAGTACCATTCACAATAATCGGCGGCCCAGCGGGCGGGGCGGCCAAAAGAAAAATGTAACGAATACGTTTCGTATTCAGAAGACCATACTCAGCTTGAATTTTTCAAATACGAACGTGAATTTTTGAATCACTGTTCTAATACAATATCGATCCAACTTTAATTACTAGCTAGTGGTCGAAATTCGACTGTAATTCATCCATTTTTTCCAATTTTTTCTATTATTTCCTGTTTTTTTTTCCTTTTTTTCTATTTTTCCATATTTTCCCTATTTCTCGTTATTTTTTCTGCTTTTCCTAGTTTTCCTTATTTTCCTATTTTCTCCTATTTTTTCACCTTATTTTTACTTTTACTGTTTTTCCTAATTTTCGCCAGTTTTTTCTTTGTTTTTCCTATTTTTCTATATTTTTCAGTATTTTTTGCCATTTTTCTTAATTTTCAGTATTTTTTACTATTTTCCTCTATTTTTTCCTATTTTCCTCTATTTTTTCCTATTTTCCCTTCTTTTTCCAGGGAAAAAATTCTCTATTTTTTCAAATTTTTATGTTTTTCCTATATTTCTCTAATTTCCTCAATTTATAACATTTTTCCCATAGAAAAATTTTTACTATTTGTCCCTATTGTTCTTTCTTTTTCCTATTTTTTCATATATTTTTCCGATATTTTTACTAATTTCCTACTTTTTCCTATTTCCCCTATTTATAACCTTTTTTCCAAGTTTTTTCCTGTTATCAAATTTTTTCCATGGAAAACAATTTTCCTATTTGTCCCTATTTTTTCACATTACTTTTTCCTTATTTTGACTACTTTTTTTACTTTTCCTATTTATAAACTTTTTTCATATTTTTCCGTTTTTAAATTTTTTCATTGGAAAACAATTTTCCTATTTGTCAATATTTTTTCACACTACTTTTTCCTTATTTTTACTACTTTTTTTAATTTTTCCAATTTTTATAACCTTTTTTTCCATATTTTTTCCTATTTTTAATTTTTTTCCATGGAAAACAATTTTCCTATTTGTCCCTATTTTTTCACATTATTTTTTCCTTATTTTGACTACTTTTTTTGAACTTTTTCCTATTTATAATTTTTTTTCCATATTTTTTTCCTATTTTCAATTTTTTCCATGGAAAACAATTTTCCTATTTGTCCCTATTTTTTCAGTTTTTTTCCTTGTTTTTATTACCTTTTTCCTATTTATAATCTTTTTTTCCATGTTTTTTTCCCCTATTTTCAATTTTTTCATTGAAAACAATTTTTCTATGTGTCCGAGGGTATGCTAGGTATCTGTTCGCAAATCCCACGGTTCGCAAAGCCCACGCCACTATTAATTACTTATTGATACTATTGAATATTATAAGAAAAAATGAAAATCAACATAAGCAACTAGGTTAATATTTATTAATATAAAACCAGGAAATCCGTTCATACTAGATAAATTCCATTATCATTTAAAATAATTATTGAATGTCAGTGTCAAATTTCAAAGTATTCTAAAACATCCAAGTAGAAGATAAAATTATTTAACATTCTCATAATTATTTGAATCCTCTATTTTCAGATTTATCGAGTTTCACAATCTGTTGTGTTCTCGTTTACGTCTCACTTTAGGCAATAAGGAAGTAAAATTAAAGTCGATTCGTCGCCCAAACGCTGCTTTTAACTGTCACCTCTACTACATCTTGATAGTTAAATAACAATCTTTCGAGTAATAGTCTCAGGCCAGCTGATTGATGATAAAACGAAAGTCTCGAAACAGAATGTGTGTTACCGTATAAATGGATCTGTGCCAAGTGGATATATTTACGCATAGTACGATGGAATTCGGAGATTAAAAGGAATTGGAAAAAAATAAAATTATTATTACCACTACCGTGTTAGATAAAAAATTATCAAAGCGCGGTTTACAGACTATTACCATCATGTATACGTAATACTTTAGATAAGATTTTAATACAATTATGTTATCATTTCATTATAGATTAATTATTATTATTATGTATTTTTATTAACATATATAGAGTGTTTTATAAGGAATGATCAACATTTTAATCATAGGTTCAGGACCTCCAAATATGAATATTTTACTCAATAGCTCTGGCTCAAATGTTATCTACTAATAAGATACAGGGTGTTGAAGTTAAAATTTATTTTTCGTTGCAATAATTTCTTTATTGACTTGAAATTTGGTATGGTTATATTTTTAAGTTAGTAACTCATAAGCGTGTTATCATTTTTAAGATTAGACAAAGAGGGCCACAAAGAGGACCACTTACACTCTAGTGGATGATGTTACGTTTCTTTTCCTGTGCCACCCTGTATTTTTATTATTAGTCTGCTCAATATATTTTAATTTCAGACTCGCTTGATATCCCTTCTTAAGATCTCCCTCTTCATGTTAACAATTTTCTCACTTTGCCTCTTCAGTCAAAACAATGGGCCTTTATACCGTCTGTGTCGCTTATTGAAAACTTATTTTCTTCCCCTCGAGCAATAGCGTCAGTTTTAGTTATATTATATTTTCACTTATGTCCCCTGTTATCATTATTAATTATTTCGACGCTTTAACATGTATTTACTGTTATTGTTAATTCTTTTTATGCCGGTATATTTTTTTTTACTTTAAAGTTCATATCTTATCTTTTATAATAATATAAATTAACTGATGTTTGTGGTGCTCTTTCAGCCTCGATTACAAAAAGAGAATCTATTTTTAATTTGTTTTTACAGATTGTCTTAAAATTTAATTCACTTTGATTATTTTTATACTTCATATTTTGCTCTAAAAATTCATGTATTTCATATAAATATTACTCTTGTTTTATATTCTTTTTTTTAAGCAGAGACCTCGAAATCTGGTAATTAATAAGATGTTTGTCTGATATTTACTTTATGTGAACTTTTAAGGTTTTTAGTAAAAGCTTTTTTTGGAACAAGTATTTTGGACTAAACGTTTTTTTAGAACAAGTTTTTTTAGACAGAACATTTACTTTTTGGGACTGAACTGAAGTTTTTGCTCCTTTGCGACCAACATCTCTACTGCTGGATCCAGGACCAAACCACGCTACTTACGCCACATTAAAAAAAAATCAATTTTTCTTATAAAATAAAACAAATATAACGTTTAATTTCCTTAAACCCACAAAAAGAAAGACAGGACAGGATTTTGAAATATATCATAGTTTTTTTGTCAATTGTTTCTAAACACATCAAAAAAACAATTAGGCTGGCGTTCAAAATTTTTTTTGTTAATATTTTACTTTTTGATGTATTTCAAATTCTATTCGTGGGACGAACCCATAATAAAAAGAATTGAGCTTAAATCACATAAGTCTTTATAATACACCCTTGTAAATTTGAACAAAAAAAAAAACGAAAAATCAATTTTAACTTCAACACCCTATATCTTAGTAGTAGATAACATTTTAGAGTTATTTGGTAAAATATTAATATTTGGAGGTCCTGAACCTATGATTAAAATATTGACCATTCCTTATGAAACAGCCGGTATAAAAAATTCGTCTCGTTAAGCATGGGGTGGTTAAAGTGAATAGATGGTAGAGCAATAAATATATAATTAAAAATATAATACATAACAACAATAAAATAAACCAAACACTCAAATAAATACCTAACTAATATATACAAATAAATATTCTTACCATACTAACTTAAAACTACACTAATGAAGACTTTAAGGAGACATGTCACTAGGGTCGGTTATTCAAACTGTCGGCAGAGTGCCGACAGCCAAAAGTAAAGTCACGTTAAACATGGGGAGCAATAAATACATATTTAATAATACATAACAACGATAAGATAATACACCAAATGCTTAAATAAATACCTAACAAATATATACAAATAAATATTCTTACCAGACTAACTTAACACTAAACTTACGAAGACTTTAAGGAGACATGCCACTAGGGTCGGTTATTCAAACTGTCGGCAGAGTGCCGACAGCCTAAAGTAAAGTCTAAAGAATTTTTCTTGACTCACCTCTTCTTTTTGAACAAATGTAATAAACAACAAAAAAATTGATGGTCTCACTTAAGGAAATATTAAATTTCTGAAAATTATTAGAGTTTTAGTAACTCACACGCTAACGCCAACCTTAACGTGTGCCGTCTATCGTGGAAGAATACACACAGACAGACAGACAGACTTCCATCTGAAAATGGCCTTAATCATTTCAGGTTACCTCAAAATGGATATTTCCATCTCTATCTCGAGAAATTGTTTTTAGCTCGTTTACAATACTTTCCCTTCTCGGATGGTTGGTCGGGAAAGTAAATAAGTTGGAGAAAAAAGTTAGAAAATAAAAGTTTGAAACATGAAAAACAGTAAAAAAAAGTAAAGGAAAAAGAGATGGGGGATAAAAGTGGAAAAAAATTAGAAAAATAATAGTTTGAAAAATAAAAAAAACTAAAAAAGGTAAATGAAAAAAGGGATGAGGGTGAAAAGTGGGACCAACAAAAATTGAAGAATAGAAGTTTGAAAAATAAAAAAACCGTAAAAAAGTAGAGGAATAAAATGGAAAACTAAGTTGTTAATTAAATGTGGGAAAGGTAAAGAAAACAGTACAAAATTAGGAACAAAAAGGGTTGAGAGAAAACATTAAAAAAAGGTGTGGGGGAAATTTTAGATAAAAAGGAGTTTGAAACATAAAAAACTGTAAAAAATTAGTGAAAAAAGGGGAAATGGGAAAAGTAGGAAGAAAAAATCAAAAATTGGAAAAATTAAACCGTAAAAAAGTAGAGGAAAAAAAGTTGGTAATTAAAAGTGTGAAAGATAAAGAAAACAGTAAAAAATTAGGGAACAAAAAGTGATGAGGGAAAACATTAAAAAAGGGATGAGGGAAAAAGTTAGATAAAAAAAAGTTTAAAACATAAAAAAAACTGTAAAAAAGTTAATGAAAAAAGAGGCGATTGTGAAAAGTTGGACCAAAAAAATCAAAAATTGGAACAATAAAGTTTGAAACTTAAAAATCCGTAAAAAATCGGTTGTGTGGCTCCAAAACTTTCCCGACGAGTATCCACGAAATTTTTCAGATAATTAATGTTAAAGTTTCAAAATTTGACATTTTATATTTTTGACAGGTGACAGATGGAGATTTTGACTGTTCTGAATAGAGTTTCAAGGGCTTTCAAATGACATATTGCAAGTCAAATTCCGTGACATATTGCGTCTGTCATTTTTTGATAGTCATACTTCCGTTTGACAGATGTCGTACAAAAACTAATCGGTTCTTCCGATGGGTAACCCAAACCCATATACCAAATTTCAGCTCAATCGGATTAAACGTGTGGCCTCTATCATGGAAGCATACACACAGACAGACAGACAAACAGACAGACAGACTTCCATCTGAAAATGGTCTTAATCATTTCAGGTGATCTCAAAATGGATATTTCCGTCTTTATCTCTAAATTTTTTTTAGCTCGTTCATAATACTTTCCCTTACCGGAGGTTGGGTCGGGAAAGTAAAATAGAGTTTTAGCAAAGCAATTGTGTTTTTCTGCATTTAAGGTTATGTCATGTGTCAATTATGACAACGGCTTGAATGTATTTCAGTTAAGGGGCAAAAACATTCTGCTATTTCAGAAAATTTACCGTATAACGCTATTTTTATATTTACGTGAGCATGCGCAGTCTGCTCGAAATAAGGATTAGCAGGTGAGGTGCTAAAAATCTTTATTGATCGTTCGAAAATTAAAAAAAAAATCTAGTTAATCAAGAATAAAATTTTAAATTAAAAACATTTAATTTTAGTTAAAAAAAATCTATTACCATTGTGCCTTATTGTTAACGGTAGCATTTTCTTATCACAAATCTAGATGTAACTTTGATTCTTACTACATATATTAAACGTTAAATGACGTGTTACCGATTTAACCACCGTTACGGATACTACTGCTTTAAGAAAAGCGGTTCTTATGACCATACCAAGTAGTACATATTCCGTAATAAGGTACTGTACGATTGCGGAATAGAAGTTTCTGATAAACATTTAACCATCATCTGTTACATATACTTAAAAGGGAAATCCGATATTTGTACTAAATTAAATATTTGTTTAAAGTCGTCCCCCAAACAAAATTTAATTAAATGAAATGAAACTCAAAATCATGTACCACAATATAATTAATCAAGTTAACGACGACTAATTTCGACTAATAAGCCATCTTCAGTATTAGAAAGAAATGACAAAGTTCGATAGAGTTATTTGAAAGTGGTGTCAAAATATAGGATATCAAATGAAAAACAAATTTGATTAGTAGATCAAATTTTTATATGGTGAATTTGACACTTGTAATTACCTGATTACAAACATAATTACAACGAGAATTTGTTTTTTTTTAAAATAAATTACCAATAAAATATATGGATGTTAACATTTTATTTATTTTAATAGTTTTTTTAAGCAAGCAAATAGAGATTGTGGATAATTATTTGAACTAATTATGATTAATGATTTGTTTCTCCCCCTTTTATCACACTCTTTTTTACCCCATTTTTTCCAACTTGATTGTTGGCTCATTTCCTCCACTTATTAAAAACAATAGTTATATATTTTGTTTATTTTAATCATTTTTTTAACCAAGCAAATCGAGATTGTTGATAATTATTTAAACTAATTATGATTATTTATATGTTTCTCCCCCTTTTTCACACTCTTTTTTTCCAACTTGATTTTCGCCCCATTTCCTCCGCTTTTCACCACACTTTTTTATAACTACTGTTTTTTGTTCCATTTTCTTCAACTTATGTTTGTTGCTTATTTTTTCTCATTCGTGTTTTGACAAAATTATCTCCCTTTTTTCCGTCTCTTTTTTTGTCTTATTTTTTAAAACAATTTTATTCCTTTTTTACAACTATTGGTTTTTGTCCCACTTGATAATATATTTTCTTTTGTTTTTTACTCTTATATGTGTAAAATTTATACTGGGTGAGTCATAACTATTGGGACATATACTAAGGAGCATGTTATAATATGTCTTCATAAAATATTGCTGTGGAATAATATACAGGGCATTAAAATTGAAATATTTTAATTTATTTTTTTGCTACGAATTTTTACCTATTAGTTTCTCTCCTTTTTTCCACTCTTATTTTTGCCTAATTTTTTTCCAGTTTTACCGAACTTGTTTTTCCATTTTCTCCCATTTTTACAGCTATTTGTTTTTTGCTCCATTTTTTTACAATAGTTTTTGCCCATTTTGTCCAACTCTTTTTAATGCCGCACTTTTTTTGTTTTTTGCCCCTCTCTTTTTTGTCTCATTCTTTTCCACTTCATTTTTATCCCATTTTTTCTCATTTACCGCAATTATTTCCCCACTGTTCTCTCTTTTCTATAACTATTGTTTTTTGACACATTTTTTTCCAACTTGTATTTTAGTCCCATTTTTTCATTTGTGTTTTTTGACCCAATTTTTCTTCCTTTATTTTCGACTCTTGTTTTTGCCCCATTTTTTTAACAACTATTTTTTCTCCCATTTTTATACTATTGGTATTTGCCGAACTCGTTTTTCTGTCCCACTTTTTTGTTTTTGTACCATTTTTTTCCCACTTAATTCTTGTCCCATTTTTCTTCTTTTTACCATACTTGTTTTAGCACTTTTCTCCTTTTTTTAAAACTATTGGTATTTGCCCCATTTTGCCCAATTCTTCTTTAATTTTTTGCCCCACTTTTTTATATTTCTTGATTTATTTTCTTATTGTCTCACTTGTACTGTCCCGACCCACCTCAGTAAGGGAAAGTATTGTGAACAAGCTAAAAAAAGATTCGAGATAAAGATGGAAATATCCGTTTTGAGGTCACCTGAGATGATTAAGACCATTTCCAGATGGAAGTCTGTCTGTCTGTCTGTTTGTCTGTATTCTTCCACGATAGAGACTTTAATCCGATTGAGCTGAAATTTGGTATATGTGTTTGACTTGCAATATGTGATTTGAAAGCTGTTGAAAAACTCTATTCAGAATAGTCAAAATTATTTCTACAACTGTCACTTGTCAAAAATAAAAAAATGTTAAAATTTTAAACTTTAGCATTAATATCTGAAAAAGTATTCGTGGTAACTCGTCGGGAAAGTTTTGGGGCGACACAACCGATTTTTTTTATTTTTTGACCCACTTTTTTTGTTACTCGTTTTGTTTCATTTTTGACCCGTTTTGTTTTTGTTTTTTGTTCGACTTGATATTTTATATAAAAGCAGGTTATTCGGATATGGCGATTTTTTGCTATGAATTTGCTAGAATTTATATTTATTTGTTTCTCTAGTATTTTCTCCCACTCTTGTTTTTTGCTTGCATTATTCCCACTTGATTTTTGCCTCATTACCCTATATTTTTACCATACCTGTTTTTAAGCTATTTTTTTATAATTATTGTTTTATGTCGCATTTTTTTCCAACTAGTGTTTTTGCCTCATTTTTTCCACTTGCGTTTTTTGACCCAATTTTTCCTCCTTTTTTTAAAACTATTTTTTCCCGATTTTTTTTACAACTATTGGTATTTGCCCCTTTTTTGCTCAACTCTTTTTCTGTCTCACTTTTTTTTGTTTTTGCGCTACTATTTTTTCGTTTTTGCAATACTTTTTTTTATTTTGTTTTTGCCCCACTTTTTTTGTATTTTGTCCCACTTATTTTGCCCCACTTTTCTCTACTTTCATTTGTTTTTTGTCCTACTTGATAATATTTTATTTTGTTTTTTACTCTTATTTTGTGTAAAGTTTATATATTCCCCTATTTTAACTGCATATAATTTCTACGGGATTCAGGATAGAAATAATAAAATGTTATATTTTAGTACAAGTTTTGTTTGAATATATTGCATTTTTTCTATAGATTTCGACAAAAATGGCGGATTTTTGATAAATTTTTGTAGACTTATTAATAGAACATCCAGTACAATTTTTGTAGTTTAAAAGGACTGACTTTCACATATCCAGTGATATAAATCGATAGAAAAAATTCATTATATTCAAGCAATATAACTCTTAATTCAGAAATAATGTTAACAATTTTTATTTTCTTTGTACCTCGGAAAATACTATAAAAAATGCTTTGCTGGTAATTTAATACTGAAAATTCTATTATATTGTCATTAAACCGTTTTTAATGAAACCTAAACGTTTTTATAACAACCCTGACAAATCAACATTTCCTCGTTATTATAAAAAAAAACTTTTACATTTGTTTCAAGAAATTCTACTCCCATTGTTTCTATCTGCATTCATATCAGTTCCCATTCACTTTTTTTTCACACTTCGATTGAACTTTTAATTTCTCACTTACCGCCTCACTCATCGTAGAGTTATTAACGACATTTCCCGGGAACTCTCTTAATCAATCAGTGCAGAACATTAAAAAAAAACTTTCATGTTTCACTATGGAATTTCATAATCATCGAGCATTTTGTTCGAAATAATAATTACTGTTTATTATCGCAAAACTGAATATTTTATTACTAAACAAAGTGTTATTTTATCTAAAATCTGGTTAAAATTTGTTTCAAAACTAGACAAAGAATTTTCAACCGTTTGCACAAACCAATATTTAACGCAATTTTGAAATAAACAAAATATAATATAAGAATATTGTACTTGATCAGAAGATATAAAAATTAACTAGCTTAAAAACTACGATTTATATCGTCAAGTCAGAACATTTCAAAATTAACTAGTCCGAATACTATGAATTCTTATCGCCAAGTCAGAACATTTAAAATTTAACTAGTCCAAGTACTACGATTTTTATCGTCCAGCCAAAAATTTTAAAAATTACCTAACCGGAATACTACGACTGTATCTTCAAATCAGAACATTTTAAAATTAACTAGTCCGAAAACTACGAATAGAACTTCAATATTTCAAATTTAACTAGTCCGAGTACTACGATTTTTATCGTCAAGTCAAAAAATTTCTAAATTAACTAACCGGAATACTATGACTGTATCTTCAAATCAGAACATTTCAAAATTAACTAGCCCGAATACTACGATTAATATTCAAGTCAGAACATTTTAAAATTACATAGCTTAAAAACTACGATTAGATCTTCAAGTCAGAACCTTCCAAAATTAACTAGTCCGAACACCAAGATTTATATCGTTAAGTCAGAAAATTTAAAAATTAACTAGTACGAAAACTACGATTAGATCTTCAAGTCAGAACATTTCAAAATTAACTAGTCTGAAAACTACGATTAATCTTCAAGTCAGAACATTTTAAAATTAACTAGCCCGAATACTACGATTAATATTCAAGTCAGAACATTTTAAAATTACATAGCTTAAAAACTACGATTAGACCTTCAAGTCAGAACCTTCCAAAATTAACTAGTCCGAACACCAAGATTTATATCGTCAAGTCAGAACATTTTAAAATTAACTAGTACGAAAACTACGATTAGTTCTTCAAGTCAGAACATTTCAAAATTAACTAGTCTGAAAACTACGATTAATCTGCAAGTCAGAACATTTTAAAATTACCTAGCTTAAAAAATACGATTAGATCTTTTAAGTCAGAACCTTCCAAAATTAACTAGTCCGAACACCAAGATTTATATCGTCAAGTTAGAACATTTCAAAATTAACTAGTCCGAATACTACGATTAATCTTCAAGTCAGAACATTTTAAAATTAACTAGTCCCAATACTACTATTACATATTCAAGTCAGAACATGATTTTTAATTTTTTCTAAAAATTATTATGCCGAAATTCAAATTTTACTTTAATTGCAATGTCCGTTAAGTTGGCCCCGCCATTTTCAAATTTATTAAAAAAAAATTAATTGTACTGCATTGTGCTGGGTTGAGCCATAAATAAAATAAAAATTATATATTTTTTTTCCATTTTTTTTTGTGAATTTTTTAATTTTTCACTGTTAAGTTGGCCCCGCCATTTTCTCCGATTTAACAAAAATAGCGCTGAGTTGCGCTACGTTTGTTCTATATTGTGCCGATTTGTTTTTTTTTTTTAAATTAAATTAGATGGGGAAAATTGAAAATCAATTTTCAGAAATATTAAAAAAAAATTTTTTTGGCAAAACTAATAATTGTGCTGCACTGTATACTCATATTGTATTTTTGTACTCTTGACTTTTTCTCCTTAAAAAAACAATTGAAAATTAATATCAAAAATATAAAAAAAAATTTTTGGGCAAAATTATTAGTTGTGCTGAAAAACATTTTTTTAATGGTTCTGAAAATATATTTTCAATTGTCCCAGTTAATCAATTTTTTTAGGAGAAAAAGTCAAGAGTACAAAAATACAATATGAGTCACAATTTAGCACAACCAACAGTTTTGACCAAAAAAATTTTTTTTTAATATTATTTGGAAATTAACTTTCAATTTTCTCGGCTAATTAATTTTTTTAGGAGAAAAAGTCAAGAGTATAAAAATATAATATTAGTATAGTTCAATGCAGCTAATAGTTTTGCCAAAAAAAAAAAAACAAATTTTAAGTTATTTTTTTAAATCGGAGAAAATGGCGGGGAAAACTTAACGGTGAAAAATTAAAAAAAAAATAGAAAAAAATATAAAAATTTTTATTTATTTATGGCACAAATATAGCACAATTAATTTTTTTTTAATTCGAAAATGGCGGGGCCACCTTAACGGGCACAATCTACTAATGAGAAAGCATGCTTTTTAGATTATTAATACATAAAAGTGATATGATGGAAATGTTCGTGTTGCAGATAAATAATAGAAAAAAGTACAAATAATAGGGTCTAAAATTTTTGAGACATTCAAATTACAATCCAACCCGGTATAATTAGTTTTATGTCAATATTTATACAAAAATCAAAAATGGCGGTTCTACAAAATCAATAAATGTTTTTAAATTTCGAATGTTTGTTTTCGTTTCCATCATGAGCACTTAGTCCTAATGGAAATGGATCATGTTTGGCATAGAGATGAATACGTTCAACAGTTTAATATGGTTCGATGCGTAATGAGAATATTTGTATTTAATTAATTTATAAATTAATAATACAGCTTTTTTAATATTTAAAAATATATCTTCGAAAACCATTTTTTTTTTTTGGAAATTTTGATTCAAAAATAATCAGAACAATTCAATTTTTTTAAAAGTTATTCACAATTGAGCCTAATCCTTGGTGAGTTTTTCACACTTTTTGGGAGAGTTTTTTTATTTTATTTTTCTATTTATTTCATATTCAGTTATTTTAAAAATTTATTACTTTTTTTGTTTTTTTTTATATCCAATTTAATTTTTAGAATCACACAAAAATCTTTGTACAGTACTTTAGAAATTTTTATAAGTACGCTCCTGTTCCATTTACACTGTAAATATTTATAAAAAAAATTGAATAAAATTAATTAAAAATCGGGTATACTTTGAGCTTGGTATATTAATATCTGTAAATTCTGTAAGAATTGCTCAAATTGTCCTCCCACTTGCATTTTATATTTCTTCTACTCATATTTTCAGGGTAAAAGTTAACAGGACCGTACTTGGAAAAAATCCTAAAGTTCTCACAATTGAGCCTAATCCTTTGATTAGTGAGTTTTTCACACTTTATACATTTTTGGGGAAATTTTATTTTATTTTATTTTTCTAATTTTTTTACAATTACTTAGCGATTAATTTTATTTTCAGTTATTTTTAAAATTTATTACTTTTTTGTTTTTTTTTATATCCAATTTAATATTTATAATCACAAAACAATCTTTGTACAGTACTTTAGAAATTTTTATAAGTACGCTCCTGTTTTACTTTCACTGTAAATATTTATAAAACAAATTGAATAAAATTATTTAAAAATCGGGTATACTTTGAGCTTAGTATATTAATATCTGTAAAGTCTGTACGAATTGCTCAAATTGTCCTCCCACTTGGATTTTATATTTCTTGTACTCATATTTTCAGGGTAAAAGTGAACAGGACCGTACTTGGAAAAAATCCTAAAGTTATTCACAATTGAGCCTAATCCTTTGATTAGTGAGTTTTTCACACTTTATACATTTTTGGGGAAATTTTATTTTATTTTATTTTTCTAATTTTTTTACAATTACTTAGCGATTAATTTTATTTTCAGTTATTTTTAAAATGTATTACTTTTTTGTTTTTTTTTTATATCCAATTTAATATTTATAATCACAAAACAATCTTTGTACAGTACTTTAGAAATTTTAATAAGTACGCTCCTGTTTTACTTTCACTGTAAATATTTATAAAAAAAATTGAATAAAATTATTTAAAAATCAGGTATACTTTGAGCTTAGTATATTAATATCTGTAAAGTCTGTACGAATTGCTCAAATTGTCCTCCCACTTGGATTTTATATTTCTTGTACTCATATTTTCAGGGTAAAAATGAACAGGACCGTACTTGGAAAAAAATCCTAAAATTATTCACAATTGAGCCTAATTCTTTGATTAGCGAGTTTTTCACATTTTATACACTTTTTGGGAGATTTTTTTAATTTCTTACAATGAGCAATTAATTGTATTTTCAGTTATTTTTAAAATTTATTACTTTTTGATTTTTTTATATCCAATTTAATTTTTAGAATCACACAAAAATCTTTGTACTGTACTTTAGAAATTTGTCCAAGTACGCCCCTGTTCCATTTTTACTGTAAATATTAAAAAAAAAATTGAATAAAATTATTGGGTATACTTTGAGCTTGTTCAAGATATTTTATATTTCTTGTATACTCATATTTTCAGAGTAAAAATGAACAGGACCGTACTTCGAAAAAATCATAAAGTTCAGTTCATTATCGACACCTAATAAAAAAATTAAGTGTTCTACATGGTTGGATAGAGAAAAAATGGGGATTTCAAAGATGAAATACAAAGGACAGGTCTGTATTTAAAATAAATAGTTGAGGGTGTCCCTTTAAAGACGAAAAGATGTTTTAAAAAATTGGATATTTCTTCAATAAAAGAACTTTATTAATGAAGAAAAATCGTCAATTCCGTTTTTCCCAAATATTTCGAAAACTGGACCTGATATTTTAATTCTGAAAAATACCTTGTATAACTAAAAATTAATAAATAAAACAGTTCAAATGTCAAAAATTCAAATTGTCGTGCTAAACAGAAATTATCATACAAAAGAAATAAGTTGACAGTGACTATATTTATGAGTAACGAAAAAATTTAACTTAATAGATACATTATGTATAAAATTTATTTATAGAAACAATCAATATATCAATTCATGTATAGTTAAAGTTCGCATTCGCTTTTCACGCAAGGTCGTTGCGGACGGTTCCTTTGATAAATTTTTTTTATGTTTTATTAATACTTAATCGAGTGGGAGTAAATAAAATCCAGATTCATCAGAAAGGGATATTTTATACAGGGAACAAATAAATAGTATATTATGTATCAAAAGACAAAAGTGCTACTTTTTGCACCTTCATACGAAAATTTTGTGAAAAGAAACACTCAATATTGAAAAAAAAAGCTAAACGAGGTCTTGTTATATTCCCCGAGTAAAATAGTTTGCTATGGTTTCTATTGGTTTTGTTATTCGAGAGACTAAAAATCTTTTAATCCCAAGGGAGTTAAAGTGGCACTTTGGTCCATAAAATGAGGGAGTATAATGCATTTTTTAGTCCCTGAGGTGCAACAAAATAATTTTGTAATAATTTAAAAATATAATAAAAAATAAACTGTTACAGCATAATAAATGTACCACACAAATGTATTTTGTAAATACGAAACGGCGACTAGTTTCGGTTAATAAGCCATCTTCAGGTCTAGAAATGATACAATAGTTCGATATAAGGCAGCAGAATTTTTTTGGGGAAAGCTCGGAAATTTCTGTTAAAAATACTTTTTGATCCGCCACATTTGGACGGCTCAGATATTTCATCTGAATTCGTTTTTTTTTTGGTAAATTCGTATTTTTAAAAAATTTATTAACTTCAGATTTTTTTTAAAATAATTTTTATTGTAAAATCCGGAATGTATTTCTTTTTTTATATCCACCTATCTTTATAAATGTATTTTTAAAAAATAGTACCTTTATTAATATTTTGTTCTAAAACCAATAGAAATGAATTTTATTCAATTAATAATTTATTTTATACGATGTAAATAAAACGTTTGCAATTTTAATAAAATCTTAACAAAGTAACTATTTTAATTTATTTACCAAGACAGCTGTTCTCGACCGTCATTTCCATTCAATTGGAGGTCAAGTAAACATATGACGAAAATGTATTATTTTTTTTGCCTCAATTATACAACGAAATCGTTTATACATAATGTACGAATTGATTATTATTGTCGATTCAAGTCGGTATTCATTTCAAATTTCAACACTTTTTGATAACAGCTGAAATGACTGAGGTCACAATATTATTATTTTTTTTAACACATGTAAGTTATACATTATGTGCCAAATTTAATAAACACATATACTGAAGTCAATTTGTTTGTTTTTTTAATTTTTTACTTATTTTCGTATTTTCCACACAAGAACTAAAAAAAAAGCAAGAATGCATTTTTATATACAAAAATTTGAAAAAAAAATTCCGCACGAAGGAACTAATAAGAACGTATTTTCCATACACGAACATACTAAAAATAAAAACAAAAATACATCTTTCCGCACACAGATTTGAAAAAAAAAGAGACAAGAATGCAATTTTTTCACACACTTGAAAAAATAGAAGCAAAAATGCGTTTTTCCATACACGAATTTGAACAAAAAGATGCAAAAACGCACTGTCCAAGACAGGAATTAAAAAAAAAGCATGAATTCGTTTAGCCTCGAATTAGAAAAAATAAGAATGCATTTTTATATACACACGAATTAAAAAAACAACTAAGAACGCATTTTTAAAACACGAACTAAAAAAAAAGCAAGAATGCATTTTTCCACACGGAAATTTGAAAAAACGAGGCAAAAATGCAATTTTTTACACACTTGAAAAAAATAGAAGCAAAAATGCGTTTTTCTATACACGAATTTGAACAAAAAAATGCAAAAACGCACTTTTCAAGACCGGAATTAAAAAAAGAGAAGCATGAATTCGTCTAGCCTTGAATTAGAAAAAAAAACAAGAATACATTTTTCTACACACGAATTTAAAAAAAGGAAAAACACATTTTAAACAAGTACAAACTAAAAAAAAAGAATGCATTTTTCTATACACTCGAATTTAAGAAAACCAAGAACGCATTTTCCACACAATCTCTAAAAAAAGCAAGAATACATTTTTCCATACAAAAATTTGAAAAAAATTTCCACACGCACGAACTAAAGAAACAAGAATGCATTTTTCTGAACACACGAATTTTATAAAAAACCAAGAACGCATTTTCCATACACGAACTAAAAATAAAAGCAAGAATGCATTTTTCCACAGAAATTTGAAAAAAATGGCAATGCAATTTTTTCGTACACTTGAAAAAACTTTTCATACACGAATTTGAACAAAAAATAGCAAAAATGCATTTTTCCAGACAAGAATTTTAAAAAAAAGCATGAATTTGTTTAAACTCGACTTAGAAAAAACCAACAATACATTTTTCTACACGACTTTAAAAAAAGAGAAAACACATTTTCCACTAGCACGAACTAAAAAAAACCAAGAATACACTTTTCTACGAACGAATTTGAATAAAAATCCAGGAACAACAATGCATTTTTTGTTTTTGTACTTTTATTTCAATTTTAAAATTGCCATTTATGTTTTATCCAACCATGTAGACCACATAATTTTTTTATATTAAGTACGGTCCTGTTTATTTTTACACTGGATGTGTTAATTTTTTTATATAAATTTTCAACAAAATTCAAGTTTAAACAATTTTTTTCTTAAATATTGACAGCGGAAATGAAACAAGAAGGTACTTATGAAAAATATTTGTCAAAACCTAAGAAAATTATTAAGTGATTTACGTGGTTGGACAGAAAAAAATCAAATATCAAAAAAAATCTTTTTCTTTTTCAAACTTTTAGATTTATTTGTCTAAAACTTTAGATTCTTTGAATTCCAAATTTTCACGAAATACCTTCCTTTTATTGATTTTTATTTCATTTTTTTTTAAAGAATTCCCTTAAATATTTTGTTAAATATAGTTTTATTTAAAAAAAGTCCAATATCAAAAAAACTTTTCTTTTAAATTCAATTTTTTCATTAAATTTCCTTAAATAATTTTTAAAAATATAGTTTCTTCTTTTTGTCGATTTTTTTTCAAATTTCTATTTTTTGCTGTAAATCTTATTATTGTTTTTTTCCACAAATTTTAATAAAAATAATAGTGTTTCGTATGTCCTAGTTTAATTAACCAATTTAAATTTCTCATAAGCAACTTTTCTTTAATTTAATACCAAAATTTTTAACTTTTTGTCTCAATTTTGATTTTAAAATCTAGTGACCATTTATTTTTACAAAATTTTTAATATTAGTGGTCGAAATTTGACAGTAATTCATTAAAGTTAGTTCATGTTCATACCTATTTTTTTCATATTTTTTCATTTACTTTATTTTTTTATATTTTTCTCAATTTTTCTTTTTATACTCAATTTTTTCTTAATTATCCCAATATTTCCCAATTTTTTTCCAGTTTTTCTATTGTTCGTATTTTTCACTATTTTTTCTAATTTCTTTCCTATTATTTCCTGTTTTTCCTTTTTTTGTACTTTTGCCTCTTTGTTTACCTTTTTTCTACTTTCGTCCATTTTTTCACTTTTGTTTCTACTTTCCTATTTTTTCAACTTTTGTTTATTTTTCCCTTTTTTTTCTACTTTTGCCTTTCATTTCCCATTTTTCTCTATTTTTTCCTGTAATTATTCTTTTTTTCCTATTTTTCCTGGTTTTTTCAATTACTTCCTACTTTTTCTTTTTCTGTTTTTCCTATTTTTCCTTTTTCCCATTTTTTCTAATTTTCTCTTTTTTACCCTTCCCCTATTTTTTTCTATTTTTCCGCATTTGTATTATTTTTTACCTATCTAAAAATCATCCAACGCGTTTATATAAGTTTTAGTTCAAAATAAAATTACAATAAAAGTAAAAATTTATTTGAAAAAAAAAATAAAAAAATGACAGGGTTACGATTCGATCCCACGCCTTAAAATCAGCGTCTTAGCCCATTCGGCCATAGTACCTATAATTAAAAATGAATTAATGACATATTATATTGTAATTTTGGCTTTATGCACTTCGTCTGTATATAAACTTTAACTATGCAAAAACTCACACTAACCGTCCGCGCATTACCCTTAAAAGTTTTCTCTTTGCGTATTAATATATATTTTTCCAGCTATTTTCTTCTAATTTTTGGTTATGATTGTATTAACTAATGTAAATATGAATTTAATTCTGCATATCAAAGTAACTTTGATAATAATAATTAGAAAAAATAATTTTAGATTTAAATTGATTCTTCTGTTTGATAAAAATAATAAAACACAAACACTATTGTGAATTTTGATCAATAACATTTCAAGGCCACACTTCCGGTTGTTTTCTGTCCGTCATATTTAACCCTTGACCTTCCAATAAACAAGGATTTAAATGGAAAATAATCCGTTTTTATCTAACGGTAGTTTTGACCCGGAAAAAACACCGTAGTTCGCAAATTGTTATTTCGTGATAAGTACCGATCTGAAATGTCAATCTAAAGAGATGTCAAAACGTGATATTCGCTATTAAAACTGGAAGAATATTTACCTTTTTGTCAGAAATTCATATCCGTTAAGTTGACCCCGCCATTTTAATAAAAATTAAATTGTGCAATGTTTGTGCCGTAAATAAAAAAAATTATATATTTTTTCAATTTTTTTTAATTTTTTAATTTTTCAGCGTTAAGTTTTCTCTAATTTAAACAAATCCAACCATTGTACCGATTTTCATTTTTTTAAACATTAAATTAGCATAGAAATATGAAAATTAATTTTCAAAAATAGTATAAAAATTTTTTTTCGGAAAAATCATTGGTGGTGCTATGTGCTAGACTCATATTGAATTTTTTGTTCTGACTTTTTCTTCTAAGAAAATTGATAGTCAAGAAAATTGAAAACAGATGTTCAAAAAACAAAAAAATGGCACAATATAGCACAATTCAGCATGGCTTGATTTTTTAAATAAGAAAAAATATATAAAACTTTTTTTATTTAAGGCACAAACTCCTTTATCAAGGATCCTATAAAAATAACAAACGATATACCTAATCACTATGATGGCGGTGAGGATTTCCTACACCTATAGCCAAATGACGCCATCAATCATCAGTAAGTCGCCCCGGAGCACCAAGCAAATAATAATAATCGCACAAGCCTTTGGCTTCTGGAGTTCACACGTAATTATTATTATTATTATTACTTGTTTCAATTAATGACACTGAAATTTAATATTGACTTTTTACTGATATTATTTCATAAATGCGAAATAAAAATTGGTTTACAATATTATATTTTTGGTTCTTACATAAACAAGTTTAATTTATGTTCCAATAACCTATAATTAATTAACACAGTATCGGTTTATTATTTTAATATGCGCAGATCGGATATTAAAATCCTGATTTATTTATTGTTTCGTTTTTATTATAAAAATAATATAAATTAAAACATCCCGGATATATTTTTAATAATAACGTCATAAAAGGTATTGATGATATATTAGTTAACGCAAAACAAATTTAATGACGTCTTATATTGCAGTAATATAAATATTTATTGCGTTTTAACATTATAAATCACAGTGGTTTGATTAAGAAAAGTAAAAAATAAAAAATCAATAATAACGATAATTGATTTTTTATAAATTTTTTATTCAATTATTCAGGATATTGGATAAAAATGGGAAAATAAGGTTGGAAATTGATATTTATAACTTCAAATCAAATTTTACTCATTATTGGAAAAATCAATTTGTTTATTATTGCCAGCGGCGTACGGTAGGCGACAGGAGTAGTATATTCCCCTAAAGTTCTACAACACTGATCATCTTCATTTTGATTCCTTTTTTGAGATTTATGAAATTTTTTTCTAGTTTCATTGCACGATATTTTAACATATGACTTTTGACAAACTATTGTAAGATGGGTAAAAATTGTTCTTCAAAAGAATAACAATGCAAAAATATTTCCTTCCATGTTTAGTAAAAATCTATTAACCAGCATTTAATTTATAGTGAAAAAATTTCTTTTCCAGTTATTTTGAATATGCAATACACTTTATTCAAAAATTCATATCAAAGATTTTTTTATGGATTTTACCAGAATTTTTCATGAATGTTTCAGGATTTTTAAAAGGAATTTTTAAGAAATTTTCAACCAATAAAAACTTGAAAAATCCCAAAAAAATCCTTAATATACGAAAAAATACGTACACGTACAAAAAAAACAAATGAAATGGTCAAAATGTTTCATAATGAAATGGCTAAAAAAATAGTAAGCGACTTTTTTTATTCAGAAAACAATAAAAATTCAGTTTTTAATCGGAATAAAATTTCTAAAAGAAATTTAAAATTGTTTTTTTTTTTAGTATTTCATTTTATTGAATAGAAATGGTTCATTTGAAAAGCTAATTTTGAATTTTTTTTTCAGTTATTTTGAAGATTCATCATATCAAAGATTTTTTTAAGGATTTTACCAGATTTTTTCATGAATGTTTCAGGATTTTTTAAGTATTTTTAAAAGGGATTTTTAAGAAATGTTCAACCAATAAAAACTCCTTCAAAAATCACTAAAAAAATCCTTAAAAATTTACTAAAAAGTTGAACAATCCCTAAAAAATCGTTGAAAAATCCTGAAAAGTCCTTGAACAATCCCGAAATAGTCCTTGAAAAGTCTTTTAAGGAATAATTCAAAATTGGAAAAATATTAGATTAAAATAACAAAATTTTGAATATTCAAAATTTAATTTTAGATAAAGTTTTTAAACAGACCATTTTTTTTAAATAGATTTTATAAACTTATTTCCATTGCACAAAAAAATCAAAATTAAGGGGATTTTTACAAAAACATTTGTCACAGATAAATAAAGTTGTTTGAATTTTTTTGACAATCATTTTTGATTTAAAATTTCTAAATTTTTCAAAAAAATCTTTTGATTTTAACCAAATACTACATAATCCACTTTTTATCTCTTCAAAACTTAAACCAATGTACTATTTAAAAAATTCGTTTTAAATTTTTGAACAAAACTTTATTTTGCAAAAGAATTAATCTAAAGAGATAAAAACTGAAAAGAACATGCAGTATTTATTAATTTGGTTAAAATCAATACATTTTTTTGGAAAATGTAGAAATTTGAAATCAAAAATAATTGATAAAAAAATTTTAACCACTTTTATTTACGTGTAAAAAATATTTTTGTAAATCCCCTTAATTTAGATTTTTTTTGTGCAATGGAAATGAACATTATATAAGTTTATAAATTCTATTAAAATAAAGTGATGGGTTTAAAATTTTTATCCAATATTAAATTTTGAATATTCGAATTTTTTTAACGTTTTATTAAATTTGAATTATTCCTTAAAATTTTTTTAAGAATTCAATGACTATTTAGGGATTGTTCAAGGACTTTTCAATACATTTTTAAGGACTTTTAGGGATTTTTTCATGAACTTTCGAAGGATTTTTCAACGATTTTTTAGGGATTGTTCAACTTTTTAATAAATTTTTAAGGGATTTTTGAAGGAGTTTTTATTGGTTGAAAATTTCTTAAAACTTCTTTTTAAAAATACTTGAAAAATTCTGAAATATTCATGAAAAATTCTGGAAAAATCTCTGAAAAAAATCTTTGATATGAATTTTTGAATAAAGTGTATTGCATATTCAAAATAACTGGAAAAGAAATTTTTTCACTATAAATTAAATGCTGGTTAATAGATTTTTACTAAACTTGAAAGGTAATATTTTTGTTTTAATTTTTACTCTTTTGAAAAACAATTTTTACCCATTTTACAATATTTTGACATATGACTTTTGACAAACTATTGTTTTTCAGTTATTTTGAAAATACCATACACTTTATTCAAAAATTCAAACATTTTTTGTTTATTTTACCAGAATTTTTCATGAATGTTTCAGGATTTTTCAAGTATTTTTAAAAGGAAATTTTAAGAAATTTTCAACCAATAAAAACTCCTACAAAAATGCCTAAAAAATCCTTAAAAATTTACAAAAAAGTTGAACAATCGCTAAAAAGTCGTTTAAAAATCCTTCAAAAGTCCACGAAAAAATCCCTAAAAAGTCCTTAAAAATATACTGAAAAGTCCTTGAACAATCCCTAAAAAGTCCTTGAAAAGTCTTTACAAATTTGGAAAAATATTAGATTAATATACCAAAAAAAACATTTTAATAAAATGTTAAAAAGTTTGAATATTCAAAATTTAATATTAGTCAAAATTTTTAAACCCACCATTTTTTAAATAGAATTTATAAACTTATAATGTTCATTTCCATTGCACAAAAAAAATCAAAATTAAGGGGATTTTTAAAAAACATTTTTTACACATAAATAAAGTGGTTAAAAATTTTTGACAATAATTTTTGATTTCAAATTTCTAATTTTTCAAAAAAGTGTATTGAGTTTAACCAAATTAATAAAAACCTACTACATGTTCTTTGCACTTTTTAACTTTGGATTGATTTTTTTTTTAAAAATTTTGTTCAAATATTTAAAACGTATTTTTTAAATAGTACATTGGTTTAAATTTTAAAAAAATACTGTTTTAAATCCTTTGTAAGTTGAAATTCATTATGTAAATTTTATCTTCCTAAGAATAGGGTCAAATTTTACCAATCAATGATTGTTAAAGTTATAAAATAAAAATAATAAATAATATCTGATATTTTTTAAATTACAAATAAATTAAACGCGATGAGATATTAATGTGTAAAACAGGAATTAACATAATGAAAACATAAATTTTACTTTAATTCATGTTTAATTAAATATGTAATTATTAAATAATGGAAATCTCAAATATTGTATGCAATAATAAAATATTTATTTGGGACAAAATCTCTGGAATTTGTATTTAGGTTTAGTCGTAAACATCAAAATTCATGAAGTAAAAATCACTTTTACTAACTTTACACATGGTTTGTGGTGCGTAAAGTTAAATTTTAGGCATTAGTGCGTAAAATGAAATACTAGTGCGTAAAGTAAAACATTTTACGCACTAGTACGTAAAATAGATTGCTTATTTTTTATTTAATAGATACCTACATATTTTTTGGTAGTAGAGAAAATATTGTATGCAACTAGTGTGTAAAGTGCCTTTTTCGCTCACGTGATTGTCAAAATTCACATTCATGATAAAAGTATCACTTAACGCACTTTTTGCTTAAATAACTATTATACCTAGTATTTAAATTATTTTTATCAATTGTCCATGATATAAACATTATAATACTTTTAAATTAAAATGATTCAAATATAGACAATTATTTGTTATATTATGCAACACACTTTACTTAGATTAACAAGCAAATAAATGTACTTATAATTGATGTAAGTAAATATTGAAATAAATAAAGTAATTCATTAATACGAATGAATTTCACTTTTTTACCTCTTAATTAAATTTATTCACTTATTGGCTATAAAAAAGTACCGCGCTAGGAAAAATGTAAAATTTCGATGACATAAAAATTATTAAATTTTTAATGATTAACCAGTTTTTTTATCAAAAAATAAACTTTCAGTTAAATTAAGGATTGTTATTAATTAATTTTAGTCACTTTTGGTAAAAATTACGTTTTGCTTAAGTATTTTATTATTATTTATACAAACATATGCAAAAAATAACACATTTAATACGTAAATATGTAACAGTTATTAAATTATTTATTAATTATTTTACGCGTACCTTGAATATTGCGTAACCTTTGAACTTTCGTTCATTTTTCTATACATCAATAACTTCAAAGTCTTTTAGTAAGCTTTCAAGGTCATTGAAAATAATTTCCTAGTAAGCCAAACAAGCCTAACAAAATATATGAAAAAATACGTACACGTACAAAAAGAGCAAACGAAATGGAAAAAATTTTCATAAGGAAATGGCTAAAAAAATAGTGCGCAACTTTTTTTATTCACAAAACGATAAAAATTCAGTTTTTAACTGGATTAAATTTTCTAAAAAAAATTTAAAATTGTTTTTTTTAGTATTTTATTGAATAATTATGGAAATTTTCTAAATTTGGTTTATTAACATTGCTTAAATAATTATTTCTTTCACTATTTTATTTTATTGGATAAACATCCCGTTACATTTGATTTTTCAAAATTCTATTTAAAAAGGTTCATTCGAAAAGTCTATTTAATATTAGATTTTAAAATTGTCTAAATTTAGTTTATTAAAATTTCTAAACAAAATCAAAATTATTCTTTTTATTATTTTACTGGATAAAAATCCCCGTAAAATTTGAGTTTTTTCAAAATTCTACTTAAAAAATGGTTCATATCAATTTAATATTAGATTTTGAAATTTTTTAAATTTGATTTATTAAAATTTCTAAAAAAAATAGTATTTTATTTTATTGGATAAAATCCCATCAAATTTCAAAAAAAAATAAAAATAATTTCTAAACAAAATTCAAATTATTTGTTTTAGTATTTTATTTTATTGGAAAAAATACCGTTAAATTTGATTTTTTTCAAAATTCAATTTAATTTAAAAAATGGTTGATTCAGGGTCAATTTTGAAATTTTCTAAATTTGGATTATTAAAATTTCTAAGAAAAATAAAAATTTTTTTTTTTGACTATTCTATTTTATTGGATAAAAATCCCGTTAAATTTGATTTTTTCAAAATTTTATTTAAAAAATGATTTGATTCGAAAAGTCAATTTAATATTAGATTTTATCTTTTCTAAATTTGGACCATTAAAATTTCTAAGAAAAATAAAAAAAAATATTTTTTTTAGTATTTTATTTGATAAAAATCCCGTCAAATTTGATTTTTACAAAATATTATTTAAAATATGAGTTGATTCGAAAAATCAATTTAATATTAGATTTTGAAATTTTCTAAATTTGGCCTATAAAATTTCTAAAGAAAAATAAAAAAAACATTATTTTTGGTATTTTATTTTATTGAATAAAAATCCGGTTAAATTTGATTTTTCCAAAATTTTATTTAAAAAATGATTTGATTCGAAAAAGTCAATTTAATATTAGATTTTGAAATTTTTTAAATTGGGTTTATTAAAATTTCTAAAAAAAAAATCAAAATAATTCTTTTTAGTATCTTATTTTTACCTTAAAATTCGATTTTTTCAAAATTCTACTTAAAAAAATGGTTCGTTCGAAAAGTCAATTTAATATTCGATTTTGAAATTTTCTAAATTTGGACCATTAAAATTTCTATGATAAATAAAAAAAAATTTTTTTTAGTATTCTATTTTATTAGATAAAAATCCCGTCAAATTTGATTTTTACAAAATATTATTTAAAAAATGAGTTGATTCGAAAAATCAATTTAATATTAGATTTTGAAATTTTCTAAATTTGGCCTATAAAATTTCTAAGAAAAATAAAAAAACATTATTTTTGGTATTTTATTTTATTGAATAAAAATCCGGTTAAATTTGATTTTTTCAAAATTTTATTTAAAAAATGATTTCATTCTAAAAGTCAGATTTGATTTTGAAATTTTCTAAATTTCATTTATTTTTACTGAAAAAAATCAAAATTAGTTTTTTACCATTTTATTTAATAAAAAAATCCCGTTAAATTTGATTTTTTCAAAATTTTATTTAAAAAATGATTTGATTCGAAAAAGTCATTTTAATATTAGATTTTGAAATTTTTTAAAAATTCTACTTAAAAAAATGGTTCGTTCGAAAAGTCAATTTAATATTAGATTTTGAAATTTTCTAAATATGGTTTATTAAAATTTCTAAATAAAATTCGAATTATTTGTTTTAGTATTTAACTTTATTGGAAAAAAATACCGTTAAATTTGATTTATATATTGCTTCTTTCAAATTAAAACAAAACGTACAATTTTTTTTTATAAAATTTTCGATTCTTTTTTTGCAGAAATAGCTAATTTTGTTTTTGCATTACAATTTTTTATTATTTTTCTTTAATTTAAATTCAATATTTTATACACAAAGTTGATTCTTTTTTAACCAAAATCAAGTAACTTATTTTATTTTAAAAAATTTAAAAAACGAATAATTATTTTTGGAAATTTAAATTATTATCTTTTTTGATAATTACTTAAATGATATAAAATTATTTTCCAGATTTTGCAAAAATTTCCCATAACATTTTTCCAGGAATTCCAGGTAAAACTGAACCTTGTTTACCTTGGCACTCACCCTCTCTATTTCTGTTTATTGTAAAACGATAATTGATAGGATCTATTTGCCCTTCTTGTCCTTTATGCCCTTTATTATTAAATAGATCTAAATTATAAAATTAATTCAGAAATTAACTAACCTATTCCTTGTTTATTAACAGGCTGAGGGCTCAACTTGGAGATCCATCTAAGGAACCTACAAGCACTAGTAGACGAAGAACGGCATCCCGGAGGAGTTTGCAAAACCAAACCGTCAGCCCCCGGCAACGGCCGGTAGCGACTATAGGGTGACATTCAATCAAGAATTTCCAAAAAAAAAACCCTAACCGGGATCACATTACACTAACAACACAAAAATAAAAAAAAACTTCACAAAATGTTTAATCACTGGAAGTAAAAATCCACAAAAAAGGGTAGCGCTGTAAAGGGTTAATATAAATACGGTGAGACACGGGAATTCCCTCTTCAACGACACATGTCACCTGTTGCACGAGCACGAGAGTTTTGCACAGCAGATCCCTGTCGCTTGTACGAATGATATAACTGACTGACTGGACTTGCTCGTCGAGCGCCGATCTAAATGGTTTGTTGCATTTGCCTAGCGGTACCCTGTTTCCATTCTCTCTAGCTTACTAAACTACACGCGATATTTTTTGCGACGTTGCCGAAGATAAAAACAGCCATTGGGATGGAGAAATTCGTACAGCTGATTAGGACAGGTATGAGAAGGTTACAAGAAATTACAACAGAAAATACAAAAAATTACAATCAATTTGTTTTTATTTAATTGACAAATTATTTTATGTACAGAAAAATTGTAGTGCAATTATTTTTATTTATTTCTAATTCTAGCATGTCATTCATATCTCAACACAACAATCTTAATTTAAATTAAAAAAAATTTCGTTCGTCAAATATTTTCATGTACCTACTCTACTGTATACCCTCTCATCCCTTAAATAATATGTAAATGTTTAAACATTGTTTATTAATTTTAATTCTATTTAATACAAAATATGGCCTGAGGATGGCTCATAAGCCGAAACTCGAAACGAGTTGCACACTAAACTTTTTGTTTAATTATATTATGGTACATGTCTTTGAGTTGTATTTGTAATGAATTTTTATTTATGTTTAGTTTTCAATTTTAAATAAAAAATAACAAGCCCGAATTTAAAATTTTTGAAATAAAAAAAAAACAAGTTTTTATTTTCAGAAATTTTTTTTCTCCAAAAAATAACAATAAAAATAGTGGGATGAAGGCAAATATAGTGACGAAACGTGGATAAATTGAAAAAACTATTTAAATGAAAAAACATGCCCGAATTTAAAATTTTTGAAAACAAAAAAAAACAAGTTTTTATTATTTTCAGAATTTTTTTTGTCCAAAAAATAACTTAATAAAAATAGTGGGATGAAACGTGGATAAATAGAAAAAACTATTTAAATAAAAAACGGACCCGAATTTAAAATTTTTGAATACAAAAAAAAACAAGTTTTTATTAACAAAAAAAAAATTAGTTTTTATTTTCAGAAATTTCTTTCTCCGAAAAAATAACTTAATAAAAAGAGTGAGATGAAGGCAAATATAGTAACGAAACGTGGATAAATTGAAAACTATTTAAATGAAAAAACAGGCCCGAATTTAAAATTTTTTAATAGAAAAAAAAACAAGTTTTTATTATTTTCAGAATTTTTGTTCTCCAAAAAATAACCTTATAAAAATAGTGGGATGAAGGCAAATATAGTGACGAAACGTGGATGAATTGAAAAAACTATTTAAATAGAAAAACAGGCCTGAATTTAAAATTTTTGAATACAAAAAAAAACTCAACAAAAATAGTGGGATGAAACGTGGATAAATTGAAAAAACTATTTAAATAAAAAACGGGCCCGAATTTAAAATTTTTGAATACAAAAAGAACAAGTTTTTATTATTTTCAGAATTTTTTTTCTCCGAAAAAATAACTTAATAAAAAGAGTGAGATGAAGGCAAATATAGTGACGAAACGTGGATAAATTAAAAAAACTATTTAAATGAAAAAAAGGCCCGAATTTAAAATTTTTGAATAAAAAAAAAAACAAGTTTTTATTATTTTCAGAATTTTTTTTTCTCCGAAAAATAACTTAAAAAAAATAGTGGGATGAAACGTGGATAAATTGAAAAAACTATTTAAATAAAAAAACAGGCCCGAATTTAAAAGTTTTGAATATAAAAAAAAACAAGTTTTTATTATTTTCAGAATTATTTTTTCTCCAAAAAAATAACTTAATAAAAATAGTGAGATGAAGGCAAATATAGTGACGAAACGTGAATAAATTGAAAAAACTATTAAACTGTATTAGCAACTAATAAAGATTCTAAAAGACGTAAAAAAGTATACTTTAAAAATCTGAGCTGAAAGTGGACATAAAGAGATGAAACGTCGTATACTTATTTAATATAGTATACAGGATGTTTCTTTTATCATGTGCTAACATTGCTATATTTTAAACCATAAGGGATACGAAAGGGATTAAATGGGCAAAAAGTTAACTATTTTGGAGAACATTATAATGGTCAAAAAAAATCTACAGGGACTCTCACCCTTCTTGCGTTATACAGGGAATACTAAAAATGCGAGATTTGGTTTTTTCGCATATCATTTTTATTCCAAAAAATATCAAAAAATTAAAAGGGAAAGTTTTATTGTATCGTACATTTTCTACATAAATCTTCGATACGACGTTTCGTGTCTTAACGGCCACCATCAAGTTGGTTTTTTTTTAATACGGACCTGTCTTTTTTTATTCAAATATGATAAAAGAAACGGGCTCTATAATTTATTTGTAAGAAAATATATTAAAACTATTTTATCGGACAAAATAATGATTATAGTTTAGCAATAGAAAACAGATGTTGCTTAGTTACGAAATACATGATGAAGAGAGGCAACAGCGTTTCCAGAAAAAAAGGCGCAAGCGTCTATTATAACTAGAATCGGTAACATAAATACAACCAGAACTTTTATGTCTTTTGTCATCCGTTTTTATTACCGTACCGACCTTTTATTGATTTTCTACAGGGTGTTTCGATATTTAAAAAAATCTAATGACTGAAAATTAAGCAGTTAAGTTATTTGAAAATTAAAATTCCGACAGATATATCGAATTAAATACAAGTGCGTAGATATGGGGGTAAAGGGGGTAATTACCCCCCAGGGGACCAAAAAATGGTACGAAAAATTCACTTAACAACACGAAATTTATGGACATAACGCAATGAAGACATTTTAGTTTTTTAAACAGACGTAATCAGAATGACATATTTCGTTAGTTACTGAAGAAGTATTGCGAAGTATAAAAAAGTGCAAAAAAATAAAATAATGCGAGAATCTATTTATGACAAAGAGTTTCGCTTCTGTAAGTCGAGATTCAAACTTCAATTTTTCTCGATATAATCCATTTTTTCCACTCGTTCCAGACTTTCCAGTTTTTTTTCGGTTTTTACGGTTTATTAAGATTTTTTTACGATTATTTACCGTTATTTACGAATTTTTACTAGATTTTTCGATTTTTTACACTTTTTTTACGATTTTTTACCGTTTTTTATAATTTTTTACGATTTTTTACCATTTTACGATTTTTTATGATTTTTCACAATTTTATACGATTTTTACGGTTTGTTACGTTTTTTACGATTTTTGACGATTCTTTACGGTTTTTTACGTTTTTTTAAAGACATTTTACGGTTTTTTAGTTTTTTTTTACATTTTTTACGAATTTTTAGCATTTTTTAAGATTCTTTACCGCTTTTTACGATTTTTTACTTTTTTTTAAGATTTTTTTTACGATTTTTTACGATTTTTACGGTTTTGTTACGATTTTTGACGATTCTTTACGGTTTTTTACGTTTTTTTTAAGACATTTTACGGTTTTTTAGTTTTTTTTTACATTTTTTACGAATTTTTAGCATTTTTTAAGCTTCTTTACCGCTTTTTACGATTTTTTACGTTTTTTTTAAGATTTTTTTACGATTTTTTTTACGATTTTTTTTACGATTTTTTTTTCGATTTTTTTTACGATTTTTTACGATTTTTTACTTTTTACGATTTTTTACCATTTTACAATTTTTTAATGATTTTCACGATTTTATACAATTTGTTATGATTTTTCACGATTTTATACGATTTTTTACCATTTTTTACGGTTGTTCACGATGTGTTACATTTTTTACGATTTTTTATGATTTTTGACGATTATTTACGATTTTTACAATCTTCCTCTTGTATACACAACTGAATTCTTCTTTTTAAGTTAGAAATTAAATTTTCCTTACTTGAGGATTGTTTTGGAGCTCAGCGAATTCATTTGAAAATAAATCGTTGTGAATTTGTGAAATTTTTAATATTAAAATTTTATGAAACACAGCAAAAATAAAATTTATAAATATTGGAAAAAATTCAATTGAAAATTAAAAAAATAAATTTTAGTTGAGCCATTTACAAAAAAAAATTATGTACATGTGATTGTTTTTTTTAATTTAAAAAAAAATATTTTATAATGACGAAAATCGAGAAAAGTTCCAATTGGATTTTTGATCAAAAAATGCAGGACTTTCAAAATTAATTTTTTATCAATTATTTCAATGAACAAATTTTAGTATAATCATTTGGTAGTTTTAACCTGGAAAGTTTTCCGGGAATTTTGAAAATTGGTAATTTTATAGATTTCGATATGCTCTTTCCGAATTTCTACTTTGCTACCTCGTATTTTTGCCGCTCGCGCCGCCATATTGGGAAAATGGCGCCATGAAACAGATTTTTGAATACAGTCCTTTTGATGGCAACGAAAGTACACTTAAGAATAGGTGAAACAGAAAAATGACTTAGACAAAATTTGTAGAATAAGGACAGCAGTTTCTAAAACTAATAGTTTTACCAAACTTAATTATTGACTATTTGGTAAAAAACCGAATTACATTTGATAGAATTAAGTGATAGAATGAATGCGCCACATAGCGGAGATTTACAATAAAGTAAACTAGAAAAATGCCTATTGGGGATACCATGATAAAAAACCGCACAACTTACCGTACCTTATGGTGGTGTGGAAATGAGTTTTTTTGGCAAAACACATGTTGAAGTAGACTTGGTGGCGCTCATACGTTAATAAATAAAAATTTTTTGAAGAAATAAAAAAAAACACAATTTATGAGTATCTTAATATAGTAAAAAACATCTAATGAAGGTTATGGTTATACATTTCTTCATTCATAAAAAAACGTATACTTATTTCCAAAGTGTTTAGACCCCTTCAGAAAATACCAAAATTTTGGTGAAAGAACAAATTTAACTTAAATTTATAGCGCTTCCACCAAAAATTTAAACGTTATAAAAAATGTGTTTCTCGTTGGCACATTTATATATATTTATTAATTTTTAAACAAAAATATCGAATTTCTTCGTGTAAGAATAAAATTTTGGATTAAAAAAAAATCTTTCTTTTAAACATTCCCATTTCAGCATTCGGTTAGTTCAAAAAAACATTTTTCAAAGTATAAATTTCTTTCGAGTAGATATAATTTTATTTCTTAATTTGCTTGTATTTTATTCAAATTTTTGTTTACTTTAAGAAAGTACGACCCTGATGTTTAACTGCTGCAATTAACTGGAACTTTGCCAATTTCTAGGGTTTTTGTTTTTCTTTGCCATACATTTTCCCACCGAATTTAAACTTCACTATAAAACGAATTTTAGTGCCGTGTAGGTATTATTTCAGAATTTATTTTGATATTAAATAATATTATAGTTTATAGATATCTACCAAAAAATTCGAATAAAAAAATTATTCTTTATATTAGGAAGGAAAAATTGTTGATTTTGCAAATTGGTGGAATTGACACGTGCCCAATAACCTCTTGTGACCTTTTTAGGGTCGCCGAATCGAAGATCTTATTTTACGGTGTGTCGAAAGTCACTTTTAGTTGTAGATATTGCATGAACACAAGCTGTCAATTCGAGACATGAGAACTCCAACTCACTTGGTACAAACCAGTACGGCATAATTATGTCAAGGAAATTTAAGGGTTGTTAATTCGTTTTGTTTTAGAACTTTAGCAATAACAAAAAATTTAGACTATAATTTATTATAATTTCAAAGAATAATAGAAAAAACTCGAAGTCATACCACATAAAATATAATTAAGTAATCAAAAGATTAAACTGGCGAGGGCGACATGTTTCGGCCAAACAATGGCGATCATCAGGCAGAGAATATGCACGTACAAATTTAGTGACAATTGGTATGAAAAGTAGTAAAAATATCTATAGCAAACATTTTCGAAAATAAAATTTGATGCCTCACATAATGGATTTTATTTTAAAATATTTTTATAATTCAATTTAATAAGTCATTTAATTTTTAATGTTAGTTCATTCTCTTTTCGAAAATGTTTTTACTACTTTTCATACCATTTGTTGTCACTAAATTTGTACGTGCATATTCTCTGCCTGATGATGGCCATTGTTTGACCGAAACATGTCGCCCTCGTCAGTTTAATCTTTTGATTACTTAATTATATTTTATATGTTATGACTTCGAGTTTTTTTCTATTATTCTTTGAATAATTTTACCACATTTGAGAATTAATAATTTTCTGATTTTTTATTATAATTTTGTTTAAAAATAATATTTGGTATATATTTTGACTACCATAATTTAAAGGACTATTCCGGCTTTAATAGGAATTTTGAGTCATTTTCTCAATTTTTCATTTCGAATTTTATTAAATTAATCAAAAAAATTTTTATACAATCAAAATTGTTATTTCCATAATCATTTATTCTTCTATTTGTACAAAATTTAAATTGAATTAAAATAATCGACCTTTAAAGGAATCAAATTTAAATTACATTGCACTCTCAAAATTCACCTAATTTCGCGGTTTACGTAAAAAAAGGAATTTTTTTTTTTTTGTAATTTTTGACCTTTTCTAAAGCCTTTAAAGAACGGCTCTAAAAAAAATCTGGCTTTAAAATTTATCCAGATTTATTTTTACTTTTAACTTGGAAAAATTTATTAATTAACAAAATCGTAATTAATAAGAAAATATCAATTAAAATTATAAATATTAACAGATTTCTAGATATTTGCAAAAAAGTGTGGAAAAAAAAGGAGTAAAAATTCATAATTAGTTCAAATGAACAAATAAAAATGGGGAAAAGAAGCACAAAAAATGAGAAAAAAAACCAAAAACAAAAAAATGCGGCGAGAAATAAAAAAAGTGAGAAATGAGGCAAAAAATTAGAGCGAGAAAAAAGGAGAAAAAAAGAGGGACAAAAAGCATAAGTTGGAAAAAAAATGGGGCAAAAAATAATTCATAATTAGTCAAATGAACAAAAAAAAAAAAAAAAAAAATGCCGCGAAAAATAAAAAAAGAAGCGCCTACGCGTTAGCATGCACGTGACGACTTCTACACACGCATTATCTCATGATCCATAAAAGATATCTCAAATCTGTTTTCAAATATCGATTCAGCGTTAAATTTTACGTTGAAATGCTATTTTTGAAACCGGTTCTGATTTGTAAAACCAGTTTTTGAAACCGGAAGTCATAAAAATCTATTTGGGAGCTATTCAAGGTATGCTGAGTTTATTATCGTGGACCGTTTGTCTCCATCTCTTTTCGTTTTTGAGTTATAAAAGCGGATAGACGCACAGACAGAGCCGTATTATAAGACTTCTCCTTTAGGGTTCAGAACTCTAACAAACTCCTCTTTTTTTACTAAATTGTTTATAACTTTTAAACTATTTATAAATCAAATCTACATGGAATTACTGATCCAATGACATCTTGCTCATAATTTTACGTTTATCTCAAAGAGGATAAAATGGCACTTGTTGACTAGACTAATTGATACAAGATTTCATTGAAATGGAAATCCGAAATATTTTGTAGCAATTTTCAGCTAGAATCTCAATAAATAATTATGCTATTTTTTTCCCAAAATTAATGAGAAACTCTTAATTAATTTCAACAAAGCACTGCAGTCCAAGTTGGCAACGTTGCATGATCAATTCTAATTAAGTAGTGTTAGACGTTTGTTGTAAAAACAACTGATTTTATAAATGGACTTTAACGCATTCGAAAAAAAACAATCATGTAATTTTTCCAATGCAAACTACAAAATAAAATAAATTTTACCACTCAATGCCAACCGACACTATACTAAACTGAATTTTATTCCACTAGAATAAATTCAGAATTGTTAAAGCGTCAAAGAAATACTAAATACGCAAGTCGATACCCTCAGAAAAAAACTAAAAGGCAACGTTGTATAGGATTAATTTTAACCATAAATCGGTTTAAAAAAATTTCGGACTTAATATAAATATAACCACATGATGTCACCTCTCGTTTTTAGTTTTCGAAAAAAAAAACTCTTACAACGGCTCTGTCCGTCCGTCCATCCATCCGTCTGTCTGTCTGTTAACTCAGACGCGGTGAATTTTTCTCTATTACCTGAAAACATAAATTCTCCTAACTTCGAACTATTCATCTATTGACATTGTGTAAGAATAGCCCTTGGCTAAATCTCGCCAAACAAATGTAGTTTCTTTCTTTTTTTTTTAAGTACAAATAAAGACCATTTATTATTATTATTATCATTATTATTATCCCTTCTTGCAGGCATCAAAAACAAAATTATAAATTGAAATAATATCTAAACACAAATAAGAAATATTTGTATTTGTATTTAAATACTTTTTAAATACAAGGAAGTATTTGTATATGTATTTAAATATATTGTCAATTGAAGTATTTAAAATACAAGGTAAATTAATTTTTGAAAAAGTATTTGCATTTGTATTTAAATATATTTTTTAAATTATTTTTAACAACACTGCATATTGCAAAGTAAAAAAGGTGATTTTATTAAAAAAAAAATAAATAAATCATCCTGTATTCAAATTTTTTAGCCAATTCAATTTAATACATTAAAAAAATTTAATTAAACAACTTTACTATGACTCAGATAAGCCAACTAACTAAACTTGCCTTATTAGAGCGACAATAATCACCTGTAGATAAATAGAAAAATTAACTGTATTTATAAATACTTGTTTACGGAAATACTACGGCGAATAAATAGTTGAAGATCGAGTAAGTCAGCTGCGTCAGGTGCTCCATCCCGTATATATTTCCTCGTTTCGTTTACTGTTTTCTTCTTGATTTATTGTTATTTTTTTAAGTGAAAAACGGTATAGTTGCTTGTTTTAGCGCTCGTAAATTTAAATGTTTGTTTCTCTCAGAAACTTTTGCTACCGTTTGTTGGGTATGTTTTTGGGTTAGAGTAAGGAAAGGGACAGATACGTCATCATCTATTAAATTTTTATGAAATTACTAATAAATACAATATAATATTCAAGAAATAAAGCACAAAGACATGTGTTACAACAATTTAGTTTTGAAATAGAAAGGCAACTAGTTTCGGTCACAGATCATCATCAGGCTTAGTTATATAAAGCGTTCAAAATTATACCATTACAAGCTGGTGTGCTTTGCAACGGAGTCCCTTGAGTACCTGGACGACCGAGAGATTTGCTTGTTTTTTAGTATTTCTTCCTATTTCTCCTGTTTTTCATTATTTTTTCCTGGTTTTCGCTATTTATCACTATTATTATCTATTTTTTTCTGTTTTCCCATTTTCCCTTTTCCCCTATATTTCTCATATGTTTGCCTATTTATTCTCTAATTTCCTTATTTTCCATATTTTTTCTTATCTTCCCAGATTTCAATATTTTTCCCAATTTTTGCAAATTTTCCTGTTTTGCCCTATTTTTTTATATTTTTCTCAAATTTTCCCCATTTTTTCCATTTTTCCTATTTATTTCTATTTTTTCCTATTTTCCTTATTTTTTCTAGTTGTTCATATTTGTACATATTTTTCGCTTTTTTCCCAAATTTCTCTATTTTTCCTATTTATTCATATTTTTCCTGTTTTTCATTTCTCTAATTGACCTATTTTTCCTATTGCTTCTGATTTTTCTTCTATATTTATCTCTAAATTACCTATATTCTATCTTTTTATGTTTTCCTATTATTCCCAATTTGTCACTATTTTTTCGTTTTTCGAAATTTTTTTTATTTTCTGTATTTTTCCCTATTTTTCCTCATTTTATACATTTTTCCAATTCTTCATTATTTTATACTATTCGTACTTATTTTTCCCCAATTTTCGCTAGTTATTCCTATTTTTTCTATTTCATTATATTTTTCCTGTTTTTCATTAATGTTTTTATCCCTATTATTTTTTATTTTTTGCTTTTTCCAATTTTTATTATTTTCCCCAATATTTCCCTATTTTTCACTATTTTCCATATGTTTCCATATTTTTTCTCAAATTTCCCTACTTTCCCCTGATTTTCCTGTTTTTTCCATGATTTTCCCAAATTTCCTTATTTTGCTCAAGTTTTTAGGGGCATTCCACGCCAACTCAGCACTCGATCCCACGCGACCCTCTCAGATCAGGCTCAAAATTGATACATCGGCTAGTACTATCGAAAGAAGGATATTCCAAAATTTTCAGCCCCTAAGACATCTCCCTGTCTCCAGGGGGGAAAAACAAATTTTGGGGCTTAGTTTCACTTCCAGGTGTCTAAAATCGGATTTTCGTGCCCTGGGGCGGTATTTTGGACTAACAAAATGATCAAAAATACAGAAGAGATGCCAAATTTCCCGTAGAACATGATGCCGCCTACCATTTTTCGATATCTGGCAAGGGCGGCCTGAAAAATGCGAAAAACTGCGCTCTGATGAAAAATCTGATATCTCAAAAACGTACGCATAAAATTGACTGAAAATTTACCAGAAGGCTCGTCGATTATTGCTCTTTCGAATGTACATACGACCCGAATTTCCAGAACTTTTCGACATTGGCCCATGAACATGCACAAATGGATCTTGGATTCTGGACACAAGGTTTCTACGATTTTCAAGGTCAGAATACACAATAGCGTCAGCTCGATGAAACGCGAGTCACAATTTTTTGTTAGGAAATGATCGGTAAACACTTGCACTAAGTAATTGGTTTTTATTCAGCTTACCTTGAGGTACATCACTCATCTTGAAATCTTGAATAGTTTGCAGCCTCAAACAATGATAATTCTTTCACTTCTTTGGTCCCAAATCATTTGTTTACTGCTCAGAAAGGCGGTGAACGAATGCTTGTAAATAAGCTACATTACCGACACGTTTCCGCGCGATTTTTATTACTGAATGATACTGGATTCCAAATGCGCTTTTTGCCAATAATAAATAATGAAATCCATAGTCTCTTTATTATTAATGGAACTGAACTACAAGAAATGTAAATTTCCTCAAAAATCAAAAAATTGTCGAAAACCCATGAAAGAAAGCATTGAATAAACAATTTTTTTCTCTAATATACCGAGCGGAGAGGGGACTTTCTGTGTTTGTGAGGCCTGGGAACAAAAGGTATCCTTTGAGAAAGAGAACAGTCCAACTAACACTCAACTGGATAGGGCCAATGGAGCGGTTATAATGAAAAAATTGCAGAAAATCCCATATAAGGTCAGTAAAACGCGTGTAACTTTATTTTTACATATAATGATCACCAAGAGCAATAAACGACGAGCCTTCTGGTACATTTTCAGCCAATTTCATGTGTACGTTATTGATCAGAGCGCAGTTTTTCGCGTTTTTCAGACCGCCCTTACCAGATATCGAAAAACGGTTGGCGGCATCGTGTTCTACGGGAAATTTGGCATCTCTTATGTATTTTTGATCTTTTTTAGTCCAAAATACCGCGTCAGGGCACGAAATACCGATTTTAGACAAACTTGCTTTTGGCCCCCTGGTGACAGAGAGAGGTCTTAGGGGCCGAAAATTTTGGAATATCCTTCTTTCGATAGTACTAACCGATGTATCAATTTTGAGCTAGATCTGAGAGGGTCGCGTGGGATCGAGTGCTGAGTTGGTGTGGAATGCCCCTTTAATTATTCCCAATTTTTGCCAATTGTTCCATATTTTTCTCTATTTATTTCCTGTTTTTCATATTTATACCTGCTTTCCCCGATTTTTCACTATTTTCTCTTTTTTCTATATTTTCCTGTTTTTTACTATTTTCTTTATTTCTCCTCATTGTTCCCTGTTTCCCTATTTTTCTCATTTTTCCCTGTTTTCCGGTAATTCCCTATTTTTCCTCAGTTTATCCATTTTTCCTATTTTTCATTACTTTATTCTATTTGTACTTATTTTTTTTCAATTTTCGATAGTTTTTCCTATCTTTTCTATTTTTTTTGATTTTAATTACTGTTTTTATCCCTATTATTTTCTATTATTTCCCTTTTCCATTTTTTCATTATTTCCCCAATATTTCTCTATTTTTCAACATTTCCCATATGTTTCCATATTTATTCTCTAATTTCACTATTTTTCCATATTTTTTCTCAAATTTCCATAATTTCCCCTAATTTTCCTAATTGTTCCATATTTTTTTGAAATTTCCCTATTTTGCTCAATTTTTTTTCAATTTTTCCATACCATAAGTATACATAAAAAAGTATTTTATTTGAAATTCAATAAACTAACACAAAGCAATTTTGATTTTAGTAACCTAGAGAGTCTCTGCGTTGTTTTATTTATCAGTATAAATTCAAAATGTGCCACTTATAAATACAAAAATAACTACAATTTATATTTAAATTCTATATAAATCCATTTTATGTAATACGTAATAATCCGAAGAACAGATTTTTTGCAATTTTTAATATTAATATACCAGACGCGTTTGGCTCCTTTTAAAACGGCCTTTGTAGTCTCCTCATACAGGTCTATTCAAGTTCATTCATCCAGTAGATGAAAAGCAGCGGGATCTCGTCGTCTTTGACAACCCTTATACAAAAAGGCGTCTATATCTACGTCACTCGAAGTCGACATTCTAATGATCGACACCCACCTGAACGATGACTCCCTTAAAGTGTTAAATGACTTTCTAGATAAAATAACGTGTAGGTAAATTCCACCAAATAGTAATCGGAAACCAAATACCATAAATTGTAGTAAGTGTAAAATAATAAGAATAATGTAATGATAATAATACCGGATTATCCACTTATATTTTCCCCTATTTTATCTGCCTATAAGTTCTAAACGATTCAGGATAGCAATATGCCGTTTTCACTGAAATGCTTTATTTTAGTACAACTTTTGTTTGGATGTATTGAATTTTTACTATCGATTTCTATAACTTTATAATAAAAATGGCGGATTTTTGACAATTTTTTTGTTGATTTTTCTTAATGGAACACCCATTATATTTTTGTAGTTTGAAAAAACTGACTTTCACCTATCAAGCGACGCAAGATTTTTCAAAATCGGTTAATAAATGACTGAGTAATTTTTCCCAACTTAACTATTTATGGCGATATTTGTTGTGACGTCATTGAAATCGATAAAAAAATTCAATTTAGTAAAATAAAACGTGCACTAAAATAAAACAGTTCAGTGAAAATCGCATATTTCTATCCAGAACCGTTCAGAAGTTATAGACAGTTAAAATAGGGGAAAATATAAGTGGACACCCGGTACAATGCCAAACATAAGGTGTTAGCAGAGTAGCCTTTGAAAATTTTAAATAGCAATAGTGTCAGAAAGCATCACGTAAAAATACAGCATTATACCCCCTCCAGGTGACCTTCAGTCTCTTTCTCTTAAACTCTGTATTTTTCTACAATATGATTTTTTTCTTATTTTCTTTATATCATTTATAATTATTTTATAGAGATTTTTTTTTCTTGTTTTTATCTGAATTTTGTGATTTTTGTTTTTTTTTCTGTTTTTTTTTTTCGATTTTTTCTAATTATTCCCAGTGTTTTGTTTTTTTTTTTCTATTTCTTTCTTTTGTTTTCTAACTCTTTTTATCATTATTTTTTGTCTTTTTTGCGATTTTTTGCATTTTTTTTTCGATCGCTTGCGTCGTTTGCGACTTTTTTCGTTTTTTTGCGATTTTTAGCGTCTTTTGGTTTTTTTTCCGTATTTTACAATTTTATTTTTAATTTTTTCTGATTTTTCTTTTAATGTTATCCAGTGCTTTCCGATTATTTTTTGAATTTTTTCGATTCCTCCAAGCTTTTCTCGTTTTCTTCTCATTTTCCTGATTTTTTTGTTATTTTTTTTTTCAATTTAATTTTTAATTTTTTCCAATACTTTCCGATAATTTTTTCGATTTTTTTCTTTGATTTTTAGATTCTAATTTTTTCTTGTTTTTTCTCATTTTCCTAATTTTTTGGTTTTTTTACGATTTTTAGCGTCTTTTGCATTTTCTTCAGTTTCTTCGCTATTTTACAATTTTATTTTTAATTTTTTCTGATTTTTCTTTTAATTTTATCCAATGCTTTCCCGATTACTTTTTGGATTTGTTCGATTCCTCCAAGCTTTTCTCGTTTTCTTCTCATTTTCCTGATTTTTTTGTAATTTTTTTTCAATTTAATTTTTAATTTTTTCCATACTTTCCGATAATTTTTTCGATTTTTTTTTTGATTTTTTAGATTCTAATTTTTTCTTGTTTTTTCTCATTTTCCTAATTTTTTGTTTTTTTTACGATTTTTAGCGTCTTTTGCATTTTCTTCAGTTTCTTCCCTATTTTACAATTTTATTTTTAATTTTTTCTGATTTTTCTTTTAATTTTATCCAATGCTTTCCCGATTACTTTTTGGATTTGTTCGATTCCTCCAAGCTTTTCTCGTTTTTTTCTCATTTTCCTGATTTTTTTGTAATTTTTATTTCAATTTAATTTTTAATTTTTTCCAATACTTTCCGATAATTTTTTTTGATTTTTTAGATTCTAATTTTTTCTTGTTTTTTCTCATTTTCCTAATTTTTTGTTTTTTTTTACGATTTTTAGCGTCTTTTGCATTTTCTTCAGTTTCTTCCCTATTTTACAATTTTACTTTTAATTTTTTGCAATATTTTTTGATTTTTCTTTTAATTTTATCCAATGCTTTAAGATTATTTTTTCCGATTTTTTTTGATTTTTTTCGATTTTTTTTGATTTTTTTCGATTCCTCAAGTTTTTTTCTCGTTTTCTTCTCATTTTCCTGGTTTTTTGTTTTTTTTTTCTGTTTATATCGATTTTTCGTTTTTTTTGTGATTTCTAGCGTCTTTTACGTTTTTTTCAGTTTTTTCCTTTCTTCACAATTTTATTTTTATTTCTGATTTTTCTTTTTATTTGTTCCAATGCTTTCCGGTTATTTTTGGATTTTTTCGATTCCTCTAATTTTTTCTAGTTTTTTCTCATTTTCCTGATTTATTGTTTTTTGTTTTCTTCAATTTTTCGTTTTTTGCGATTTTTAGCGACTTTTGCTTTTTTTTTTTTTTTGTTTTTTCTCTATTTCTTTCTTTTGTTTTCTAATTCTTTCTCATTGCTCTGATTTTTTACGATTATTTTTTCATTTTTAACATTTTTTATGGTTACAATATAGTTACCGGTTTTTTGGTATTCTTTGTTTTATTTTTGCGATTTTTTGCCATTTTTTTTTATTTCTTGGGTTGTTTGCGACTTTGTTTCGGTTATTTTGCGATTTTTAGCGTCTTTTGCGTTTTTCAGTTTTTTTCTGTATTTTACAATTTTATTTTTAATTTTTTCCAATATTTTCTGATTTTTGTTTTAATTTTTTGGTTTTTTTTTCTGTTTTATTTTTCGACTTTTCGTTTTTCTTTGCGATTTTTACCGTTTTTTGCGGTTTTTTTTCAATTTTTTTCCGTATTTTACAATTTTATTTTTTCCAATATTTTCTAAATTTTCTCGAATACTTTTCGATTATTTTTTGGATTTTTTTCGATTCTTCAAAGTTTTTTTCTCATTTTCCTGATTTTTTCTTTTTCGTTTTTTTGCTATTTTTAGCGTCTTTTGCGTTTTTGTTTCAGTTTTTACCGTATTGTACAATTTTATTTTGAATTTTTTTCAATATTTTCTGATTTTTCTTTTAATTTTGTCCAATACTTTCCGATTATTTTTTCCGATTTTTTTTAGATTTTTTCGATTCCTCTAATTGTTTTTCGTTTTTCCATTTTCCTGATTTTTTGTTTTTTTTTTTCGATTTTTCCTCATTTTTTTCTCATTGATCTAATTCTTTATTATATTTTCTAATTTCTTCTTATTCTGATTTGTTCCATTATTCGGGTTTTTGGTTATTTTTTTCATTTTCGTAATTTTTTTCTGTTGTTTTTTTATTTTTCAAATTCTTTCTGGTTTTTCTCGTTTTTTTTTTACTCTGATTTCTTTCAATTTCTTTTGATTTCTTTTTTTAATCTTTTTATTTAATTTCAAATGAAAACTATATTTTAAATTAACGAATAAGAAAAAAAGGATTTTTGTAGTACATTTTTAAGATAATCAGATTTGCCCCCCCCCTCTCCCACCCCACAGTGTAGTGCTTCGTACACTACATATAATTCTCTTTTATTTATTTATTTAATTATTGCGGCGAACTTTTGTTACATTTTAAGGAAACGAAATAGCCAATCTTTCCTTTTTTTCACATTAAGTTTTATTTTGGAAATGCCATTTTAGAATGTTTTGCCGTGTCATGAATCTTAACCTCAATATTTGTCAGTATCATCGATTGTAAAAGTTTCGATGACACAGTACAGATAATTTTCGAAGGCGAGAAAAACAAAAGATTCAAGGAAAAAACCTATAAAAAGAAATATTTTTTGTAAACAAGAGACTTTTTTGAATTTTAAATTTTTGGATGTTCTTGAAAATAAAAAAAAAACATTTTAAAAAGAATCGTGATAGTTATACAGAGGTTGTAACCCATCTACCACTATATCCAGCTATAACAATACGTTCCAGTACTTTTTATTTTGTATTATTTTACAATGGGAAGAAAATACACTATTAGCAAACCTAATCTCCATGGACAATTCGATTTGTAAAGTTACTAAACGACTCAAAAATTCCTATAACTCAATAACAACAATAATAAAAGATAATATAGAGTACATGGATGACCCAGAGAAAGGGAAGGCCTTTGGGGAATATTTCGAGGAAACATTTAGACCAAACAACGAAGAAAAACGGATAAACAACACGATAAAAGAAATAATGAGTACCCATGAGGAAATAAAGGGCGGTGTATTAAATAACTTCCTTATTAATAAATCCCCACGAGAAGTGCTGAAGACTACCCAATAACAAGGCTCATAGGTCAAATAATACAGACACAATTGTCATAAAAAACCTTACACAAAAGATATAATAAAAATTACACAAATAATAAATGCAATAAATTTAAAATATGAAATAAATTAAACAGACAAAATAACACGACACTGGTTTATATATTAATTGGATTACATCATTATAAATTGATCAAAAAATAAAATTAAAAAAATTATTCAGAAACAAAATTTAAATTTTTTTTTATTTAAACTAATAAATTATTTAAAGCATTGAATGTAAATTAAACATCCTTTCACATTTGACCCTTGTGTCATTTAAAAATTTCAAAGGCGCAAGGGGTTGAAATTAGGGTAATTTTTTATTGTAGAAATGTTTCGTCAATAATAAAATTCGAACTGTCCCAGCATTTTCTCGAATATTTTAGGGTTTGTACTGTATCTAAAATTCAATTTGTTTAACGATAAAATCTCTAGAATATTCACACTTTTAACCAAATCGACTATATTTTAAAATACGCTGTAATTTTTCTTATCGTGCACCCATAATTCTGGGCCGCATTTTCGATATCGCTTCCGTTTTAGCAAATAGCGTGAAAATAAAAATAAGAAGTATTTCGAACCCGAAATCCATGGCCCGTGAATTTATTTGTTAGGTGTTGCGGTTTTCTTACAATCTTTTATACGCGTTGATAGGCGAACTTCCTTTGTTTTTAGTTTTTTTCATTCTAAACCAATGAATATGGTTTTGTGAATGGAGAAACCTTTTGCAAGGAAATATTTTTTGTAATTGTTGTATAACATATAATTAGTAAGAACTAGAACTTTATTAAGAGAGGGAAAAATTAAGAATTAATAAAAATAATCAATAAATGATTAATATATTATAATGATCTGCCTTTTAATCATTATGCAATTTTTTTTTGAAAACTCTGATCTGAATAAAAAAAAATCATAAAATTTTACAATATAAATAATTAATGAATTTTAAGTACCTTGCTAATTTTCAATGCGACTTGTTATTCTTTTTCTGGATGCTTTTTTTCTCTGACTATTTTAATGTTTCTTCGTATCACCTCTTTTTATTCTTTGGAGCTGCTCTCTGGATTCTTGGGTCTCTTTCGTTAGTATCTTTTTCTATCTCATCTCTAGTTAATTCCCATTTTCTTCTCTGTCTTGTTCGATTCTTATTGTTATTCTTCCTATGGTTTCGTATATCTCTTTAATTACTACCTTATTTTATTTTATTACTTCCTGGCAAAGTTCATTTATGTTTTATAAAATATTTTTGGTAACGAAATTGTCTCATTAATTCGTAATATTTTACTTATTTTATTTTCTTAATATTTTGAAAACTATAGTTATAACGTTTTTCTTTCAAATCTCACAAATCTATATAAAACTTATGATTTTTTCTAATCTTTTTTTTCTAAAAAACTAAAAAAAATCATTACTTGATTCTTCAATCTTATCCAAATCTTTTATACTGAATGATTTGAATTTTTTTTAAATTACTTTTTACCTACAAACAAATTTGATTTCTACTAAAATTTCCTTTCAAAATTTTTCATTACAAAAAAATTGTTTCCTTATATTCTAAAGTTATTTTAAACAAACTTCTATCAACCATACAAAATGATTTCATTATTATATAATCTATTTGACGTAAAAGTTACCCCTTTTAAATAAGATATCGGAACAATTTGTTTTTGTTTGGAAGATCGCCGAAAATAGTTTTTCACGCGGCAATAAAATATATGATGACGTTACTTTTCACTTCAGGTTTTACCAAAAACAACAGAAAAAGTCATTTTTGGGCCAATTACCAAAAGGCAACCACTCTTTTTTACTTTAAAGGACCAGGCACTTTTCTTATGGCGGTTGGGTCCCGTGCCGATTTTTTTAAAATGTGGTACACATTTTTCTCGAGTCATATGGACCATTTTTGCTACTTGCACCATGAGTCTAAAACTACAGGGTTACTCTAAAATTGACTTACAATAAATTAACTGTGATTTACTCTCCTTATTAAATTAATAATTTTCTATATATAAATACATATTTTAAAACGCTAAATATAGTCAATAATGCATTTAAATTGAATTTCGTGGAAAATAAACATCCAGATTGCCTCAAACGTAGTAATGACGCGACGGAACAATATAAAGGTATGAAAACAATAGAATTACTTTGAGTCAATTTTATAACTATTTGTTTTTCTAGTTTTCTTTATACACTTCGTATATTTTTTAAGATACAATTCCTACAAAAAAATGACCCTTCAAAGTATCGGCTAAAGGAATGCAAGTTTAAATAAAATTGATTAAAATAAAATAAGCGTAGTAGTAACGACTTCTTTTTCAAGATAATCTGTATGTTTGTTTTCACCAATTCAATTTTAACGCATCGTTTACTATATTTCATAATAATAATAAGTCCAATTGAAATACAACTCCGTCATGTACCACAATTTAATTACCAACAGTTATAGGGCAACTAGTTTCGGCTTAAGAGCCATCATCAGGCCTGTAAACAAAGTACCCGGTTTGGGAATTTTTTTATACAATACAATACAATCTAACCAAATGTTATCATATTTAATATTTGACACAAGTTAAATGTTGGATTATCCAATTATAACTTGTGTCAAATATTAAATATGGAAAGTTACATTTGGTTCGATTGTATTGTATAAAATTTTTTTTTCCAAACCGGGTACTTTGTTTACAGGCCTGATGATGGCTCTTAAGCCGAAACTAGTTGCCCCATAACTATTGATAATAATTAAATTGTGGGAGTTTTTATTTCTATTGAATAATTTGACCACATTTGAGAACTTAGATTTAATTTATAATAATATGTATTTATGAATAGAAAATTACTAATTTAATTCATAGAGTAAAGCACAGTCAATGTATTGAAAGTCATTTTTTTGGGCCACCCTGTATTTTTAGTCATGGTGCAATGAGCAAAAATAATCCGTATGACTCAAGAGATATGTGTACCTACTAAATTTTAAGGAATTAGAAAAAAAAACTATTTGCTTTATGTAGAATAAAAAACGCAGATTTCTACTTTTAAAATGTGTAATAATGATTAAATTAAATGTCAAGCGCTTTCGTCCAGTTACCGGTCATCTTCAACTGAAATTACAATAGGGGAAAATTAATTATAAATGTGAATGATAATTATTTTGACTTGTAAGAAATTTTTTTTAAATAATTATCATTCACATTTATAATTAATTTCCCCCTATTGTTATTTCAGTTGTCCCGAAGATGACCGGTAACTGGCCGAAAGCGCTTGACATTTTATTTAATCAATATTACACACTTTAAAAGTACAAATCTGCGTTTTTATTCTATATTATCAAGTGTGGACACACCTACAAGTAACCTTCTATTACCTTCAATATTTACTTTATCACTATTTTAATAAAAACTTATGGAACAAGAGAAAAAATTAATTATTTGAAAATGTGCACTTATTAAAAAATCGGTTGTGTCGCCCCAAAACTTTCCCGACGATTATCCACGAATACTTTTTCAGATATTTAATATTAAAGTTTCAAATTTTAACATTTTTTTATTTTTCACGATGACAGTTGGAGACTGTTCTGAATAGTTTTTCAAATGTCCGTTAAGTTGGCCCCGCCATTTTCGAATTTAAAAAAAAAATTAATTGTGCTGTATTGTGCTGGATTGTGGCATAAATAAAAAAAGTATATATTTTTTTTTTATTTTTTTTAAGTTTTTAATTTTTCGCCGTTAACTTGGATCCGGCATTTTCTCCGATTAAAAAAAAGAGCCGTGCTGAGTTGTGCTACGTTTGTGCCTATTTCTTTTTTTTTAATTAAATTAGCCGAGAAAATTGAAAATCAATTTTCAAAAATATTTAAAAAAAATTTGGCAAAACTAATAGTTGTGCTACATTTTGCTATACTCATATTGTATTTTTGTACTTTTGACTTTTTCTCCTAAAAAAATTAATTAGCCGAGAAAATTGAAAAATTGATTTCAAAAATATAAAAAATGTTTTTTTACGCAAAACTAGTTTTGCTGAATTGTGCTATACTCATATTGTATTTTGCTACTCATAACTTTTTTTTTAATATTTTTGAAAATTGATTTTTAATTTTCTCAGCTAATTCAAGTAAAAAAAAATCGACATAATACAGCACAAACTCAGCACGGCTTTTTTTTAAATCGGAGGAAAATGGTGGGGCCAACTTAACGGATATGTTTTTCAAGAGCTTTTAAATGACATATTGGAAGTGAAATTCCGTGACATATTACATCTCTGATTTTTTAATAGGGGCTTTTCCGTTTGACAGATGTCGTACAAAAACTAATGAGTTCTTCCGACGGGTAACCCAAATCCATATACCAAATTTGAGCTCAATCGGATTAAACGTGTGGCCTCTATCGTGGAAGAATACACACAGACAGACAGACAGTCAGACTTCCATCTGGAAATGGTCTTAATCATCTCAGGTGACCTCAAAATGGAAATTTCCATCTTTATCTCGTTCACAATACTTTCCCTTGTCGGAGATGGGTCGGGAAATTAATATAAAGGCTGATACCTGCCAGGTGGTATGGTTATCCTACTTGGTATTCTATCATTAAAAGAATTTTTAGCCTTACAGGAAGACCGGTACCCAGAGGATTCACGGCTCTGTTCTCCAGCTACGATATTCATTTTTCGAGAACAAAAATGTCACAAAAATTTATGAAAATAAATGAATTTTCTATAGAGATGCTGGAAAAATTATCTTTTCTTATAAATAAACAAAAAAATGAATCCTTCGAGCCGGATTTGAACCAGCGACCTATGGATGTCTACATTAATGATATTCCACTACAGTCCACCGCTCTACCAACTGAGCTATCGAAGGTTGATATACTTTCTTCGAAAGTGCGTATTTGGTTTGAAATCGAGCACCGATTTTTTACACAAGAAAATCGCATCGCGTAGAATTTTCGTGCAATTCTCTATTTCAACAGTTAATTGGTGAACCTACAAATTAGATTTATCTTTTATAAACAAAAATATTGGTTATAATTTTTTAATATATTTTTATCAAAGTCATTATTTTAGAAGGTCGGTGAAAGTAAGATAATAAAATAAGAAACACTTTAAGATTAATCTAAATTTTTTTGAAGTAATTAACAACCTTCGATAGCTCAGTTGGTAGAGCGGTGGACTGTAGTGGAATATCATTAATGTAGACATCCATAGGTCGCTGGTTCAAATCCGGCTCGAAGGATTCATTTTTTGTTTTTTTACCAGAAAGAATAATTTGTCCATAAAAAATTCAGTTTTCTTCAGATATTTTCAGGCCGTGGAAAAACGTACGACGGTCGGAGTTCTTTAAAATAAACTAAATACAGTATTGTAACTATACACCTTGGGTACCTACATATTTTACAAACATACAACAAACACACTTAATATTGAACAAAAAAATGTAAAAGCAGAAACGTGATTCGCTTAAATAATAAGTTGGAACATATTTAACCATGAGCTCTAGTAGCAGCATGACATAGTGACCGCTAGTTGTGCAGTGGGTCTGGGGTACGAAACCCACATCGCCTTTAATTTGTTTTAAACACATCATAGATTTAGATAGTCAAGACTTCTTTTAATAAAATAAATATTTTTTTAGGATAGATTTCAGGACTGTCGGACGTTTAGTAATTGATCTAAACGTCCGACTGTCGGACGTTTATCCACGGCCATATATTTATGCATTTTTCTGTTGGTGTCATTTCGGGGATGTGTAACAAGCATTTTATAATAATTACACATGACCTTACCAAGTTTGAATTTAATTCATGTTTAAATGCTTCCGGAAAAACATAAAGATTTATATAAAAACAGTTAACGAGATCCATTAAAAGACTTAGGTACATTTTTCACCGTTCGATGCACTAATCGTCCTCTTGTCAACTCGATCGATAGCGTAACGTAGAACGTGAATTTAAGAATAAAAAAAATACACAGCTACTAGTTTCCATCGAATTGTTTCATTATTAACTATTTTCGATCAATTAAAATTTTTTAATGATATTTTTTAAGTCTTGCATGCTCTGAAAAGCTTCTAAATTGTTTGAACATTTTCCTATTTGTTAAATGTTCTAAATTTGGTGAAAATGTCAGTGAATATAAATTATTATAAAAAATTAATATTTGTCAATTTACATTCATAAAAAACGGATTAAAGGGTGTTAAATTGGAGTTGAAACCTTTATGACTTTGGATTCCGCCATCCATTTATTTTTAGCCCATGAAATGCTACTTAACCTTAATTTATACGAGCCAGCTCCGTTCATTATCAATGTTAATTTATTGATTAATTTACATTTACTCCTACGCGAGCACCGTGTGTTTTCTTAGATAATGCGATTGCACAAGACCGAATAATAGACTTACAGATTATTATTAAGCGAAATTGGATGTAATTATTAAAAAAAATTATCCACTTAGCGGTTTAAATAGAGTAGAATATGTTTTTTTTTGTATGTAAATTTTCTGCGTATACCAGTAATTCTATAGGTCTTACTTATGCGTTGTCATCAATTTTTTATAACTCCCTTTGCGTTGTTACGCGGTACGCGGTCTTTTGACGCATTAGACCAGGTAATCGGTTGACTCTAGCGCCATCTTCCGTTTATAGTGTGAAGGACACTTGCTCCCGGTAACGTCAGTGGAGGTAAAATACTCCAGAGGTCGTTATGATATAATGCCTTAACGGCCAAAAAGGCGGGCTTATTGGGTTGATTATCAGGATATTCGCTGCTGGGATGTTAAAGTAGAACCAAAAATAAAATTCGTTAAATAATTGATCTAGGGCTTTACACGAGAACGATATTTTTCTCGTCTCGTAAAACCGAGACGAGACCTTTTTGGAAATTATTAAGGCGATACCGAGACTACAAGTCTCGTTTCTGATCTCGTTCATATTTTTTCAGAATTTTTTTCTGAATTTCCGAGAAAAATAAACTAGCAAGCTATATAAACATTTCATTTTTTTATAATAAAAAAAGGTTACGATGAAGTTAACCCTTATAAAAGGCCAAGATTAGATGATAGCGATGATACATTAAGTGAAAAAAAAATACTTCGGTGGCATCAAAATTAACAAAAATTTAAATTTGAAATATTTAAAGATGAGAAAAAAGCAATATGTTTAGTGTGTGAAAAAACTAGAATAAGAAAAATAATCAGCAGAAAAGACAGGAATGAAAAGACATTTATTTTGTACTATCTTAGAAATTAAGTTCTAGCAATAACGAGATTTGATAAGACGGTTACGAGACGAGACTTATTTTTTCTCAACTAACGAAACCGAGACGAGATTTTTGAAATTCTCACCCTATCTCGTCTCGTGAGAAGCCCTAAATTAACCTTTATAATACACAATAGTAAACCGGCGAGGAAGGGAAAAAAATGTGTAAACTTCCGGATTTCCCACTCGATTATCGTTAACGTCGGTCGGAAATTACTCGGCGGTTGGTCCTCTCTTTGGAACTGGATCTGATTGGCTCTATACAGTCCTACTGTCAAACTGGTCAAGCAACTCTCTGTCTGGTGCACTCGCTTGCGATTTACTGAGCTTGACTTCAACTCGGCCTCTCTCTCTACAGAACCGGTACTGGATCTCAGCTCGAATTAATGCGAATGAATTGAGTCGTAGTATAAGGTACTGTTTTGCTGTGTGTCACTGTTTCCATCTATCAGGCGGAGGTTTAACCGGTACAATTGATCGTGTTTGGCCTTATAATCGAAGAAAGGTCGTCGCATTAGCCATAATTTAAATTTGTATATAATAGATTTTAATTATCAAATATTACGTAAACGTAATGAAATTAATATGGGTAATTAAGTAACTTCGTTACAAATTTCCCGTTTCCATCCTATTTAACCGCATTTTTATAATTCATATTTCCCTTTTCAATCTTGCAATCTGTAGTTTTTCCTTAGAAATAAATAGATTTCGCTAAATTTAAATTATTATTGTTGTTGTCAATATTTAATTTTACACAATTGTCACTTTTTGAATTTAAAAAACATTTGTAACTTTCACACTTTTGGTTTACGTGTACTTTTGCTTATTAAAAACTGTTTTAAAAATATAAGAATTAATTGCACTACATTACTTGAATCAACCCCGGAAATGGAGTCAGGCGATCAAACTCCAAAATAAGAGCTGTCGATTTTAGAATTACCAGATCTTCTTACTCCAAACTACAAAAATTCTAATCGAAAATTTCATCATTTTACCAAAACTCATATGTGCCTTGCTCGGCAAAATAAGACATTTTTTATTATACACTGTTTAATTAAAAATTCAACATGGAAGCTAAAAACATTAATTTATAAAAGCATATAATCACTTTAAAATTATTTTTTTAATCCCGTAGAAAAAATATTTACTCTATATAGTTTTCTTCAATGCTACACAGTCAGAGAAACGAATTAGTTAATCTCAAATAGACATAATAAGACTTGAAGGACCACGCAATTTTTAGATAACAGAAATTTGTTTCAAAATCAAGATGCAACTTATTTTAATTCTGAAGAGCTTTCACATGCTCATTTATTGATAATAAAATATTTATTACGTTTACAAAATGTTGATCACAATTACATGGGCAAACAAATGTACCGGAAAATGAGGCGAATTCACTTTTATTCTCACTTGGTTTACCGGCACTAGACGTGTTTAATTTAGAAATCACTGCACCTTTTAAATCATAATTTTAATAATGAAAATTATTAAAGGAATAACTTTTGGACAATTTATATTTTTTTAAAAATTTATTTTTTTTCTCCTTAGAGCACATTTAAATTTGATGAACTGAACTCTTTTTCGGACTTCTGTTTTAACCGCTACTTCTGGTAGAAATGTCTGGCGATATGTTAACTTAATTTGATTAGCTAACAAAAAATGGTGTAATATATTTCAGAGGACGTCTGTAGGTTAAGACGCGTAATATGCACAATTTTCGATATAATATTAGTAGTGTAAGAAGACAGTTTCTGGATAGGCGAAGTAACTTTGACCTTGACATTAACCTTGACATTTGAAACACAATTGCAACATATTTAAAGCATTCTTTTAGCTAGCGAATTTCACATCAAGAATACCGCTACTGAGCAGCTACACCTACTTTTATATTAGACTCATCCCCTCCACTCCCGTAACAAATTTAACAAGGCCAAAGTCAAGGCTATTTTAAGCTTCTCATGTAAGTAATAATCGAAACACTGTTCTTGTGATTATTTATTTATAATAGTAATCATTTTACTATTGTTTTAACTAATTTCTACTATTCAAGTTTTCATAGTAATTGTCTAAATAAATTCAATTATAGTCACTAAAATCTACTAACAATCTAATATATAAAAATTAAAGTTTGTTTGTTCGTATTTTATGCGTTGCCGTACCGTTCATCCGATTGCGATAAAACTTTGTCAACTTATTGCTTGCATCTGCGCGAAGGTTTTAGACACAAATTAAATGGCCGAAGATGCAGTTTACAGGACAAGGCTAGTGCCATAAACTTCACGCGGTTGAAATTTACGACACATTTCTGTATACACGTCCTCTAAGGTTTCTGGCCACAAAAAAAAATTGAATGGCCGAGACGAAGCCGAGGTCATTTAAAACTACTGAACATATGACATTACAATCATCCATGCTTGTCACATGGTACAGCTGTATGTGGTTATGGTGGCTATTAATCGTATGGATGCAGTTTACGTCACGAGCCGTAGACGAGTGTCGGAAACTTTATAGTTTACAGCAGGAGCCGACATGGCGTTGCCAATGCCGGGTTCAGTTAGTTAATTACCAAAAAAACAAATCTTTGGAGGAGGGCAAAAGTTAATATCAAGATCGATGATAAGGTAGACGAGACGATGAACAGGTCAGTGAATACCTACGTTGCCAAGTTATGCGGGAATTTAAATTTTACTCTTTTCGTTTAGCAATTTTAGACATTGAGTTTCGTCTTTTATATTTTAAAATTTAAACAAAAAATGCTGGTATTGTGTCGTATATGTGAAAAATTCCAATTTAAAAAAAGTTGAAACAAAAAATGAATGATAACAATGGAATTCGCAACGAAAAAAATTATATTTTTTTAATTAGTTTCCATTAGGTATATATCAAAAATTAGAAAAACAGGAGAAGCCTAATTTCAAACTTTGCTTTTATTTTTGATAAATATTTAAAAATACAAATTGTAGAAGGCGATGTATTATTTAAAAAATAAAGAAAAAAATTAAATTCATTGAACAATAACTGCGTAATGTTTAAATTAAAAAATGCGAATTCATCTTTTTAAATTTTTTTCTGGATAATGTAATTTTTTTTTGATTATATTTTAATGATACAAGGTAGTCCTTAAAATACACTTATAAGCCAATTTTGAAAATTGTAATTTTAAATTAAAAAATTTCTCAAGTTTACATTTTTCGGCATTTCTACCTGAATCAATAGAAAATTAAATATAATAAAACAATTTTGATCACATAACACGGATCGTAACAACTATCTAAAAAAGGATATTGCAGGTGTTGCATTATCAGCATTTTTCATTTAAATTTTAATATGTAAAAAAGAAATAAAAAAATATAAAAACCCCAGATAAAAAGCAATTCCTATTGTAATAGGTTTGTTCCAAAAGTTCATAACCGTTCAGAACTTTACAGAGTTTGCGCAAAGGTATTTTGACGTTCCAACAAAATTCTGAACTTTTATTGCAGTGTTCCAAAGAGTGAATTGTGTTCCGAACCGATTGCTTACCGTTCTTAAAGTTCCAGGATTTTACAAGAATTATAAATTCTGAATCGCTATCTAACCTCACTTTGTTGTTTTGTTTTGGTTAATTAAATAAGTAATGGAAAAAGACAGTAATTTTGCTAATTTTTCGGGGTTTTCAGGTGAAAGTGATGATGAAGAATTTTTGAATGATATTATTGAATTAAGACATAACAATGAAAATTATCTACGAATGATAGTGCCTCAATATAGTGATTATTTTTGTTTCCTAATTTTATAAGTTAGGATAAACAAACAAAATTCTCAACCGGTTCTAGGCAATTCTGAATCACGTTCTGAACTCCTGTGAACTTTCTGTTGGAACAAACCCAATATTGAATTTGACGCCAAAATGTATTTTATACGTTAGTTTCTTAATTCGTCAATTCGTGTTTCGTCACCTATGGAAATTTTACCTGTTTTGACCCATTTTATTCTTGTTTCGTCAACTGCAAAATATACCCGCTTAAAGGGATACGGCAAACTTGCGCCCGACCAGCTTGCGCCCTCTCATTAATTCAGCCGGTTTGCGCCCAAAATACTAAGGTACCCGAAGGTCGACCAATTTGCGCCCGTAATAAATAATCAATCCATATCGCATTGCCAACATAATGTTGAGGGATCTTAATTAAACCAGATAATATCAAAATACAGAGGTATAATTATTTGATATTGACATAATTGTTGTCTTGATGACGTTTTGGTCTTTTCGTTTTTTTGTATCTTCGCTGTAATTTAACGAAAATTCAACAGCTCTTATGGGATTTTATATTCATGAGTGGAATTTTCGAGGCAAGATAATCTTGAGGTCGCTAAAAAGTAGATTAGAAGTCAAAATTGATCACACAACAAATCATTTTAAACTTAGTTTATACTTTTTTATATTCATCAGTATGCTGAAACATTATTCTATAACATTTATTAAAAAAATATTTATAAAATTGTTTAAGTGTTGAAGAGCGATAAAAAGATGTAGTTAATATCTTCGCGGCAACTTATTTATCTCAAATATTTAAAAAATAATTGTAATTATCTTCTGTTTATGCGAGAACTAAAACTGTTGTTAAATGTCACTATAGAAAACGATGAAATATAAATCTTTTCAATTCCAATAGTTGATGCAAATAACTTTTAAGTATTTAAAAATTGAAGGTAATGCCGTTAGAAATGAAATTTCTCCAAGATCTGGTCTTATAAGGGTTAGAGAGTTCACAATGGCTAAAATAAAACATTTCTGTAACCCAAACGATAAAAAACATCCCAAATTCAAAAATGTTAGAGATACCCAACTTCTTGATACCGTATGTATGTTAGAAAAATATTAACAGTTTTCTCAACTGCTAACTATAATTTTTAATACAAAATAAACTTTTCTAAGAATTATTACGGTGAGCGCAAACAGGGCATCCAGCAGGTACCCTTAATACATTGGACGCAAACTGGCTGAATTAATGAGCGGGCGCAAGTTGGCCGACACCGCTTAAAGTGTTCTTGTTTCGTCACCTCATCTTTGCACCTGCGCTAGTGATTAAGAGGCTTCTGTTATACATTTTTTTTTATAAAAATAAATAAATGTGTTAAAATTTTTGCTTTGCCAGTCCTAAGCCTGGATAATGTGTGAAGGGAGGTGGCCAAACGGTTTCTTAAAAAAATACCTTTTATTGGTGACCATAAAGACACTTTTTGGTCAAATTTTAAAAGAAATCTGGTACAGTTTTTTTTTCTAGAAAAATATTGTTCGTATAAAAAATATGTTTTTTCTATTTATATGGAAAACCATCTACCAGAATTTAATAAAATACACTTAGTTTTAGTATCCGTAGGTTTTAAACAAAAATTGAATTTATAGTTTTTTTATTTATTTTTTATTATAACATTACTAATTATTACAATAAATATTATAAATAATATAAACATTAAAAAGAATTTAGGTTAACGGACTTTTATGGCCATAGTAGTCTCAGTTGACGAATGCGGAATAAATATTACCTGCGAAAAAGTCAAAAAGGTACAGATGACGAAACAAGAAATTTTGGGTCAGGTGACGAATCACGAATTGACGAAACAAGAACAAATCTTATACACTTGGCAACATAAGTATTAACTTTGCTGTCCATCGTCTCGTACAAGTTAGAGGTCTATGTCAGAGGTCAAGGTCACCTCTCCTTCTACCCAGAAACGGTCTTCTTACACTACTAATATTTGTTGCAGCGTACAAGAGAGTGAGATAATTGTGTTAACATCGAGATATAAAATATTGCGCAATTGTTGGCTCAATCTTTCTAGAAATTTTACAAATCAAGACATGTTGGGATGATTTAATTTACATTCTTGTTTAAACTTAAATTTAAAATATTAGTATGATTTTAATAACTCTGGGTAAATTTATCTACTCCACTTTGTAATTGTGAGTTTTTAAGAAGCGTAGAAGCAATATTAGTAATGAAAACTTTCACCTTTGACAAATTGTCACTATAAAGAGAAAAACAAATAAGCCAGTAAAAAGTTTCAAGCAATTTTGTTTACTTCCAACCAAGTTTTCGTCTATTTAGTAATTATCCGTCGTCAAAACTAAAACTTTCCAAGGATAAACGGAAGTTGTTGGAAGTTTGGTGTATTTGGACAGAATTCTCATTAAGAGAAGTGTGTTTTTGCTCTCTGATTTTAGCTGTATTGTCACATTTTAGATGTACCAACACAATCGTCATAAAAGTGGTTAGTTGTTGCAGCAAAACAAAAAAATTCTTCAATTTTTTAAAAACTTAAAAGCAGCTTTGGAAATTTAAAAGCAATAAATATATTTAAATTTTTAAAAACCACTAATTTATGTCATTTTGCAATTTCTGTTACGTCGCTTTAATATAGAACAAAATCATAAAAAGTGATACGCTGGCCAGCAGTCGTACGATCATCTGGGTCATTACAATTTGATGCGATTGATTTTTTTTTTATTTTTCATTCGATTTATTTGCCTAACTGTATCGGGGCGTTGAGCCGTTAATGGTTAATGTTGTTAAATAACATTTAAACGCGTCAATTTATAGTGAATTAGCGGATTTCTGTCGCGCCTGCATTTGACACACATTTCAACGTTTCCAATACGTTTTATTCGTCTATTTCTATTCGAAATTAACTCAAATTGGCATGTACGCTACGGTACGTATGTTGAACAGGAGTGGATTAAAAAAAAGAAACCTGATATTCCGAATGCATTAAAAGTTAATGGATGGGTGAATGCGTTACAATGGATAGTATAATTCAAAATAAGTTATAAAAAAATTAATAGTTAAAAAAAGGGAGTCGATAAAAGTCCGCGAGTTGCGGACCTTTAACATATTTTATAAAGATCCGGGAGTTGCGGACCTTTATATAAAAAAAATTAATTTCAATAAAAGAAGTCTTGACAATCTAAATCTAGCCTGTGTTTAAAAAAAAATTGTCACGCTGCTACTAGAGCTCATGCTTAAATATGTTCAAACTTATTATTTAAGCGAATCACGTTTCACGCAACTCGCGGATCTTTATAAAATATGTTAAAGGTCCGCAACTCGCGGATCTTTATCCACTCCCTTAAAAAAATGTGTACCACGTTACTGAAATACAGATTTTATAATGTAGAAGTACAAAAAAATACCACCTATTACCACATTGAATAAAACTAATAATTGTTAATTGTTGATTCTTCTAATCGCGTTTTAAACATTCAATTGCTGGTAAGTGCTGCTACAAGTAGTAATTTTTACGAAAATAGCACAATTTTTGACAAAATTAGTCGACAATTTTTTGTCTATCATTTTTTTTTGTTTTTCAAAATTTTAATACTGAATTTGAATTTCTTGGCACAAAAAAACAAGTATCATATAACACAATTTTTGACAATATTGATCAACCATTTTTTGATTAATTTCTTTTGGTTTTTGAAAATTTTGATACCGAATTTGGATTTCTTGACATAAAAAAACCAACAAGTATCATTTTTTTACCAAAATGGCACAATTTTTGACAAAGTTTGGTCGACTATTTTTTGATTAAAATTTTTTTGTTTTTGAAAAAAATTTGATACCGAATTTGGATTTCTTGGCCCAAAAAAACAACAAATAAAATTTTTTTACCAAAATGGCACAATTTTTGACAATGTTTTTTGACCAACATTTTTTTGTTTTTGAAAATTTTGATTTCTTGGCCCAAAAAACCAACAAGTATAATTTTTTTACCAAAATGGCACAATTTTTGTCAAAGTTGGTCGGCTATTTTTTGACTAAATTTTTTTTTTTTTTTGTTTTTCAAAATTTTAATATTGAATTTAGATTTCTTGGCACTAAAAACCAAGTATCATTTTTTTACCAAAATGGCACAATTTTTGACAAACTTGGTCAACTATTTTTTGACCAAAATTTTTTTGTTTTTGAAAATTTTAATACCGAATTTGGATTTCTTGGAAAAAAAAGTATCATATACCACAATTTTTAACAATGCTGATCGACCATTTTTTTATTCTTTTTTTTTAATATCGAATTTGAATTTCTTGGTCGAAAAAATCAACAAGTATCATTTTTTTACCAAAATTTGAATAATTTTTTTTGGTTTTTGAAAATTTAGATACCGAATTTTAATTTCTTAGCACAAAAAACCAACAAGTAACATTTTTTTTACCAAAATGGCACAATTTTTAACAAAGTTCGTCGACTATTTTTTGACTAAGATTTTATTGTTTTTGAAAATTTTGATACCGAATTTAGATTTCTTGGCCCAAAAAAAAAACAAGTATCATATACCACAATTTTTGACAATGTTGATCGAACATTTTTTGTCGTTCTTTTTTTAAAATATCGAATTTGAATTTCTTGTTCCAAAAAAACAACAAGGATCAATTTTTTACCAAAATATAAATTTTTTTTACAAAGTTGCTCGACTATTTTTTGACTAATTTTTTTTAGTTTTTGAAAATTTTGATACCGAATTTGGAGTAACATTTTTTTATCAAAATGGCACATTTTTTGACAAAGTTGGTCGACTATTTCTTGACTAAAATTTTTTTATTTTTAAAAATTTTAATACTAAATTAGGATTTCTTGGCTCAAAAAAAACAAGTATCATATAACACAATTTTTGACAATGTTGATCGACCATTGTTTGTCTTTTACTTATTTTTTTTGTTTTTGAAAAATTTGATACCAAAGTTGAATTTTTTGACACAAAAAACTAACCAGTAACATTTTTTTACCAAAATAGCACAATTTTTGACTGACATTTTTTTATTTTTGAAAATTTTAATCCCGAATTTTGATTTCTTGGCCCAAAAAAACAAGTATCATGTTTTACCAAAATACCAGAATTTTTGACTGACATTTTTTTATTTTTGAAAATTTTAATCCCGAATTTTGATTTCTTGGCCCAAAAAAACAAGTATCATGTTTTACCAAAATACCAGAATTTTTGACTGACATTTTTTTGTTTTTGAAAATTTAGATACCGAATTTGGATTTCTTGGCCTAAAAAACAAGTATTATATTTTCACCAAAATTACCACAATTTTTGACTGACATTTTTTTATTTTCGAAAATTTTGATACCGAATTTGGATTTCTTGGCCCAAAAAATACAAGTATCATTATTTTACCAAAATTCCACAATTTTTGATAATGTTGATCGACCATTTTTTGTCTATCTTTTTTTTCGAATTTGGATTTCTCGGTCCAAAAAACCAACAAGTATCATTTTTTTTACCAAAATATAAAAAATGTTGACAGAGTTGGTAGACTATTTTTTTGTCTAAAATTTTTGTTTTTTTTTTGAAAATTTTGATACCGAATTTGGATTTCTTAGCCTAAAAACAAGTATTATTATTGTATCAAAATACAATTTTTGAGAAAGTTGGTCGACCATTTTTTTTTCGAACGTTTTGACACCGAATTTGAATTACTTGATCATTTTTTACAAATAAACAATAATTTCACTTTTCTCTTCGTAAATTTATAAAAATCCCATCTGATTCGTGCCAGTATTAAAATCGCTAGAATTTTAGCTTATAGAATTTTGTAACTTTATGACAGCTAAATAAAGTACTATAATTAAAAAAAACGTATTAAAATCCATCGCATAGACTGAATTAATGCAAATAATAAAATATAATTGATCTTATGTAACACACTGTATATGTAACACACTGTATATTTGTAATTAACTTTAAAAAATTAAGCTTAAGGTTACTTATAATTTTTTTATCTTCTATGCCAACGAATATTTCAAGTGAATGATAATATTTACAATTTAAAAATGGTAAAACTGGATTATCGTGCATTTTGTCGTGCTGAAAAATTATCTGATTGATATTTTCTTTGTTTAAAATTAATTTTAAGCTAAAAATGAAATATATAAACCGGTATTTATTAATAGATATACGTATCTCCATTTAGATAAAACTTGTATGTAGGGGTATTGTAGGTGAAGTTTAACCTTGGCTCAACCGTCAATCCCACAATCGCTAATTATTAAAATTTGAAATATTTTAAATTTTACATCACAAACAACATTAACAATGTTGATGATAAAGAATAAAAAAATTGTTTTTTTCCCTAAATTTTGTGAATATCAACTGAGATTAAACTAGTCGAAATATTCCATTATGAATAGTGATTATTTCACAGGTTAGAGATTTTCGATTATTTCAACCGTCGAAATTTATGAAATACATGGTGAAAATCATATCTTTATTTAAAAATATTATAAATAATAAAGTAAAATTTCATTAAATATATGGAAATTTTCAAACTTTAAAGCTATTAAAAAATTCTATATTAATATGAGACATACTATAAAAAAGGATATAATATTTATGAATTAAATACTAAAAATAACATAATGAGCAAATATAATATTTATTATTATTGGACAATAAATATTTTATGTTTATAACGAATTTAAAATATGCTGTTTCCGTTAGCTTTTTTTTAATCATTTGAAAAAAAATTTGGTGACTTAAAAAAATCTCTTTAAAAAAAATTAAAAAAAAGCATCAATATTATATTAAAACATTAAGAACAAACTAGCGATAGAACCTTCAATTTCATCAATTAATAAATTACTTATAGGAGTTCCTCAAGGATCTGTTCTGAGACCGATCCTTTTTATTATTTATAACAGTCATAATTATTATTTACTTAGAGCTACTAATTATTTTTTAACGGTTTATCAGAATACTTTTAATATATTTTATGGAACTTCTGATTTTTTTTCTAAATCGCAGACATTTAAATACAATTAATTGTAATAATTCCACAAAGTTCGCATATTTCATACTTTTCAGCCTTGAACCCAGACGAAATAAAAAAAAATCCTAAGCCGGTACTAGCCTCACGCAACAATAGATACATACCTTATCACGGAAACCGTTACTTTTCCCACAATATTGAATACTTAGAAGGTAATTAAATTAAAACAGTGAGGTTAAATGAAACTTAATTGTTACGTTTGGATTTTTTTTAAATGAATCAGATGGATGCCTCGTTCGCAACATCTCAATTTTTAATCAGTGTCGTAGAGGAAATGAATTTACCATAAAGATTCATCGTAGTTAACGTGTTAAATGTATTTTCATAATGTCCAAAAAATGTTCTTTCAGGTCCAAGTTTATCCAAATGAGTGTTTGGGGTAAAGTGCAAATTTTTTATTGAAAATTGAATAATTTAACTATTCCTTCAGTAATTAAATCTTTTTTTAAAAATATGAAAATATTAAAAAAACACATTTCAAACTATGAGTATGCAAAATATCATCTCAAACTTGAACCCTACTAAGTACGGTGTTCCATAAACGCTTTTTTAACAATTTTTTTTATATATAGATATACAACAAATTATCTACGCCACTGTACTCATTGTTTCGCAACAAACAATAAAATGATGAGCAATTTCTCACCGAGCTTTGATCCGATTTTTGTAATTGAATAAAACTGTAAGAATTAATTTCACAGAATATAAGAAAAATGTTTCTTTTGTTACGATTGTTTGGATGTAATCGTATAGAATATCGATCAGTGGTGTTAATATATTGGTTAAAAGATTAAAGCCTACCTTCTGAATTTAGCGGGGTAATGGTGGTGGTTGAAGTGGGAGCCAGTGCAAAAAAATTGGGGCAATACAAGCCCCATCCAATGTTCTAAGGTCTTGAAAGTACCTTGCCGGTCCTAGAAAAGTATAAAATATAACCTAATTAAATTAATTTTTACCAAATCCTAAAAAATAATTCTGATGTCACTAGTATTATTAAATTTATAACTAGTGTCCTTAAATAAAAGAACAATTGATCAAAATATGCCATTCTGGTTTTTATTATTTGGTCAATATTTTTACTTAAAAAAAGGACTATTAATCTGTTTTCAATTATAAGAAAATATAGCTTAGATAGTTAATTAACAGTAGCTCTCAGTATATGGATACTTTGATCATTGCCGTATTAGAATTATACATAATAAAATTGATCAAAAACAGCATCATTTAAAAAGAAGGTCATTTCTTGTTAGGTACTTACTATCTCTGTAATAATTCCTAATAAGAAATGACCTTCTTTTCGAATGATGCCGATATGTTATGAATTAACAATGTTATGTACATCCTAATTGAAATTTTAAAAAGTTAGGTTAACTTTACATAATTAGATAAAAACTATACATTAGACACCACCTAAATTTAAGACAAGGGAAAGTTTAATTTCGAAAATTATAATAATTTATTAGTAAAATCTGTTTATACGACTAGATTATCTACATTTTTATCTCTATTATGTTTAATACCAGACATAAAGATTCTTAAACAATGGCATTTATAAACAAAGCCTCAACACAACTAATCCGAATTGAGAAAATTCAAACTCATGCTTTAGATCCAATTACTTAATTATCCACGAAGGTCTTACCTACATAACTGTAACTAGGATTGATTCTATTCTAGATCAAAGAGATTCCTAGGTATTTCAATTCTGATTTTATGGCACAAATTGATGACAAACGCAATAAATGTTAAAAGAATATGAAGGCGTAGGTAGTACAAAGGAAATTGAAAATACTTACTCTTTTTGAAAGATAAAACACTTAACAATTTACACTATTGCATTGTCTCTAAATAATCCGGTTTAAACATAAAAACGAATGGACATCTAAGATTAAAACGAGAAAAAAATTACAACTACACGACCGATTGGAAGACGGAGCACTAAATTTTAACAATTTCACTTGAGCACGCGGTCTAGTTAATCATAAAGTTCATTGTGAATTATTGCAAATTTCGTTTATTTTCCGGAAAATAAACAATTTTATTATCAAACAAATTCCAAGATAAATCGACTAAAAAGTGACACTAACTGACAACGTTGTCAATAGCAGCGAGAAAGCTGACCTAACTGACAGCTAACAATATATTTATTAATTTTTACCCCTATTTTCGATCATTATTAGTAAGCATATTATTACTAAAACTAATTAAATTAGTATAAAACTATAATATCAGATATTACTTTTAGTTTTAAGTAAAATTATGTCTCATGAAAAATATCCTGGCAACAATGCATTATTAATTTTAAATGTAGCGCCGTCAGCGGTATTGTCTTGAACTACTGATGCATTATTTAAAAATATTTCAAGTAGGGAGCGCCTGATTATTTCAAATAGTTTTCACTAGATGGCATCATGTCAATGATATATTTCCTAAATGTATTTGTTATATTTAAATACAAAAATAATAATTAGACTTATTTTAAAAAATAATTGTTTAAAGAGAATAATATGTTAAATTTACTGGAAGAAATTAGATGAAAAATAGTATTTTAATTTTTTTGCTGTTGGTGATACTGCTTCTCATTTTGTCATTGATATCAGGGTCGTGCTTAGGGGAAGTCTCCAGGTTCATTTGAATATCATAAATTAATTTGTACATATTTATTAAAATAAAAGTGTAAAGCCGGAGTCTCATGCGTCCGTTTTCCGACCGTCCGATGGTACGACGGAGCTCCTATTGGTTGAAAAATTTCCCGCCTTTTTTAATCCGAATATTTTTAACTTTTTTCCGACGTCGGACAAAGTTAAACTAATTTTAACTTTTTCCGTTTTCGGATCGTTTTTAACCTCACTTTTTGACTGTCTGACTGGTGAAAAGTAAACAAAACAATAAACTAATAAAAATAATTATTCGGTTTGCGTTTTAACATTCGTCGATAATGGATCTCCAAATTCAAATAAAGCATCGAATCAATAATATCTTGCTTTTGTCGACAAATAAAAATAAAAGTAAAAACGGAAATAAAATAAAAAGATTTTGGGTCAGGGATTTGGTTAAACATCGAAAAACTTTCCACAACTTGTTACAAGAAATGAGACTGACAGATCACGAGAAGTATATTTAAACTACCTAAGAATGTCTAGCAATACATTCCAAAATTTGCTAAAAATCATTGGTCCTAGATTAATTATATTGTGAACGTGATTACAATTACAACCAAATAAATAAATTATTGTGTGTATTATAACCTCAAATACAACTGTCAATTGGGTCCTTTTTCGGATAAATGAGACTTGGATTTTATTTTTATCCGAAATCCAGTTTTTATCGGATATCGGATCGACGGAAAACGGACGCATGAGACTCCGGCTTTAGTGGGTATATCCGATATTTTTTATCGATTTTAATTTACTATACAATAATTTGTCATTGTCATCTAAAAAATATATTTAATATGTTTCCTCGAATTTTTGTTGTAACAACACTGCTGGTTGACGTTGACCGTTGACACTGTTGACATTGACAGTTAGTGTAGAATATTTTGTATTGTATTTGTAAACAACTTTCTTTGATATTCTTTTAAAATTTATTAAATTATGGATAATATAATTATTAAATCCGATCCAGACACAGAAACAACAAAATCACAAGATCAATTTGATTTAAGTGTTACGTTATCTGAAGACGATATTATGGATGATGATGATTCTAGAGAATTGGGCTTAGCAATTGAAGAAAATATTAGAGATCATAATTCCGATTTAAACAATTCTAATTTTGTAGAAATCAAACAAGAAGATATTATCGATTTAGGTTCAGAAATTATACTTCCGCAAGTATCTCAAAGTCAAATTATGAATTACCCGAAGCCCAAGAAAGAGATTAAAAGTAAAAAGGAATTAGAGGAGGAGGAAAGAGAAAAAATGCAGTACGTATTTTCCATTCTATGACAAATTTGAACCATTATATATTCATTATTCCAGGGTTTTAGTTTCAAATTTTACAGAAGATCAATTAGATCGATATGAAATGTACCGAAGATCAGCGTTTCCGAAAGCTGCAATTAAAAGACTGATGCAAACTATAACAGGTTGTTCTGTATCACAAAATGTGGTTATAGCAATGGCTGGTATAGCAAAGGTGTTTGTAGGAGAAGTAGTTGAAGAAGGTATATATATATGTTGGGTGCTTTATTTTTTGGTTGCCAAATAAATAGCTAGTAATATATTGAACGGTAGAATTGTCTGGTCCCCTTATTAATATTTATATAATAAATTATAGTTACGAAGTTCTGACTATTAATATTTAAATTACGGTTTATTAAATTACCATTATTTTTTGTTAAAAAAAATAATGCAAAAAATTATCCATTATCTCAAATGTAATGCAGTAACATTCAAGGTCGAGCCCCACAAATTTTATTAAAGATGATAAAGGGAGGTTGGCAACTAGTTTCGGCAAAATGCCTTCATCAGGCCTGGAATACAGCGTTCTTAGGAAGCCAAATACAATTGGGTTCTAAAAACTATATTTACTTTGTAACTAAACAGCATTGGTAAGTTTAACTTTTATTATCTCCCTCATTTCCTAAAAACGTTGTATTCCAGGCCTGATGATGACATTTTGCCGAAACTAGTTGCCAACCTCCCTTTATCATCTTTAATAAAATTTGTGGCACTCGCCTTTGAGTTTTATTACAGCAAAAAAAATTATGATCAATAAAAATTTTTTGCTTGAAATAATATGAAATATTTTAATTTTTTTCTGCGCTGGAAATTTCAAAATTCCATTAATTGGGCAACAATAATTTAAAAAAATTATATAGCTAAATATTATCATTCTAATAGATAACATTCATGCTATTTCTCATCACCCCAAAAAATTCGGTTATTGATTTTCTTACTAATCACATGCCATTTCTGACATTGGAAAATTTTCCATGGTACTTTTGAGTCCCTAAATCCTAAATTCCTTTACTTCTTAATAGAAGATTTTATATTCAAATATATTTATAGTTACTTTTATTTATTTTTATATTGGTATTTTATGACTGTGAGAATGGAAAAATGAAGGGCGGTACTATTAACATTTTAGTAAGTTTGCTCTTAATAAAAGTAGTTCTCATTGAATTATTATTTACTAAGGGCAAGAATATATCAGACTGTATCTTTATTCTGCACTATATTTATTCTGTAACAAATAAAATTGGAAAAATTTCTTAGCAAAACCACCTTTAAACACTGTCCAATCCTGTAATACTCTTGTCAAATCTTATATGGCAATGAAAAAGAAAGAAATATGATGTCAAATTATTGATTTTTTTAACTATCGAACAAATAAGGGAATAAATATAAAAAAGCTAGTCGAACTGTCTAATTTTATAGAATTTATTTAGATTTTTTTTTAGGTATTTAGTTTAATTCAAGTCATTTAAAGCCTACAATTTTGAAGTCCTTGGTTTTAGTATTTAAAATTATGCTATATGTCATTAATGACGTAAAATCAAAAATACTTTTATTATAATATACAGCCTAAAATCTATTTGTCTTCATGAAAAATAAAGAAAATCTTCTTATACCCCCCTGTAGTGCCAGTATTTATCTAACAAAATACTAAGAGAAAAAATTTTAAATTGTAAACATTGTAATTTTGAAGATAGTGTCTGTCAAAAAAGTTTGTGCGGTCGGGGGACGAAGTTCCTTACTATTTTTTCAACTCTGAACGTGTTTTAATATTGCTCTCTCCCTCCTGTCCTTTTTTACCATTTCGTTCTATTATTCCTGTTTTTCATAATTTTTTCCTATTTTTCCCTACTCTCCCTCTTTTCCTTTTTTCTATTTCGTTCTATTATTCCTATTTTTCCCTACTCTTCCTCTTTTCATTTTTTACTATTACATTCTATTATTCCTGTTTTTAACTTTTTCCTACACTCCCTCTTTTCATTTTTTACTATTTCGTTCTATTATTCCTGTTTTTCATAATTTTTTCCTATTTTTTCCACATTTATTTTTCCTCTTTTCCTTATTTTTTCTGTTATTCCCCATGTGTCCCTATTTTTCCTATATTTCCCCACTCTTCTCTTTTTGCCTCTTTTCTCTATGTTCACTGTTGTCATTACTTTTTCCTATTTGTATCTATTTCTTACTATTTTACCTATTTTCCTATACTTTTTCCTATTATTCCCTATATTTCCCCATGTATCCCAATTTTTACATATTTTCTCTATTTCTCCTATTTTTTTCCCATATTTCATTTTTTTCCCCATGTTTCATTATTTTCCCATGTTTCATTATTTTTTTCTATTTTCCCTCTTTGTTCCTATTTGTATGTATTTGTCCCAATTTTTTCTGATTTTTTCCATTTTTCATTATTTTTTACTGGTTTTTTTTATTTTTCACAATTTTTTCCCGTTTTGCCATTTTTTTCCTATTTTTCACCATTCCGCATTTTTCCATATTTTTTCTATTTTCCTTGTTTTTCATTAATTTATCCTAGTTTGCTTTATTTGTCCCAATTTTTCTTTATTTTTCTCCATTTATCCCCATTTTGTTTTATATTCCCTATTTTTTCCTATTTTCTCTACTTTCCTTCTTTTTGCCCCAATTTTTACATATTTTCTACTGTTTTTTCTTATTTTTCCATTATAAAATTGCAATGAAAAAATAACCATAGTAATCAAAGTAACTATTCCACATTTTAAACTAATAATCGTTACTAAAGAACGAATAGTTATTTTTTCTACAAGCGTGCGGAAAAGTATACTTTTCCGTACTAGTGCGGAAAAGTTACTTTTCGCACTGATTTTATAAATGCTAAAATGATTAAAAACTAATGCTTGCTTGGTTACTATGATTACTTTCAGCCTAATGTTTTATTTATTAAGAAGCACTAAGAAAATTTTTGTTTAATGACAAAAAAATATTTTTGCTAAAATTTTTTTTTAATTCTAGGCGCTTGTAGAAAAAATATTGTTCCTAACACTTGCGTAAAGTATCTTTTCCCCACTTAATTGCATGCCTGAACTCCGCTTCGCGTCGTTCGGGCAACTGCAATTGCGCGCGGATAAGTATAACTTTCCGCACTTGTTAGGAAAATAACTATACGGCAAGCATCAAAATTATTTGCAATAAATTTTATTCCTAATACATAATACAAAATGGGAAATAATGATTAATAATTTAACAATTTTTGGAGTCATAGTGGCATTAGTTTGTCTGAAACAAGATTTCACAAATATCTTCAATAATTTTGCCATATTATTTTATTTTTAATTTTGAATTTGTTTAACCATAAGACTCCAAAATTTTTTCTATCGGATTTAAGACTATTTTTATAGTAAAACATCTAGAATATTATTAGTAATTCAATTTTGTACTCAGTACTTCCTTTTTTTATCTTATCTTCAAATTTAACACGCGTTAACATTTTTTGATCTCAGGCCATATTTCTACTTTTTATATAATATAAAGTAAAATCTTGAAATTCAATCTTTGACATTTCCAAAAAATATAACGTTTTATGTCAGACATCATCTTATAAAGTGTCCCAATTTTTTTATGAAGATGCAGATAAAATATCTTGTTTTGTAAATGCTATATTTATAGAAAATAGATATTTTTTAATTAACACTGTTTTAAATTATTTGAATTTTCACCAACGATAAATTAATATCTTTTGCTAAACTCATATCATCAAAAGTCAACGTTCCCTATTTACCCAAATTAAGTAATGAAAACATTAGTTTGTAATTGATATTGCATATTTTTGTTTTTTAATTAATAATAAACCGGAGAATAGATTTCAGAAGTAATTTGTATATAAAATTAGAAAATATTTTTTAAATAGATTAGTTAAATAAATTATGGGCAATTATAAAAATCTTTGCTTCCGGAACGTTTTGATTTCTGTTGCAAGCATCAAAGGAAGGCTGATACTGCCCACATTTGATGACTAACAGTTATCTAAAACTTTTAACTTAAAAAAATTGAATGTAGTATAAAAAAGCTACAAAAATAAAACGAAAAATTTCTGTAAAAATCAACATATACAATGAAATAATATAACTAATTTTGTTTATTTCCTAAATAAACAAAGGAATGCCAGGAAGACCCTAAAAATTGTATTTCTAAAAAAATAAATTACTAAGTATAATACAGCAGAAATATAATTAAATAATTCTGTTTTGTCCAAAATTTCCAGAAAAAAACCGTTCACTTAATTTTTGTTTTCAAATTTTTTAAATGCTTTTTTAAAAGTTACAGATTTAAAGAAAATTATAGTATTTTATAAATATTGATTGGATAGTTTTTTTTTGGGGTGAACACTTTCATTATCTCACCCAATCTTGAATTTTTCAACGGTCAAATTAATCGATTTCAACATTACACAATTAAATAATTGATCTATTACAGGGCTCGATGTAATGGAAGAACAAGGCGACTCAGGGCCAATTCAACCCAAACATCTTCGCGAAGCCGTAAGAAGAATGCGGCATTACGGAGGCATTCCGAGCGGAAGAGATTATAGAACGCATTATAGAATCTAAATAATGAAATTGTGTTTTCGTGAATATCAATTGACCTCTTTATCAATTCGAACTGATTACAAACCGAACGATTTATTTCCTTTTTTATTAGTTATAGTGCGGGGTGTTTTGATTTTTTTAATGTTGTTTAATAAAAAAATTATCAAATTATTTCGTTTCTTTAAGATAAAATAAAAGTTTTGGTGAATTATTACAAAAAAAGGAAAATGTGGATTGGTCCACAATATATAAATATACATTGTGGCGAAAATATCATTGCAATGTATTGCAATCTCGGAAACCGTAAAAGATACGAAGTCTGTTAAATGGAAAAAAGTTTCTCAATTTGAACCCTGATCGACGGTGTTTTGCATCCTCAGATATCAGGGACGGTTTTCATAATAATTGATAAAAACCAAAATTGCTCATTTTCTATTTAATGCTCCAGTGTTTTTATTTTGAACAATAGAAAAAAGTTAAATCTTTTTTGTTCATATTAAATAAAATAATGTGTTTTCTTTACATTCTTTTATATTATTGACTGCAGATATACTAAATAGTTAAAAATTCATTCAAATAATCAAAAATGAACTAAGTGTAATACATAAATGAATTCAGGAAATTAAATGCTATACAAAAATCACATAAAAGTGCAGGTCCGTATTTGAGAAAAAAAAGTTGAGGGTGACTTGGCATAAACAAAACGTCAGATTTAAAATCTAATATTATCAGACTGTGGGTAACGTTTTCAAACAATAAAGTTTTTTGCACTTTTTTTCTATTGTTCAAAATGTGGAGCATTAAATAGAAAATGTGCAATTTTGGTTTTTATCAATTATGAAAACCGTCCCTGATATCTGTGGATGCAAAGCACTAGTTGATTAGTTTTCAAATTTTGTTCCATTTAACCGGCTTCGTATCTCTTACGGTTTCCGAGATTACAATACATTGCAATGAAATATTCGCCACTCTGAATATAAATTCCTACCTTAAAACACGCTGAAGTCTTGAACGAATCCTCTTTTTTTGCTCCAATCATTGTTTAACCTCTATAACTTAATACCATCACTTAAGACATACTCTAATTACCTACTGTACCTCATCAACTTGTGACGCACTGCCGTAAAGGTCGCCACAAGTTTAATACTTGTCGCAGCCTTGTACAATGTAAATAATACATCAAAGATGTACTAAATACATTTTAAGCTCATATGATCGTCTTTATCGCCAGGATACCAGAAACATGCTAGTGAGACCAAATTAGTAATTTTTAAAACAATAAAGCTCCTGGATGTGAGCAATTATTATTTTTTCTAATTTTGACATATAAAGTGACATTTTTTAAAACTGATAAGACGTTATGAAACGTCTTACATTTTGTAACTAGTTGCATAAAGTATTGCATTGCACTAGATGTTTCACCAAATATTTCAGCCTTATTTACAAAATGTCAAACTGACATGAAGTGACAGCAGCAAAGAGACTAGATTTATGTTTTAACAATTTTTATCAATTATATTTTTTTTTATTATTTCAAAATTAGAAATAATCTTGTATGCAATACGTTACGAAATGCAATTTTGTGTAACTTCGTTCCACAATAATCTCACGCGTTTCAAAAAATTAGGCATTTCGTAACTGGTTGCATAAATAGCTATTTAACATTACTACAGGAAGATAATTAGGAAAATGGTTAATGGAAGAATGCTGAAATACTAACTCCTATCACCATTTTTTTATTTTAATATATACGACGTATTTTTTTTAACAATAATAATAATTTGGTAACACCATAAATCAAACCAACCTACCTTTTTCATTAAAACATTCTATCTGAAACAAAGAAAAAAGAGAAAATAAACGCATAACTGATAAAAATATACCTATGCATGAATATTTTTAAAACGAGTAATAAAACTATTGATCGAAAATTAAAGAAACCCGCACAGAATGTTAAAAAATTGGCCCTCGGTGGAATATAATGAAAATTTTATGTTGTTTGTGTTGCCAAAAGTAAAAAAAATAGTGAAGTTTAAATTTTCTGCTATGACTGGTTCAGCAGAGTATTAAAATTAGTAGTAAATGTCTCATTTATACAGTTAAAATAATGTTTAAAAAATAATTATATTGTGTTAATCTCTAAAACCCTATAATGGAATATACAGGGTGGCCCATCATATACGCGTCACATACTTTAATTTGTTGATAATAAACAATGAATGTGATTAAGCTCAAATCTTTATATTATGGGTTAGTTCCACGAATAGAATTTGAAATATATCAGAAGTATAATATAAAATAAAAAAAATTTGGACGCCAGTCAAATTGATTTTTTTATGTAATTAAAAACAATTGACAAAAAACTGATATATTTCAAAATCCGCCTTTTCCTTTTTTTTCGGGTTAAGGAAATTATAAACTCAAATTGAACGTTATATTTGTTTATTTCATAAAAATAGGAATCCAGAATTTTTTTAAATTTTTCTTAAAAAAAAAACTTGCGCTTTTCTTGCACGTTTTTTCTTGTCTTCCTTTCTCCAAAGGAAACTATAAAGACTTGGTCCAAAGAAGAAGCTGTAATCCAGAGATAAAAACTTGGTCCAAAGGAAAAACGAATTCCAGAGAAAAAAAATATTTCACAGGAAAAACTTCTTGGACCAGGAAAAAAAAACTTCTTTGGCCCAGGAAAGAAAAAACTTCTTGGCCAGGAAAAAACTTCTTGGCCCAGGGAAAAAAGCCCCTACAAGATGAGGGGGGGAAAAAAAGAAATCTTCAGTAAGCGACACGAAAGATATAAAGTCAATTATTTTGACGGAGTAGACAAAGAGAAGAACATTATTAGAATGGGAAAGACATTTTATAGGAATACCAAAAGAAGACAGGGACATGACGCGAAGAAATAAGAAGGGGATATCAAGCGAGTATGAGAATAAAATATATTGAGTAGAGGATTAATGAAAATACAAGGTGGCACAAAAAAATGTAACATTTAGGGAAGTTAAAACTTGAAAAATTTGGGAAAAACTGAAAGTGCCTGCGATTTTTGTAATAACTTAAAACAGGGTCAGCTAGTGAGAATTATTTTATGATTTACAGTTTAATGTAATAAATTAATACTATGAAATTTTAGAAAGTAGGTTTTCTAATTATTATTATTATTATTTGACATATATATGAGGGAATATATTCAAAAACCTTCAAAATACAAATTCCTAAAGTTCAAAATTTAAAACTAAATCGAAGTTTGTTACGGGTTAGAACACTTTTCAAAATATTTTTTCACTATATGGTTTTTGTAAATTAGTACGATTTTTTGACTTCTAAGAATAGCATTAGAGACGAAAAAAAAATAGTAGACGTTTGAATCATTCAATATTAAGACGGCATTTCGTAGATACTTCGGAGATGTTTTTTTTTTATTTTTCTGTGTTTTGTACCAAAAATGATAAATTTTGGAATAAAGCAATTTGTCTAATAAAAGACGTTTAGGGTTTCAAAAGTTTTTTAACGAAATAGCTATAAATACTATTTAGTATAAATCCAAAAGGTTATCCATTATCTCAAATGTAGTCTACTGGTAAGTAGGTAATGAAACTCAGAGTCGAGTATCACATAAAATTTATTAAAGATGAATTGAAATGGTTGGCAACTAGTTTCGGCAGACTGCCATCATCAGGCCTTTAATACAAAGTTCTAATTGCCGAGAGAAGAAAACAAAACAAACCACAACTTACCAATATTGGAAGTGATTTTTGATATTACTTAAATAATATATTTAAAATTAAATTGTGTGGAAATGTGCGCCACACAATAAATAATATATTTAAAATTAAATTGTGTGGCGCACATTTCCACACAATTTAATTTTAAATATATTATTTATAATATATAATTTATAAGGCCTGATGATGGCAGTCTGCTGAAACTAGTTACCAACCATTTCAATTCATCTTTAATAAATTTTATGCGGTGAGTTTTATTACCTACTTACTATCAAGTAAGTTTTTTTTCCGAAATTTAAAAATAAAATTGTACTACAACGTTTACCATTCTAAAAATCACAGTACATCTACATAGTCAAAATAATTTCTGGTGTACAAAAATTATTAGGATAATTTTCTTTCTATATAATTTTTGTATTTTAGTCATATTTATGTAAAAATATCATTTATTCTCCGAACTACAAAGGAAATAGATTTTTTATGCGCCTTATTGAATGTTTTAGAATTGAAATAACAACATAAACATTTTCTATAATTTTATGGTTTTATTTGCCTTATCATATCAAGCTTCAACTCTGGTTCTTCGATTGCCTTATTTTAGAGTGGGATAGAAAGGCCAACGACTTCCTTATCAAGCTACAAAACGCATCTTTTATCGTTAAACAGTAATTGACAGTGGTTGATTAAGGATTACATGGGTTTCTTCGAAAGGGACTTCGTCGGTGAAATTTTTTACAGCATCCAGTGAATTTTTAACAGTCATGCTCGTCAAAGTATTTGTGGTTTTATTAGTATGTAAGTATCAATTAATTTTCTTTTGCGAATGCAATATTGATTTGTAAAATACTTTTTTTCTAAAATTGGGGTATTACACTCCTCTATTTCTAAATGGATAGTGCCCAAATATTGTAGAATTCGATACAGTTTCACAAAAATGCATTATTCAAGACGAATAACTATTCAAAACGTTACATAAATTAATTTTATGTCATACTAGTTCATTATTGTGTTTTTATTGCTTAGTTACCAACTAAATAAAGGTTTATTTTATGAACGTGCATGCATAAAGTGAACTTTATGGCCCGCGCGGGCATAAAAAAATTAGTTTTTTTTTAATATTTATATTGTGGATGCAATAACAAACTTGTATGACAAGTTTGTATTCACCGCGGGTATAAACAGATGATTAGGCCCTCGGGCGACTTACAAACCCTCGGGCCAGAGGTCCTCGAGTTTGTAATATCATCGCCCTCAGGGCATAAAAATCTATTTATACCCTTGGTACATAATTCATTATCATTCATTTAAATATAAAAGTGTCATACTACAAACATTTTTTTGATAAAATATTTTAATATTATAATGTCTACTAATAGGCATATGTTTTGCAGCAAAATTTAAAAAAATCTTATTGAATCTGAATAAATCTAGTAAACAAAATTTACTCATTTAATATTTGAATCATATCAAATATTTATTAAATGATTTTATTATTTTGTCCCTTTTTAAAAATTCTTAAGAGAGTATTAATAACAAATTGTATCGTATTGCATAATGAGGAAATATGATATATTTTGAATGTTTGTATTTCCTGTTTATCATTTTTACGTTTATTGTTTCAGTTATTTTAAATGTAGATACACATAAAAAATATGTTATTTTTACTGTACAATCAATAATGATGATAATCAATATTTTTTAATTTAGTTATTTATTAATTAATGTGTTTAAACAAAAAAAAATCATCTGGCAGAAATCAGATTAAGTTAAATAAATAATTTACAGATTCGCAGGTTTAAGAAAATTAAATATCAATTTAAATAGAAAAAAAATGATCTGAATTAGAATTGAATTGTATTATAATGTTGGCAAAATTTAATCAAATGTCTCTTAAAATAAATTAAATATTTCAATTCTTCTTCCTTTCCATTATCTTTTGTTGTTCCAAGTAAACTAACTAATAACAAACATGAAAATGTTATTAAATTATATTTTTTTTTTCTTTTACAGGTATAGTAATTAATAGATGTTGTGAGGTAGGGCAAACGAAAAATGGATGTTTAATACGAAACCTAATGTGTTCTTGCGGCATTGGTTGTATTTCAGATTATAGATATGACACCATTCAAGAATGCCAAAATGCTCTTAAAGGTATATAAAAATATAGTCCAAGAGCTCCGTGAACCCTCCGTGTAAGGCTAGAAATCCTTTTAGTGATGAGTCATAGCATAATAAGTACGATAACCACCACATGTAGTTATGAGCTCTGCACGTGATTAGCCTTTATATATGATTAATGATTAATTTTCTCTTATCCGGCGCACTTTATAACCGCGGATCAATGGGGTAGTTTTTGAGAAGATCCAGCATCACATCTTGTTCAGCATCCTCGAAGGAGGTTTTTTCGGTATGAGACGGAGCATCCGCATTTAACGGCTTTTGGGGGTTGTTATTTGACCGTTTAACGGGTGGGATTGTTTCGAAAAAAGTAACACACCGCCATCATGTGCAGTATCCTCGGAAACGACAGGGGGAGACATTGTCTATTTAGGCTCTGAAATATTTACACTTTTCGGCAGTTTTTCAGACTCACCGACTCACAGAATCTACTATATACAGGGTGTCCCGCAAATGGTGTAAAAAAATTCAAGGGGTGATAGTACTCCTAAAATTAATAAAAAACGTTCCTATAAGCATAGGTCGTTAAATGCATATTAAGGGAGTTAGGGCCTTTAAAAGAGTAAATTTTAAAAATGTTTTTTTTTAATTATAAGTTTAAAAAACAGGATAAAAGTTTGAAAAAAAATATGAGACATAAAATTTAACCCTAAATCCAACAGTGATATCGAAAAAATATTTTTATAATCGGAAAGGGTAATTATTGCAAAGGTAGAGGGTTAATTTATACATCTTTTTTGGATTTGTTTTTTTACAACGCGAGTACAGGTTTTAAAATCTACATGCTCTTATATTTCAGAAAGGTATTCTTGTTGCAAGTCGCTTAAAGTAACCGTTTTCGAGAAAATTGAAGGTAAACAGTTTCCTGAACCCTTATTTCCGATTATAAAAATAATTTTTCGGTATCTCCGTTGGATTTATGGTTAAATTTTATGTCCCCTAGTTGTTTTTCAAAATTTTATCTTGTTTTTTAAACTTATAATTAAAAAAAAACATGGGCCGGAACACCCTGTCATTGTATCCACTATTATTAAATCGCTTACTAAAACATATTTTATAAATTTCAACCTTACAAAACAAGTTTATTTGAACTTATATAGGTACTGCACACCTTTCGATTTACCTGTCAGGTATTTGTGTTCACCAAAATTAATGTTTTTTACTTTATTATGAATGAACTATATCATTTTAAAATTTCAACTTTACAGCGACAAGTTTTTTTTTTAATTTTATTTACACGTAAATAAATATAAAGGCTGATGACATGCAGGGGTGATACCGACCAGATAGTGGTTATTGTATGCTGTACCTCATTACTAATTGAATTTTTAGCGTTACAGGAGGACCGTTACCTAAAGGGTTCACGACCTCCCTAGCTAATATTTATCATTATACACATTTACTAATGGACTGATGAAACTACATTTTCCATTTAAAAAAAACATTTATATTCTAAATAAAAAGTTTTTTGATCATTACATAAAACGTTTTAAAATATCACTTTTTACTAAGCATCCTTTAATTTATTTTTAAATCACGATTTCATATTCAACCTTCTTTAGGTAAAAAACGTGATATATGTAAAAATCCTCAAAATCCATGTATGCATAACGGAACCTGCCTTCAAATATCGCAACAACCAGGATACAAGTGCAGGTGTGAAGGTACAGGATATTTCGGATCCCGATGTAGTAGAGGTAAATATAATAATAAAACTAGAAAGACATCAACTTATTCATATTTACAATAATTAAATTAGTAAAAATATTTTTCCTCTTGGTATTTGATTTATAGATATTCTGTATATTTTTAATAACAAAAATAAATAAATAAACTATTTTAACAAGGAAGAACCTTTAAATCACCGATTTTTAAACCTTGATTTGTCTAACGTTTAATATATATCAATAAGCTTCCTATTTAATTCTATTTCGAAATTTTCCGTAATAACGTATTAGAATGTTTGTTTTATTAAAAGATTAACCTATAATAAAAAAACATAGATAAGTTTATTTTGGTTTGAACTTTGATAATAAATAAACTTTATTAAATAAATAATGCAAAAAAATAGTCTTTGAATGACTTTTTTCATAACATTTTTTTTATAAATATAAAAAAAACATTGTACCTCTTTTTTTAAGGTTTAAATTTAAATAATGTTTAGGAAGCAAATACTTCGTATATAGGTCATTATAGAACGTTTCTGCATGATTTATTAGTAAAATTGTTTATATCCAAAATTTGATTTTTCTCCTGTTAAATGTTGGATTATTCCTGTGTATGGCAGCTCGTCTGTTGCAGAAGGTTTCACTTCAAAATAAACACTAATAGATCATATTTTCGTACAGAATAAGGTACCAGTGCTTGTGTAAAATCTAATTATGAATTCTTGTTTAAAATTTAATAAAAAATATTTTTTGAAAAATTTTGTCAAATTCGATTAAAATCTTTCAATTGCATGACAATAGTCGAGAAAATATAGAACAAAAAGGCCCAAAGTTGCAATAAGACTGATTGAGATGCGATTTTTTGCATTCGCTGCGTGAACTCGTCTAAAAAATTTGTGAGTACTTTTTAGAAATTGCATTGCTGCATCGAAAAGTGCATTCTTAAAAGTGCATATTTTCAGGTGATCAAGGCAAAATTCATATCCTTGACGAGAATCACCAGATTCATTGAGATGTTTTTGTTTGCATTCGCTGCGTGAACTCGTCTGAAAAGTTTGTGACCACTTTTTATTAGAAATTGCATTGCTGCATTCTTAAGTGAATCTTTTCGGGTGATCAAGAAAAAATTCATTTCTTCAACGAAAATCGCCAGATTCATTACCCGGGTTTTTTTTGAGTAACTGAACATGAATATTATGTTCAGATTATCCTCCCATTTAAGTCCAAGTCCTCTCCATTGAGCCAATTTTGCACTTACAAATATACCCTTTTAAGATGTTCTGTTAGTGCATCTATTATTTCTCCTAGATTAATTTTCTTCTTAGTCGTTATCTATACATTTGTCGTATTACCGGGTTTCAACTGTTCGGCCATATTTGGATTCCTGAACGTAAGAGATGCATTGTACATTGCAATTAAATGTACCAGGTACTCTGAGTGAGGTTTGTTTCCGATCTGAGATTCGGGACGGACGACTCGAAAAACTGCAGATGACGGCGCCATTAGTCAGGTCGTCCGGGGCACCAAGTACTCTGGGGGAGGTTTAGTATGTCAGATTCCGGAAAAGCAACTCGAAAAACCCCCGGGTAATGATTTTGGGCGGATTTGGGAAGGAATTTCAGTAAAATTCCCGGAGATGAGCACCAGGTACTGGGGGGAGGTTGCCGACGTCATATTTGTATAGATTGTCCAACAACTAAAACGACACCTCCAAGGTCTCTAATTTTCCCTTTGTACTTTCGTTCCCCACTTCTCTAATTTTTAACCAAGCAGTCGGTTTAGTAGTTGGACAAAGTTTAACGAACGACTTAAACTTCCGAGTAATGAGTTTCGGTCGATTTCTGATGAATTTCCATGGAACTCCTGGTGCTGTCCGGACCTCCAGATGTACGGGAGATTAATCTGAACATAATATTCAGATTCAGTAACTCAAAATAGTTTTCCCCATTTTTTCCTATTTTTCGCCATCTTCAATTTTTTTTCTATTCTTCATTATTTTTTTTAATTTACTTGTTTTTCTCCATTTTTTCCTATTTTTCACTGTTTTTCATTATTTTTTCCTATTTAACTTTATTTTTTCCGTTTTTCCCCATTTTGTCTGATTTTTCCCTAACTTTTTCTATTTGCATTATTTTTTCCAATTGTACTTCATTTTCCCCGTCTTTTTTAATTTTTCACCATTTTTCATTGTTTTTTCCTATTTTACTTAATTTCCCAGTTTTTTCCTATTTTTCCCCATTTTTTCTATTTTTCCCAATTTTTCATTATTTTTCCCATTTGTTATTTTTTCTATTTTTCATTGTTTTTTTTCCTGTTTTACTTAATTTCCTAGTTTTTTCCCCATTTTTATGCAATTCCGAGTGATTTTTGTCAAATGCACTTCTCGATGCAGCAATAGGTTTGTTTTGGTTATTACATCCGAAACAATTTGGAAACTGTGCAGGGCATTATGCGTAGACGCAAACAATCCTGGATTGTTAAACATCTCGGATAAGTAGTGGAACCAGGAATAGTCAGCTCTTATTGTTACTAATGATTATTAACTATATTTCTATAATTAAAAAAATGCACTTTTTTATTTAATTACAATATCTAAAATATTTGTATCCTTGTACCCAAATGCATGACAAGGATAAGATGGTAGATATTTATATCTATATGTAGTAATGTTATTTATATCTATATGTATCTATGTATTCTGTAAATGTCTTTGGCGTAACCTATGAAATAAAGAGTGTGTAAATATTTATTTTACAAACTCCAACTAGAATTCATATAAGTTATAGATTAACAGACAATAAATAACGCATTGCTATGTGGTATCATCAAACATCAAATCAAATCTAAATCAACAAACTGAAGGAGAAACAAGAAACACCCAAAAGCGCATGCTCAACGAAAACAATCCGAAAGTGCTCATCCAATATTGTCATTCTGCGGGTAATTTCCCGATTTTTGGGTATTTTCATGCTTTGTGGGTACTTAAATTTTGCGTTTAAAATTCGGGTATTTCGTTCAAACTTCATCTCATGTCAATTATTCACTGTTTTGATATTTTGTGTGAGTGAGGCCACTACCACTAAATCTAAAAATTACCGCTACAGCAATCTTATTTCTCAAAAATACATAAAATTAGTAATTCGTTTGCATTGAACACACTTGGCAACACTTCCACATAATTCACGTTACTTGTTTTATTCATGTTTGAACAATACATAGTTCATTGAAATGTTTTGTCTTATTTTAAATTTAATACGCTGAAGAATAACAAAATTTCTTATTTTAGTCTTCACACAGAACATTTTTTAGTAATTAGTGCCGAACGAAAAGACCATTCGCCGCAGACGCAGGGGAAAAAATCTGACAAACACTTAAAATTGTAAGTGGGTAAAATGCGTGTAATTTGGAAATCCACGCGGGCAAAATCGGGTATTTTGGTGATTTGTCATTAGTAACACTGGCTCATACTCACGACTGTGGATATTTTCAAGTTTCAGGTAAACCGTGATTATTTGAAATACAAAACCAGAACAGCGGATGACGCGATCCAAAGAAATTCGAGTGAAACCAGAACACGAATTTTACATTACGCTTGAGCCTGACGTTTTCGGGCAGATATTTTTCGAAACCAGAACAAACCTAACGCCATTTCAAAAAAGTACTTAACCAAAAGTGATCACAAACTCGAGTGCTATATTTCCTCGACTACAAGAAATATATATAAATTCGCCAATGGTTATCCATATCTCAAATGTGGTCCAAAGTTTAAGGTAATAAAGCACAAAGTCAAGTACCACAAAATTTAATTGTAAAGACTACTAGCAGGCCTGCTAGTACCCTTTTACAATTAAATTTTGTGGTACCTGACTTTGTGCTTTATTACCTTAAATACATATAACATTGACGTAAATGTTATTTTCTATAATTTTCATTTTATATATTTCCCAATAAAACTTCCATTCAACAGATGGAGTGTAATAAAAAATTACTTTTACTACATTTTTGCATTGAAAATTGATAAATAGTCCCACTTTTTGCATGATCGTAGAAAAAATGTGAGAAATTATAAAATTTGAATTTATTTTCTGCTTTTAGTTTGCCCGACTCCAGGTCAAGGAAGAGCAGGCACAATCTATCCGTACGAATGTATAGTAATATGAAACCGGCTCCTTAATCAAACTTTACCAACTAGGAAAACGATTAAAACTTGTACAAATAAAAAAATTTTTCAATAGTTCACTTATATATTTATTTCCTTCGAAATTAAAACAATTTACAAATAGAAAGATAATCCACATTAATTAATGTTTTGTAGTTTTTTTTTCCAAGAACTGCATCACAGTACCCACATCAACGCAATTAAAAAATAAAAATAAATTATAAAAAAAATCACTTAATTAGATTAAAACGTACAGTCGAGCTATAATTTTTCTACTTGTGAAAATTTTAGTTTAGGCCAGACCCACAAATTTAAATTAAAATGGATTTAACCAGGTGATTAAATTAATAAATAATGAAATTTCCAAGTGATTAATCCAATTTTGATTGTGTGGCCTAATATTGAAGAGTTTTCAAGCAATGGAGTTACTTTGGTTGGCATGATGACTTATTTATCACAGAATGGACACAGCTAGAGTTTAGCAATTTTAGCACATATATTTTAATTCTTAAACAAGTACCTCAGTTCATATTTTATAACAAATATATTTTTATACTTGGTTCAAGAATACAATCACACATACAACTATTCGAAAAATGACGCCATCCTTATAAGAAGAGTATAGGAGTGACTAATTACGAAAATTTTTAAACATTCCTGGACTTTTTTTACCAGCTATGCTAGTTGGAATTTGTACCAGTAATTTTTTGTTATAATGTGGGATATCTGTATTAATTTAGTTCGATTTTTATTTAAAAATTACTTAAAAGTGAAAACTACCACACTAATACCGATTCCGTTCCGAATCATAACGAAATCGTACTATCGATTATCCTTTGATAATGGTCACAAATATATTTACAGTTGGTAGCATATTCTCTCAATTACTGCAAACTATAGCTTTTCTTTTCGATTAAACAAATCATGGTAAAAATATTTAACAATCATAACCTATTACTGCTCAAATTAATGATCAACATGAGTATTTTTTTTAATTAATTAATTAAAATATACATTCAGTTCAGGAATATTTTAAATTTATATTAAACGCTGCTTAACGAATTTTGTTCCGCCAGAGACAACGAAAGCATATTTGGGTAAAAATCATACGAAGTTTGGAATGAAATTGTTAACAGTATTTGATTTACAAATAATAAAATTGAAAGTCTAGAGGATACTATTTCAAATATCCTGTGACAATATTAGTATCAATAAATCAGAACTTACAAATCATTTTAAGATATTATAAGCGCTGGAAAAGATTTTAACAAGAGACATTTGTACCAAATGACCATTAAGAGTAAAAAAGATTTATTAGACATTGTCCCTTCTTGGTGAAGATTTTTCGACCGGATTAAATTTATTCGTGATATTAGAAAATCGACTAACTCCTGATGAGCTAGAAATGTAGAATGGTAATTCCCAAACAGAAGTAATAATCATAATTCAACGACAAAATTTGACAGATGCCACTATGAAAAATTTAAAAGTTTGACACAAAAAGCCATTCACCGAATCTTTCAATTATTTTAATAATCAATTGAAAGAAATTTGCCGTCGTTTTAAACTAAAGCAAAATTTTTTCAGGAAATACGTTTTGCATATAGTTATCTTTCTCATTTTCGTTCAGATCCAGAATTGATGACTAAATCACATAAAAATATATACTAAATATCAATATTTTAAGAAACACTACTATGTAGGGCTCAAAAAGATTCAATCAAACAAGGACATGTTATCAACCATAACAAAAACGAAATATTTAATAATTCCGTATCCAAGGATAATGTTAGTTATATCTTAACTGGATCAAAACGACATTTTTGGCAGGTACAAAATAATGCACAAGGGAATAGACACTAGACGAAGAAGTTGAACACAATCCACAGTCAAACTTAACCTCTATACCAGCATTAAGAATCCTATTCCCTAGTAAGATTTCTAACAATAACTTATAATCCTTCTATGCTTTCATTATAACAAAAAAAAAACCAGAAAACTGGATTCACAAATTATCCAGTTACAACTTCTGAGTTATTTTGATTTAACTGAAAGTAATTTGCTATTGTTTAAAAACAAAATTATCCAATTTGTACATATTTTGTCCCATTTTAGTCAAATAAAACAAATTTTTAGCGATAACTATCTACTACGTAGACCCCAAAAAGAATCAAACGTCAAAGATTGACTGTTAGTAACATCATAACCGAATAAAAACTTAAGAATCAATATTAAATTTCATGTAAATTTTGATACTATTCTTGTATTGGATTAGTTTCTCAATTTACAAGTTATTTCATATTGACAATCAAGAATTGGCCTTTTATCTAGTAAAAAATACTTAGTAAACCTTCTATGCTTTCGTTATTAACTTTTGTAATGAATGGCTAGGAAAAAATTCACTATAAAAGCGTTTAATTAAACATTCCCTCCGAAGTCTTCTAGGACAGTCAAATTGTTTTGTTTTATTTTTCTTGGGATGTACAGAGCTGTTGCGGGTACTGGCAGACTGCAAACTAATTACATCTAAATTGAGTCTAAATTAAAAGATACAAAAGGTCTTACAATGTACAATTTACTTACGGATGCAGTCTTTTCTATAGATCATATTTCTAATACCTTAACTCTGTATCCTAATAATAAATTCATTGTATTTAATATTTGTCAATGGATTATCAATTATTAATATTATGTATTTTTTTTTTCTAAGCGGTGTTCAAAATTTTTCTCATCAAGCACGTTTTGTTCCAAATTTCAACATGTATAAATATTAGCTACTACTATTGGTGTATATATTAACCAAAGAGTTTCTTGCCCTTGTTTTTTTTTATTTTCTTGTTGCACTTTTCCGTAGAAGTTCTAGGCAAGAATAAATTTAACTAATACTTCAATGACCAAAATATTTCATCATGAATAATTACATCTAATTACACTAAGGCCATCATATTTAAGCATTAGTTTTGTTTCTTTTATTAAAAAAAACCTAGCCACGATAAAAATTTTAATAACGCCCTAAAATCTAAGTAAGTCTATAAAATAATCTATTCTATGTATCAGGAGATTGATAATTAATTGTCTACTATTTGACTCATTTCTAAGTTTATGTAGAAAAAAATATCATATAATTGTAAAAAAATCGACATTTAACTGTTTGTAGCTCAGTAAAGAGTCAAATAACGATCCTAGAGAAAAGCAGTTTCAATTTTTTGATTAAATTACTAGTATACAAGATTAAAACATTCTTGCCTAGAACCCTGCATTGTTCTTATTTAATGACTTAATTTATATAATACATTATATTATTCCAACTCCAATGCTACGAGACATGAGCTAGATGCTACAGTTTTTTTTTCTTTTTGTAAATGACATGAATGATAATGACTTAACCTTTGACTATGCAGTTTTGTTACTTTTATTATTTTGTTTTTATTTAGGCACGACACCTGGCAAGCGTTTAGAACGCACATCGGATAAGAATCCCTTCGTGCCGTCCGGTCCCTTGGGTTGACGTACAAGAGTGAGTTTCGGCCCGGCGTCGTCCACCGAAATGGTGCGTAATCTGCTAATCAGTCGTTCTGGTCGGGCTTGGACATCACTGCAAGACAAATTCCAGTTGCTAAAATTATTAATAAAAACAATTTAGATTTTTGGATTATTTACAACAAAATAAAAACCAGGAGATCTAAGCACAAAATATTTTAACTCAGTGATAAGCTAAATTAAATGCATTTGATCTACCACAGTCACTTTAATTATCAAAATTTTAAATCTTTAAAAAATGTTTATTACTTGATATATGAGATTTTTTAATTAAAGTGGCAATGTATTTATTAACTATAGATTTGGTAATAAGGATTCTTGTAACTAATACAATTCAAAACTTTAAAGAACCCTTATTATATATGCTAATCAAAATAGTACAAACCTGACTTTGACAACATTACATGCTGACGATTTTCCACTTCTATGATTAGTGACGAGAACAAACTCCACAGTATCGCCTACTTGAAGACTGACGTTGTCTTTGACCTCCGTCATATGGAAAAACAATTTCTTACCCTCTTCGACTTCATAAGCCAAAAAGCCGAAATGACCTTTAATGGCGTCGACGGTGGCCTTCAGTTTTTTCCTGACGGCCACTATATTTGATGCTCGGCCAGTTGTGTCGACCTAAAAAAATAATCAGGTGTAAAATGACCTTTTTTATGTGCAGACCTGATTAGATGATCAAATAAATATATAAAAAGTTATTTTTATCAAGTTGTCACTGGGACTCGGGTTTTTGCTCCTAAAATTTATCATTTTTGAAAATGCTTTTGTCTTAAATAATAAATAAAGAAAAATTGTCTACGGCTTTGATATATATTTTTATGGTTAGATACGCAGTAATATTATGTATATATCCATAAAGTTCTACAATATTTCCAGTAAGAAGAAAGAAGATTTGTATCTTTGAAGATTAATTGATTCGTCTAAAGAATGTCTAAGCAAAAAGGAGAATATTTGTTACAAGTAATTAAAAACAACTAAAATTTCCGAGAAAGTTGCCAGTTTGGGAATGACAGAAGCTGAAGGGAATAAAAAAAATTTAAGTTTAAATTTATTGTGTTCAAATCTCGATTTTCGATCATCAATGTACTTATACATTATTATTATTTTAATAAATATATTTTTGAATATTTATTATTACAACTAACCTGGAACTGAACGTGATCACCAACTTGTAAAAGTTCTCTCTTATTCATTAAACCCATAATACCAAACTCATATTCCTGCGTTTTCTCAGTCTCGCCTTCACTTTTCATCTTTATAAGTCCGGAATATTCGTTTTGATCGGGATTGACGGACCGCAACGGTCTGACCACGGAACCCTCTAGCAAATCTCCGAACGACTCCGGTAAAATAATACTGCCTTTCGGTATTACTTTGACGTTTTCAGCGGACGAACAAGAGCCGGAGTTGCCGCGCGTTCCCAAGTTGTACTCTACTTCTGTTCCTAGATCTAAATTGCTTGATTCGCCTTCGAAATTACTGAAAAGGAAATCAAGAAAAATCTGTGAAGCTTATATCAAGTCAAAAAGGTCATCAAATTTCAATAAACATGGATTAAATCCTGTATACTAAATGGTAAATCTAGTAAACAAATTTTTTTCGATAAGAATCAATCAAATAAACTGACCTAAAATGGAAGAAAACTTCTTTGTCATGTTGCATCGTTTCAATGAAACCGAAACCATCTTTTAATGCTGCGATGAATCCTTGATATATTTGATTATTTGAATTAGTAGTACTTCTGGTAATGGTTTGTTTGATTCCGTTTGTTTGTGAAGCTGCTTGAATTATTTGTACATCTGCTGCTATGAATTCTTTGTTCCTCTTGATTTGGTTAATGTTAAATTGAACCTAAAATACCATAAAAATAATATACTTTCAGTTTTAATAAATATGTTAGAAGTTTCTCACCTTATCGCCCACTCTAGGAAACTGTTTGGGATTGCAATCTTTAGCATAGAACGGAATCGTCTTTTTAATTCCACTGATGCTGTAACCAATCAATCCACATTCATTGGGTATTTCAGTCAACCCATTTTGGTTTTTAGTGGGACTTCTATTGTTCCAATTGCTTGGAGGTACGTCGCTAGTTATGATACCCGTAAGATCATTTTCTATTCTAATTTCGAACTGTACAGTATCTATAAGTAAAGCATAAGTATTATTAATAAATAGAGACAAAATAATATCTTTTTTGATTCTCACCAGGCGGTAACCATTTCATTCTAATGGCACTTTGTCGATTGCTTGAAAACATGGTCGAGCTCGTGGTCTGATCTTGTACGACAGTGAACTCGAACTCGTCGCCGATTTGCACTTCGGTAGTGCGTTCGACGTCCAATATTTCGTTAAAATGGAAAAACAGCCTCGCCTCCCTCTCGACGCATTTCAGGAAACCGAATCCTTCTTTCACGGAACACACGACACCCTGTTCCCGTTTCTCGCCAGACACCCTACAAAACATTTTAATAATTTAAAAAGAATTTAAACAAAAAATAAAACAATAGTTAATTGTTAATTCATGATATATTTGTCCACAGAGCGGGTATAAAAAGGGAAAAATTATGAAGAGCAACCTAATAACTAAGAGAATAAAAATACATATACATGAAACTTTGATAAGACCAATTAAGAATAATTGGGAGGAAGTGAAAACGATAATCAAAAAATATAAGAAAATCTAAAAATAGAAAAAATAAAGACATCAGGAAATTAAAGACGAATTTAAAGATGTGGTTAACAAAATAGAACAGAAAATTCTAAAATGGTTTAAACATATATGAAGAGAGAGTAAAGAATCAATAAAATTAGGAAATAAAAAAAACAGAAGGCAGATTTAGATTCAAACAATTGAAAGTAAGAGAAGATTTACCAATAGTAAAGAAAAAAATAGGACTGAAGGACTCATTCATCCTAAAAATTTCAAGTTGTATTTCTGAAAACCATGAAACAAAAGTAAATCAATTGTTTCATTTTTACTAACAAAAAAACTATAGAAGATAATTAAATCGACCCTAATGTCATTTAAACGACAATAAAACGTATGTAATTTTTTTTCAAATTTTAAATTGTGGATGCAATAACAAATGTGTATAAAATGACAAAAACCACCCGAATTTTTTTAAACAACACATCTAATTATAAAACGAGAATTATGTCATTCAAAAGAAAATAAAAACTGCTTTTTTTTAGGCCTTTAGGATTAAAATTGTATGCACCTCAGCAAAAATAAGATTGATATATCGAAAGTTTCGAAAAAACATTATCGATTACACATATGACTAAATCTTCGGTATCCCGAAATGTATATTTTATAAATAATTAAATATTTATAATACTTACTTGAAACTTTCATCCAACAACAATATATGAGTCGCTCTATCCAAAGCGTCTCTCCTATCGGTGGCTATCTGGAATTGCACCCAGTCGCCGTGACGTAGCGTAAAATCGCCCATTTGATCTTTTTCGCTGAAAGATATTTCGACTTCGGAATGATCCGGAGCCCGGTACCTAATACGACCAGGCAAAGCGTCGTTTGGATTGCGCGGTCCACGATCGATCGGTTTCAGTACTTGGCCCTTCAGGATATCGGCCTTTAGATCTTCGAATATTACGGTACCGGGCGGCAAACGGGTTATATTGCAAGCCACTTCTTTTCCCTATTAAAACATAAATTACTAAAACAAAACAAGACAATTATTTATACTTACATTGCGGGTTTGTATAATATATTCAACATCATCCCCCAATCTTAATTCTTCTTTGGTTTTGGCTTCGGAAAAATGGAAAAATATCTCTTTAACTACATCAGCTCGTTCGATAAATCCAAAACTTTCTTTCATGGAGCAAACGACTCCTTGATATTTTACAGGATGTGCAGGATTTTCCAATCTTACGTGACAGGCTCCCAGATTTCCACTATAAGATAATTAAAACAAATTTATACATTTAAAAAATAAGTTTTTTAGTACTTACAACAAGACAAGAATAGATGAAAATAGAAATTGAATGTGACAATAAAGTAACATAAAATAGTACTTACCGGTTATTGGTTGCAATTTGGAAACTAACTTTGTCGCCGGATCTCAATGTGACATTTCCTTCGACGTCATCTTTGGTGTAAGGCAAAAAGAAACATTCTCCCCGATTTTCGTAACTGATTCTACCAGTTGTATCTCCAGCTGATCCTTCAGCGTTTCTTAATTCAGTCGTTACTGTTCCAGTGACTCGTTCCTCACTCATGACCTTAATAAATTAGGAATGTTATAAAAAAAATAAATATACATATATAATATTTAATAGTAATTTACAAATATATAAAAAAATGTAAGGCAATTTTGTACAGATTGCATTACTTACTACCTCTGGAGCAATTTTAGTAACTGCGCTGGCGATGGGTTTTCCCGTACGTCTGTCATAAGTCATTTCGAATTCGACGGGATCGCCGATTTTCAGGTGTTCAATGTTGCCGCTAAATTGACTAAAATGAAAGAACAAACGCGCCTGCCGCTCGCAACACTGGATGAATCCATATGAGTGCTAAAAAATAAAATGAAATCCGTATTATAACTTGTTATCTGTCTCTTTATTACAGGAACCAGGAATGAGTGATTTGGATTTAAAAAGACTATCTTTGCTGCATATTGTTGTTATTTAATATGTGTCTACAATAGTTCAATTCCTAAGGGCCGAATTCAGAGACGTTCCACAAGGTTTCACTCACTAAAATCTGACCCAACTCAATCTACCCTCAAATTTCGTATTCATAAGGCTCATTCGTTAATTATTGCCAACTTAAAATTGAGATACAAAGTAATCAGACCTGAGGAAACATTCCATTTCACGCTTTTTCGAGTCTCGTTAACAATCACATGCATTACGTTGATTCGACTACTATCTTTCCTTGTCCAAGTTCGAATCGCTTTATATAGTTTTCAACAAATGAATAACTTTTGTGAATTTCAATACATGAAATAAAACTCGAAGTCATGTACCGCATAAATATAATTAAAATTTTAAGAAATGGCGACTAGTTTCGGCTTACAAGCCATCTCCAGGGCATACTAAGGTTAATTAAGTATGACATTTAACAATAACTCAATTTAAGACGAGTATTTCTTTGCTCCACTGACGCTGCCGGTGCAAGTGGCCTTTACACTATAAACGGAAGGTAGCGCCCGAGGCAATCCGAAACCTGGACTAAGGCGTCAAAAGACCGCTTGATGACAATACAAACAGATATTTTTTTCCTTTAAAAATAAAAATTGTTTTCAAACAATATTAGGATCTAACGATTTTTTCTTGGTCAATAATATATTTAATATTTTGGTGACTCAACTAAAAAGCCGGCGTCAGACGATACCAGTAACTCGTATAGAAGTAACTATTATGACAGCAGCTCATACTAACTATTACATGTAAGCACTCACTATTACAAAAGTTTCACTGTTATAACGGCCACTTTTATGATCTTCTACTAGTAGGATTGGTTCTACTTTTTCGAAATAGTTGGTAATTAAAATGGCAGATAGTGCGAAACAGGGAAACAGGTGACTCATTCCAAACAAAAAGTACCATTTAATTCTGACACGAAGATGTGTACTCAGTCATTATACTGGTTTCATGAGTTGGACAAATGCATATTACAAAGTTTAAATTACTTATTTTACATAAAAATATATACACCTAGGTACTTATCTCATACTTAACCAAGTTAAATAATTCGCCAAATTCTTCGTGGGATACTCGTAGGAAATTCTGATATTTTGTACTATCTGTTGTAATTGTAATTAAGTCCGTTAATAGTTTATTTTCAATGCAGTATAGATCCCTTTGCAGTAAAAAATTATTAACCCAATAGCGGCGAATGTTTGCTTTGCCGTAGGGCATTTTGCTTTCTACATTTCCTTTTTCGTAAAACGTGTATGATTAGCAATAATGAGGAAATTGCAATTGGTTGCAATCTTCAGCAATTCAAATGTGTATCAAAATCATCTGCAATTCAGCTATCAGAAAGAATTTACATTGCTTGGGTCAGTTTTACTAATTTATTCATTATTTTTTGAAGATGAATATAATTATTGTCAAAAATAAAAAAAGATATTTCAGTCCACTACATCATGGTCCTTCGAGACCATATTAAATTGGGTAAACATATTAATAATTGAAAAATATTTAGTTTAATACAAAAAAAAAATCCTTACCAAAAGTTTTTCAATAATTCCAGTCTCTCTAGTTCCCAAATTAGAAGAATTCGAATCGTTATTATAACTGCTACTGCTATTATTGCCATTCGAGAAAATGTTGCTGGTGTTGTTCAACGAATTGTCTCCGCTGCTGTTATACACGTTGTTTGTAGTGGTGTCTAAAGTGAAAGTACCAATGGGAAAACGGGGTGAAGTATGTGTGGTACTCGACGAGCCGTACAAGCCGTTATTGTAATGTAATGACGATGATTTTTCTTGCAGCATTGGGAAATCCCCGAATCGAGACGATGATGTTGATCGAGTGAAGTTGAATGCTTGTGATGAAGGCTTGCCTGTTGCGGGAAAATTTCTCAGAGTGGGACAATATACCCCATAAACTACGAGTTATATTAACTCGAAATTTTACCGCTATATACCATGTAGAATAATTCTGTGGTTTTATAGTTCATTAAAGGAAAAGAGATAACACTGGGACAAGAATATCAAAAGTACCAACAGTGGGTTGTTCTACAAAATATATAATGATATCGGTTTTTAGTTACATCCCGCGTTCCCAGTTAGATTGAGTAAAAAATTGCCATAGTACTTTTTAATGAGAGGTACAGTAATATACACTAAAAGTAAAGAATAGTTTGATGATAATTAAAATCGACTACAGTTTCTGCTTTAATAATGAACTGTTTTTACTTCAAAGTAGATTACTGCAGCCTCAAGTCTGAAAGATTTATTATGGTTCAAAAATTAAGGAAAAACGTAGCGCTTGTTAAAAAATTTATAAAATTCCATATTTTAAGATGGATTAAGATTGAATAAATGTATGATTATAGCAATAAATGATTCAATATGCAGAACTCAATAAATAAAGTCAACATCAACATTAGTAACTCGACATTTCAGCATATGAATCATTTTTTTTAGTTTCTTTTAATATTCTTACAAAGTGCCATTAAAATCAAAAATAATTGACAATTTTAAATTCATCTTGGATCCTATGCATATTTTTATCAAAAAATAAAAAATCTGTACTCAGAAATTAGCTCAAACATTTCCTGTTTTTAGACAAAAAAAAAACCGTTTTTCTAGGTAGATCTTCAACTTTGACCTTTCACCAATTAGCTATTTGCTGATATAGCTACTTAAAAATTGGTAAGCAAATCCCCCAATTAGTTTTCCATCAATTGGGGAAAACCGAATATATTTAGATTTTTTTAAATTTCCTACAAAAGCAAGTCAATAACAATAAAAAATCTGATCTCAGAAATTAGCTCAAACATTTCCTGTTCTCAGAAAATGAAAAAATACGTGTTTTTTTTAAGTAAACCCTCAACTTTGACCCACACCAATTAGTTTTCTACCAATTGGGACAAAACGAAGATTTTTAGCTTTATTAGTTTTATTACAAAATGCCTTTCAGTCAATGGGTTGTCCTGTGGGGTTTGAATAAAATAAAATTACAGTTCTCTACAAAACGGAAAAGATTGAAATGAAAAGATTTTTCTAATGTAAAAAAAAATGAATTATAAAAAAATCTCACAAACTTTACACATACAGCCACTTTATTTTGATTGAATACAGACTCTCTTATTTCAATTTTCTAAGATTGAATAAAAATAAACGAAGGCCTATGGTTGTGGCGTTTATAACTTTAAAAAGAATCTCGAAATTTAATGTAGTTCATTTACAACTCTCCTAAACTAACTAATAAATGTCTAATTGTACTTGCAGCAGAATAAACTTGTAGAAGAAAAAAACTTGTAGAAGAACCAATTCTGAATAAAAGTTCAGCAAAGGATAACTTGTCTTTAAGAAAAACACAAAATTACTGCTGAAAACGGTTTGTTTCGAGTCGAAACGAAAATTTAAGCTGACAAAGGATAAATTTTCTTTAAGAAAAACCCAAAATTAGTGCTGAAAATCATTTGGTTCGAGTTAAAACGAAAATTTGAGCAAGCAAAGGATAAATTGGCTTAAAAACACGAAATTAGTTGGAAATGGCTTGGTTCGTGTCGAAACGAAAATTTGAGCTGACAAAGGATAAATTGGTTTTAAGAACAATCCAAAATTAGTGTTGAAAATCGTTTGGTTCGAGTCGAAACGAAAATTTGAGCAAGCAAAGGATAAATTTTCTTAAAAAAACAAGAAATTAGTGTTGAAAATCGTTTGATTCGAGTCGAAACGAAAATTTGAGCTGACAAAGGATAAATTGGTTTAAAAAAAACACGAAATTAATGTTGGAAATGGCTTGGTTCGAGTCGAAACGAAAATTTGAGCAAGCAAAGGATAAATTGGCTTAAAAAACACGAAATTAATGTTGGAAATTGTTTGGTTCGAGTCAAAATGAAAATTTGAGCAAGCAAAGGATAAATTGGTTTAAAACAAAACACGAAATTATGTTGGAAATGGTTTGATTCGAGTGGAAACAAAAATTTGAGCTGACAAATGATAAATTGACTTTATGAAAAACCCAAAATTAGTGTTGAAAATCGTTTGCCTCGAGTCGAAACGAAAATTTGAACAAGCAAAGGAAATATTGGTTAAAAAAAAAACACGAAATTAGTGTTAAAAATCGTTTGGTTCGAGTCGAAACGAAAATTTGTGCAGACAAAGGATAAATTGGCCCAAAAACCCCAAAATTGGTGTTGAAAAATATTTTATTCAGAAACTAAAAGTTACTAAAAACAATTAAAACTTCCACCGTGGTATTAAAAATAGTATACATTCCTTAGTTAATAATAATTTGAAATACAATTAATTACTTATTGTAGAAAAATTAATAATATTGAAATTATGTATATATGATTAAATAAGTTTTGTTTGTAAACCAAAAATAAATTTTAATAAATATTAATAACAAAACAACTACAATTTTATATATAGATTTATAATCACAACTAGCAAAGAAAAAGATAACTTTTCGTATTAAATTCTTCATCGAGTTAAATTATCTATTCAATATTAATTACAATGTAATTACATATGTTGTATTTTTAATCATCTAAAGAATAGTGTTTGTCCTTCTGAAATTAAACCCATGTTCACATAATTATGTTATTGAGGTATTGGAAATCAGGATATTATTTCGCAGTTAGAGAAAAAAATAGATATGTTGACAATTATAAATGTTATCAATAATAACGGTTATTATTTTTATTTTTTTAATTGCTTTAATGACTTCTAACTTTAAAAGCGATGTAAATAAAAATATTTATAACTTTTTATTTAGATTTTTCCTTAATTTAAGAATAGAATAAAAATTGAAATAAATTTGTAAAGAACATTTCTCACCACTACTGGCCATAGGTTTGAAATCCATGATGCTAGGATCCTGAGTGAGAGTGTCGGGAGGCGGCTGGAAGGTCTTCCACTGAGGATTCGTGGACATATTTGGTACAATGATTTTTTTTGCTTCTTATTCTTCTTCGCACTTCTATTTTATCGTTTCTTAAGTGTAGTGAATATCACAGAATGGTTAAATAAACGGTATTTATCCAATAAATATCCCACAAAGTCAATTATGGCAGCCGAATCAAAAAAATTACTCACTTTGAAATGATCCCATTCACATATATATAAGTATAATTATTTTCTCAAATACTAACAACTGCACAATGTATCGAGTGAAAAAAAATACAAACCAATCAATGGTATATAAAAAAATTACAATCCGCAGTCACTCAAAATTTGTATGAAACGTATGAAAAATTAAATAAAAAATCCTCAGATGTCTTCAATGCGTGCTGGGTGCGTATTGTGCTTTAATGCTCATAATTTTTGTCAAGGCCCGTAGTTACGCTGGATACTTGTTACTTCGAATTTTCTATGCTAAATTTTGAGGTTCTTAGTTACACAAGCTGAAACAAATTTAAATTCATATGATAAAAATAAAAACGATAGTATTTTGATCCATAATATAATTATTCAAAATTTAAAGCGTTTCCTCGTCATAATATTTAAAAAAAAAGTGTCTTAAAAAAACCGATTTGAAAAAATGTGCCTTAGTTGATGAATTTCGAAAATAATCCGCAACAATTCCCCAAAATGCCTATAAAAAAGCTCTAAACTTTTAATGTACACAAATGCACTAAAAGTCATTTAAAAAATAATGAAATTTATGTTAGTGGTTTTGATTTCAGAAAAAATGTCTGGAAAAAAACATTTTATCAATGAACAGTAAATATTAAATAATTATTAAGCGAGGATGAAAATTTGAATAGGAATAATTTGGCCACATTTTAGGATAATAAAAAAATAATGATGCAAGTTAAGGAAAATAAAGTATTGGAAATGAAGAAAATAAAAATGTCGTATAAAAAGTGGATAATCAAAAATAAAAAGGTAAACAGATATAAAAAACAACTATAAATCTATGTTAATAAGAATTTTTATTTACTGTTTGAATACATTACATTATGTATACAATAAAGGTCATATAATGTTTAATTTTATGTTGTAAAAAAGATAATCATTTAAAATAGTGTTGTTAAGAGAACAATAAAAATTTATATTTTGTATAATATGAAACTAACCATTTTGACAATTATCGAGAATTGTTATAATTTTCAAGAAAAAAATTAAAATCTTCAACAAAAAATGTGCTGGTTGATATATTATTAATAAAAACAAAAAAAGAATAATGGATCCAAGTTGGATCCTCGAGGAACCCCTGATGTTAAAAGATACTTATCTAACTCTACTCTAATTAGCTAGAGAAGAACAGACAAATTTTGACAGTTTTCTACCTGTCATAATAAGGCATAAATCTTCATAAATTCTTTTGAAGATAAAATTATTTCGGTTAAAAACAATAAAAATATGTAAATTTGACACATGGAGAAAAATTAATAATAGAAAATAATTCAGAAAAGGCATTTACGATAGTTTCGAGGCGTTTTATAAACTGAATTAAATATTTAATTGCCATCTGAAAGGAATTCTAGATTAATTATTTTGTCTATTTATGAAAGATCCAAATATTGCTTGGTTCCAACAAAACGCCTTTTGGTATCTCTTGTATGACAAATGCAAAATATAAGAAAAAAAATAATTAAAACCAAATATAATTATGTAGTAGTTTAAAAATCTTGATATTTTTTAACTACTTTGAATTTCCTATTTTTTTAGGTAAGGTTAAATCCTGTATGTCGAAAAATATAAATCCTAAATACGTTTAAATTAAATTTGATAAATATATGTTAATACAAACCTAAATTTTTTTCAAAAAGCATCTCTATCATTTATCGATATATTTATTAGTTGTGATAACGTAAATCAGACAAACTATAATAATAACTTACAGCCATTTATTTGCAGCAACGTATTTGGTTTTTAAACTTATTTCAAAGTAACTTTAAAGCTAGACATATTTCACTGTAATGCTCACATATAATTTGAATTGTCAGTTACAAATTGGCGTATTTGTTACATGTCTGTCAAACGTGACAAAACACACGTTTACAAATTAACAAAATAAAATACAGGATGTTTCAAAAATGTACAAAAGTTTAAATTATGGCAAATTAAGAATCGGATAATGCCAACAAAATTTAGATGAACAACAATCTTAAAATTCAATAAAAAAAACATGTTAAAACATGATGATAGAACAAACAATAAAAAAAGTAAAAAAGTAAAGGCCGACGAAAAGAATAGATAATTAAAAATAGAAATACTTGAAAAAATATAAACAAAAAAAAACAAGATGACAAAACAACAAAAAAAAAGAAAGAGCCAAAGTCACTAATTTATTTACTAACATTTAAGGAAAATCGTATAGAATATAAATTTTTGTACTGTGTATACGAATCAGCGTTGCCAGGTGGGAAAAATTTTGAGTACCACAAAATCGACGAACATGTACTAAATTTTGCCTCAGTGAACCACTTTTTAATATTTTGTCGTGACGTCACAGGGAGGCCTTTTCGATGTCGAACGGTGACTGATAAATACTGCGTGCGGCCCTTGTGGCCACTTCATACTTGAATGAGAGACGCAGCATTACCTATTTTTAGTTAAGAAGAATTGTGTTTTATTTTATTATGTTCTTTGAATATGGAATATGTTATTCTTGACAAGACTGGTAAGTGTGATCAGCAGCCCTTGGCTAACTCATGAGTCGCGGGACAACCACGAACCACTGGAGAATACCATCCAGTCGCAACCCCCCCCCCCCCTACTAAGACAATTCCATTCCATATGAAAGAAAAAACACATAATTTCGATATCTATTTGCTATGGGCCGAAGAAGCTGCCCAAGGTACAGAAGAATGATATGTTGCAATTTTCAGTTCATTTAGTTTCAAGATCAACCACTAGAGGCACGCGTGACGCATGATTTACTTCATGGACACTATCGCTAAGTACGGAAAGTCAATCCGGTTATGGTTTAAAGCAGAGTAGTTATTTAGTCACATGACCATCGAGTAAATAGTGCTGAAGAATATTAAAGGAACAGCTGACAGTCGACACTTACAGTTGATAGCAAAAATCATCAACCAGACCAATCAAATCAATATTTGTAAAATGATTTTTTTTGATTTGTTTATATTTTTAATTTTTTTACCTTTGCAATAAAATAGTGCATGTCTGAAAATACAAAATACTGTGTGTAGTTGCATCCAAGTATCGAGTATTACTGAAAATTTAGTATGAACATTCTTTTCTCACCTTCTATTAATGTTCTGTAGGTATCTAAATCTAATTGTACTTTAAATCTGGTATTGTTGTATGATAAACAAATTTCGTAGTTATCCATTTTTATTTAATTAACTTTATTAATTTATCCTTTAAAACACAAACGAAATTTAAAAGCAATAAAAACAAATATGGCTGTCATCACACTTTAATAACCAAATTCGGATAGAGTGTAAATAGTTCGCAACTTTTTACACCAGCTTGGACTTAAGGAACACAACAGAGTGGGTTTAGTTCGAACAGAACGATAGTTAAAAGACACGTCAGAGCAAAAAGTGTTAAAAGTGTGTACTTTCCGTACGCACCATATATACGCCATAGAGAATCTAACCTGAGAGTGACCTTTCTATTACAAATTTTTGGAAGCATGTTTCTCCCTCTTTTTATAGTCACCTGCGATGAACATTTTGTTTTCTTGTTTGAAAAAATCGATAAAAAAGTTGATATCTTTCGTTGTACCCAGAAACCAATTTAGGTACCACATTTATTAAAGGAGTACCACTCTACTTTTTGACGACCAAGAGTACAACATATGGTACTATAGTACCACTCTGGCAACACTGATACTAATGTCTCAAGTAAGCAATATAACAACAGGGCTCTACTTTTTGCGGCAGCCGACGAACGAGAAATCCATTCCAACAGTCACATTTAGATACCAGCGAACACGTAAGGATGCCATATTTCTATAAAGTATGTCTTTCCTGCTTAAAAAATAAACGCCGTTACTAATATCGATAAATATGACACCCCATGATACAAGATCAATATTCAGTTATCATAATTTTAAGCGTTCAGCGTTTGTTCTTGGCACGACATATTTCGTATGTAAGATTTACAACCTGTATTATAGCTCATTTTGCATAAAATGGGGCTGTACAATAGAGAACTTTCCTGCAGACGATGCTGAAAAGGGACAGAAACGGCTAAACATATATTGTCAGAATGCAAGGCTTTAGACAAGCTATATTTGTACAGCCTAGGCTAACCCCTGAAGGATACAACATCCAACCCTGAAGAACCTGTACATACTAGTGCAGGAGACTAGAGTTATGGAGTGGGTGCTGTAGAACAAAATCAGAATTCCCAAAAAGCCCAAAAGGCTGATATAGACATACGCTCCATAGACAATTTTAATGAACATATTAGTAGACTACATTTCATAATACAAAACACTTTTCAGTAAACTGGTTAAAGGGTCATATTAATAGTTAGGAGTAATTTGAGAAAAAGATTTCTTAGAATACTGAATATAAAACAAGTCAAAAAAGAAGCGCCTGCTCGTTGACACGTAACGACTTCTAAACAAAAATCCGATTATCTCATGAACTATAAAAGATATCTCAAATCTGTTTTTAAATATCGATTCAGCGTTAAATTTCACGTCGGAATGCTATTTTTGAAAGCGGTAGTATCACTTCCGGTTCTGGTTTGTAAAACCTGTTTTGAAACCGGAAGTCATAAAAATCTGAAAATCTATTCAAGGTATGCTGAGTTTATTACCGTTGACTGTTAGTCTCTACCTCTTTTCGTTTCTGAGTTATAAATGCGGACAGACAGACAGAGCTGTATTATAAGACTTCTCCTTTAGGGTTTAGAAGTCTAAAAATACAATGCACTATTTAAAATGTCTTATACAACCCAATTATTACATTTTGACATAAGCACAAATATTTTTTAGTATATAAAGTCAAAATATTCTTAAGTGTATTAAATTTAAATTAAAATCTAAAATGTGGTCCAGAATTTTCAACAATTAAAATAAAACACAAAGTCGTGTACCACAGTTTATAACAAAAGTTGTTAAAATCAGGCAACTAGTTATAGTTATAAGAACATTAAGTATATATTACCATTATTAAGGTTATAAAATATTATTAATAATATAAGCACATGGTAAAAAACCAGAATTGATGGTACAATAAATTTAAAACATTGTGTTAAAAGAGGAGGGGAGTAGATAGTATCCCCCTTTCAGAACAATTTTTCTATAAAAGTTACTAGATTTTCCCTCAGATTGACCTTTGTAGATGTCTGTAGACCTCTGTAGACGTCTGTAAATCAACGAAAAAACGACGAAAACGATGAAAATCGACGAAAAACGCCGTTTTCGTTCTGCGTCTACAGAGGTCAATCTAGGGGGAAACCTAGTAGCTTTTCTAAGGAGATTGTTCTGAAAGGGGATACTACCTACTGGGGGAGGGGTAAAAAATTATTTGTGGTACAAGAAAATTAATAATAAGAAATGAAAAAGTAAATTTAAAAAAGAACGGTAACCCTTGAAGGGTGGTTATTGAATAACCTCCTGAGCTACAAAAGATTTAAGGTGGTAATAAAACCCCATAGAAAAAACTTTAACCCCTTTGGAGGGTCAAATCGTATTAATTTTAATCTAGTTGATGTCACTGTATCATATTTTTAATAAGTCACTAAAATCTATTTTATAGAACATATTTTTAACATTGTATCTTTAATGTATTTTATCATATTATAATTTTGTAGATTACCTATATTGATCAAATTTTAGATAATGAATTAATTTCTTCCTGAATCTATTTAACTATCTATGTTTACTTTTAGTATAAATAAATAAACTAGTTAAAGTAACCTGTATTATTTAAAATTAACAGGTCTGTTTATTTTCCTAATAACAACATATATAAACTAACATGACCTTATCCTTATTCTTATTAACGCCCTAAATAGATGAAATTACCTTAGTTTATGAAAATTGTTATATGCCCTGATTATTATTGGCAAACATAATGAGTACTTTTAGTAATGTTTTTTTTTATCAACTTTTATAATTAAACAAAAGATTCTTATGCCTTTAAAAAAACCACGTGTTTTTATTTTTTATTATGTAAATAAATTACAGATTATAAATGGGAATTTAATTGGTAGGTAGTTTTTTTTCTCATTTATTAAGTAAAAAATCAATTGTAAGGTTACGTTTGTTACCATTTTCTTTTAGAATATTAGCCGACCCTATTAGTTTTGTGTTGCATTCAATTTAATTAATCAAAGGGGAGTTTAATTAGGAAATGTATGTACAAGTCGATAATAATTTGGGAAAAAGTAGGTAATAACTTTACTAGCAAGAGTCGGATCAACGTTCATGTTATCGATTTATTTATAGTTTCACTTTTTTAATATTCTATTAAGAATTAACTACGAAGATAAAACTATCTACTATTTATTACAATAAAACTGTTAAATTGTTTTCAAAAATTATAAATAAACTGCGTAGAGATCAACGGCACAAAAGAAGAAGCATTGTAAAAAGGGTTAAAATCAGACATTTTAGTTAAAAACAGGGTTTATAGAAATGGTACGAATAAGTTTATTGTATCAGATTTTAGATTTTAATAGAAACATGCGGTATACGTACGATTTAAAAAGTAATTGAGGTTTTTTTGCGAAAATTTGATAAAATTTTAACTCACCACGACACAGCACAGCACTGACGACATGCCGCCATGTTGAATGTCAACATGCTGGAGAAAAACAAAAACCGTCAAAAGAACCTTCTCTTCATTGGTTACAATTTGTGATTGTGGGAGTTTTTTTTTATAAATATAAAGTGAAACATCGAAAAAAGTGTGAAATGATGAAAAACGGCATTAATATTAGTAAAAGGTCCAAATATTACAGATTCGAAATAATTTGAAGTTGACTGACTTTATATTCTATTTTTATTTTTGAGTCATGCAGATTATTTTGTAGGTACTTATATTTTTTACTTTGGAAATCCACCAATTTCCCTATTATGGACGTTATATTCCATGAAAAGGTTATTTGATGATATATAAGTAATTCAGGATAGTAACTGTGTTTTTGTATTTTAGCAAGAAGGCTCTCTTTGTGCTCAACATTGCTTGAATTCACTTTTACAAGGACCGTACTTCACAGCTGTCGAATTAAGTACTTTAGCCCAAAAATTAGATGAAGAAGAAAGACAAAGAATGGCTGAATGTGGAGAAGAAAGTGAAGAATATCACAAATTTCTCCAACAACCTTCAGGAAATATGGATGATAGTGGGTACTTTTCCGTACAAGTGATAAGTAGTGCTTTACAAGTTTGGGGTTTAGAATTAGTGCCTTACTCTAGTACAGATGAAAGACTTCTTAGTAATCCTAGTGAAATGAGTGCATTTATATGCAATTTTAGGGATCACTGGTTTACAGTAAGAAAAATAGGTAAACAGTGGTTTAATCTAAATTCCCTTCTAACTAGACCCGAGCTTATATCAGATACTTACTTAGTTTTGTTCTTAGCGCAATTAAAAAATGACGGTTATTCGATATTCGCAATACTGGGAGAACTACCAGAATGTACTGCAGATGATATTTTAAAAAATAATCCCGTACACGCCGTACCTAGACCTCCAATCAGGGACACTCCTACCGTTAGTGATGCCGACCTGCAAGCAGCTTTACAATTGAGTCTTGCCGACGAACAAGATTTTACGCCTCAGGAAAACGAAGATCATGACCTACAGGAAGCTTTGAGGTTAAGTATGCAACAAAATTTTAGTAGTAGTCCCGAGGAAGATGATGAAGAGAGTCTTCTTCAAAAAGCCATTAATATGAGTTTACAGTGTTAATGAACTTATAATTTTTTTTTGTTATAACTAATAATTTAGTATGTGAGAGTATTTTATTTGAATTTTAATGTTTTTAATACGTACATTGCAAATTCCGATTTATACAGCTTTTGTTTTATCATTAATTGTTTGTTGATTTATTAAAGATGTAATAGAATAGGAATGTCATGGATATTGGGTATTTTTTAACTTTCTGTACATCATTAAGTTAAATAAAGTAATTTTAGAATTTGGTTATGATTAAAACAGTGTTATAATCCGTAATTTTTTTTATATAAACGAAAAAGTAAGAAAATCATTTTTCATCTTTAACAATATCTTTTAATCTTACATTACATTTTCTCATTTAGAAAAAAATATCAAAATATTGATTTTTCATATTCCTTGACCAATTTTTTGTCAGAGATCAAATCTTTTTCTTTCCTGCAATATTGAAATTATAAAATATGAAATAAAACTTTTAAGTTGTAATTTTTTGCTTTTTTACTGAATCCTCTTCATTTGAATTTGTTTGTCTCGATTTTTTAAACTATCCATAACTTTCCACTGGTATTATTTATTATAAGTTTATATATATATTTTTGAGTACAATCGATTTTACCGCTCCGTATGTCCCAAAACCATATCTTTGACTCTACGATTCGAATCTTTTTTGAGATCGGAATCCTTGGAGTAAATAAATAACTTATAAAAAAACTATTGCTAATAATATGAATATAACCTAAATTTACTCTAAATTAAAAGCTGATCTGTCAGTGTCAACTGTCAATCGTTTATTTCAGTCTTCTTTTTATTAAGCATTAACATTTTGCCTCTTTTTACTTCCAATGTCTAGGGATTTATTTAAAAATATTTCGGATTTTTTTTAAAATCCAAATAAACACATCAAATCATCACTGTCTGGAATAACCTACTTGAAATGGATTAAAATTTACGTGCTTTAATTTAGAGGATGACCCCAAATTATAAACTTAATTACTTGATTTTTAAATTTATTATCTAATCAACTAAATTGTACCTTTATAGTTTCTCTTATATTTTTTTTCATATTTAACAATCGACCATATACACTTTTCTACAATAACTTCTTGCTTAATCATATAGAAACGAAAATAAAATGTTTTAACAACTGTTTTACATTTTCCTTTGTTAAAGGATAATGAAAATTTGTAACACCACAAACATTTCTGATGTACATAGCTGTTCGGTTACAATGACAGAGATATTTTGAAATAGAAAGAAGTCGGTTAAAAAACGATAGAAAGAAAAACTGGAAATTCTTCGTAATGTTACTAATTTTTTTTCATAAAACTAGAAAATACCCTTGAATCCGATTGTCAACAATTAATACTTTCGTTAATTACTAAAGAAATAAAATTATATATAATTATTTTTCCGTTTTGAACCATGTAAGTTTTCCCTTTTACATTTTGTAATTAAATTCCCGTAAAACGGGGAATTTCCCTTCATTTGGCAACTCTGATTTCACTTTCAAACTTTTGAATTTGAATAAAATGGCAGTGGCTAATCAACCATTACCCGCGAAAAGTGGGAATATGCTTCGTATTTTTAGACAAAAGACTGTTTTAAAATAAACATGTTTAAGTACTTTTAAGCGTAACTTTTGTATTATTTAATACTCATTGTTACTATTTGTATTTTTGATAATCGAATTGTTATATATTGGTCTTTACCAATTTAGGTAATTGGTCACGTTCATTTTGATGGAGAAGTCAACAGCATTTTAGATTCATTTAATGTTCTATGCCCGTTTCAAAATGTCGAATTCTTATTATTACCGATTTGATTAACAAATAAACAGAAAATATCGCTATAAAACAATAATATATATAATATAAATAATAATTCAAATACTGGTCTTTCATTTTCCAATAGAGTTGATACAGTGCCATCTAACGGTCAATAGATCGTAGATTTTGGTTTATAAAAAACAATACTGGTTTAATATGATTCCTGTAGATGGCACAAGTAATAGATATTTTAAATTTTTTAAAATGTAAAAATAGTCGTTGGTAATAATAAATTCGCATTTTGAAATCAGTCAGCAACAACAGAGATATGTTAAAAAAAAACACATTAAAATGATAAAAATTACGTTGCTGGTCCGTTTATAAAAACAATTTTAGAAAACCATTCTGTATATCTGTTTGATTAATTTTTAATAATATAGATAAAATATTTCCATTATAAAAGGTCAAGATAACAATTTTATTTAAAACTTTATTTCATTTTAAAAGTAAGTTTAAATTGGTGTGGTCACTTGTTGAATTAGGAAGTTGTTCAAAAGAATATAGCAATATATTTTTTTAAATATGTAAGTCAGTATATTATATTATTTCTTTACCTAAGCAAATAACTATTTTTATGAATTTTGCTTTTATTTTTTATAAAATATATAGAAGCGTCGTGTATGTTAAAAGTATTAAAATATATGAACGCAAACACGTTTATCACGATCAAATAAAAATATAAGTACCTATAAAAGAGATAAAAGTATTGTTTTAAAATCTTGGCGTACAGTAGAAAGGGGCATTTTACCCTTTTCGACTACCTTACCTGACTACGGTCTCATAGCCATTCAGAAGTCCGTTAGTTTGAACGAGAGATTTGGTGCATCTTTCAATCTTTCACCACACCTTTTTTCATCTTATAAAATCAGTGGTTTATCTCTCTCGATGTGCTTCTTGTATAACATGTAAAAAATGTACCTGAAATTCTTGTAATCCCATAACCTATCAGGTATAATTTTTTTTGAATTTAAAAGGGGATTTAAATTATTATTTCATCGTATACGTAATATCAATTTTGGCATTTATAAATTTTTGTTTTCATATTCATTTTACGAAAAAAAAAACTATAACACCGGCAGTTCAAGACACGAAGAAAGAGAAATAAATATAATAACGTGATACTTTTTTATTTTAGTTACGAAGGAGCAATAATAAATATACTGGCCAGTTTCTTACAGGTAATTGATGATTTAATGCATTTTATAAAACATATATGTAAAAATATGTTAAGTTTAAAGGTCGTATTCAAGAAAGTGTCAAGGTGAACTTCATTTAATTTGCAGGCAAATATGAGAAGGAAAATCAAATGGAATATGATAAGTACTGAGTAACAGTTCACTAGACCGCACAATTGCCTTGAGAGATATGAAGTAGTTTAGTTATTCAAGTATATCGTATAGATTAACATCATGAAAAATATTAAGGTGTCTTTCTCAGTATTACTGGTTCTAATTCATTTTTCTTCAAGTGCAGTGCTAAGTTACTACAGAGTTAACAATGAACCTGGTTTGTATTCTCCTCACGACGATGTGACTGTTTTAACCGTTGAGAATTTTAATAAAAGTATTTACGGAAGTGATAAAGCTTGGTTGGTGGAATTTTACAGTAATTGGTGTGGATTTTGTCAAAGGGCTGCTCCGAGGTATAAAGCTTTTGCTGCAGATGTTAAGGGCTGGAGTGACCTAGTAGTTGTTGCAGCTTTGGATTGTGCTAATGAAAAAAATGGTCCTGTATGTGAATATTTCAGAATAACTAGGTACCCGACATTCAGATATATCCATGAAGGGTATGCTGATGATTCTAGTAATATTGGATTGCCAATAGTAGCTGATTCACATACTAATTATACGGAACATAGACAAAATCTAGTAGATATTATTAGAAAAGAGCAAAGTGAAGGTAGAGGAAAGATGTATCCAAATTTACAACCTTTTAACAATTCAGATATTTCTAAGATATTTAATAAAAATAATCAAAAGCTGGGATTTTTGATTATTCAAGAACCATTTGACGATACAGGTCCAGCATTAATACTTGATTATCATAAAGTAAAAGAAGTAGCTATTAAATACAGTTATGATAATGAAACTTCAATAAAAACTAACTCAACACCTGCTTTATTTCAAGTAGACAGAAATGGCAAGTTAGACAATTTAGTACTAGATTCAGCTGATAGACAAGAATTTAAACTTGCCATTCGTGATATTTTATTAGCCAGAGATATTGAAGTTCCTTATGAAGTATTAAGAAACATTTCTTTAACTGAAGACGCATTTAATATTATTCCTGAAACTGAAGAAGATTTGGTATTAAGAAAAAAAATTCAAGAAATGGGTGATGTGGTTTTTCAGTTAGATTTAGAAAATGCTCTACGTTTTTCTTTAAAGAGAGAAGTTGGTAGTAATATAGATATTAAAGATAAAAAACTGGAAGCTTTAAAGAAATATGTTGATGTTTTGATAGATTATTTTCCTTTTAATACTAAGGGTAAATGTTTATTAAGACAAATCAAACAATATGTTAATTCAACTAGTACAGTTAATGGCACTCACATAGCTCAAATGGTAAGAGAAGCTGAGGAACAAAATGCTTTTTCAGGACCTCCTCAATGGATAGGTTGTAAGGGCAGTACACCCACCAAACGAGGTTATCCCTGTGGTATGTGGAAATTGTTTCATTACATGACAGTAAATGCCGCATTTAATTCTAAAAATACAAAAGACTCAAATCCTAGACTAATCCTAGAAGCAATGCACGGTTACATAAAGAATTTTTTTGGTTGTGAGGATTGCAGTAACCATTTTCAAGAAATGGCACTAAAAAGGGAACTATTTAAAGTTATATCCTGGGAAGAATCCGTGTTATGGTTATGGAGAGCCCACAATGAAGTTAACAAACGCTTACATTTAGATGCCACTGAAGATCCAGTGTTCCCCAAAGTCCAATTTCCTACTAAAGAAAGGTGTCCTAAATGTTGGAAAAATAATGATGCACCTGACGAAGTTGAAATATTAAGTTACCTCAAACAGATGTACGCTAAAGAAAATATCAAATTGTTAGGTGTTAGTGAACCACACATATCCCATTTGGATTCGGATAAACCACAAAGAAATAATGAAACTTTGGCACCGGGAGGATCAACAATTCTTACTACAAGTAAGTAAAATTTTGCTATTAACATTACATCAGCAACAATTTACAAAAACTGTATAAATTATTTTTTGTACATCCAGAATCTGATAAAATATTCATATTTAAAATAAAATTGTGGTCAAAGAATATAAAATCAATGATATTTAATATCCATTTATCTTTACAAATTTCACCCTCACTGGAAAAACATAACAAAATCTTAAAATATTTGAAAATGATCATGGAAAAGTTTGGAAAATTAATAAAACCAACTAGGTTTATTATATCTCATTTTAAGCAACTAATTCTTGAAAAGTATGAGTTGCTAAATATTTACATAATTAATTGATATTTGAATTTTTTTCAATGACTTAACAACACATAAAAATGCGGATTTCATTATAATTTTCAAAAATATGGAAATTTGGATGAAATGGAAAATGAGGTAAGTAAACATCTTTTGAATTTGGAAAATTCGAAATTGAGATAAAAATTAAAACACTAATATTTTTATTACATTTATGTGAAAAAAGAAAACTTGAAAATGAAATAAAAATGTTGATAAAAAAAAATCGAATTCATTTGAAAAATAAAAAATCTAAAAAATAATTATTTACAAAAACATAATCGCATAAAATTAGAGTTTTTAGACAATATTTAAATTGTTTAAAAATCACTATTTCTAGTTTTATTATATATCTCATTTTCTAATTAATATTCAATTTTTTTGATAAAAAAATAAATTCAGTAATAAATCTGATTGTTATATCCCTAGATAAAGAGTGTTGGAACATCCAAGATAAAAATTAAAGAATTTTCCTGAGTTAAATTATATTGGGACTATGTTATAATCACAAACAATTAATTTTTTTACACAATTAATATAAAGTCATAGTTATTTAAATTTGTAATTAGTTTTGAGTTACATAATTTAAGTAAAAAAACAATTACAGGATATCTAAAATCTTATTTAATTAACATATTTTTTTATTTATGTGTGGGATGCTATTTTTATTTAAATATTCTTTACATAATATGGTTTTTTGGAAATCCCATTGATCAAAATTCTGTTGAAAACAAATTAACATATATGGTAAAAAGTTTATTGACGAATATATACTTGCAATTAATATAAATTGATTTTAAGTGATAGTTATTTTGTTGTACCTGGAATAATTAATTATTTTTAATGCTCTTTCGCCTACAGTTTTATTTTGAAAAATCTGAAAAAAATCGCATTTGTACAACATTTATATTTACTTTTAAAAATTCACACAAAATAATATTTTTATTACTTTTTAAATTACTATGTAGTTTTCTTGTTATGCAGATCATGGGCAATAGTTGTAGAACTATTAATTATTGGTTTAAAAATTTTTTTACCTCACATAAAGAAACTATAAAAGCAGCAATAAGAAGAAGATTTAAAGAAAATTGTTGACGAAAATCACCTGAAATTATAAAAAAGCATAAAAACTAAAGTGTAATTTTCGTTTAAATTTTGAAAGAAAAAGTCCACAATATCGAAAATAGGGATTTTTGTTAATTATAAAGAAATCCCAAAGGTATTTTGATTATAGTCTCTTCCTTTTGTCAACTATGTATATAATATTTTTTTGCAAATATTGAAAAAAATTACACTTATAGTTTCCTTGTATATGGGTTAGAAAAAAAATTGAAAACAGTAATTATCCCTTATTTCATCAACTATTGCTCTGGTTTTTATCTTTTTGGATTAAAATTTTTTAATTAAAAATTACATGCATATTCAGTTGATTTTAATTGCATTTCGAAATTATAATTTTCTTTAATATTTATATATTTTTGTTACTAGTATACATGTAATAAAATTTCGTAATATTATAGTTGTTTACATTGGGAAATCTTATCATTATGAAACGAAATTGTAATTTAAAATTTAATTAAAAAAAATACAATGTTTTATGTACCCAATTAATTTTCATATATCAATACTTTTTACGTTCTATTCTAGAATTTTTAATAATTTTACTATTCTTGTATAGAACTCTTTTTGAAATTTTTTTCAAAACTGTGGATGCAAAGCTAAAAGAGTAAGAGGAAAAATGGTACAGTAAAAATAAGATTTTCCTAACAAAAAAAAAATAATTCAATTAGGCTATTCTATACTGTAAGTATAATTTTTTTCAACTCTTTGGAAAACTAACAGTTCAGAGTGAAAAAATAAGTTCATAATAATAACGGAAAAAAATTGCAAGGATCCTCTTTTTTATTTCGAAAATAATTTTTCAATGGGTATTTTGATTCAATAGGTATAATGATTTTTTTTAATATTTGTTATAATACAAAAACAGCATTTACTCTTCAAAATTTATTTGCACAAATTCAAAAAATGTTTTTTTTACACCTCAGGTACTAAAACATACATTTAGGGACTAAAGTGCCACTTTTACTCCATTGGGATTCAAATATTTTTAGTCTCCCGTCCGAGGGATTACAAAATTTTTAGTCCCTCGTATAACAAAACCAATAGAAACCATAGCAAAATATAACAAGACCTTGTTTAGCTTTTTAATCTTTTTTTTTTTCAATTCGTTATGAAATAATATTAAGTGTTTCCTTTCACATAATTATCGTATGAATTTCAAACTTTTAGTCCCTGATGAGTTGCAAAAAATAGCGTATATGTACCACACGTGACTAAAGTGCTACTTTTAATCCTTAATCTTTACTCTCGGGATTAAAAGTAGCACTTTAGTCCCTTGGTACATAACATACTATTTATTTGTTCATTTTTATAATTTTTTTTTCTTTTTTTCAGGTTCAATGTTAACTCTTTGTGGATTTGTGATATCAGTAATGTTAATGATATCTGGATAATTTTTATCGAGCCGTACTTGTAAGTCCAAAAATGATATTTTATACCCTGTCACTATACAAAAAAATCTATATTATACTATTTATTGTTAAAGCCAAATATATAATTTACTAACCCAGTGTTAAATTTCCTTGGATCTGCTTTGGGAATGAATTATTTATTAGATTTCATATTAAAAAAAATTGCAATTATTCGATGAGAACTAGTGTATCACCATCTAGTGGCAATTGTAAGGATCAAACCAATATTTGGTTTCTCTTCTGTTAAAAAACTTTCAAGTTATTCTACAAATCACCAGATGGTAGTAAAACAGCTTTCAATATTGTATCGTAAAGATATTGCGTTAATCCTAGATACTGTTTTATTTATTCGACTTGAAAGCCCGACTGATGACGCCAAAAGGCAGAAACAGTTGTCTCGGGATGCGACTCGAATAAATAATCCAATTAACCTTTCTCGCGCATTTGGCAATATCTGTAACGCTATATACTATAAAAACATATCCATAATCACTGAAATGTTTGTCTTTTGCGTCGGGACAGGTTAATTAATTTTGTTTATTCAAATTTCAAATGGTTTTAGTTGATAAAGAAACGTATATTTGCGTTTCTAAATTCGCGCCAATGTGTCCTTTAATAAAAAACTGATTTTTTTTTATATTTCAAATCGTGATTTATAAAAATATCGTAAACATAATTTTACGAATACTTTTTATCTCTAATATATTATCTTGTATTATTTTATAAAGTGAGATTTTTTTGTTCAACATCACTTTTAATTATTGAGGTGCTAATTATTGTAACATAATTTTTTGATATTAACATTTTTATTAACCGTTATTGTTATTAATTATCAATTTTTTGACACTATTTTAATTTCATTTTACCATTATTACTTCTAATTTTTGTAAGTATATTAATTTTTATATGAACATATTTATGGGAAACAAGTATTTAGTCACCAGACTGCTTGTTAGCACTAATCAAAATTATTTATTTTTTAAGACTAATATTGTTTCTTATACCCTATTTAGAATTTATAATAACTAAAAGGTGATATTTAAATACTGCTTGAAACAACTAATCAAAAATCTATGATTTTGGTCTGTAAATCTATAATTTTTATTTTTGATAAATACCACCCTATTTATTTTATTTATATAAAGTATATAGGTATATTTTATATATCATTCGCATGCATTTATTTAAAGCGTTTTTCTTTTGTAACATTTTTTTAATAAATTGTGACTATTAAAATATATTTGAAAGTTAAATTTTTAGTCTTATTTACAATAACTGTCCTATTAATTTTATAATTTCAAATTATTTAATTAATGAAAATTCTAATAATTTCAAATAGTAACATAATGAGTGTCCCAACAATTAAAACCGACACATGCAGCGTCCCCACTTCTCTAATTTTTCCTTTGTTTCGTTCCCAACTTCTCTAATTTTTGGCTAAAGTCTATAGTTTTCAAAATTAGAAAATATAGTGTAGGCTTTCGCGCCTTAAGGGAGGGGGGGATTTAGGCGGGAAATGATATAAACATGTATAAACTATATTGTAAAACATGTTTCACCTTACGTCGCACAAACAAAAGCAAATATATTAAAAATGTGTTTATAAAGGTTAATTCTTTGCCACTGGGTGGGTTTTAATTAAATTCTTCTATAAATAAAATCACAAATAAATTTATAAAATCTTGTAAATTACCGTAATATTTTGTATCTCAATTTTTATTAAAATAAAATAAAAAAAATAATTTCAGATATAGCTAAGGCATAGAATATCCCATATTCCTTTAGTTTGTCTGATCAAAATTGTCGATTAATAAAAATATTTTTTATTGGAATGAGCGATGGTTTTCCGGTTTAAACTCCCTGTATTTTGTTAAAAAAATAACAACAGCAACTTTAATTCGAATATTTAAAAAAAATCGATTTAATTTAAAATTCACCATAAAGAAAATCCTGTTTATTTACCAGATGTGATCTAAGTATGAGAACAAAAGATTTCGATAAATTTTAACGCTCTAAAAATCCCATATTTTTTCATGTCTGGTTGTTCGTCTACAATGGTGGAGGCCTTTAAAATAGAGAAGAAGTAAATCGGTTAATTTTTAGAAGTTTTATTTGGTTATAGTATAGTTTAATTATCCTTTTACCATAGAGAAAGTATAACTTTTACTTTTAAATATTTATTAATTAAACTATAGCCTCTTTTGGACAGTACAATCCCAAAGGATCAACAGAACTTTACAAGGTGAAATTTTCGGTAAGTATATAAAAATTTATATTTTCCGGTGCTTACATACATGACATAGTTTTATTTATCTACACAAACTGGTTTGAGCCTTGAGCAATTAACATATTCTTCCAGTTATTGCAGTAATGAAACAGTAAATAGGTGCGTGCTTTTTTTATTTTGTATTCTTAAAAACTGTTAATCACTGGCGATCAATATTTTTCAAACACATCCAGTATTTCGATAAATATTGATTATACTGTAGTTCACACAAAACTGTCTCGATCACAAATTAGCAGTTCCAAGAACTTTATAGTGGCTATAATTAACCACAAGCTGTTAAATATGAAATGTTCTTTATCTTTGTTTTTTTGACGGTTTAAAAGAATCAGGCATAAATATTTTTTCTAAACGTGAATACTGCTGTAAAGTGGTATATAAGGATAAAATCGACGTTACTTTTTGTCCTTAAAAGCCCCGTACCGCACATTTAAAACTTTTCGAGATAAACAAGAATCAAAACATCTTTTATTATAAGCACAGTTCTGAATCCAAGTACCTTTCTATTTCTTCTATGCTAACCTCCTGTAAAAATTTCGCCCTGTACATATCAAAAATTTTAAATCATCCAAGGTTAACATCAATTTAAATTGCAGGAAAAACCAAATGGACTATAGGTGTGGCATAATTACCTTAAGAGATACGAAGTATTTTATTTATTGCAGTTGGTGAATTTGTTGTAGTATAGATTAAGATTAATATGAAAGAAATTCAAGTAAACATTAGGGTGTCTTTTTTATTACTAGTTTTAATTCACTTTTCTTCGAGTACACTGCCACGTTACTACAGAATAAATAATGAACCTGGTTTATATTCTATTAATGATGGTGTAACAATTTTAACTGTTGATAATATTATTACAAAAATAAATGGAAGTGATAATGCTTGGTTGGTGGAATTTTATAGTAATTCATGTATGTTGTGTCAAAGAGCTGCTCAATGGTATAAAGAATTTGCTGTCGACATTAAGGATTGGAGTGATTTAGTAGTTCTTGCAGCTTTTGATTGTGGTAATGAAAAAAATGTTCCTGTGTGTGAATATTTCAATATAACAAGGTACCCAACATTCAGGTATATCAGTGAAGGCTATTTTTCAGATCCTAAAGATTTAAGATTGACGATAGTATCTGATAAACGCACAAATTACAAAAAATATAGAACAAATCTGGTAAATATGATAATAAGAGAACAAAATGAAGGTAGAGGAAAGATTTATCCAAACTTACAACCTTTTATCAATTCAAATATTTCTAAGATATTTAATAAAGATAATCAAATATTAGGATTTTTAATTATTCAAGAACCATCTGATGATATAGGTCCATCAATTATAATGGATTTTCATAAAGTAAAAGAAGTAGCAATTAAATACAGTTACAATAATGAAACCAAAGTCAAAACTAATATAACACCTGCTTTGTTTCAAGTAAACACAAATGGCAAATTAGACAATTTGGTATTAGATTCAGCAGATAGGCAAGGATTTAAAAATGCCATTCATAATATTTTACTTGCAAGAGATATTTTAGTTCCTATTGAAAATATTTCTTTAATGAACGATACATTCAACATAATCCCTACTACAACTGAAGAAAATGTTGGTTTAAGAAAAAAAATTCAAGAACTGGGTGATGTGGTTTACCAGTTAGATTTAGAAAGTGCTTTACGATTTTCTTTAAAAAGAGAAATTAGTGATAGTAGTAACCAACAAATTAGAGTAAATAGATTGGAAGATTTGAGAAAGTATATTGATGTTCTAGTAAAGTACTTCCCAATTGAAAGTAAGGGTAAATATTTTTTAAAATTAGTCCAAAAATATGTTAATTCAAGTTCTGTAGTAAGTGGCACTGAAATAGCTTCCTTTGTAAGGGAAGGTGAAATACATAATGCTTTCTCGGAACCTGCTCAATGGTTGGGTTGTAAGAGCAGTTCATCAATCAAAAGAGGTTATCCCTGTGGCATGTGGAAATTATTCCACTATCTAACAGTAAATTCCGCAATTGAGTCCGAACACACAAAAGATTCAAATCCTAGGAAGGTCCTAGAAGCAATGTATGGTTACATAATAAATTTCTTTGGTTGTGAAGAATGCAGTTACTATTTTCAAAAAATGGCAGCAAAGAGAGAAATATCTAAAGTTACATCCTGGGATGAATCTATTCTCTGGTTGTGGAGAGTTCACAATGAATTTAACGAAAGGTTATCTGGAGATGCCACTGAAGATCCAATGTTTCCTAAAGTCCAGTTTCCTACTAAAGAAAGGTGTCTTAAATGTTGGAAAAATAATGATTCATCCGACGAAGTTGAAATTTTAAGTTACCTTAAAAAGATCTATTCAAAGGAGAACATCAATTATTTAGGTGTTAGTGAAGCACACTTATCGGATTCGAAAATGGAAAAGCTCCAAACTTCTGCATCAAGTAGATCAAAATGTCTTATTACTATAAGTAAGTAAAATTTTTTTTTGCTAATTTCATTTTTCCAAATAGAAAATTATAAAAATTATAAACTCGGTTCATTCTCAGGGCATTAAAATAATAAAAATATTTACTATTAGTATTGTTTTTAAATAAAATAGCAATTTGTTCCTTGTTTATTAATATTTTTTTGCTTTCAGGTTCATTGTTATCTTTTTGCGGATTTGTGATATCGGTAAAGTTTATGATAACAGGATAATTTTTAAAGAGACATACAACTGTTATACCTTTTATTAGTAACAAAATATATGGGTGATTTGCCGTAATCAGAACTCTATTATTTCCTTAAATTCCTATTTTTAGGGTGAATTAATTCTTAATAAAACAAATATGTTCCTATTCAGTGCAATAACATGTTTGTATACTTAAATATTAATAAAATGATATTATATTAAAGATGTAAAAATCAACTTTAGCTGTATAGTATTTTTACCAATTTTAGTTTAGAGGCTATGATATTTAAAAAAAAGAACTTGTATAATTCAGAAGTACTGATTTTATAGTCTAATATGGTTTTCTAGCAGCTATTATAAAAGAGAAAAAGTTGATGAAATCTCGTGAAAAATTATTAATTTATGACTGCAATAATGTCTTTACAATGCTAATGAGTTATTCTCACAGTTTTTCGGTATTTTTAATAAATTGTTTAATTTATATTTTCCAAAAAAAGCGTTAAACAAAAAAAAACGTTACTGAAATTAATTGGTTCAATGATACTTTAATATACTTAAGAAATTAAATTGAAGCAGTATCTGTGATCTTGAAATGTACAGATAGGATGCTCGTATTCTTAAAGGTGTAAGAAAAAGATTATAGAACGGGAATTACAAATGCAAAAAGTTCTTCAAACAAACAAGCTTCAAATAAAACCAAAGCAACTTAGTAACCCATTAATTCCTAGTTCAAAGTAACAAAAATCAAGGTTTAAATATATCTTCATAAACATTAAACAGGTATTTTGTTGATGGTGCAAAAAAATTTAGGGCTTCAGTAGTATGAATACGAAGGTTTTAAAATACATTTAGACTTTGGGTTCGCTTTAATTTGAACATACCGCCGAATTATAACTAATTTATTTCAATAATACAACTTCTGATTTATATTAAACACAACTAACAAAATATAGTAATTTATATAACACACCATAAAAAATTCAAATAACTCTTGCCGCTTCTTTCTGTCTTATTTATACCCATTATTATTTTCACACGTTCTCTGGAATACGCACGTCGCTTCGCGAATATTCGATGGATTTCGCGCGGTACTGAGTCATTCTACGTACATTCTATCAGACACAGGGCCGGCCTCATTACGTTATCAATAATTTTTTTGAATAAAATATATTTCCGGAAGAACCTGACGATGTCCGGCCCATATCAATATTTTCATAAATTTTCGAGTCTAGTGAAAGAACGAATTAGATCATATTTTGAAAAATATTGTTTTTTTTTTCAAAAATCAGTTTGGTTACTTACCAAATAGAAATACAAAATAAAAGCGATACTTTCAATACTGGAAAAAGTTTTAGAAGCTTTTGATGATAAAAAAATCCGTCTAGCACTGGACCTATCAAAGGCTTTCGATTGTGTGAACCATTAATATCTTAGGCAAAATTAGAATTTTACGGCTTTCGTGGAGATAATTTATTATTTTCTAAATACTACCCAAGAGATAGGTCTCAGATAGTTGTGTTACCTTCAAGGGATTCTTCTCAAACTATTTCTTTAAATATGGGAGTGCCACAAGGATCCATAGTGGGTCCAATTTTTTTCCTGATTTTTAAAACCGATTTACCAGCTAATGTTTGTGCAGAAATCTTTAGCTTTATATGCAGCGATGACGCTATAATAATCAATTTTGTCCAAGATATCGAAACTTTAAACTCTAAACGCGATGAATCTCTGAAGGAATCTAATACATGGTTTCAAGCAAAATACTTTAAAATTAATGAACATAATAGAGAAAATATAACTTTCAAATCATTGGCATTTTCAAACAGATCATTTAGCAAAAAATCTCAATAAAGTAGTTTTTCAAATATAAGAAAATTAACTCAGTTAACAACAATAGACACAGCTCTGTCATTTTACTACAGTAATGTTTATAGCCCGCTAAATTATGGTTTGATTTTATGCGGTACCTCAGAGTCTGCATGAATTTTTAAAATAAAGGAAAAAGTAGTAGTAGAGAACACTGTCGACCTATTTTTAAAAAGATGGAAATATTGACCTTACCCTAAATATATCTTCCTGGTCGAAGAAATCGTTTTTAAAAAGAAAAAATGTTTATTAAAAATTAAAGTTACAATTTGGATTATTTTACAAGTATAAAAACTGAACGAAAAATAACTAAGACCGACTAATTAAGACTAATGAATGATTCAAGAATTAAAACAAGAATGAATTCCTAACGCTAGAAACTACTTTTATATAATGCAATAAATTGATAACAAAAGTGCTTATTCTATATATTTAGCTGATATAATTCCTCCCCTCGAAGATTCTTCTTCCGATAGTTAGAGAGGAAGATGAACTTCTTGCAAGTCGAGGCTGGATATCTTCTGGGTGCATCTTTTTCTATTCTTCAATCTTCTATATATTATTAAAATAAGACTAATTATTAATATTAAATAAATTAAAATTGTCCATGAACTAGGTTTATGACTTATATTATTTTCAAAAACTGATTGATTTTTAATTATATTTTCTTTAATGCTTTGAAGATCATCTAAATCTATTGGTTGTAAATTAATTTTAAAATTTAAATTTTCGTTTGTTAAAATTTTCTCGTTCATCTCTGGAAATAGAATTGGTTGATTTTGGATACTAGTTGGTTCTTCATTCTTGATCGTCTCTTCTTTTGTTATTACTTGACAGGTTGTAGGAATCGTTACTAAAAATGATCCAATTAAATTGCGAATTTCTTCTTGCAATTGACATTTTAATTTAACGGTTGTTTCTTCTGGGAAAATTACAATCCATTGATTAGTGTCTTCTAATCTTTTGATAATTTGGTAGGATACGGTAATTGGAAATTGAACACAAGTGAAAGTGGTTTTTAAGTTCAACAACTGGACTTCGCAGGAACTATTTTTGTTAATTTCTCGAAGATTGATTGGTTCACATATATAGTTTTGAATAGACAATTTGATACAAGCGTTACTTAAAAATGCATAGTACATTTCATTATGTACGATATATCTATTTTCTGGTTTAATCGTCTTAAACTGACTTTCTCTTAAAATTGGTATAGGATAAAGATGATATAAATTTAATTCGTATGGAAGGGTTATTGGTACATGTAGTACATATGTTATTTTGTTATTTAGAATAAAACATGATATTTTAATAATTTTTTGAAATGTTATTAGATTATTTATAGTTAAATCAATAGGTATCTGATTTTTCCTCATTGTTTTAAATACATCTCGTAGAATTGTATGTAATTGTTTTAGAGTAATTATACTAGGATGTAGTATACCGATCTGAGCAAATGTTATGGAATTTTCAATATCTTGTATTATTGAGTTTAGTACTTCGTACATGTTAATTATTTCTATTAATGTATCTTTTAGAAAATTACTATATTCTAAATTAATTTCTTTTTGTACAAATTTTTCGATTGATATAAGTTTTTCGGATAATAATTCTTGATTATGATTTATTATTTTTATTGTTTTATTAAAATTATCAATTAAAGATAATGCCAATGAATTTTGTGTTTTTACTGTATTCTGTAATTTATTTTGATTAGTTTGAAGTTGTCTAATGAGGTTTTCGTAACGTTCTCCGTCATTAGCGTCTAAATTGCCAGATATTGCTTTAAAAATTGATCCTATTCCATTAATTAATCCTCTTTTAATCCTTTGTGGATGAGGTAATATCTCAGTTAATTTTATTTCTATTTTGTTTTCTAAAAACTTTAAAATTTTTAAATAATTTGCTGTATTTTTGACATAGTCTTTATTTTGTTGTATACTGTTAGTTAAATTGTCAGATTTTGTTTTTAGTCTATTAAATTCGTCTATTACATTAGTTAAGTCGTAATAATAAATTATTGAATGATAGTAGTCTGTTACTTTGACATTGCCAAGTTTTAATGGTAAAAGTCCAGGGTTGTCTTTAAGATTTTTCGTAGTTATAATATCCGAGAGTCCCATAATACCGGGTAATCTGAAATAATAAATTTAATTATCAAAGGAGTAAAGTCTTTTGAGAGGACGTTTTATATTACTCATATGTATTTTACCGTGTTTTGCTGTAGTTATCGTCTTACGTTTTCTGTTAACAGTTTTAATTGCAATAGGTTTTTGAAATTTATTAGCAGCTTTTTGTCGTTTTTTATTTTTAATATAGGCTGTTGGATAAGGTTCAAATATTTTGGGGTCTTCACGATTGTCATTAATTTTTTCAATATAGTCTTGTTTTTGGTTTTGTAATTTTTCATTTATTTGAGAATAAAGTAATTTTGATTTTTGTCTATGTTGATGTACGTAATCGTTTAATACTAATTTGTCCATGTCGATGTTAAAAGGTTCATTGTCTGTAATATGACCATTTACAATGTCAACTGGTTTTAATTTTGTCGCTGAGTGAATCGAATTATTATATGCTAATATGGCATACATCATTTTACTTTTTATGGGATTTTCCGAGAATCCTTGATTATTTAATAAACGTAAATGTTCGCCAATGGTTGAATGAAATCTTTCTACAATTCCGTTAGATTGAGGTTGATCTGGTGAACAAAAATGAATTTTTATTTTATGAAGTGCCAAAAGTTCTGTTACTACTGAATTTTTAAATTCAGTTCCATTATCTAATATTATTTTTCTAGGTATGCCGTGATGTGAAAAGAATTTTACTAATTTATCGGCTACTTCTGTACCGGTTACAGCATTTAAATAATATGCTTGGGCGTATTTTGAAAAACTATCTACTATTGTTAAAAATTTTGCTTTTTCAAAAGTAAAAGTGTCAATATGTATTAGTTCAAAGGGTTTCGTTGCCGTAGGGGTTATATTCATTTGAATTTTTACAGGGTGTCTATCATATTTACATTGTTGACAAATTTCACAATCGTTTATGTATGATTGTATGGATTTTTTCATGTTTGGCCAATAGTATTTATCTTTAATTCTATTTAAGGTTTCATCTATACCTCTGTGATTTGTTTTGCTTTCGTGATAATTTTTAATTGTTTCTAGTATGTCCGTTTTGTCAATTACGTCTATGAGTTTATTAGTACATCTTTTGAATTTAATTAAAGAGGATTTAAAATGTTTTTGTAAATAAATTGAGAATGTTTCATACAATTGTGGATCTTCAAAAAATAAATAATATTGTACGTCTGGGGCGATATATTCTTTTATAAAATTTACAATATCAGTTTCGGTTTCATTTTTTGAAATTTGAACATAAAATCTTTGTTTGTTGCCAAATAAAATTTTAATTTTTGGTTTGGCTGGGGAATGCAACACGGAGCTAATAATTATTTGATTTTTACCATGATTTACAGCACTTTCAACTATAGGAATACCTATTATTGGATTTTCGTCAGAGGAATGTATAGTATTATTGCTACTGGGTGTTTTTTGATTATTATCTACAGAATTATTTTCCTTTGCTTGTTCATCCACATTTATGGGATTATCTAAATTAACTATCATTGATAAGTCATCTAATTCAGATTGTCTTGGGTTTTCAGGATTTAATTCAGGAATGTAAGAAGTAGAAGGAATTGGAGTATTGAGTTCTCTGTGCGGAGAAGGATAATTAAAGGTAACGGGTTGCTGATAATTTTCTTCTTCATTTAAAATTTCATCTAAACTATTCCAAAATGAATCAGTTTCTTTAGTGTGAATTTCAACTCGTGATAAGGCATCTGCATTTGTGTTTGTTTTGCCCTTCCGATATATAATCTGATAGTCGTACTCTTCTAATTTAATTCTCCAGCGTAAAAGTTTTGAACTAGGGTCTTTTAGCGAAAAAAGCCATTGTAAAGGTTTGTGATCGGTTATTATATTAAATTTACGACCATAAATGTAAGGGCGAAAATATTTAACTGCCCAGACTATTGCCAATAATTCTTTTTCAATAGTAGAATAATTTTGTTCAGATGCGTTTAAAGTTCGTGAAGCGAATGCTATTGGTAGGTCTTGACCTATCGTACCTTGTGATAATATTGCGCCTAGAGCTACATTTGATGCGTCTGTCGTGACATTAAAAGTTTTAGAAAAGTCGGGATATTGAAGAATTGGTTCATTAATAAGGATTGTTTTACAAGTTTCAAAACATGTGACATATTCGTCATTTAATTCAATTTTGGCTCCTTTTTTTAAACATTTAGTTAAAGGTTTAGTTAGTTTTGCAAAATCTTTTATAAATCGTCTATAATAACCAAGTAAACCGAGGAAACCTTTAATCTGTTTCGTGGTTTTTGGTATAGGAAATTTTTGAATTGCTTTTATTTTGTCTGGGTTAGGTTTAACACCTTCGGGTGTCACTAAGTGCCCTAAATAAGCTACTTCTTTTCTAAGAAACTCTGATTTTTTTAATTGTACTTTAAAGTTAAATTCTCTTAATCTTTCGAATACTACTTTTAATTTTTCTATGTGCTCTTGAAGAGAGGTTGAGTATATAATGATGTCATCGAGATACACTAAACAGGTTTCGTCTTGAATACCTCTAAAAATATTATTTACTATTCTTTGAAAAGTTGCTGGTGCCCCCTTTAATCCGAATGGCATACGAAGAAATTCGTAGTGACCATTTTCCGTACTAAATGCCGTTTTTTCTATATCGTTTTCATCCATTTCAATTTGATGGTACCCACTAGCTAAATCTAAGGTTGAAAAATATTGGCATTTGCCTAATTTATCTAATAAGTCTGTTATGTTTGGTAATGGATATTTATCATCTATAGTTTTTTCATTAAGCTTACGATAATCTATAACAACTCTGTAGTGTTGTTCACCTAAATTATTTAATTTTTTTGGAATTACCCAAATATTCGATCGCCAAGGACTGTGACTATGTCTAATAATATTTGAATCTAGCATATTTTGAATTTGTTTATTAACTTCTTGTTTATATATAAATGGATACCTATAGGTTTTACAATAAACTGGTATATCATCAGTTGTCCTAATTCTATGTTTTATTTTATTTACAAAAGTTAAAGGTTCTCCTTCTTTATAAAAAATATCTTGATATTCTTTACATAAGTTTAAAATTTTATTTTTCTCTTCTTGATTCATGTGGTTTGTTCTAATTTGTGACAAATCTAATGGCGTATTATTCAATGATTCTATATTATTTATCTCAAAATTTTGAATATATTTTTCGTCAAATTTCTCTACTATAATAGGTTCTGAAAAATTTAAGGATACGTCACTGGTAGAATTATTTAGAATTGTTGTCAGTGCAAAACCATTTTTTGCAGTGGATAAGCATTCTGGTATTTCACAGTTTTGAATTTTTTGATAAGGAATAATAATGTCTCCATTTAGTATTGAAGTTTTTATCTTTACTAATTGCTGAGTTCTGGGTTTAATGCATACAATATTATTAAGATTATTAATTTGATAATAAGACAAAGGTATTTTTGTATGAGGCGTAATTAAATATCCTTCTTGAAAATTAATGCTGGCTTGTAATAATTTTAGATTATCTAATCCTATTAAGCCATTAAAAACATCGTGAAATTTAAATAAATAAAATTTTAATTTTTGAGGATTTGGAAGGTTAAATATTTTTGAAGCGTTAATATCTACTCTAAAGTCATGTGACGATTTTTGAAAAATTGTAGTGACTATAAATGGATCTTTTTTTATTTCATTTGAATAAAATTTATTAGCAATTTCAGGGTCAATAAATGATTTTGTTGCGCCTGAATCGATTAATAGTTTGAGATTATGTTCTGGAAAAATTATATAGGGTAGTTCACTAATACTTGTATTATTTAATGAAATAATTTTTGGATTTTGAGAATTAATTGGTTGTTCAAAATTTTGTTCCGAGGCTCTTACCGAAAATTTTGATTTCTATCATTATTTTCTAAAGTTTTGTTAGGACTAAAAATTTCTGTATTTTCATTTGTAAAATTAGCGTTTATTTTTCTATTTTGAAAATATTCATTATTATCAAAGGTTTGCATTTGAGAGTTAAAAAGCTCTTCTGAAATAAAATTGCGGTTACCATTAGGTTTAAAATAATTTGAAGGGTTTCTACTAATTTGTTGAGTATTTCTTGTGGAAACTGACATAGGTGTGGGATTTGGTAAATCATTTCTTTGATTGGGTTTAAATACATTATTATTATTATTATTATTATTATTTCTATAAGGGTGATTTTGTCCAAAAACCTGTGAATTAGTGGGATAATGTCGTTGTATTTGTCTTGGTTGTATTGGTATTGGTTGAGATGGAAAATTATTTTGTCTTTTAAAATAATCGTTAGGTGTAAAATTTCTATTTTGATTTTGTCGATAGTCAATATTATTATTATTTTGAAAATTATGTCGAAAATTGTTGTTGTTGTTGTTGTTAGATCTAAAATTAGATTGAAATTTTTGTTTTTGTGGTGCAGCATTTTGAAAATTTCTACTTGAATTTTGTAAATAACTAGCGTTTCCTTCTTGAGTAACAAATTGTAATGCTTCACTTAATGAGGTTGGTTTCATACATCTAATTGTTGTCCCTAAGGGTTCTTTTAGCCCTGATAAAAATGTTTTTAAAGCTAAATTTTGATATAGTTCTCTTTTAAGTGTTTTAGATGCGTCTGAATTTTCGTGAATGTTAATATAACTACACAAAAGATTTAAAATATGCAAACATCTGTCATAAAAATTTTGAGGTGATTCGTTAAAATTTTGTTTTAACATTACGAGATCCCTATTTAAACAAACTTCATCTCTTTGGTCTGAAAAATTTCTTGTTAATGTAGTTTTTAAATCATCCCAAGTATTACAGTTTTGAATATTAACCACAGTTTTGGCATTGTCTTTTAACTTTGAAATTATTGAATTTAGTAAATAAGTATTGAGAAAATTTCCAGGATTAGCTCTATCATAAAATTGTGTAAGTAAAGATTCACTTACAGTTAAAAATCTACTTAAATCATTTGGATTTCCATCGAATTCTGGTACACAATTAAAATATTCTGGTTTAAAAGCCATATTATTTGTTAACTTATTTATTTGTTGAATTAAAACTTCGTTATTTAAGGGTGAGTCAGTTGAAGAGTTTGAACTTAAATTTAAATTTTGTAAAATTGATTCTAAGTCTTCTATATTAATATCGGACATAAATCGTACTTACATTAATAAAGTAACTATTATCATTGTCTGCTTCTCTCTTAACTATAAGGACGACGCTGGATCGGCGATTTGTGTCTTCACCAGTACGTTGTTCTTGCAGATTTGGGCAATGGGTGTCCCAATTCTCAATTGATCACTGATAATCCAATTAACTTTCACTTTTTCTTTTAAACTGTTCACAATCCGGTTAATCGTAGATACGAAAATCGACTCGTTCGATACGGCTCGATCCCGAATTATATCCTACTGACTGCGCCAAATATATCTTCCTGGTCGAAGAAATCGTTTTTAAAAAGAAAAAATGTTTATTAAAAATTAAAGTTACAATTTGGATTATTTTACAAGTATAAAAACTGAACGAAAAATAACTAAGACCGACTAATTAAGACTAATGAATGATTCAAGAATTAAAACAAGAATGAATTCCTAACGCTAGAAACTACTTTTATATAATGCAATAAATTGATAACAAAAGTGCTTATTCTATATATTTAGCTGATATAATTCCCTCTATCTTTATATATTGATTTCTAAATTTTATTAAAGAAAATGATTTGCTTTACAAACGCAGATTTCCACGAATATGACACGAGACATAAAAACTGTATAAGTATTCCGTTACTATCGCTTAAAAAGAACACATCGGCTGGTTTATTGTCATGTGGCAATTAAAATGTATAATACTCCCGTACATTATAAAAATATTTCAAGAAAAAAATTTAAAGCCTCTGTAAAAAAATTCTAATTAAAGAAACTTTCTATGAATATTGGGATTTTTTTAATTATAAATTTTAGTATTGTATATAGTGATGTAATTTTATTCTCTCATTTTTTTATATCATTTTTTGTATTTGACAACCGAATGTATACAACTACATAGTTTGGGCAATACATTTATTTATACAATATGTCTCCACTAAGTTGGAACCATATGGAAATTTTTTTTATTATTAATTTTAGGAAAAAAAAAATTGTTCATAAAAAGTTCTGCATTGTTTAAAACTTGAAATACAAGTATCAATCAAATTTTTTGAGACGTATACAAGTTTTGTCAAAAAATATGAATTTTACTCAAGAGTACAGTAACTTTATTTTTGAGAATATTGACAATTGTTATTAAAAAAGTTGATCTTGATTAAAACTACGTTCAAATATTCAATTACATCCATTTACATTGAAAAATTAGGTTTTGTAATATTTACTAATTTTTATATTTTGAATGAACATTTATCTCTTGTGATTATGAAACACAGGATAAATATTTTCTAACAATTTTGCAATTTAAACACGTAATTAATGCATGATGTGTATTTATTTTGCAAATAAGAAAATACATACAAATACTAAGTTGTGTAAATAACAGAATATTAATACTAGAGTTAAATAGAAATGTATTTTTAACTCATTCTACTACTAATGCCTCGACATATCCACCCTCTCGTTTAAAACATTTAATCGTTCTATTGGCAAATTCACGTAATACATTTCGTATCAGAGAGAAATTTCCTAGAATGCTTGTAAAATCATCCTTTCTTGAAACGGCCCATTGTGGTAATTTTTTTGTTTCAAGTTACCTCATAAGAAGAAATCAAGGGGGTTAAGTCAGGCGATATAGCAGGCCAAAAAAGATCAGAATATCTGTGAATAACTTTCCCATGGATCATATTTTTAAGATATTCCCTAACATTTAACGTACTGTGACATGTGCTAATAGGGAGACATAATAAAAATAACAAAATATGTTTTTTCATGGCAGATCAATAATATTGGATATCTGACAATAGTTTTTAATTATGATCAACTTACTTATTTACTCTCAAACAAAATTCATGTTTTTTGACAAACCTTGTATACGGCTCAAAAATTTGATATGTGATGGTTGTATTTCAAGTTTTATATAAATGCATAACTTTTTTTCCTCAAAATAATAATAAAAAAGTTTTCCATATGGTTCCAACTTTATAGTGAGACATATTTTACATTTATTCGTATGGTCCCAATTAAATATCCAATGAATGCCTCTAAATCTATAAATTTTAAATTCATACTTTTCTTGTTACCTCCAATTTTACCATGTTGCTTTTAGCTGGCTTTTCTTTGTTGTTAATATAATCATTTCATTAGATTTTCTGTTTAGTAGTCTCATTGTATAAATAAATCAAGGTTATCGTATATCGAATTAAATACTTGAATAAACCCGGTTATTCTAGATGTGGGATTATATCAATTGTACAGTAGTATTAAAAGATAATCTGCGTTCGATTTCGATTATTTTAAACTAATTTTAAATTTATTTCGTTATTTTTCGTACTTTCCCTGTGGTCCCTAATACATTTCAATTTGCGCCTCGTGCCTTGAACTATTATTGTCCACTTCCTTCCTAAAAGTAGATCCAAAGATACCATATTATATTTTTTGGACCCAATTAATTAGCAATAGACCAGCAGAATAATTTTTTGTAATTATTATTATTATTTGGTGTAATTTTAGAAAATATCAAACAAATAAAGATGATAAAACAAAATTATTCAAATAATTTCTACAAAAATGCATATTTATTAATTGATTACCATTATTTTTCTGTTTTTAATTTTTTTTATTTAATAATTACGACTATTTGTCATATTTATTCATTTTTCATATTAATAATTTATTTTAAATAAGGCAAAACAGTTTGTGCAGTTAATCCACACCCAACTAAATCGTCGCGCAGATACTAGAACTATTCTACACACTTTCGACGCTGATCGAAGAACATTCGAGAACGTTCGAGTCGATTTTGCCATTCGTATAAAAGCGGTTTCGACTGGCGGGACTTCAGTTAATTCAAATCAAGCGAACAGTAAAAGTTAAAGAGAAATATAAACTCGTACATTGTTTAAATATTGTGAAAAGTTTCTATATAAAAAGTTTAAAATGGTGAAAACTCCAGCAGTCGGTATTGATTTGGGAACCACATATTCCTGTGTGGGTGTGTGGCAACATGGAAAAGTGGAAATCATTGCCAATGACCAAGGTAATCGAACAACACCAAGTTACGTTGCTTTCACTGATACTGAACGTCTACTTGGAGATGCTGCTAAGAATCAAGTTGCGATGAATCCGAGCAATACTGTTTTCGATGCTAAACGCCTTATTGGTAGAAAATATGATGATCCAAAAATCCAACAAGATATGAAGCACTGGCCGTTTAAGGTAAATAATGACTGTGGCAAACCAAAAATTCAAGTAGAATACAAAGGTGAAACTAAAGTATTTTCACCAGAAGAAATAAGTTCCATGGTTCTCATAAAAATGAAAGAAACTGCAGAGGCATATCTTGGTACACCCATAAAAGATGCAGTTATCACAGTTCCAGCTTACTTCAATGATTCTCAGAGACAGGCCACCAAAGACGCTGGTGCTATTGCTGGTATTAATGTTTTGAGAATTATTAATGAACCTACAGCTGCTGCTTTAGCCTATGGATTAGACAAGAATCTTAAAGGCGAAAGAAATGTCCTTATCTTTGATTTGGGTGGTGGTACTTTTGATGTTTCAATTCTTACCATCGACGAAGGATCCCTCTTTGAAGTTAAAGCCACAGCTGGTGACACTCATCTTGGAGGAGAAGATTTTGATAACAGACTAGTCACACATTTTGCTGAAGAATTTAAAAGAAAATTCAAAAAAGATTTACGAAGTAACCCAAGAGCGTTGCGAAGACTCAGAACAGCTGCAGAGAGAGCGAAGCGCACCCTGTCTTCGAGTACTGAAGCCACCATTGAAATTGATGCACTTTACGAAGGTACTGACTTTTACACCAAAGTCAGTCGAGCTAGGTTTGAAGAACTTTGCTCAGAATTATTTAGAGGAACCTTAGAACCAGTTGAAAAAGCACTTAAAGATGCCAAGATGGACAAAGGCCAAATCCATGATATTGTCTTGGTAGGAGGATCTACTCGCATTCCAAAAATACAATCATTGTTACAGAACTTATTCAATGGTAAAGCCCTTAATCTCTCGATCAATCCAGATGAAGCGGTAGCTTATGGAGCTGCAGTGCAGGCTGCTGTTCTTAGTGGCGATACCGATTCAAAGATCCAAGATGTTCTATTAGTTGATGTAACTCCACTTTCATTGGGAATTGAAACTGCCGGAGGAGTAATGACAAAAATCGTTGAAAGAAATGCCAGAATTCCTTGCAAACAAACGCAGACCTTTACTACTTTTGCTGATAACCAACCTGCCGTCAGTGTTCAAGTTTTCGAAGGTGAAAGAGCTATGACCAAAGATAATAATCTCCTGGGAAACTTTGATTTGACTGGTATTCCACCAGCTCCACGTGGCGTTCCAAAAATAGAAGTTACATTTGATTTGGATGCTAATGGTATATTGAACGTATCTGCCAAAGATACAAGTTCTGGTAATTCCAAAAATATAACTATTAAGAATGATAAAGGTAGACTATCTCAAAAGGATATAGATAAAATGGTATCTGATGCTGAAATGTATAAAGAAGAAGATGAACGGCAAAGGGAGAAGATCGTTGCAAGAAATCAATTTGAAGCTTATATATTCCAAATTAAACAGGCTCTACAAGACTGCGGAGATAAAATATCTTCCGATGATAAGGCCGTAGTAGAAGGTGAATGCGAAAAGTGCTTGAAATGGTTGGATAGTAACACTTTGGCTGAGAAAGATGAATATGAAGATAAACAGAAACAGTTAACAGCAGTTTGTAGTCCAATAATGGCCAAATTATATCAAGGTAGTCAAAATGGAGGAATGCCAGGAAGTTGTGGACAACAAGCCGGTGGATTTGGTGGCAGGCAAGGGGGACCTACTATCGAAGAAGTCGATTAAATGAAAATATTCATCTTAAATAGTTATTTAAAAAAATGTGATAATTAAGATTAGGTTGTATATATGTATTTATTTTTTTGTATCAATAAATTGTTATTTTGTTAAAATTTGTTTTGATTTCAAGGCATAATTATAACGTTTTATTGGCTTTTTTACAAAATTTGCAAACAATAAGTATCAAAGATTTATTAAGTGTCGAAGTTACTAATTGATAACAAAAATTACTACTCGGATATGAAATAAAACACCTTTAAAAATTATATATTTTTTAATACTTGTTAAACACAATTAAATGATGGGTTTACAGTCGTAGTATAAAACACATAAAAAAAATTCTTAAAAATAATTGTGTTTCTATTCGAAGGCACTTGTATTTAGGGTTTTTAAAAAAGTGAATTAACAAACTGCCAAAGCTGCAATAATTAAAATATAGAAATAGACAGATGATTTGAAAAATTAAAAATTAATTTAATTTCTACCTTAATTTGTAATAAATAAGTCGTTTTATTATCATCACTTTATCGTATTAACCGAGTACGATAAATATTAAAATTCGTAATATATTTAAAAAAATAGTAAAGAGCAATGACCATGTGGTATAGAAATGAATGAACACTGAAACGTGAAATGATCATAATATTAAAAGTGGTAAACATATCCAAAGATAAATTAGCAAGGTTCAGGTGAAGTACAAGTCCAATACAAAAAAAAATATTAAAAAAAGTTGCACAAATGATATGAATTTTATAATAAAAATTCTTTAAACTCGCAGTATCTGAAAAATGTGATAATTAAGATTAGGTTGTATATATGTATTTATTTTTTTGTATCAATAAATTGTTATTTTGTTAAAATTCGTTTTGATTTCAAGGCATAATTATAACGTTTTATTGGCTTTTTTACAAAATTTGCAAACAATAAGTATCAAAGATTCATTAAGTGTCGAATGCCATAAAGTTACTAATTAATAACAAAATTACTACTCGGATATGAAATAAAACACCTTTAAAAATTATATATTTTTACCTCTGGCCCTTCAGATAATAGAGGTATAGGAATCATGCTAAAAATTGGGTAGTGAGTTTTCAATGGATAAACACACGTTTTACGGTCCCTAGAATACGATTTTAATATTTTCGCGATGATGTCTGTGTGTGTGTGTGTGTGTGTGTGTGTGTGTGTGTGTGTGTGTGTTAGTGTGTGTGTGTGTGTTAGTGTGTGTGTGTGTGTTTGGATGGATGTTGCTGAATAAAAAAATTTGAAATTTTGCACACAGGATTCTGATGCCCTAGATTAGATCTGATTAGATTTTGGTGCAAATCGCACAACCGGAAGTGGCAGTTGCTATGGGTGATGACGCCATTATTGTACAAAACGGCAATAAAGTTTTACACATATATTTTGTATACCCTATAGTTTATTTTCATCGCATTAAAATTTTCGAAACTTTTGCCATTGTTGCCAGATTTACAAAAAAATAATTTTTTTTCATACTTTTTTGTGTCAACCTGTAAATTTTTGATTCAAAAATGGCGAGAGGTCATGTGCAGGCCACATCAGATTTTTTAATACTTGTTAACACAATTTAATGATGGGTTTACAGTCTTAAAACACATAAAAAATTTCTTAAAAATAATTGTGTTTCTATTCGAAGGCACTTGTATACAGGGTTTTTCAAAAAGTGAATTAACGAACTGTCAGAGCTCCAATAATTAAAATATAGAAATAGATGATTAGAAAAATTAAAAATTAATTTAATTTCTACCTTAATTTGTGATAAATAAGTCGTTTTATTATCATCACTTATCGTATTACCCAAGTGAGTACGATATTTTTTAGCTATTTAACTACTTTGAAGTAAATAGTGCTTCAAATATTAAAATTCGTAATATATTTAAAAAAATCGGCTGTGTCACCCCAGGACTTTCCCGGCTCGACCGTAGAGAATATGCTATTTATTATTATTATTTTAATTACAAAATACTAAGCATTACATTGATTTATGGAACACATTAAAAATAGCGAGCTGATGGTGAATTAATATTTCAATGTTGGTAATAACATAAGCTGCGCATGCGCACGTTATATGTCATACTGCTACAATTAGGATCTCCTAAAATCATGTGTGAAAACTATTGGGAATTCGGGAAAAATTTTCATAGAATAGTTGTAGGGAATTTTAAATGTGTATTTTTCTCGCCATCTAGCGGCGAAAATTTGAGGAATTCGATAAAAGTTAAACATAAAAGTTAAAGAAAATTTGATGCTTTATAATTTTGCACAAAAAAATTTTGCACTAAATACATTGTTTGTCCTCAAAATCAAGAAAATCTAGAGAAAACATACATGCACATTTTTTACGCGCCCTCTAGTGACGCAACTATTGGAAATTTAGGAAAAGGCTTCAGACAAAAATTGTAGGTAATTTTATGTTCTAAAACTTTGACTACAATATTTTGCACTAAAATGAATTGTTTGTCCTTAAAATTTAAATAAAGCGAAAAATTGTTACATGTATATTTAACCAATGTCGGTCTTGAGGACCCTCCACTGTACCAATTTAAACCAAAAACTAATGGTCGCATTCTAGGCACATACTGACCCTCCATACCAAATTTCAGCTTGATTGGTCAAACGGTTCGGCAGTTATCGTGGAAGATTACACACAGACAGACCATACGCTGGAAATGGTCTCAATCTTCTTGGGGGACCTCAAAATGGATATTTCCATCGATATCTCAAATTTTTTTTTTGCTCGTTCACCTTACTTTCCCTTTGATGGGTCCGGGAAAGTAATATAGTAAAGAGCAATGATTTATGTGGTATAGAAAGAGAAATGAATGAACACTGAAACGTGAAATGATCATAATATTAAAAGTGGTAAACATATCCAGAGATAAATTAGCAGGATTCAGGTGAAGTACAAGTTCATTAACACAAAAAACAAAATTAAAATAGTTACAGAAATTATGTGAATTTTATAATAAAAACTCGTAAAATCTGAAAAAATTATCCACTATAATTATTATAAAAATTAAAAAATGACTTTAAATTTGTGGAAACTTATAAAATTTTCAAGTGAAGTCTAGAATTTGGTTTCAATAATAAGTTTATAGAATCCTCGAACTACTCAGCAAAATTTCAGATATTTTTAAGATATCCAAGTAGCTTAACAAGCTATAGGTGAAAATTTCAAGTCGTTGCGATTTCGAACGGTTGTAGTTGACTTCGGTCACTAAAAATAGAGCTAATTTGACCAAAATTCGAAACTGTTCTCGAGTTATCGCTGGAACAGACAAATGGACGGACAGATGGACATTGTAAAGTCAATATGTAGCTGAGCTTCTTAAAAAATTTGCACAGTAATCGACAGGTTAGTCAGAAGCAGCAAATTATGATTATGATTCGTCTTTGGATATAGAATCTAAATAAAGAACACAGGATAAGGGGTAATACCACATCAAAAATTTAGTGATCTGGCGTTTAAAAAGTTATATTTTAATAAAATCAAAGAGTGCTGAAATGAGTACTAATGAATGAATTTTTGTATCATAACTGCAAATATGAATATTTTAATAATATCTACCGAAAACTTTGATGAAAAAATGTTACAAAGAAAATATCTACAACAAAGCAGTGCTCGTACTTCAAATTAATAAAATAATAATAATTTCGTTAAATCTGATGCTAATTTCATACAAATTTTATGTAGTTTTAGGAAATTCATCATGTAAATTTAATTTTGAAATGTTATTGCCATTTTACTAAAACAGTTAAAATGACTGATTAATTTTCACAATAAGTAACCTTATGTCTAAAACGAATTTTCAAGGTTTCAAACTCCAAAATTCGTTTTTCTCTCATACTCTTCAAATACAAAAATGATTAATTGAAAAACCCTACACAAAATAAATCGTTTACTTTAAAAATTATTCCAAGTAGATGGTAACCACCACAAATAAGTGTAATCCAATTAGGTTTCTTTTCTTGTATATATCAAAAGTAATATCTTATACATAAAAAAATCTATTTACAAAATCGATATAAAATCTAGATATTTCATTATAAAAATATGTAAGTATACACATATATAAGATCTGGTCATCGAAAAGATAAATTGTACAATGTGTAAAGTTTTCTTTAGAATTTGCAACTCAAAAAATAGTTTTTAAAGTAATAATCAAGTACCGGCTTCGAATTCCCGATACCCTTAAGTACCCGTGAAGATAACGTCCACCCAAATTTGCATCGCTTCCGGTGAAGGCGCCATCAAATAGTAGAGACGTTCGTGGGTCTTTACTATAAAAGTTAGTTGCGAATTTGGAGACTTCACGCTGTTTAAATGATCCAAATAAACCTCTTCTATTGCCTGCAAACATTATTTATTTTAATAATCTATAAATAAAAAAATAATAAAAATTCTGCATCATAATCATGAAACAAGATTGTAAAATTTTAGGGGAATTAAAAAATAATATAATAATGTTGAATTTTACAAAATTTGAGTCATGATTATGTTTTTTACGTGATGGAGGACTTTTAACAAGAATAATTTGTTTTGTGAAAACTTTTTATTCCATTTGTATACAAATGTGACTGTGATTTTAGAATAAATTAATAACAGTCTGGTTTGTTTTTTAGTTTTTATTCGATATTAGTGATTTTCTGTCTAAATTTATTAAATTGTAATGATATTTTGTAAAATATAAATTTATTTTTACCTGAAAGTATGCTCGCTCCACCTCTGGGTTTTTTCTCACTCTTATCTAAACAATAAGCAAAGGTGTGCTTATTCCTATCGAACACAAACCATCTTCTGGACCATCCATTTAATTTTGAGCCTTTTTATTTATGAAGGTATCCTCTACATATACTAGAGTTTATGATGATGTGAGGACACAATACGACTTGGTGACCTTAAAAAAATATTTTTGAACGTTACTTTTAGGCATTAACAAAAATAAGAATAAAAGAGTAAAGTAAATCAATAATTGTTGTTTTTTACATTCTTAAAATATATTAATAAGTGTGACTTCTTTCCAAAAATCATAATCAGCGATTTTTAAGCTGCTACACATCAAACAATTTGCAAAATGTTTAATGAAACTAAAATTAAAGGTTGCCACTTTCACTTAGGTAAAAGATAGGTATAAAAATCAATAATTAAGCAGAAAGACGTTGAAGATGGTTTTGCTATAGATAACGTTCTAATTCAACCAAAAGATAAAAAGGTAGTTTAAATTTTGTGATAATTCAGTTGAAAATTATATGGATGAAACGTCTACATTTTCTCTACAATTTGGACTCAAAACTATGTTAAAAAAGACAACAAATAGATGCAATCTTTTTTTACATGCACATCAAAATTTTAACCAAAGTATAAAATATTAATCTAGATTTTTAACTAGAATAAACTTGAATTATTAATAACATCGTAAGTAAACTATTGATAGACAATATAGACCCCGCTGAGAAACATTCTGCGTGAAAAATCCGCTGAGCTCTATTTATCGATTGGAATGTCTTTGTGAGACTCTAAGGTAAGAAGAACTGAAGGTTGTCAGACGAAGAAATGGTCGGGTTTATTTTAAAATATCTAAATTTTAATCAATAATGACGTTTTCTCATACCAGTATTTCGTTAAAAGAATTGACGTCATATTCTATAGATATGATGACGTTTTTATTAAATACGTTGAGTCGCAATTACTATCGATAGGAACGAAACCACAGCAAATTGTAATATCAAACAAAATCCCAACCGACTGCAAAGATTTTTTTCTTGTTCTCAAAATAAATTGTTCAATTCCTTTTTTTAAATCAATGCTGAAACAAAACCTGTTCATGAAGATCCCACTAAATGTTTCAAGCTCCAAGGTGATGGCTTATCTAAAGCGCTATACTTGATGTATGACTACCTAGAAACAGATTGTAGAATGTTTAGCCATATTTTTCATGCTGTTCGTGGAGGGATTGAAAAAGTAATTATAAATACTACAGACATTGTATATAGACGTATATATACAATGCTACGGGAATTGATATTTTTGTGCTTAGCATTCGCTTTTAGCATAGACAAAACGAACATTTGTTGTCGAGGTATCTGGTTTAAAGGATCTTGTAAAAAAGGAAACCGTATACCAGCTGAATCACTTTGCCAAAAAAATTTTATGTATCTGTGTTATATGCTCCTAACAGGCTTTTGGTACTAACTCAGAAACTCCGATGCATTTTAACAACATTCAAGAAGTTTGCACTTATTTATTTGCCAAAAAACAAATATCGACAGCTCGTTTCTAATTAAGTCATTTACACTTCTGTTGCTTTGCAGTTACATGGCTTAAGAGCTACAGCCCAACATATTTGTGGAAAAAATCTTCCCATCCAATATATGAGCCTCTGGGCTTTTTCCTATGAACGACTAGATTGACTACTGCATCTTATGCAAATGACAAAACAGCCTTTACCAAAATTTTTAATTATGTCATGTAAATGTAATGCTGATTGCAGAACTATGTCGTGTAGTTGCAAAGAAGCAACATTAATTGTATTTCTCTCTGCAAATACTTCTCTAATCATTATCGAAACTTACCTACATTAATTGTCAGGAACAAAGTATTTTTTAAATCAACAGTGGTGGGATCTAAAATTCCCTCTTACAGGGCCGAAAAAAAATTGGAGCACAATTCCACCTGGAAACCTTCAAGATATCATTCTTGATTTCTTGAAGTATTTCTAAACGTGAATCATCAATCAGAATAAGCTCAACGATCTATAAATTTTTAAGCCATACTATTTTCATAATTTTCTTGTTATCTCCAATTTTACTATATGTTGCTTTTAGCTTTTCTTTTTTTTAAATGTAATCATTTTCTGTTTACTAGTCTCATTGTATAAATAAATCAAGGTTATGTTATATGGAATAAATACTTGAATAATCCCAGTTATTCTAGATGTGGGATTATATCAATTGTACAGTAGTATTAAAAGATAATCTGCGTTCGATTTTGATTATTTTAAACCAATTTGAAATTTATTTCGTTATTTTTCGTACTTTCCCTGTGGTCCCTAATACATTTCAATTTGCGTCTCGTGCCTTGAACTATTATTGTCCACTTCCTTCCTAAAAGTATTTGGTGTCATTTTAGTAAATAGTATCAAACAAAGCTGATAAAACAAAATAATTTAAAATTAATTAAATAATATCTACAAATACGCATATTAATTAATTACTATTATTTTTGTTTTTAATTTAATAATTTATTTTAAATGAGGCAAAATAGTTTGTGCAGTTAATCCACACCCAACTAAATCGTCGCGCAGATACTAGAACTATTCTACACACTTTCGACGCTGGTCGAAGAACATTCGAGAACGTTCGCGTCGATTTTGCCATTCATATAAAAGCGGTTTCGACTGGCGGGACTTCAGTTAATTCAAATCAAGCGAACAGTAAAAGTTAGAGAAATATAAACTCGTAGATTGTTTAAATATTGTGAAAAGTTTCTATATAAAAAGTTAAAAATGGTGAAAACTCCAGCAGTCGGTATTGATTTGGGAACCACATATTCCTGTGTGGGTGTGTGGCAACATGGAAAAGTGGAAATCATTGCCAATGACCAAGGTAATCGAACAACACCAAGTTACGTTGCTTTCACTGATACTGAACGTCTACTTGGAGATGCTGCTAAGAATCAAGTTGCGATGAATCCGAGCAATACTGTTTTCGATGCTAAACGCCTTATTGGTAGAAAATATGATGATCCAAAAATCCAACAAGATATGAAGCACTGGCCGTTTAAGGTAAATAATGACTGTGGCAAACCAAAAATTCAAGTAGAATACAAAGGTGAAACTAAAGTATTTTCACCAGAAGAAATAAGTTCCATGGTTCTCATAAAAATGAAAGAAACTGCAGAAGCATATCTTGGTACACCCATAAAAGATGCAGTTATCACAGTTCCAGCTTACTTCAATGATTCTCAGAGACAGGCCACCAAAGACGCTGGTGCTATTGCTGGTATTAATGTTTTGAGAATTATTAATGAACCTACAGCTGCTGCTTTAGCCTATGGATTAGACAAGAATCTTAAAGGCGAAAGAAATGTCCTTATCTTTGATTTGGGTGGTGGTACTTTTGATGTTTCAATTCTTACCATCGACGAAGGATCCCTCTTTGAAGTTAAAGCCACAGCTGGTGACACTCATCTTGGAGGAGAAGATTTTGATAACAGACTAGTCACACATTTTGCTGAAGAATTTAAAAGAAAATTCAAAAAAGATTTACGAAGTAACCCAAGAGCGTTGCGAAGACTCAGAACAGCTGCAGAGAGAGCGAAGCGCACGCTGTCTTCGAGTACTGAAGCCACCATTGAAATTGATGCACTTTACGAAGGTACTGACTTTTACACCAAAGTCAGTCGAGCTAGGTTTGAAGAACTTTGCTCAGATTTATTTAGAGGAACCTTAGAACCAGTTGAAAAAGCACTTAAAGATGCCAAGATGGACAAAGGCCAAATCCATGATATTGTCTTGGTAGGAGGATCTACTCGCATTCCAAAAATACAATCATTGTTACAGAACTTATTCAATGGTAAAGCCCTTAATCTCTCGATCAATCCAGATGAAGCGGTAGCTTATGGAGCTGCAGTGCAGGCTGCTGTTCTTAGTGGCGATACCGATTCAAAGATCCAAGATGTTCTATTAGTTGATGTAACTCCACTTTCATTGGGAATTGAAACTGCCGGAGGAGTAATGACAAAAATCGTTGAAAGAAATGCCAGAATTCCTTGCAAACAAACGCAGACCTTTACTACTTTTGCTGATAACCAACCTGCCGTCAGTGTTCAAGTTTTCGAAGGTGAAAGAGCTATGACCAAAGATAATAATCTCCTGGGAAACTTTGATTTGACTGGTATTCCACCAGCTCCACGTGGCGTTCCAAAAATAGAAGTTACATTTGATTTGGATGCTAATGGTATATTGAACGTATCTGCCAAAGATACAAGTTCTGGTAATTCCAAAAATATAACTATTAAGAATGACAAAGGTAGACTATCTCAAAAGGATATAGATAAAATGGTATCTGATGCTGAAAGGTATAAAGAAGAAGATGAACGGCAAAGGGAGAAGATCGTTGCAAGAAATCAATTTGAAGCTTATATATTCCAAATTAAACAGGCTCTACAAGACTGCGGAGATAAAATATCTTCCGATGATAAAGCCGTAGTAGAAGGTGAATGCGAAAAGTGCTTGAAATGGTTGGATAGTAACACTTTGGCTGAGAAAGATGAATATGAAGATAAACAGAAACAATTAACAGCAGTTTGTAGTCCAATAATGGCCAAATTATATCAAGGTAGTCAAAATGGAGGAATGCCAGGAAGTTGTGGACAACAAGCCGGTGGATTTGGAGGAAGGCAAGGGGGACCTACTATCGAAGAAGTCGATTAAATGAAAATATTCATCTTAAATAGTTATTTAAAAAAATGTGATAATTAAGATTAGGATGTATATATGTATTTATTTTTTGTATCAATAAATTGTTATTTTGTTAAAATTTGTTTTGATTTCAAGTCGAAATTATGTTTTATGGGCTTTTTTACAAATTTTGCAAACAATAAGTATCAAAATAACAAAAATTACTACTCAGATATGAAATAAAACACCTTTAAAAATTATATATTTTTTAATACTTGTTAACACAATTAAATGATGGGTTTACAGTCTTAGTATAAAACACATGAAAAAGTTTCTTAAAAATAATTGTGTTTCTATTCGAAGGCACTTGTATACAGGGTTTTTCAAAAAGTAAATTAACAAACTGTCAGAGCTCCAATAATTAAAATATAGAAATGGATGATGAGAAAAATTAAAATTAATTTAATGTCTACCTTAATTTGTAATAAATAAGTCGTTTTATTATCATCACTTATCGTATTACCCAAGTGAGTACGATATTTTTTAACCATTTAACTACTTTGAAGTAAAACGTGCTTCATATATTAAAATTCGTAATATATTTAAAAATATAGTAAAGAGCAATGATTTATGTGGTATAAAAAAATTATATCGAATCGACGATTATTATAAAAATTAAAAAATGCATTTAAAAATGACTTCAATTTGTGGAAACTTATAAAATTTTCAAGTGAAGTCCAGAATGTGGTTTCAATGATAAGTTTATAGAATCCTCGAACTACTCAGCAAAAGTAGCTCAACAAGCCATTGGTGAAAATTTCGTCGTTGCGATTTTGAACGGTTGTAGTTGACTTCGGTCACCAAAAATAGGTGACCAAAATTCGAAACTGTTCTCGAGTTATCGCTGGGACAGACAAATGGACGGACAGATGGACACAAGTTAATAAGTAGCTGAGCTTCTTAATAATTTGCACAGTAATTGACAGGTTAGTCAGAAGCAGCAAATTATGTTAGTCGGTAGATTAATTCTTCTTTGGATATAGAATATAAATAAAGAACAAAGGAAAATGGATAATACCATAACATCAACAAATTTAATGATCTGGTATTTTTGTATCATAATTGCAAATATGAATATTTTAATGGATCAAAAATGATCAAAAAATGTTCTCAAGAAAATATCTACAACAAAGCAGTGCTCGTACTTCAAATTAATAAAAAAATAATAATTTCGTAAAATTGATGGCTAATTTCATACAAATTTTATTTAGTTTTAGGAAATTCACCATGTAAATTTAATTTTGAAATGTTATTGCCATTTTACTAAAACAGTTATGACTGATTAATTTTCATAATAACGAATCTATGTCCAAAACGAATTCTCAAGGTTTCAAACTCAAAAATTCGTTTTTCTCTTATACTCCTCAAATACAAAAATGATAAATTGAAAAACCCTACACAAAAAAATCGCTTACTTTAAAAATTATTCCAAGTAGATGGTAACCACCACAAATAAATGTAATCCAATTGGGTTTCTTTCCTTGTATATATCAAAATTAATTTCTTATACATAAAAAAATCTATTTACAAAATCGATATAAAAACTAGATATTTCATTATAAAAATATGTAAGTATACACATATATAAGATCTGGTCGTCGAAAAGATAAATTGTACAATATGTAAATTTTTCTTTAGAATTTGCACCTCAAAAAATATTTTTTAAAGTAATAATCAAGTACCGGCTTCGAATTCCCGATACCCTTCAGCACCCGTGAAGATAACGTCCACCCAAATTCGCATCGCTTCTGGTGAAGGCGCCATCAAATAGTAGAGACGTTCGTGGGTCTTTACTATAAAAGTTAGTTGCGGATTTGGAGACTTCACGCTGTTTAAATGGTCCAAATAAACCTCTTCTATTGCCTGCAAACATTATTTATTTTAATAATCTATAAATAAAAAAATAATAAAAACTCTGCATCATAATCAAGAAACAAGATTGTAAAATTTTAGGGGAATTAAAAAATAATATAATAATGTTGAATTTTACAAAATTTGAGTCATGATTATGTTTTTTACGTGATGGAGGACTTTTAACAAGAATAATATGTTTTGTAAAAACTTTTTTTTCCATTTGTATACAAATGTGACTGTGATTTTAGAATAAATTAATAACAGTGTGTTTTTTTTAGTTTTTATTCGATATTAGTCATTTTCTGTCTAAATTTATTAAATTGTAATGATATTTTGTAAAATATCAAATTATTTTTACCTGAAAGTATGCTCCACCTCTGGGTTTTTTCTCACTCTTATCTAAATAATAGGCGAAGGTGTGCTTATTCCTATCGAACACAAACCATCTTCTGGACCATCCATTTAATTTTGAGCCTTTTTTATGAAGGTATCCTCTACATATACTAGAGTTTATGATGACGTGGGGACACAACACGACTTGGTGACCTTAAAAAAATATATTTGAACGTTACTTTTAAACATTAACAACAATAAGAATAAAAGAGTAAATTAAATCAATAATCGCATTTGTATTAAATAACATTTACAAAAGGTTACATATTTTGATCAAATGTACATGACCAAACAAAATACCGATTTCACTTTTTTACCGACACAAGAGGGATTTAATTTTATATTACTGCACATGTTTAACACAACTTATTACTGAAAGGAAAAACTTTATTACAATACAATTACATTTTTATATTTATAAACCTTACGTAAACGTTTAGCTCTAACTTGCTTAGTCAGAATTACTAACTTCGGTTGAATATTCTGACGAGATGGCATATTTTGATTGGCTAAAAATATGTGGAACGATTTCTATCAAGTAGTTTTGTAAGTCAATCGACTTTTTACTGCAAGAATTTAGAAATAATATTTGAGAACGAAAGAAATAATAGTGTCTTTAAATTTAATATTGGATTGTTTATAGATGGCATTCCAGTGATATGGGAAATTATATTTTTATGTTAACACATGAAACCAAGATTTAGAAATAAAATTGAAATATATTAAAATGTGGGATTTAGTTTTGAATGTTATTTCAGGTTAAATTGAATAAAATTAACCAATTTATATATTGGAAGTAAACTTAACATTACCGCTTTAAATTCCTTTCCTTTTTTTCCTGATATTCCAGGTGATGTCAAACCCTGTTGATTCAAATTCATCCATTTTTAACATTTCAAATTTTCTTATATAATGTGACTGAGAAATTTGTGACTTTGCTGATTTATGCTTTTAAAAATGTTGTTGACAAATTTACCTGCAGATTCGATATGTTGTCTCAAGTCCAAGTCAGATCCTCTAATCGGCAGATACCTAGTCAAAGGTCGTTGTTTGTCACTTATCGGTTTTCTTTTCCTGTTTAAAGTTCCAACTTCTAAACTCATTTCACTAGTTTCTGAAAGCGGCCTTGGAGATTCAGCGTTCTCCGATTCTCCTCGCGACTGTAACGGAAACAAAAAATATAGCAATAAATTATATTGTTACATACATCAGTTTTTTATCATTATATAGCCGATATAAATATTTGCTATTAAAATAAAAATTATTGTTTTTAATCCATAAATCAATATTTAAACTGTCACCTGGGAAAATTATATTCTAGAAAAGAAAGTTATGAGAATAAATGTTGATAAAAGATTATTTATAATATTAAAATTGTTAAAGAATAGCATAGGTTTATTAATATTAAATTACCAAGTTTTTATCTTCATCGAAGTGTTTTGGGATGGAAATTAATAAGATGTAACAATTCATTTGTCAAGTCCCGTGGGTGATAGAAAAAACGGGAATTCAGTGCTGAGGTATATTTTAACACTTCCACTATTATGCTTTTTTGTAATTAATACTAAATACAATTTTTGTATTTTTGAAGCATTTTAATAACAATTTTGTAGCATTTTAAAAACAAATTATAACGATGAATAGTTTTATTAAGAAGTATGCCAAAAATTAACCATGATATACATTGTCATATATTTTGATAACAAAACCCACATTTTAAATGAGTCAAAATTGAAAATACAGCAATGACAGTAGTAAAAATTAATTTTACCAAACAAATTACCTCATTTGTATATTTCAGAGAAAATTAGTGAATGGAAACAGAGAAAAATTACGAAAACAAATATACAATTTTCGTCATACACGTGTCATAACTAAACTGCAATTAAAAATATGTTCGAAATGAAATAGGTGGGCGTATGTTGACCGATATGCTAAATAAAAATATGTGCTTAAAGTAATTGTGTTTATCGGAATAGTTTTTTTGCAGATAAATTTAAATAGAAGATTTGATAACAGTAGAATAAAATTGTATTTTGTATCTTAAATCACAAATTTTTGATTTTTTTTGTAATAAAAGTGTTATGTTTATTGATGTATGTAATGCTATTACGTAAAAATTATCTACCGCATTCACAGGAAATTTTGTATATAAGTACATTTAATTTTGATCTTAATTTTTTGCTTTTATTCTTTAATTTTATTCAAACTTATTTTGAGTTTTAACCCTTTAACTGCGCGCAAAATTTTACAGGGCTCAACGATCTATAAGGACAAGAATATTGAAAAATACATTAAAGCATTTTTTGGTATTAGTGGAATTTTGAATCAATTTAAATAAAACATCAATAAACTTGATTGTAATAATTTTCAAAAAAAAAACAAAACTGAGTTTCAAGAAATTCATAAATTTCGAAAAGATATTAAAAATTCCAAAATTGCAAAAAAATTAAATAAATAAAAATGTTTAGAAATTAAAATATTTCGAATAATATCAAAAGTGTATCAAAATTGTTAAAAATATATTAAAAATTCCGAAAAATTTGAAATTTTTCAATTTGTCAAAATATTCAAAAATTTCTAAAATAAATCGGAAATTTCCAAAAAATTTTAAATTATTCGATCAATTAAAAATTTTCAAGAATTTTAACAAAAATGTCAAAGTTTCAAAAAACATTAAAAATTTATTCGAAACTCAAAAATTAATCAAAAAGTTGAAATTTCGCAATTTTTTCGAAAATTTCAAAAAATAAAAGTCAAAATCTTAAAAAATTTCAAAAATCAAATTATTCGGTTAATTGAAAATATTTCAGAAATGTCAAAAGTTTCAAATAAAATTTTTTTTCGAATATTTAAAAAAATTCGAAAATGTGTAAAGTTTGTAAAATATGTAAAAATTTGCAAGGAAATAATAAAATATAAAAAATTGTTTATTTACGATGCCCACATCAAGCATCGTTTTTACGAATCATTTAGATACGACAGCCGCAGTTAAAGGGTTAAAAGAATTGTAACATTTTTTAATTGATTTTTCTAAATATTGATTTCATTAGAATTTTACCTCATTTGCTTATTACTTTCCGAACAGAGTTGTATAGAAGGAAAGTATTGCGATCATGATATTTTGACCATACCCAGATTTTAACGGATCTTTACGTTTTGAGGTCACCTGAATCCATTTATACCATTTTTAGCGTGATGTCTGTCTGTGTGTGTGTGAACACGATGGCGTCTAAACGGCTTAACCGATTTAGATGAAATTTTATATACATATTTAGGGTAGCAAGGAGACGACCTGTATAGATTTTGGAGTTAATCGGACAACCGGAAGTGACAGTTGCTATAAGTGGTGACGTCATTACTAAACAAGATGGCAATAAAGTTTTACACATATATTTTCTATACGTTATAGTTTAATTTCGAATGATTAAAATTTTTAAAAACTTTTGCCATTGTTGCCAGATTTATCAAAAAGTATTTTTTTTCATATTTTTCTTAAATAACCAAAATAATGCATTTTTATGAAAAATTACGGGATATGAAAGTTGTAGAACATAAAATTTTCTACACATTTTGTCATTATCGGTTTTTTGAATTCCTCATAGTTTCGCCGCTAGAGGGCGTGAAAAAAATTTATATAGACATGTTTGTGACTTTTTTAGATTTTAAGACAAAATTATGGATTTTTATGAAAAATTACATGGGATCAAAATTGTAGAACATAAAATTTTCTATAAATTTTGTCTTAACTATTTTTTCAAGTTGCGCATAGTTTCGCCGCCAGTTTTTATTTTAATTTTTATCTTTATTAAATTATTATTTTTCAGTTAAATTTTTATATTAAATACTTAAAAAAAAAATCTTTAAATTTGTAATAATTAATTTTATAATTGTAATTTTTTTCAAAATTTTATTACAAAAATTTTGGAATTTTTAAAAAATTGGCTAAGAAATTTAAGATTATATTACGATTTTAAACTAAATTGAATAACTTCAAAAATATTAAAGTTATTGAAATGTGATTTTCACCATTCGAAAGATAATATAAAACTCTAAATTTTAAATGTATTTTAGTTTCTTAAAATTTATAATTGTAATTATTATAGCCAAAATTAAGAATTTTTTTAAATTTTTTTGTAATTTCGTTTTATCAATAAGTATAAAATAAATGAAAAAATTAAATAGCATATCCGAAAAGGATCCAAAAGTACTATGTGTGTAAATTATTTCATAATTTTAACATAGTATTTGTAAAAGTTATAGCAAAAAATGAAAAAAGTTAAAACAATTCAATGAATTTTTGAAAAAAATTTTGATTTTTTTTTAGTTTCTTAAACTAACTTTATTAATGCATTTTGATCAAAAAACCTAAAAAAAAGGTCTGTTTCCCATTTTGAATAAAATTGAATGAGATATTAATTGTTTATTGATTTTAAAATTATTCACAAATAGGTTTTATTTGTTTTAAGGTTAAAATTAATATTAAAAATTTTAAAAAAATTACCCTTAAATTTGTAGTAAAAAACTCTATAATTCTGATTTTTTTCAAAATTTTATTCAAAAAATTGTAGAATTCCAAATTTTTTTTTGTAATTTAGTATAAATTTAAAAGAAATTGAATAACTTTAAAAATATTAAAGATATTAAAATGTGATTTATACCATTCGATAGGTAATATAATTAATGTATTTTAATGCAGAAAAACTAAAATAATCGATTAAACAATTACTTTACTAGGAGTGTTCGGAAAGTTGGGTGGGATTACCCCTCATTTTTTTTATGTGCCTATTTTCTTTACTAATTAATTTTAAATGATGAATTACTTTTAATCTATATAGAAAATTTCACACCGCCACTTTTAAGCCAATCAGAGTCTATTTTTTTGTTTGGTTACCATGGTAACCCAAAAAATTTCTCCTCCAGGGTACCCTGGACGAAATTAATAAGTGAAAATTTTTATGTCAAAATAATGACACTTGTAATGGGCTTGATTCATATAAGACTTTTTGTTTACTTTTTGTGCAAATCAAAATTAAACAATTACTTCTTAACTTTTAATAGACCAACAAACACTCATGACTAACTAGACCAAAACTAGTCTTTCCTTCTAATCTTAATGTCAAATAAATAATTAATTACTTTAAAATTTTTTAGGTGTGAAATTTTCTTACCGAATCCCCCACGATCTTGAATTAATAACCGGAAACTTTTCCTCGTACACGATTTTTTAAGAAAATTATCCTGGAGCGACGAGGGATAATTTTCAAAAAATCGTGTACTCGAAAAAAATTTCCGGTAATAATTCAAGCTCTAGGTAGATTACTAGTGAAAATTGCATTCGTTTTTGAAATTATTTTCGTTTGATCAAAAAATTTGCCCTATCAAAAATAGTATATTATATTACGTGTGCGGAAAAATCACTTTCGCACAAGTGATAGACACTATTTTTCCTACGACCACGCTATTATTTTACCAAATAATGTACATTTTGAGTTTTTTTGGCATGTTCTATGCTTATTTGTTTTTAGTTGAAATAAACAGTGCTCTCCTATATTTACAATCACTTCCGTAATAAAATATTGGTAATTAACGTTTATTTAAAAAATTTACAATAACTAGGAACTTGTAAAACTGCGAACAAATTGCTATAAGAATTAAATGTGAATTGAATTTGTAAATTGTAAGTACCTTCCACCTGCGTGTGAATAAATGCCACTTTCCGTTGTACTCTACAGTGCGATAAATGTTACTTTCCTATGTAGGAAATTATTTTACTACGCCTTTTATTACAACAAGACGGTGATTTGATTAGAAATTGAGTTTTCCATCACTAATTGTCTCTGTAGAATCCGTTTTATTTATAAAGCTGTCTACACATTGTCAGACCTTTTTTTTCAATTTGTAACTCAAATTTTAATTATTGAAGGCTCTATCTTGTTTATATTTTTTAAAAATGTATCTAATAATTTAAAACTGACCAAAGTGAATAAATATCATCTACACATATCCACCAATGCACGTAACGTACGTTGACTCGGCTTAAATGGCAAAAAGTGACGGCGAGATTTTGAATACTTTCGTACAGCCAATTTGCATGCCCGCAAGATCAAATTTTAAAATTCGACCTAGAACTCGAAAAATTCGAGGTCAAAGTGTATGGGCAGGGAATTCAAAGTAAATAAAAATTCACTTTCATGTTAGCCTATTAAGTGTTTCGGTTTCATATAGGTCAAACAATGACATGACATTTCCACGCGCTTCAGTAGGGTATTTGTGTACCGCCTGATTATTTCAGTTAAAAAAATAGTATTTTTTAGATTTTTTACAAAAGATACAGCTGTCATAATATAATTTGACTTTTTTTTTCAACTGCACAGTACTAACAGCTGTCCTTTATCATGTACCTACAAAATTTCAAACAAAAAACATCACACTTTATTGCATTCATCATTCAACAATAATCCACATTTCAGTAAAAATAAAAACAAAAATATTCAAGCAAGAAATTGCTGTATAGACTTCTAAAAAATCATTCACGCAAAGTAACAATCATCCATAGTTCTCAAAAAAGTACAAACGCGGATTCTGCTAGACTATTATCTTCTAATCAAAATAATCAATCATTATCACTAAAAACATCTTCCACAGTTTTTTTATTAGCTTGTTCAATGAACAAATACCATGTGTAATTGGTCACAATACAAGTTTTTTAATACTCCAGCATTAAAATTTTACTACAAAGCAAACAGCTAATTTAACATCAAAGATATAAACAGTAGTTACAAATTTTATGTATCTTAAATGAAAATAATACAAAAAATAAAATTTTTGTAAATATTTATTCTAAATTTCAAAATGACAAATATTTACTGCTCCGTGTGCTATTATTTAGAAAATTACACAAGCTTCAATAAATGTTCAAAATACCATGTTTTAGAAATGTCCCTATAAAAGCTATATTATGCTGTATTTATTTATTTTTAATTAATTAGAGGTACTACAGAAATATTTTTAATTAAAAACTGTAATAATTTTAAACATGTTTTTTAAAAAAATAAAATTTCTTTAAAATTTTTTTATTTAGTAAAATAAAATATAATGCATAGTAAAATACGTTTTTGAATAAAATTTAGAATTTTATTATTTACATTATTTATTAGATTATAAATTTAATATTAAATAATAAATAAAATAAATAAGAATATTATTTTTATTGTAAATTAATGAAAAATCTTACAGAATTGCGTCGTTTATTTTTCTTGTTCATATGACTTCTGTATCCAGATCTAACGTAAGTTATCCACAACGACATCTTTATAAAATTGAATAACACTATAAAGTTTTATAACATAAAATCACTAAAAATTTATTATAACTACACGAAAAAGTATTATTATTATTATTATTATTTTTTTGTCAAAATCACACTTCCGTAACTCTTGATATTACCTAGTTCACTAGATATCCGTAGATTTTCTCGCGTGACTAACGTAGATTGTGGTATGGAACGGGAGTGCAAATTGTGGGGGATAGACAGTAGAAGTGAAAATACAATTTTCGGAAATAGCCTCCGTTTTCATGGACCTCGGACGAGAGGGACGTGATTAATTATGTGGGTTGTCGTTGAGAAAACAATCATTTCTCTAAGGAAGGGACGAGATGCATTTGTTCGCCTTTTTCGCCCTCCCCATTATTTCTCATGGAGTTGTAAGCACTTTCAGTTTGAATTATTAAAATTACTTCAATAAAGTGTTATTTGAATTGTAGGAAAAAATACGCGAGAAAAAAGGAAATTATTGATCAGTACTTGCACTTTTGACTTCAAGGTTTTTTATCGATATGCTCATTTCGCTTTTAGTATATGTATATAAATTTTCAAAAAAATAAGTAGCCAGAAGGAAGCTGGAATAAGAATCAAATTTTTCATATTGCTAAATTTAATCTATACATTGAATAATTCAACACTAGTAAAGCCTAGTTTTCATTAAGCCTAGTTCGCATTACGCTAATAATTTAGTCGAGTGGCGAGTACTTTATTAAGTAAACATGTACGAACTTCTAAAATTTAGTAGAGTAGTTTAGTAAATTTTTATTGTTCGTACACGTTTAGTTACTAAATTACTGGTCACCCGACTACATTACTCGTCACCAGACTAAATTACTAGCTTAATGCGAACTAGCCTTTAGGCTAGTAATTTAGTCGAGTGTCGAGTAATTTACGAATTTACTTAACCTATACTATTTACTAAACTACTCTACTATATTTTTATAGTTCGTATACGTTTAGTTACTAAATTACTCGCCACTCGACCAAATTACTAGCCTAATGCGAACTAGGCTAAAGGCCGAAATATTTTAATTTTACTAAAGTTGGATGTTCATTTTTTTGTGTCAAAAAGTCGTCTTAGATAGGAAATCCCAGTTACTGCCATCCATATTCTTAACAACATCGATAGATTAGAACCAGAGTACAGCAAATCTCAAATCCTGAAGAAGTTACCCATAATGGAAGCGAAACGTCGAGTATGAATCTCGAAATTTCAATTCAATAACAACGTAATATTCTTGTTAAGTGATGACATCAAGATTATTACTTCATATATTGACCGATTTAAAAAAAATCTATATAGTACCACAATTATAATTGAACGAATTAAGCGGCGACTAGTTTCGGTTGATAAGCCATCTTCATGCCATATAAACTAGTTAAAATAATGTTAAACAATAAGTAGCCGTAACACTAAAGTAAGTATAAACTAACATTAGGGAAGAGGTATAGGGAAAAATTGTGGACATGGAACATTAATGATCGAAGATAAAAAGTAAAATTTAGTCAAATATTAGAAGTTTAGTTGCACTGAATGTGACAAAATTTTTTCCAGAGTTTATGCACCGGTAATGGATAATTTGGGTCCCTTTTTGGTTCCCAAATGGCCCTGTTATCCTCTAATTTATACCATTCCTTCTGGCTCAACTCCAGAAAGTTAATAATAACGTAATCCCGTGGACACGATATCATCCGATTGACTTCATATTTGGTACACATATACCTCAGATCAAGGCAATCTATGTAATTGATTTTCACCCTCGACTAGAGATACAGGGCAGCGCAAATTTAATTGAACACTATTGAGATTTCGTATTACAGATTCCAAGTTGGTTAAATGAAAAACAAATTGAATGTTTTTTTTAAATTAAAATATCAGGACCGGTTTCCGAAATTTTTTTTATTGAAAGTCAAATACCGCTTTACATAGCATATCTAATTGTTTAAAACAACGTTTCGTCTTTGGAGGACCACTCTCAACTATATTCTCGCATTACTTCAACTGCTGCTATCGAAAGTTGTAGCTCAGATTTTACAGCTTCTAGTTGTTTCTAAATATGATTCAAAATGTAAATCAAATTTCAAAATTTAAAAAACGCTTTGTTTGGATGAACTTTGGTCATCTCAACAAAATTTAATATCGATTATTCAGAAGAATTGGGCTTTTAGGGTTAATTTGGCTACCATGAATATTCATTCAGATTCGGGACTCATCTGCGGAGTTCAATAGTTAAAGTGGCTCTCCGAAAGAAAATTAATCTTCAGTACAGTATGAATTAGTTGAATTTTAAACTGTATTAAAGCAAAAAAATTATATAGAACATACCCTGCAAGCTTTCAAATTCTCACTAAATTGAACATTTATGTATATACACTAACGCAATTTTTTTTAGCTAATAAGTTTAATCCATTACACATACCGCATAAAATCTAAAATTCTCGAAATATTCTCCAGCTTTGGAGCTAAATCAAAGCGACTAATTAAAAATAGTGCGAGGACCGCGCTTTAATTTATAAATCATTCGATGAATAATAGAAAAACTCTAAGCCATACCACATAAGTTTGATGTTCAATTAAACCAGATTAAATTGACGGCGACATGTTTCGGCCACAATGGTATTGTATTGTAGGCCTGATGATGGCCATCGTTGTGGCCAAAACATGTCGCCGCCAATTTATAATCTGGTTTAATTGAACATTAAATTTATGTTAGTAGTTGCATAATAATGTATTACTCTAAATAAGTAAGTAAAACTTTATTTTCGGAAATTTGTTTTTGCTTCTTTAAAATTTGATAGCTTATAACATCGAATATTAAAACAGTTAAATTAGTCAAACACAATTTTTTGTAGAAAACTACATCTGGCGAAAATCAATTAAATTGCGCTGCATTTCAGGTAAGTAAACACAATAAATTTTTACGGTTTTCTCATTAAATTTCATTCATAAATGTATTTTTAATTTTTTTAGTAAGGTCAGTACAGCAAAACAATCATTTTGCTGGTTTAATTTTATGCGCAATAGAGATATGATTATTTCTTTTGAAATGCGTCACAAAATTGTTCCTGAATGATTCAAATCATCCAGGTGCGATTGTTTTGATTCTTAGACGTTTATTTCATTACACTCTATTTTTTAACACATTAGCTGCGTATTGTGACTTTGGAAACGAATGAAAAATTCATTTTATTTATTTAGAATATATTTAAATATGTGTATTTATATTTATATCATTCTGATATAAAATAACCCACATGATAATAATTCTTGACCTAAATTTGTAACGATTTTTCAAGGTTTGTTTATCGATTTTTAGCGCCCTGTATTTTTGGAGAGTGACATAAAATAACTTATTAAAAGCTTTTAGATGTCACTAATTTTTGAATGATATATATCGCTTGACGGTTCATTTCCTATATCATTCACAGCTTTTACACCTGTCACAACTATTTTTAGTTCTATATTTTGAATAAGACATCCGGAGATACTTATTTTATTGCGAGGTTAAATAATTAAGTACATCAAATGCAATCTATTAGAATTTGTGTTTAGAATCAAAATATCAAACTTTGTTAATAATCTAAAGTCATGGAAAGGTCTGGGAATTTTCTAAATATCGACAGAAAGGATTTTGTATGTAATCTGGTATATAATTAAATTTGAATTTATTAAATATTTAATATAATTTATTCAACAATGAAAGAAAAATGTTTTGACATTGAAATTATTAAAAATATTTAGGAAAATAAAAAAAGGAAATTTAAATAAATAATATATTAGATTTATAATTTTAAAAAGTATTTTTTTTTAGAAAATTTACGATTTTAAAATATTTTTAGAAAAAGCCCAATTTGAGATAAAAATATAAAAAAGAATAAACAATTTGAATTTTTAAAAAATTATGCAATCAAAAATCAAAAAAATTGGAAATATTACCGAAAATTAAATTGAGGAAAAATTCAAATTTGGAAAAATTTCAATATTCGATTAAATTATCAAAAAAAACACTTATAAATCTTATTAAAAAAAAAAATATTTGAAAATATGTAAATAATTTTATGTAAATTTTTAAAAAATCAAATTTATTATAAAATTTAAATGAAATATCTAAATTAACGAAATCTACCACTAAGGATCTTTATTTTTAATTTGGCTACTAAATCTGCGTTTTATATTCTGGAAAAAAATTGTACCCTATGGAAAATCTAACGTTATTAAAGATAATAAAAAATACTATAAGTGTAATTTTTTTCAAAAATTTTAAAAAAGAATTCTAAATTTGGGAAGCGGGAAAATTATAATTTAAAAAAGATTATCTTTGTAGTCTCTTCTTCATCTCATTCCTAGAATTTTTTTATTAAAATTTTGAAAAAAATCACACTTGTAGCACATTTAATTCTCTTTCAAACTACGTTGAGTTGGTTTTGATAAATTTTATATTTTTTTTATTACGAGGGTTAGAAGATATGAAAATTTGATTTAAAATTAAAATATTTTAATTCTAGTTTTAAATTATTTATTGCTGTTTGGGTACATGTAACTTTTTTCAAAGGGTAATGAGACTATATAATACCATATTTCATTCAATTCAAAATCACATAATACAAATATTTTATTTAAAATTATAAAATCATGAAAAGGTAACTAGTTCCGGCATCCGCCTTCTTCATGACTATAAAAAATTGATAGACGTTACAATATACAGGGTCTTTCAAAACTCTGGAAACGGTCCTTCGTATTTCAAAAGTCTGACATGTCTTTTTTCACATTCAAAAACATTCATTTGTTTTTGTTACAGGCGGTTATCTTGAATTTTTTTAAAAGCAAATATGATGAGAGGATCGTTTCCAGACTTTTGAAAGACCCTGTATAATTAAGTGATACAAATTATGATATTCTCATGCCATCATTCAAATCTAGGATACAATAATTTGTAATTTTGTTAAGCATTGTATTGGATCAACAATTATTTTATTTTTAAGATTATTTGTATTACTCTGTTTATTCCAACGTCTATAAATTTTTTATAGACATAAAGATGGTTAATAAATCGAAAAGTGAATTTTTTCAAAAAAAAATTAACCAAAATGGCAGGCTTGAAAAGAAAATTGTATAAAGTGATGAAAATATATATAAACATTTGTTCCACAAATATATTTGTTATTTTATTTAAACATTCACGTATACTATCCAATTTATATTTGATTCAACCCATCAATTGTCAATAAGTCATAAAAGTTCAAGTCCAAACTGTTTTGGAAATCGGAGCTATCTAAAATGATTAAAAATATAAACAGCCTAAAAGCTTCCGTATATTATTTTTTACTTTTTCAAAAACAAATCTAAATCCATAGTTACACGTGCGCATTCATAAACAAAACTAAATTTATTATAAAATGAAACTTTTTAAAAACTCTAAACAATGTTTATAAATTGTTTTTTATCATATTTTGCCACTATAAATTTAAGTTATTTTTGGCAGAATTACATCCAAATAGTTTGAGATCTAAAATAAATTGCATTTTTAGGAAAAAAACCAAGAATAATAAATTATTAAATTTATATCAACTTCAAACGAAATCACATTTTTTAAATTTAATAACATCATTTAACAAAAAAAAAAATTTTTAAACTGATTTAAATTCGGCGCTTTATGATTTATAGGTACTACTAAATACGTCTTTTTTTGGCAATAAAACCAAAAAACTAGTCATTTGTAATCATTAAAAAAAACTTACCAAATCTCTGGTAAGCTGTCCTTCTGGTGTTGCTGGTTTATTTTCATTTTTTTGTTCATCCTCGAGACCACTGTAAAGAAACACCAAAAGATATTTTTTATTATTGAAAAATTCGTCATTAAAGGAATTTTAAGTGAAACATACGACGAAAGAAAAACCTTACAAAATACAAAACAATGTCGAATTAAATTGTACTAGGCGGTCATAAACAAAGGGAAGCCTACAATTAAAAAGCTAGTATATGTGTGTTTATTCAAAAGATGGATTTATTAAAAATTAATTTGGAAGAAATCAGATTTGCGAGTACAGAGGAGCAGACTTGCAAAACGCAGTTTGTCCAACATTTTACTTTTTCAACCAAAGGTGGCGTTGCATTATTCATTTGGATGGCTATAGTTTCATAAAATCCTGGACATTCAAATCAAAAAAATAAAAAATCTGATGTGGCCAGCACATGACCTCTCGCCATTTTTGAATCAAAAATGTACAGGTTGACACAAAAAAATATGAAAAAAAATTATTTTTTTGTGTATCTGGAAACAATGGCAAAAGTTTCGAAAATTTTAATGAGATGAAAATAAACTATAGGGTATACAAAATATATGTGTAAAACTTTATTGCCGTTTTGTATAATAATGGCGTCATCACCCATAGCAACTGCCACTTCCGGTTGTGCGATTGGCACCAAAATCTAATCAGATCTAATCTAGGGTATCAGAATCCTGTATGCAAAATTTCAATTTTTTTCATTCAGTAGTTTTTGAGTTATCGTTACTACAACATCCATCCAAACACACACACACACACACTAACACACACACACACAGACATCATCGCGAAAATATTAAAATCGTATTTTAGGGACCCTAAAACGTGTTTATCCATTGAAAACTCACTACCCAATTTTTAGCATGATTCCTATACCTCTCTTATCTGAAGGGCGAGAGGTAAAAATAGACAGTTTGAAAAAATTACTAGTATCGTTATCTGGGGAAAACTGGAACAATGATCCGGAGTTGGAATGGTTAGTCCCAATTTTTGCAGAGCACTGTGAAGATGGAGAAACGGTCGTTGAAGAAAATGAAGAATGCGAGTGTGACGATATGGAGGAAATTAATTTCATTTAAAAAGTATAAAAAATAAAACAATTTATAACAAAGAAAAAAACAACTATTAAATAAATAAAGCTTTCGGCTCGGAGTAGATGGTGTGGAATCTTTTTTCACTAATTTCTTTGTTTGGAAGAGCTTCATTTATTTTGACTAATATTTGGCTTTTATTTTCGCGCGCATAATCAATTTTTTTCGACATTTATTAGATTTCAGTTTTTAACGGTTATTATTTTCAATCTGAGTCACGACAAAGAAAGCTCACTTTGACTATCTCATCAATAATCAAAAAATTAATGAACTACCGAACAAAGTAATTTCCCAAAAATCATATATCATGTACAGGGTGTCCCAAACTGGTGTGTTTTGTCACGGTATATTGTAAACTAGAAGAGATAGAAAAAACGCAGTTAAGATATTATTACTTCTTTTTTTGTTAAAGTAATTAAGAAAAATATAAAAAACGTTATAAAAATTTTTGATAGATATAATATTGACCAATTCAGTGGCGCACAATTTTTTTTAGGCGGTCTTACTAATGAAATATAATGCAATCTCATATTTTGACATTTTTTGTTTCCTTGTTTAATTCTCATTCACCTAATATGACATATTATATATCTATTATCAGTGGTTGGAGCTACAGTGCAAATAAACCATTTAACGATGTTATCGGGTGAAAGACCCTTAAAAAATTAAACATTCAGTAACGAAATTTAACATTTTATTACAAGGATACTGATGTGTGACATTACAAAAAAAGAATTACGAGATACCCTCCAAAACACACCAATTTGTAACACCCTGTACATATGTAGCGAGCAAATGAGACCTCTACTGTTTGGAAAAATATAAGGGAAACTTCTAGAACTGCTAAGAATAGAAAATAATTGGGTACTATTTTCATCTATTTGCCAGAATTATTTATAGTAGAAAAAGTGACGGGTTTAAGCTAAAAAAGCTACTATTTGTTAAAGAAATATTGAATCAATTAAAAAAATTATATTAATTATTTTTATCAACATCATGCATGAAGAAGAATTAGAACGTTTAAAAATGTTTAAAAAAAATAGATAAAGATATTTGAAATAAAACTTATTGTTTGGAATACGGATTCGTTTATAATAAATTTCACACTTTAACATCCTTTTTGAAGTGTTTTTTTTAATTACATAAACTTTTTTCATACCTACTATAATTCTTAAAGGAATTTTGTAACGTATAGAAAAATAATGACGATAAACCGCGCTTGGCTATGTCAGTTGGAATAGTAAAATTAAGATTTAATTTAAGAAAATGGACTTTATATTTAGGTGTACCTAACTAATGCCAACAAACATTTGTAAACATTAGTTACCGTGAATTTATGTTCCGTTTCATTTCAGTGGCGTAACAACAAATTTTTAAACAAACAATTATTTTCATACACATTATGTTTTATTATTTTTCTCGCCAATGAAGAATTCACATACCACAAAAAATATTAATACTACAAAAAAAAGTTCTCTTTTTTCGGTACGCTAATGGTATTTTAGGATCCGAACAGGTGGATTTATATTTAGAGTAAACTTATGTTTAGCACTTTTTAAAAACACATTAAATCAAGGATTTAATTTGTCACTTTAAGTTTAACTACCTGTCGAAGTTTGCATAATCAAAGTACCTAGTAAAAGAGCTAATTTATATGTATTTATAACTTCTTGAAGTTGTCATTCGTCACTCATTTTTCAAAAATTTCTCGTTTAATAATTTAGAACCAATTTAAAATATATTAAGTTATTTTTAAATGTTGGCGCCGACTACAATACTTGTACCTAAGAATTAAGAAAAATGTTACGCCACGAAAATGAAGGAACGTTTTATTTAAAATGACATAAAACAAGACAGTTTAAGTAATTTTAAATCGTTTACGAATAACAGAACGACGACGTTGATATATCGCATATGATTGTTTGGTTTTTATAATATTTGAACTATTTTATTTTTCTAAATTATAAATTGCTTTTATATTTTTTAATTACCTTACTGAATTCATTCCACTTTACTGAACGATACATGTAGCATAAAATCAATTTAGATTTCGGCGAAAATATAAAAAAAAAATAGATAACACGCAGTCGATTAAGATTAGATAATTCCAGAATGAGCTACTAATCCATAATGTAAGTTACCGGATTCAAGGGCGTAGAGATGAAACATTAATTCAAATATCTTATTTATGGTGTCAAAAAAAGAAATAATATTATCGAAATATCTTATTTTGTGTTTGAGGAGACAATTATTATGTTGAAGATCACAGGGTATATTTGAACTACTATATTCTGTTTAATAACCAGGAGGAGCGATTTGAATTTAAGTTGGCAATTCTCCACACTCCTGATTGGCCAGTTTGCAGTCAGTTTCACACAGCAAATTTTAGCATTAACGTCAGGTGATAATTGACATTGACAGTTCTGTAACATGGTGTCTTCTTTTATAATGTGAAATTTACTGCCGGTGTCCTGCACCAATAAAAAATCGACTTAATTAATGTGCGTGGCCATAATGACAAGAATCTAAATCGAAAGCGGCATCCACCAATGAAATAACAAACTGTATCTAGATTTTTTAATTTTTTTCCAATTAAAATAAAATAAACTATTTCAAAATTTAACAAGTTAATATCCTTTAAGAAGTTATGATCATAGTAATCTGTAAATTTAGCCTCTTGTCCTATACAACTAACTATTTCACAGATTTTGAACAAGACTATTTCAGATTTCGGAACACGCTCTTTATATTATAAAATCTAGTAACTTTTAGTGGTGTGAGTAAGGCTTATTGAATTACTCCTGGTTATTAAACGGAGTATATAATTAAACAATTTTATTAACTTAAAAAAATTGTTCTGTGCTCCATGCTACATTTTAATAAAGATTCAACAAATTAAAAAATCTTTTAAATGGGCAAAGCCGTAATTTTTTATTTATTTATGAAATATAATCAATCATATATGTCCCCAGGAAAAAAAATTATCTACGCCTTTGATCCGATTTATACCCACCATTCAGTGTTCGAATATCTGACTAAAATAACAGGGGCGTACTTAGTTTTGGGAAAATCAAACTGGAGATTTAGATAAAAAATTAAACATAAATTATTATTAAATTTATTTCGATTTTTGGAATAAAGTTCCTTAATGCGGCTTGCTAGGAGTTAACTGATAGAAATTGTCACGTAAGGAAAAAGCGTTATGCCCCTTAAATTCTAGGCGATAAGTATAGAGATTCCAGCATTGTGCGCGGCCACCTCAATTTTATTTTATTTAAACTTAATTTTTGCTTTAATTCATATGGGATTTATATTGTGTCATTATTGCAATTTTATAATGGAAAGTTGAGAAATAGAAACTGCAGCAAATATAAATAATGCAAGAATAAATCATATTACTTAATACAAGTATTTACTGTTTACATACATTTAATGTAATTTTCGTTATTACTATTTACATGCAATATAGAGAAATAATAGTGATCATATGCTCAACGTCAAAAAAAGTGTCGAAAGAGAAAAAAAAATCGAAAATCAACTTCAAGTGCGAAAAAAATACCAAAAACAAACGCTCAAAATACACTAACAGAATCAATATTAAATCACGTTTGGAGTTGGAAAAATAACGTAGGGTCCCCGCAGTTTTTTAGTAAAAAATGAATAATCTTAAAAAAATTTGAATATTTTTAGACCAGAAAATCAATTCGATCATTCACATAAGGTCAACGGACAGGAAAAAACACATATTTAATAGATATTTCGCAGAATTTAAATTTACATTCGGCTTCAACTGTGTCAATACTAAGTGAAATAGCAAATTTTAAACTAGAACTTGATAGTAATGTTTTTTATTAATAAGCAATCTGTATATTATATGAATTTTATGATAAAAATAATGCAACTAATTGCTATAATACATATTTATTACACGGTAAAGTTTCTAAACTTAAAGGAACTGTCAAAACAAAAGTAAAATTGTACCACTTCGGACAATTTAAAAAATATTTTTTATTTTTGTATTTCTTGATATTTCCTTCTCCTGTTGAAAGTATTTTTAATGGAGTGGTGCAATTTTTAATCTCCTGGTAATATTTGCTTTTATGTACCCTCCCAAATATTTAAAATACTCTTATTATTTAGTCTTTTCTTCATTACTGATGACTATTAATTTTGTTTTTCTTAATTAATTTTTAAATTTCTGGATTTTAGTTTTTCTTCCTTTGCAAATTGTTTCTTATTTCTGTCTAATTTTTTTCCATAAATCATTGGCCTCAGAGGTGGCCTCGTAAATAATCCAGAACCAGAACGCTAATTTACGCGATAACTTTATTATTGTAGGTAGTATGGGGTAAGATTATATAGAACGCAAAAACAAAATGTTGTCGTGACTCTAATCAAACTATATACAAACCTAAAAGTACTGCTTTGAAAACAAAAAATATAATTTTTTTGTTCCGGCCTGTTCCTGCACGAGTGCACCCCTGATTGGCCTATAGGCACTTTTGCAGATATATTAGTTTAACTCTCTATGATCTATATCTTTGTAACGTGTTCCTTCATCAATTTGAATAATATTGAGCTTAATACCTTTCCGTGCAAGTCCATCATCAATTGTGAATGTTTTTGATTCCAGTGCTTTACGCAAGCCTTCTTCTTTTTATATAGGCTCATTATAATTCCAGTTGGAGATTCTGTTACACCTATTTTTCAATTTTTTTTGCTACACTATCAAGGACCTATTGCTCCTTTGAGTCAAGTAAAAATACAGAAAAATGTAAGTTTCGACATTTTTAATATAAAATTTATTATTGTCAAAATGGGGTTTTGATTTTTTTTATACTGAAAGTGTATTTCAAGTACTACATGACAATATTAAAATATAAACAAATAACCTCAACATGATCCAGAAAAAAATTATTTTGTTTTAAAAATGATGTTTTCACGATTATTTTAATCGCTAGGCAGTTATTGTTCAATGAATTTTAAATTTCGTTTTTTTATTTTTTGAATAATACATACTTCTACAAGTTGTATTATAAATATTTACCAAAAATTAAAGTAAATATTTTTTAAATTAGGATTCTTCTATTTTTCCAATTTTTAATGTACATTGGAAACTAATTAATAAAATGTGATATCAATTATCTACATACTGATTGTTTTAACTAAACTAATAGTATACTCACAATACTTAAAACGCCAACCCATGGTCACATACAAATTAATTTTTTTTATATCAAATTGAGTTTTTTTGTTTATATTTTAATATCATCAGGTAGTCATTTAAACACAATTTTAGTTAAAAAAATTCAAATTGTGAATTTTATACTAAAAATACGTTTTTCGATAGTTTTACCCGACTAACCGGGGCAATAGCCCTTAAGGGTACCTATAATAGCACCTCAGTTAAATTTTAAACATCGATAAATCGAAAATCCTTTTATAAAATAGGCTGAAATTTTAAATGTATATATTGGAGGAAGTTATCGAGGGCTTCCGATTTTTTTTTTTCTTAGAAGTACTTATTGTTAAAGAAAAAATATTCGGCGACCTCATAAAATTGGAATTTTGACAAATAAATATGACCTGACCTAGATAATGTCACAATAAATATGCTGTAAAAATTTTGTTTCTTAATATCAAACCGTTGACAAAAAAACATTTTTCAAAATTTCTAATTTATATGTAATCCAGCTACTCCTGCTTCCTAGCGGATATTGGCAGTAAATTCACTCTGTACACTCGGGAGAAGATCTAAAACAATAATGATCGGTCTGTTATATTGATTTGCGCCGCTTGCATTTCGAAATCGGATGGACGTGTATCTTCTCCCGAGTGTACAGAGTGAAGTTACTGCCAATATCCGCAGGTCATATTTATGTGTCAAAATTCCAATTTTATGAGGTCGCCGAATTTTTTTTTTCTTTAACAAAAAGTACTTCTGAGAAAAAAAATCGGAAGCAATCGACAACTCCCTCCAATATATATGTTTAAAATTTTAGCCTATTTTACAAAAGGATTTTCGATTTATCAATGTTTAAAATTTAACTGAGGTGCTATTATACCCTTAAGGTCTATACAAATTTGAAACAATTTAGAATTTGATTCCCAGATTTTTTCGATGGCTTGTTTTATTGTAAAAATGAAATCGGTAATGCTTCATTTTTTGCGTTTCCTCTAGTTGCTCTTCTACTTCTTTTATTAGTCGTTGTTGTAGGATTTTGTCACTACTTCAGAGGTAACACTGAAGAATAATTTCCATTTCCAAGTCCTTTGATATTTTTTGTTACAAATGTGTGCCGGTTTTACCCATGAGTTTTAACATCTCCGCTGTGATTTGTCGTTCATTGCCATTATAATGTTACAGTAGCTTTTCTATAATTCTTTCTATTTTAGCTTGATCTATCTCCTCGCTTTCTTCTATTGTTTCGTTTGTTGTTAAGAGCTTTATGAAGTACATTCTCCATCTGTTATCACTTGGTTATCTTTAATTTGCTTTTGTCTTCTGAAGTTTTATAAAAGAGTTTTTGTTTCTGTTATTTAAACTCCATTTAAATATAGCAAATATAAATAAAAAATGTAGATGGCTTTAAAAAGTCATAATTTTTGTATTATAGTTGTGGTATGTGATTTTGAGTCTTATTTACTCTATTACACAAATCACGTTTTAGATATAGATAACCTTTTGTATTAAAATAAATAACTAAGACAATGTCATAAAAAATACGTTCAAAATAAATATGTTGAAAGAAATGAATTATGAGCTCGATATGTTGAGTATAAAAACAATAACATATTATTTAAAAAGACAGTGATGAGAGCCAATTCTATAAAAAAAACATTTAGGAATGTATTTTTATTCATCGAAGCGAAAAAATATCGACACGCCGTCTACTTTAATTCAAAAAAATCAACGGCGATCTAGAATAGTTCATTGACTCGATGCAAATAAAAAATAAGATTTTTAAATACAATTATTTTTACTCAATAATAATCAATATTCCAAAATTAAGAAATTTTGTTCACAGTAGAAAGAAAACAAAAATAATAAATGGAATATATTTTATTTACTATATCGATTAGGTATTTTTTTTTTAATACAAAATATTATCTTTCATCATAATTCTCTTTCGTTACTTTTTTTATTGACCAGAATTTTGCTCCACGTGATCGCCTTTTGGAGCAAAATTCATAAAATTCATAGGCGGATTTAATTAATTTTACAATAATCCTTGTAATTTCTTTTTCGGCAAATGTCCGGGAAGTATCCACTTCCCGGACGCTTTTCTTTGAGAAAGTAACATTTGTCCGGCCTAGTCCGGGAAGTGCGTACTTTTGATAAATGCAGTTGATTTTCATTTTCTATGTGCCAAGTCAGTCGGTAATTTATAATTTTTCAAGTAGCTAACACATGCTACATGTAAGAGAAATGGGACAATATGATATTGGGTCACTTTTTGGTTTGTTAAATTTAAAAATAGGTATGGTAATTCATTGAGAGAATACAGGAGAACCAACAACTTTTATTTCATTTAACGGCACTCTTTCAGCAATTGATCTCTCACTCAGCTCTCCTACACTGACATCGGAATTAGAATGGAAAACGATAAAATATCTGCAAAATAGTGACCACTTCCCAATTGAAATATATTTATTAGACGAATAAACTCCCTCGACAGCACAATGTCCTAAATGTAGCCAAAACCCACATAAGAAAAACTAAATTATGTAATATACAACCAGTACATTGGTGGAATCAAACTCTTAGGGCAAAAAGGAACAAGAGAAAAAGCAGCAGAGATAGTGAATTTGAAAATTAATAAAAATAACAATTAGAATGTTTCTGTTAGTACCTATCTTCTTTTCGATATTTTATACAAATAAGAATTATGTTACGAAATTTTATTCTACAAAGAAATGTGTTTCATTCATTTGTTGTGTACGCAAACAGTTTTTTCTCTACTTGTCAAAAAAAAACATTATTTTCCGGACTTGTTACGTAACTTAATATTTTTTGTGTTTGTAAAGATTTGTTATTTAACCGTTGTAAGTATTTGTATCTGGAAATATTTGGGCGTTTAATTAAAAAAAAACATTCGTAATAATTTGATTCAATGTAAAAAAAATTATATCGTACCTATAACGTGTCTCATCTGATCCAGAAGAATTTAACGAATTACAATCTTGTACCCGTTGTGCCCATTTACTCTTTACTTCTTCTTGAACTCGTTGTTTTAACGCGTTCACTCTTTGCCGTTCCTGCTCGATAACTTGAGACCCTGCAAAAAATTCTTATAATTTAAAATATCAACACACATTTTTGTCTATAACTAGAACGACTTTTCTTGGTTTTTTTATACGAGAATTATATAATATTTAATCATTAAATTTATATTTGTAAAAACTAACAGACAAATATTAATTGTTAAATAAATAAAAATCAATGAAGTAAAATTTCGTTAATTCTTGCTAATTTTAATTAACACTTTGATGGTAAAAACGATAAAAACTAATTTTTAAATTTTATTAATTACCTTGTTGACAAAGATGTATGTGTCTGTTACGTTCGATTTCTTTTAGAGATTCAATGGTTTTCCTCCCTAGGGAATCTTGTCCTTCGTTGATGATCGGCGCGTCTGATGTCACTCGACTTATTCTGTCTATGTCGTCTTGACTAGGAAATTTTTTTTCTAAAAGAAAAACAAACAAATTAATTGCCATATTTAAGAAACCCATTAAATAAAGTATTAAAAAAATGTATTATCTAGATTTAATAGATTTTTAGACATTTTACATCATTGGTCGATTTCCTATTTAGTATTTCAACGTGGATTTAACAAAGATGTAATTTTTTGCGAACAATAAAATTTTGGAAGAAAAATTGTGGACGTGAGATAAGAGAGACTACAAGAATGATTTTTTTTATCAATTCATTTCCTTCTATTTTTAAGATTACAATTTTTTCTAATTATCAAAAAAATCACACTAGAATTTTATTACTTAAAATGTGTTTGGGGCCGATTTAAATACATATAGCTATTTTTTGTTGCCATTTAAAATTTTTAATTGTAGGTGTAAATGAGAAAAGTCACCTAAAATTTTTAAAGTACAGGGTGTCCCAAATAACAGTGATCGATTTTGAATGTAAATGCACAATGTATTAATTGCTCTAAATAAATCGGGTTTTCACCTCATCTAGGTACTATTTTTTTTTCAAAATAAATGGAAAAATATGTATTATTTTAAATGGAACGACCTGTATGTTTTGATGGTATTAAAAAAAAAGTTAAACTGCGCCACCTCTTTGTAGAATTTATTAATAAAGATTTATTATCTTCTTTTAAGAAATGCATAGTTTGATATATTTTGCTTTCCTAACAGCAAAGATATTTTAGATTTCAAGAACCACCGCATTTTTCCTTACGGAAAACCCAACAGTAAATAAAATTTAACAAATCTGACAAATAATTTATTCAGCAACTAAACATCACAAACATTTAATAAAACTAATAATGTGATTAATAGTAATAAATAATGTAAAAGTTACAAAAATACTAAATGTACCTACTCTCTTTTTCTGTATTTTTTTTGCAATTTTTGCCACTTTATTTCAAGTTTTTGCGATTTTTTGCATATTATGCAATTTTTTGACATATTGTAAGATTTTTTTGTGATTTTTTGTAATATTTTTTGCCATTTTTTGTGTTTTCGATTTTTCAATTTTTCCCAATGTTTCATGATTTTTTCTTTTAATTTTTTTTCTGATACTTTCCATTTTTTTGGTTTTTTTTGCCCGTTTTTTTCAATTTTTTGCGTTTTTTTCGTTGTTTCTGTACATTTTAATTTTTTCCCATTGTTTTTTGTTTCCTAATTGTTTTCGATTTTTGCAATTTTTGTGAGTTTTCGCGGTTTTTTGCGGTTTTCGCGAGTTTTTGCGATATTTTGCAATTTTTCTTATCTTTTCGTTTTTCTTTAATTTTTTCAGATTTTTTGCCATTTTTTAATTATTTTCAAATGTTTCCTGGTTTTTTTTATTCCTCCGATTATTTGCGATTTTCTGCCATTTTTTGCGATTATTTGCCATTTTTTGAGATTTTTTTGGGGTTTTTGTTGCAGTTTTTTGCCGTTTTTTGACATTTTTGCGATATTTTGTAATTTTTTCTAATCTTTTTATTTTTCTTTTCTAATTTTTTTCTGTTTTTTACCACTTTTTAATGATTTTCAAATGTTTCCTGGGTTTTTTCAGATTATTTACGATTTGCTGCCATTTTTGCGATTATTTGCCATTTTTTGAGATTTTTTTGGGAGTTTTTGTTGCAGTTTTTTGCCATTTTTTGCGATTTTTTGGCATTTTTGCGATATTTTGTAATTTTTTCTTATCTTTTTATTTTTCTTTTCTAATTTTTTTATTTTTCTTTTCTAATTTTTTTCTGATTTTTTGCCATTTTTTAATAATTTTCAAATGTTTCGTGGTTTTTTTATTTCTCAGATTATTTGCGATTTTCTGCCATATTATGGGATTATTTGCCTTTTTTTGGGGTTTGTGTTGCAGTTTTTTGCCATTTTTTGCGGGTTTTTGACATTTTTGCGATATATTGCAATTTTTCTTATCTTTTTGTTTTTCTTTTCTAATTTTTTTCTGATTTTTTGCCATTTTTTAATAATGTTCAAATGTTTCCTATTTTTTTTCGATTATTTGCGATTTGCTGCCATTTTTGCGATTTTTCCGATTATTTGCCATTTTTTTGAGATTTTTTTGGGGTTTTTTTGTGCAGTTTTTTGAGATTTTTTGTGTTTTCGCGAATTTTTTGACATTTTGTGCTATTTTTTAATTTTAAATTTTCAAACGATTTTTCTAATATAGCTGTCAGAATGTTTTTGTAAAATTTTTATTCAACGTCCTTTTTCCATAAGGAAAAATGCAGTGTTCCTTGAAATTTCGAATATCTTTGTTGATAGGAAAGCAAAATATATCAAACTATACATTTTTTAAAAGATGATGAATCGCTCTTTTAAATGCCATTAAAATATACAGAGTGTTCCATTTAAAATAACACATATTTTTCCCATTTATTTTGACCAAAATTAGTAGATCAACCTGTATTGACGGGATAAAATGTAAACAAACTTCATAAATTTTTTTTTTGTAAAAGAAAACAATTAGAACAATTAATACGTTGTGCATTTACATTTAAAATCGATCACTCTTATTTGGGACACCCTGTACTTAAATGTAAATGTAGATTTTTTAAACACGAATTGTAGAACGAAAATCAAATTTTTTCTTTGAAAACTATTTTTTATGTTTGTTGTAATTATAGCAACATTTGATAAAATAACAATGAATTAATGTTGTTATAATGTATTTTATACATTTTTTTTTTCAAAAAGTGTCTTACTAATGATAATCCGGCTTGAAAGACCATATATTAAGTTCAATCCGACCCTGGTGGAATTTACCCAAACATAAATAAAAGTTTCATGTTAAAATAAAAAACTTACCAATTCCAACTTCTAGAATTGACTTTTCCTGGAACAACTTCTCATTAAAGGACTGCGACATATTATAAATATTCATATCGTCCGGAATTTTTGTATTACTAACAATAATTGAGCAACTCATGTCCGTCATTTTACCGAACGACAGACACGACAGTCGTTTTTCCAGCTCTTTAGATTTATCGCTATCTGTATCACTAGAAACTTCCTGTTCAGATTCTTCGTTTGAATACAATAACAGTTCGTTGTCGATGCTTTTCAGTCTATCTCTAATCTCTTCTAATCTCATCATGCATTCCATTTTTTGCCGTTCGATGGCTTTAAATTCGTTTGAGTTGGTTTTTGATGTATCCAGCTAAAATAAATAATAGTAACATAAAAAATATAAGAGAAATTTTGAACGTACTTTTTGCTGTTCTAAATCTTCTATTTGAGTTTTTAAGTGATCGATTTTCTTGGAAAGATCCAAAATTTCCCTCTGTAGTTCCTCCCTACTGGCCAGCCAGTCGGCTTCCTCTTCGAGATGATGAAATTCCAAATCTTCAAACGCTTTTCGTTCGTTGTCTAATTGCTCCTGCGCTTCGAGATACTCTTCAAAAACTTCTTCGTATTCGGGACTAGATTTTGAAGTTGAACACATTTTTTCGTCGACTTCGGTCATGTGATCTTGAGCAATTCGAAGTTTTTCTTTACATTTGCGTTGGTCTTCTTCTTGTTTGGCTTGACAATGCTTCATGCTATCTTCAATTTTTTGCGATCGTCTTTGGAGTTTTTGTTTGCGACTTTCGATTTTTTCCAAGTCTAAGAGTTTGGATTTGTGTTCGCCGGAGATGAGGGCTCTTTCTAATTCGGTCTAGAAAATAATTAAAAAATTAACAACAAGGCTATAGATATTAGTATATGGACTAACTAACCTCTCTTTGTAGTTCTTCTTCTTGTATTTCAATTTCAGCTATCTGTCTTTTTATTCTAGAAATAACTGCCAAAATATCTTTCTTTTCCTTTTTTAGCTGCTCTAATCGATTTTTATCAATTATATCATCCTTATTCAAACCATTACAACTCGTACTCTTAAATTCATTGTGTATTGTAGTGTTTTGATCGGGCGATGAATTATTTACAATTTCTAAACTGTTCTCGGAAGGAAAAACGAATTTTGTAGGCGTACTTTTATCAATAGACATATCAAAAATATCATGATCCGGCGGGAATTCTCTTGAATTATGTAAATTTTGCTTTAAAATTTGTTCCGCTTCTCGCAAGAGGATTTGTTCCGCTTCCAGGATAGCGAATTTATTTTCTATCATTTCTGTTGTTTCTTTTGTCGTACTGTAAATAATGAACATAATTTGTTATTAACTTACTTCAGAGCTTTCTGAGAAGTTGTTGAGATCATCGGATTAGTGTGTGTCTGTCTGTGAGAGCTCTCACGGCCGTTCCACTTGGCCGATTTGCTTCAAACTAGGTAAGTAGATACCTTAGGGTACTACCTCGGTCTAATTTAAATTTGAGCCCTGTAGGTCAAAATGGATCGGAGATATAAGGGTCACAAGGTCACATGCGTTTCAAATGGCAAATTCCTTTACGCGGAAATAGGAAAAAGTAGGGAAACATATGGAAAAATGGGAAGAAGTAGGAAAAAACAAGAAAAAATGGGGAAATAGGAAAAAACGGGTAAAGTAGGGAAAAAGTATGGAAAATAGAAAAAAACGGAGGAGAATAGGAAACAACAATAAATGATAGGAAAGTAGAAAAAAATAGAAAATGGGGAAAATAGGGAAATATTGGGAACAGGAACAAATAAAGTAAAATAGGGAAAAAATAAAGAAAAATAGGGAAAATAGAGAAAAACAGGGAAAATAGAGAAAAATACAGAAAACAGGAAAAAACATAGGAAAAAGTGGGGAAATGGGGAAAAATTTAAAAAATTGTGCGGTCGGAGGACCCCGTCAGGAACGAAGGTCCTTTCGGTGTTTTTTCACTTTTTACCGAAAAAGAACAAAAAAATCGCAAAACCCAAAAGTAATCAAAAGACCAAAGTCGACAAAAACCAGAATAAGAATAAGAAAAAAAATTAGTAGTTTGAAAAAACTTGAAAAAAAAATCAAAAACCGAATAAAATTAGAAAAATGAGGAAAAAAAACTAACCGAAAAAGAGCAAAAAATCAGAGGAATAAACATTAATTAGAAAATATTAGAAAAAAATCGAAAAACCAAAAAAAAATCGACACAACAGAAAACAAAAAATCAGAAAAATGAGAAAAAAACGAAAAAGATTTAGAAGAATAGAATAAATCAGAAAAAATCGAAAAAATTAAGAAAAAAACACAATATTCAAAAAAATTAAAAGAAAAATCAGAAAATATTGGAAAAAGAATCAAAAGTAAAATAAAAATCGTAAAAAAATCAGAGGAATATAAGCTAAAATGAGAAAATATTAGAAAAAAATCGAAAAAACCAAAAAAACAGAAAACCCAAAAAAACAGAAAACAAAAAATCAGAAAAATGAGAAAAAAATGAAAAACATTTAGTAGAATAGAACAAATCAGAAAAAATCGAAAACATTAAGAAAAAAACAAAGCATTAAAAAAATTGAAAGAAAAATCAGACAATACTGTGAAAAAAAAAGAAAATTGTAAAATACGGAAAAAAAGAAAAATCAAAAAAAAAATTAATAAAAACCGAAAAACGCAAAAGAACGAAAATCGTGAAAAATTGCAAAAAAAAAACGGAGAACAACCAAAAAACCAGAGACAATTGTGATCATAAAAAAAATCGAATTTGAAATAAATCGCAAAAAATCAGATGAATTAGAAACAATCAGAAAAAATTATAAAACAAGGAACAGATAGAAAAAAACAGAACAATGAGGAAAAAATCGGAAAAAATCTTTGTCTATATATAAAATATTATAAAATAAAAATCTAAATAATAAAAAATGCATATTGTGACAGAGAGTAAAAGAAAGAGAAGGAAAGTCGTCTGGAGGGGGCATAACGCTTTTTCCTTACGTGACGCTTTCTGCCAATTAACTCCTACCACAAGCCGCGTTAAGCAACTTTGTTTCATAAAGAATATATAAAGAGAAAAAAATAACGTAAGGAACTTAATGCCCCGACCGCACCATTTTTTTAGGAAAAGTATTTACTAACTTTCTGAATGAATTTTGGTCAGACGGAAGACTGAACAATTTCTAGTAAAACATTTCAGAAACAGGCATAAAAAACACGCCAGTTTTTCTAATCAAAATTATTCTTCTATACCAATTAAACAACAAAAAATTACAACTTACTTATCTTTATTCGACGTAACAAACGTCTTAATCCTGGTCCTAGGCGACGGAGGATACGGTCCGGGGGGATTATGTTGAATATAAACATTCTCGTAGGGACTCTTTCTTTCGACGTTTCGGAATTCCACTTCTTGTGGCTTTAACTCGATGTGTTGCTCGAAGGGTCCGTTAGGAGGTGAATAAGTAATATTTACGTTTTCGTAGTTATGTTGATTGGTTTGTTTAAGTAGTTCGTTATGGAGGATATCGAGTGGTGACGGTGGCGGTGTCGAACTGTAGCTAGGTGAAGGTGGGGTAAACTGGCCGCGTTTGTCTCTCGGAAGCGAACCGTTGGTTTTAATCCTGAAAAAAGTTATGATACACACCATTCTGTTAAAAAATAGACTAATTTATGCTATTTAGACTTTTTCTAGGTGAGGTCGAACGCTGAATAATAAATAAAAATTCTAAAATTTCTATTGTTAATACTAGTATCATTGAATAAACAGATCTAGTAGGTCAAACCAAGACAATATTTGTTTAAAGAAAATAAAATCAACGCCAGAGGAAGACTATTTGAGTCATGACTTAACATCAATTAACCACATGGAGGATGTTCCCTAGATATTTCTTAGTTTATCTTCTTGCCAAAAAATCTGTTAATCAATTTTCTATTTACACATTTTACCACAAACAACTTTAATATTTATATAATATTAAATAAATCTATTGAAGTTAGGTACATACAAATAAAAATAAATAATGTAAAACCATGTTGTAAAATACCTTAGACTTAAAAAAATGTGCGCTTGGTATTTGCTAAAGTAAATATTTAAATTAAACATTGTGACTCACTAAAAGTATGTTTTAAATAAATATACATATAGATGATTAAATATATTCTATAATTACCTGTTAGGTGTTATTGGCTTGTTTTTCTCGCACTGTTGTTTCTCATATTCCGCACACATATTCAAAATTTCCTCCAACCTTTGCTGTTCCGCCTTTTCGATTTCCTGTTCTTTTATTCGATCTTGTTGCGCCTGTAAGTTAACGTTACTGGTTTAATTCTTTAATAAAACGATTTTTTTCACTTTAACTTTGTTGCTTTAACAGAAAAATGTTATTACAATACACAAATCATAAAAGAACTCAGTATTAACTTTTCGTGAACGATAAATATTTGTTTTAAATACCTCCGTGATAGATAAGGAAATATAACAAATGTTTGATAATGAGAGTTTTGAATTGCGGTTACCTGCCTGTATGTAGGTCTCTATATTATAAAAATACATTTAATTCAACTATCGGATTCTAGGTGGCGCTAGAAATCATGTATAAAATGAGATATAGTCTATCCAATATTACCCGATTGCACCAATGAATTTAAGCGTTGTCTTTATTCAGACAACGATTTAAGGAATCCTTACCACTAAGCAACCCATAAAATCTTAATTTTCGTTGCACCAACGTTATGGAATGCTTAAACTCTTCTTAAAGCTTGATTTGCCAAGCATTTGTCAGCGATCACTTAAAACTGTCCTTTAGCAAGGAAGCGGAGTTTTTAGGTTATATTTTAATTTATAGTATTTGTTTAATTCTTGCAATTCATAAATTACGCCCCAGGGAAAGTTAGTATAAATATATATTGATAATGGAGTACCTAGAATATTTAGAGGATGACTCAGATTATATTGAAGACGACATAGAACTGGTAGAATTGGTTGAAGTAGGTGTACCCAGACAAAATTATATACGAACAAATTACTTTGAGGAAATGGATCCTATTGGATTTTTTAGAAGGTTTAGGCTAACAATAGAAACTGTTTTAAATATTTTGACTCTGATAGAAGACCAGCTAGAATATCCCTATAATAGGTAAATGAATACTGACAGCTGATAAAGGACATTAGCAGTATTGATTCATTAGGAGTGAAATTAGCAATTCGTTTTTTTCTTTTATTTTGGCTACAAATCGTCTCATTTTCACTCATCTTGAACTCGAAAAGTTTCAAGTTGAAACTTGGATAATTAAAAAGCGAGGTTAGTTAATGGTAGATGCTTTTCTTTTCACTTTTCCACAGCGTGTCCAACGTTTAAAAAGGAAAATGTACCATATTCTTACAACGTTGTCAAGTGTAACACATACTTAGCTAAGGAAGCCTTAAGAACTGATGGTGCAAGCAAATAATAAATTAAGAACTTCTTAACTTTATGAATCCCTTAGTTATTCCTTGCTTAAATATATGTTGGTGCAATCGACCCTATTTCTTTTAACTTATTGACAATCCCCCAGCTGAGTTGGCGAAAAAAAAACTCACTAAATCTCTATAAATTCTGTCAATAATCCGTCAAAAATGGTGGTGTCTATTGATACGATTTTAAGTTAGAATAAAGAATATAGATATTCTAAAATTTCAACATTTTTCCTGCCTTTTTTTCAAAATAATAAATATTTAGGAATAGATTTTAGAATATGCAAAATTATATTCCCTGTAATTATATTTGTTATGCATATTATGTTCAAATACTTCACTACTTTTTAAACTTGGTAATGCCCGAGTAGACACATCCAAACAGCTTAGCCACACTATATATTTTAACATAAAATTAGTAGTCGACCTAAAGTCTGTCAATTTAAGAAAAAAGAAATATTGGACAACATAAACCCTAAATGTTTACATTAGGACTCATAACGAACCTCTTAAAGCAGTGTTGACAGATTTAATTTATATAATATATTCGCATTTTATTATTTTTCTAAGCTCATATCAACGAACTGTTATAAAAAGTCATTGTCACAGGAAGATGGATAATTAAGTAAAAAAAAATGATGAACAAAGATTAAAATTAGGTTTTTATATTTCAATTTCGAAATATTACTACGCCCCTGAACCAACGACGCTAATGCATTTGTATGAGTCCCAATCAAAACAAAAGGTGCTTTTCGAGTCTTTACATTGAATATTCAAAAGTTGTCTCTTTCATGTTAGCTCTAACTTATCCTATCTCTAGTATAACATAAAAGTGGAACTGTCTACACGTGCTACTGGACGGAGATTTAGCGACCCTAATACTGATTGCACGAAATACATGTAGATTTTTTTCATATTCACAACGTGTGAATATATTGCTTTCAGTTTTGTAGAAAAATCATACTTTTACATTTTCCGAGAAAACTACTCACTTTTACCCAATACAGGTTGATTTTCAATGTTTGTGCCAGTAATTATCTATCATTTGCACAAACGGTTGTTCCATTTTAAAAACTTAATTCAATAATGGACAATGAACTCGGATTTTTTACATTTAGTTTGTATCAGTTCACGAAAGAACTGACTAGATTTTGGGATATAGTTTAATAAATTAACGAGAAAAATCCAAATTCTTCTATTTTTCTATAATAAAAAAACATTTGCGTGATCTGCTACATTACTATATTCTGTCCAAAATTTCTTTTTTCTTAAAATGACAGACGTCAGGCTGAATCAGTTGAATCAGTGTTGCCAAAGACAAATCACCAAAATACCCGCAACTTTGCCCCAAAATACCCGATTTTACACGCGTGGAATTTCACAAATTACAAGATGCAAATGCAACACAAACAAGAACTTAAATTGAGAATAAATATTATTCTTCTTCTTTTTCCTTTTTGAGGTCTCAGGCTACTAGTGCTATTTTCTATTGGACTGACGTTATTTATGTGGAAGTGTTGCCAAGTGTGTTCAATGCAAACCAATAAATCTTTTTATTTATTTTTTGAGAAATAGCGGTAATATTTATGTTTAGTAGAAGTAGCCTCACTCCCACAAAACATCAAAATAGTGAAAAACTGACATGAGATAAAGATGGAAGGAAATACCCCAATTTTATCCGCAAAATTGAAATACCCGCAAGAATTCCCATAAAGCAGGAAAATACCCGAAAATCGGGTAATTATTCGCAGATTGGCAACACTGGGCTGAATAGTAATTTTGCATTAAAATATATAGTGTGGCTAATCTGTTTGGAAATGTCTATTAGGCCAGTACCAAGTTTAAAAAGTAGCGGATTAATTAAACCTAATGCTCTGGCCATTTTTTGATAAAATATGCAGTAGATCTAATATTTAAATGTCCTTGCATAATATGGAGAGATTTGAAGACACATTGGGGTCATTTCCAAAGAATTCTCTTTTGGAAAACGAGAATTAAAATAATTATATATTTGAGCAGTTTTATTGCCTTGTTATATTTTTCGATTTTCTTGTTCCGTCAATATTCGATATAAGAATATCTCCTCCATTCTAACTTAAAATCTTATTAATCAGTGTGAGCTTAAAATAGTATCAATAGACACTACCAGTTTTGACGGATTATTGACAGAATTTGTACAGATTGAAGACGGATTTCCACTAGGCGGAAAATGTGCAGGCGGATTTACTGTATCCAATTCTATTGTTCGATTTCGAATTAATTTTCAAAATGGACCTATAGAATTGGATACAGAAAATCCGCCTAGTGGGAATCCGTCTTTATTGATTTTTTTTTCGCTAACTTATAGCGGGAGATTGTCAATATTGGATGGACTATAGTTTTAAAATTATTTTGAATTTAAAGAAATTAGAAAATGTTATTAAAAATAACACTAGGAATAAAGTTTTAAAGAAGATTTTTCGTGAATAAAGAAACTAAATAATTAGAAGCAAATCATGGAAGTACATTTTTTCCCTAAACCACAAGACCTAGGAAACTTTTTAAGGTTAGTCACTTTAATGTAAACTAAAAGTTAAGCATTAAGTTTAAATTAATCTAAACTTAACTTTGTATTTATGTTTAACTTTTGTTTATTAAACTGACCTCTTATGAAATTTCTATTATTCAAAGGCAGAATTCTTAATAAATCATATTATCTCGGAAATGTTCGCTAAAGTCAACACTGTTTTTATTTTTTATTAATACTTAATAAAATGTAAGAATTTTTAATATATACAAAACATTTTTGTTTGAAATTGTTAACATTAAAATAAAAAGGGACTTTAATTTCATCACATATTTTTGGTTGAAAATAATAAGATTTATTTAACATCACTTGTTAAATCGACTCATAATATTTTTGTCGCACTTTTGCTATTATAGATCATGACAAAAATTTTGTTTTTTCGAATAAATTAAAAATAGGATATTTGCGATAGATTCGTCAATAAAGTTGTCAACAATTTGTGTTTACAGTTCTTGTCAAAATAAAATGCCATATATGTCATCAGAAATTATTTAATGTTGATTTTTAAAAGGAGAATGACACTGCCAGTGCTTTGGTAATCAACAATTATTATATAACCAAATATAACAAAATCCAATGAAGCAACATTATAGAATCTTTATAAAAAATTATCTGCAGTACCCAAACGTATAGAATGGGATGTATTCATTTCATTTTTGACTTCGATTTTTTAAATTTCAATGTACCCTTAAAATGTCCCCGTGAGACATAATACGCCATCAAACTCCTTCAGGAATGGCCAGAGTTAAATTAAATTTAAAGGGAATTGACCAATAGCGTGGAAATCCGTTGCCTTCCTCGGTCTTCGAACTCCGCTGAAGGCGAGAATTTTAAATATCAATTCCGATGTTGCCACATCTAAATGTTATATTACATTTCTTAAAAATTTAATACTTTGAATAACTACATTTTTCACACGTGTATTTTAATATAAAAAGAATCTTGTCACTTTGTAATGTTACTAGACATTAAGATTATAGTTATTCTATGTAATTATTACTGAATTATAGTAAAAAACAATCTTGTCTGTGTAATACTAAATAGGAAGTGTTTATAAATTGTGCTACTGCAGGGTTATTCTACTAAATTTATAGCCCGACTACAAGTTGGATTTTGGACTTGAACTTGATGTGTTACTAACTTCAAAGCCTTGCAGTCTACATATAAGGACTATACTGTAGTCTATTCTTATAAGCACCAAATGAGGTGCCTATAAAAAATTTTAGTATGCTAGAAGCACACATAACCTATTTTTGTTTGTTTTATCGGTAACTATTTTGTGTTGTGAGTTGTGTATAAAATTAATGTGATTTTCTCACGATTCCCAATTTTTTTTTATAATGTATTTTCTATTTTCTCCCTAATATTGTCACGATCTGCATGTGGCGGTGGATATATTAAATAGATGGTAGAGCAATAAATATATAATTAATAATAAAATAGGTAACAACAATAAAATAACATACCAAACGCTCAAATAAATGAGTAACTAATATATACAAATAAATATTCTTATCATACTAATTTACACAACACTAACAAAGACTTTAACGAGACTTGTCACTAGGGTCGACCTTATTCAAACTGTCTACTAGACTCAGTCCAAGAGTAAACTCTAAAGACTTTCCTGACTGACTTATTTCAGAACAATGGCTGTTCAATGGACCAATGAACTAATTAACTGCACAAGGCGATATTTACATATTAAATTTTAATAATTCTTTATGGGAATATTTTGGGAAAATGTGTGGCCAAATAATAGCGACAGCAGCACAGACGTTAGATTTCACCCACCCTTTATAATTTTTTTCTTATATTAACAGAAAATAAATATCTTGTTTTATAATATTAGATTAAGTTAGGGTGAAAGAGTTCAAACTTCTGTGCTGCTGTCACATTATTTGGCTACACAAACTACAAAATTGCCCAAATATCTACTTATTTTTGTTCATGGAAAACAACGTTGCCATATCCCACAGACTACTTTTCTAGTACTCTACTTGTAGTCGATTAAATTTAAAGTCGGACTCTCTCTTAGAATAGTGGAATCTGGCTGGGCTATAATTTACGGTCTACATGTTTAGTATACTAAACTTATAGCCTGTTTTATAGTTACTTAGTAGAATAACCCTGCTGGCAATGTTGTTCAAATTAGCAAAACCATAAACTGTTTATAAGTTATGTCTATTTCATACTTCTTATTTTCTCTTGTACAACGTTGCCAGTAGCTTAATTTAAAAACACTTCCTATTTTATTACGACACAGACAAGGTTGTTTTTTACTATAATTTTTATAATAAGTTACACGTTTGAAAAATGTGGTTATTCAAAGTATTATATTTTGTTAATTCTAAAAAACATTAAACGTGGCAACATCGGAATTGATATTCATGCATTTAAAATTATCGCCTTCAGGAATTTGATGACGTATTATGACTCACGGAGACAGTTTAAGGGTATATTAGGATTTAAAAAAAAATCGAGGTAGTTTTATAATTCAAAACGAAAAATCACTTTTTAAAAATTAATTTTATTTTTCAAAAGCGACTATTTAATTCAAGTGCTAACAATGGACTAAATCTATAACTATATTATTAATTAAATGAAAGATAATAGAGGTGTAGGCGGGGGCCACGATTCCCGCTGATTCTGCAGTTCTTCTTTCTTGACTATGATATAACTCCTCCCTTCTTAAGTTTCGAAAAGAATGGAATGATTTTTCGAATTTGGATTTTCTTGGTCTTCTAATGGTTTCTTGATGAATTTTCTTCTAAGATAATTAAGAATTTTTGTTCTGAACTTAACAAGAATTAAAATGACTAGAAAAATAGTTAGTAACCCAAAAATTGTACCAAAAATTGAATAATGATATAAATTGAATTGATTTTCATGAATTGGTTTTAATTGTTTTGAAATTTGATTTATTTCGAACAGTCCGTCGAAATCAAGTTTTGTGATATTCGATGTCTCGTAGCGTTTAGCTGATTGAATTTGGCTGGTTTCCAATTTGGGTAGAATGAATGGTTTTCCTTGAGAAAGTTGAACGTTGTTAACGAATTTCTTCTCTTTTATCCAAATTTCGCAGGATTTTGGAATTTTTAATAATGTTGGAGATTTAACTTGTAAATACTGATTACTTTCACACTTTGAAAGTATTTGTTCCGATTTCGCCGGAATTAGCAGGATTTCATCAGTGGTTACTTGTTCTGTAATTGTTTCTTGTAAATTGACGTCCAAAATATAACAGTTTGTCAAAGAATGGCCTTCTAGTAGTTGAAGGGTGCAGTTATCTTTTGGGACAAAATTTTGTTGGCAGAAGTACGTTCCTTCTAGACATGGACATTCTTCTTTTTCGAATTGAATATTTTCTTGTTTTCGTGCCAAATAGGGAAAAAGGGGAGTATACATTTTATGATTTTGGATAATGGGGAATAAATGGTAGAATTCGTAGGTATCAGTTTCCAAAATAGGAACATGTATAGCAAAAATTAATTTGGAGTCTGAAATTGATATTTGTGTTCCAAGAAATTGATAATATGTCAATATGTTTTTGAAGTTAGGGATTTGATTTGCGTCATAAATTTTTACCAAATATTCTATCATGTCAATAATTTCGGAATTAGAAATTATTGTATTATGTAGAGAGTTTAATTTTGAAAATATTATCGCGTTTTCTAAGTTATCCATAAATGTTATGGTTGTTTGGCAATCTAGGTTAATTTGAGATATAATGCCTTGAAAGGTTAGATAACTTTCAAGAGATTCTATTTTATTATATACGGATGCTTGAATTTTTTCTATATCGCCTTTAAAATTTTCTTGATTTTTGCCTAAAATTGTGATAGATTTATTGTAATGTTCAATAAGTTTTTTGTGTAACGAAATTTGTAAATTAACTTCTTTTATTATATTTTTCTGATTAATTTGCAATGTTTTAATAGCTTCATTGTAACGATTTTCGTCGTCTGAATCGAGATTACCAAAGAGCCATTTATTAATTTTACCAACGCCATTTATTAGTCCTCTTCGAGTTCTAACATGTGGATATATATTATTAATTTTTTGCTGAACAGTATTTATAAGAAATTCTGTTCTTATTAACATATTTTGTGATAAACTATGGTAAGATACAGGATTCGTGGCATTAACTAATGATATCTTATCTTTTAAACGATTAAACTGATAAACTAGATTATTTACTTGTTTAATTACTATACCTAAATCTACGTAATGCAAAAATGTGTGTTTACTATATATTAATCTTGTATTCCCTAATTGAATGGGGAGTAGGAAATTCTCCAATTTAGTGGTTTGTATGTCATCTCTGGTACTATTTATTTGATATACCTGAAGGGCCAGGTACAGCGTCGTTAATATCAGGACGTTCATTTTCATTGGTACAGGGAACCTGTAACAATTTTGTAAAATTACGTTTTGGTTTTCTAACTATACTTTTATGATATATTCCTTTATTAGTTTTAATTAGTACATCCTTTTCATTGATTATTTTTGCTTGTTTAAATTTAGGAAGTTTTTTGTTTCTCAATTTTGTTCTGACATAGCATTTTTCTTGATTAGAATAATCCGGGGCTTCGGATCTATTTTCATTTATTTTATTTATTATTTTCTTTTTAATTTTTTCATTGTTATTTTTAATTTGTTGATATATTTGTTTGCAATTTTGCTTGTGATTTTGTACATAGTTTGAGATTACTAAATGATCGTTTATATCAAAAGGGTCAGGATTATTAATATGTCCTTTAATGACTTCAAATGGAGTGAATTTTGTTACCGAGTGTACTGAATTATTATAACAAAGTATTGAATTTTTTATTAATTGGTCGGGCGTGTAATTTTTATTTTCTTCTTGAATACTTCTGTAATGTTCGATAAGAGTAGAGTGAAATCTTTCTATTGGCGAATTTGAATTGCTATTTTTTGAAGTAGTATAATGTAACTGAATATGATGTAATTTGCAGAAGTCTTGTAAATCGTAATTTTTGAATTCACTACCACAATCCGCAGTGATTTTTTGCGGTAAACCGTGATGACTGACAAAATCTAAAAGTTTATCTACAACTGATACACCTGTTACGCTGTCTAGTGGGTATGCTTGGCCATACCGTGAAAAGGAATCAATTATAGTTAAATATGATTTGTTAGAAATAAAGAAAACATCTATATGAATTTGTTCGAAAGGTTTTGATGTAGTAGGGGTTAAATTAAATTTTATTATAGGTGGATTTCTGTCATACTTGTTTTTCAAACATGTTTCACAATTATTAATAAAGTTTTCGATATCTTTAATCATTTTTGGCCAGTAATATTTAGAACTGAGTGATAATTTTACTTCATTTATGCCTCTGTGACCAGATTTAAAAATGTGGTAATATTCGATTTTTTCTCGTTGTTCTTCGGTCGTTTGTACGTCTGCTAGAATTTTTGTACAATGAACGAATTTAAAAGCGGAATTTTTAAACGTATTTTGAACAGTTATTACAAATATTTCGGGTATATTTATATTTTGAAAGTACAATCCATACGTTTGTTTAGGATCAATATATTCTTTAACGAATTTTATTATGTGAGATTCAATATTAAATTTTGGAAGGGTAACGTACAATCTAAAGTTCTCAAATATTTTTTCTCTTGTTACTTTGATTTCATTAATTTCATTATAAGTAATAAAAATTTGGTTTTTATATATGTTTAAAGGTTTTTCCGTTATTGGGATAGATAATATAGGGTCTTCCGCAGATGTATGAACAGTTTCTACATCATCTGTGTCATTTTCTATATTACCTGTTATTGTTGTTTTCTCAATTTGTACAGGCGGACGTATACTTATGTCCGATAAAATATTAATTTTGGGTATAGGTTGAGGTTCACCTAAAATATCCGAAATGTCGAAATCGTCCAAATTTGGAAGAGAATGTGTCTGATCTAATTCTTTTTGTATTATTTCGTCTATATCGTCTATATTTACGTCTAAAGACATTGTTTCTAAGGCATTTAAATCTATTGGATTACGGGAGAGCGCGTCGGCAACAACATTGTTTTTTCCTTTTAAGTATTTTATTTCATAGTCAAATTCTTCTAATTTGAGTCGCCAGCGTACTAGTCGCGAATTTGGCTCTTTTAGTGAAAATAGCCATTGTAAGGGTTTATGATCTGAATATATAGTAAAACATTTACCAAATAGATAGGGTCGAAAGTATTTGCAGGCCCAGACGATTGCCAGCAGTTCTTTCTCTATAGTAGAGTAATTTAATTCCGGGCTATTTAAAGTCCTAGAAGCATAGCATATAGGATGACCATTTTGGGAGAGGACAGCACCAAGGGCGACGTTTGACGCGTCCGTGGTTAATTCAAAGGGTTTATCAAAGTCTGGGTATGCTAATACAGGTTCTGAGGTTAAAATATTTTTACATAGATTGAAACATTTTATAAATTCTTCAGTGTGTTCAATTTTTTTATCTTTTTTAAGACAGGTTGTCATAGGTTTAGTTATTTTCGCAAAATCTCTTATGAATTTACGATAGTACCCAACAAGACCGAGAAATGATTTTATTTCTTTTTGAGTACATGGTATGGGGAATTTTTGGATTGCTTGAACTTTATCCGGGTTAGGCTTAATGCCATCGGGAGTGACTTTATGACCTAAAAAATCGACTTCTTTTTGTAAAAATTCACATTTATCAAGTTGAATTTTAAGTTTCGCTTCGCGTAATTTTTTAAAGACTAATTTTAAATTTTGAATGTGTTCATCTAATCCTGTACTGAAAATTATGATATCGTCCATGTAGACCATACATATTTTGTTTTGAATATCTTTTAATACTTCGTCCATTACTCGTTGGAAAGTAGACGGGGCATTTTTAAGTCCGAATGGCATTCGGAGGTATTCATAATGGCCTCCCTCAACTGTAAAAGCAGTTTTTTCTATTGAACAATTATTCATTTGGATCTGGTGAAATCCACTAGCTAAGTCTAGTGTAGAAAAATATAGAGAACGACCAAGTTTATCTAGAATATCTGTGATATTAGGTATTGGATACCTATCATTTATAGTTTTTTCGTTAATCTTCCTGTAATCTACAACAAGGCGAAACTTCTGACGATTTGAAGAATCTTTCTTCTTATTTACCACCCAAATAGGCGAGGACCAGGGCGAACAAGAGGGTCTAATTATACCCTTGTCTAACATTTCTTGAATTTGTCTTCGAACTTCATCTTTATGTACATAGGGATACCGATATGATTTAGTGTATACAGGTATTTCATCAGTAGTTCGAATTATGTGTTTTGTTTTAGACGTAAAACCGAGATCATCCCCTGGTTTAAGGAAAACATCAGAAAATTCTTTACATAATTGAATAATTTTAAGTTTTTCTTCTTTATTCATATGATTTGTTCGAATTAAACTAGCAATATCTGTTTTAGAAGTTGGTAGATCCTCAAGGATGTCATCATTAGAGAAAGTTTCAAATTTAAAAATTTCGTATTCTGATAGATCAATACTAGTAACCGAAACGGGTTTTTCTAATGTAATTGAAATAGGGTTATTCGTATGATTTTGTAATTCTATAAGAGCAATACCGTCTTTTGCACTAGTCAAAATTTGTGGTATTAATATATTATTAATGCTTTGTTCATTAACAATAACTTCACCATTAGTCACAGTGACTGGTAATTTTTTTAACATTTTTTCGTTAGCATTTATTGAGAATGAAAATTTGACTTCATTTACTTGTCTATATTTAAAAGGTATTTCTGCATAGTGACCTACTAATTTCTGATTACTCAGGTCAATATTTAAATGCATATTCACTAAGTCTTTTAGGCCTATCAAACCATCGAAGTAATTATGAAACTCAAACAATAAGAAGTCTATATGATAATTATTACAATTGAACTCTTTGAAAGCAGGTACAGACGCTCGGTATCTTATTTGTTTGCTTCCGAGACCAGTCGAGATAACGACATTTGATTGATAAATTTTATTCGGATAATATTTCTCGATAACCGAAGGCCTTATTATTGACATGGAACTGCCTGTATCTATTAACAATTTTAATTTTGGATTTTGGATTTCTATATAGGGTAGTGGATTGCTACAAGAGAAAGAATTTATTTCTGCTATATTTTCGTTTTTGATAGGCCGAATTCCCGAAAATTTTGTTCAGGGACGGCGTCTTTATTTTCATTTTCGTCAATAAATTGTTGATTTTCATAAGGTTCATTGGTTTGAGTATAAGTTTGAAAATTACTACAAGAATCAGTATCTTGTTCAATCTGCTCGTTAAAATTTGAATATTGATTAGAATGTAATTCTTCAAAAGTAAAGTTAGGTTTTGCATTCATGTTAGAATTCTGAAAATAATTTCTATTAAATGGCGGTCTTCGTGATTGTACAGTGTAATTTCTCGATGTCGTAGACATCGGTTCAGCTTTTGGTAATTGGCTTTCTGGAATTTGATTCGGTTTAAATACATTTTTGGGAGGACCGAATACTTGTCGATTTGTAAAATATTTTTTATTTGGTTGTGGTATTGGTTGCACATGTATAGGTTGACTAGGCCAATTTTGCCTATTTACGTTTGACTGAAAAATTGGTTGATTTCTTTGTTGAAAATTTTGATTTTGAAAATGTGGGTAGTTAGTTGTATTTTGATTATTTTGTCTTGGGAACTGATAAAAATTTGGATTTTGAACGAAATTATTATTGTCATTTCTAAAAGAATTCTGAAATCGAGAGTTTTGTCTTGTGTTATTGTTATTATAACTTAAAGCAAATTTATTTTGTTGATTATTTCTTTCAGGTAGGTTGCCATACATTTTTTCAAAATTCTCGAATTCAGCTACATAAGCCATTGCATCCTCTAGAGATGCAGGTTTTCTTAAGTGCATGTTATTTTTTAATGTACCGTTACAACCGGCAATAAAAGTATTTAAAGCAGTTTTATCGTAATGACTTGTCTGAATTTGTTTTTCTATTTGTGTTAAATTCGGTTCGTTACTTATTCTTTGAATAACACTACTTTTTAACAACTGGAGTCTACCGCCAAAAGTAATTAAATGTTCATTTTTAAACGGTTTACTTCTCGTTAATTCCTGGACTAAACAATCAAGATCTCGTCTGTCCGCGAAACATTGTAGCAAGGCATTTTTTAATGTATCCCAAGAATTAATTTCTACTCTATTTCCCACCATTATCTCAGCTTTATCAATTAATTTTCCTTGTATACATTCTAATATATGTGCATCCAATTCCTGATCATTATAGGTTTTATATGCATTAATTAAACTTTCGCACCTTACAATAAATTTATTTAAAGTGTCACTATCACCATCATATGGCTTAATATTATTTATTTTGGATTTAAAAAGATCCCAATTTATTTGGCGACGTTCCTGAGCACCTGCTGAGGAATTCATATTTACTAAATTATTTTTTGATGTTACTAAATTATTTTCTGGAATATTATCGTCTAATGAAATATTCGCAAAACAGTTAAACAAAATATCAATTTCTGATTCACTCATAAAATAATAAAACAAAAATACAGATATGTTTAAAAAATTATTATCCTATTTTTAGAACCCAGAAATTGGTTATGAAAGGTAAGAAAAGGAAATTAGGCACTTACGTCTTTCCTAGTTCTTTTCTTCAGTTTTCTGGAGTCTAGTAGCAGCTCGGAAGGCTGGAGTCCACTAAATACTTGAATTCCACTGAAGGGAAGAAAAGTTCGAGTTTTCACACTTAAAGTATTAAAATACCAAAAGTCACAAAAGTTTTTCGGCAAAAGCGATAAACTGTTTTTTACGACTCGCGTGAATCCTACTGACTGCGCCAGTTTTATAATTCAAAACGAAAAATCACTTTTTAAAAATTAATTTTATTTTTCAAAAGCGACTATTTAATTCAAGTGCTAACAATGGACTAAATCTATAACTATATTATTAATTAAATGAAAGATAATAGAGGTGTAGGCGGGGGCCACGATTCCCGCTGATTCTGCAGTTCTTCTTTCTTGACTATGATATAACTAGGTCAAAAATGAAATGAATAAGTCCCTAGTGACAAATCATTTTTCCTGGTAGTAACTATTAAGTAACAACAGGCTATTTCAGCAGTTTTTTGACTGTTTATATACAGACTTTAAAACGTCTTTAATAGTGTAAATTATATTCTAATTCCTAATAAACAAAGGTTTTTTTATTAGTAACCTTATCTCAAAACAAATCAATTTACTTTCAATGTACTTCAAGGTTCTTATCTAGGACTACTACTATTATTTAATTTGTTAATAATATTATGATCGCAAATTTCCTATAAATCATATTTTTTATTATTACCGATGTGATGATTGGATGATTTGTAATTGTTTGCAGGATCCAAATCCTTTTAAATAATAACATAATAATTCAGTATTTCTTACCTGATTTCTTTTAATCTCTGCATCATATTTTCTTCTTTCTAAATCTTCATACCCCTCATAATTTCCATCGGATAATTCACCAAGCGATCCGCTTCTTCTATGATCAATCTTGGGACTATTCGAAACAGGACTGGGAGTAACGCTTCTGTAAAAAGCGGGATTCCTATTAAAATTAGGAGAAGGAGTAACGACTCGGCTAACGTTAATGTTCTTATTTGTACTAGAAGTTTTATTATTAAGTTCGTTATGATCGAAATTGACGTTTGGACTTTTCGGAATTCCATTTTCGTAACTGATATTCGGGTTCTTTGGAATACAACCATTTTCGAAAATGATCACTCTGTTATTAATATTTTTAGTTTCGTTGACGGTAACGTTAACATACTGGCTTTGGTGTGATTTTTTCGAAAACGACGATTGTCCAGCGGTTTTTCCGTGTGGTTTTTCGTTGGAATTGAGCTCGGCGTAGTTTAAAGCGCTTTGAGGTAAGTTCTTGGTGAAGCTGGTTAGATCTGGTGGAGCTCTACCTGCAGAATAAAATTAAAAAAATGAAAAAAATTGCACATAAATTAGAAGTGTCAAGATAACAGAAATACAACTAATGAAATAGTACTGCGATTGCAATCGGAAATTATCAAAAATATATAACAATTTTGATTACAAAAATTATGAAATTATTCAACCAATAACGACAAGAAAATCTATCTAGATAATTATGGTAAAGCGTTTTCCAACTGCTCTTAAATATTTTTTAATACATTTACAGTTTCGTCAGTCATAAAAGTTCTTAATAAAAAATAAACAAATCTTACCTATCACATCTTTAACTGGAGTATTAACGGTAACCACGTTGGAAGGAAACACCTTCGGCGAAATGGACTTTTTGTAATTCTGAGCTGCCAAATATTCGAATTTAGATACTTTAGTGATGACGCTGGACGGAGCTTCGTCGCTTCCGCTGTCGGAAAAAGATTCTCTGGGACTTTTTCGAGGAGCTACCGGCGGTTTTTTGTTAAATTTACTCATAAATGAACTGTCCGGTTCGAAATTGATCGGTGCCATAGAGATTCTTGGATTCGGTAATACGGATTTCATTAGTTTCGCTTCCGCTGGGTGGTTGAATCTCATGTAGTTGGACCTGCCAATCGTGAGCATACAACCTAAACAATTACATACATTGATAATTTCAAATATTATTTTTCAAATGTGTAAGATAAGAATTATAAACCAGATGCCGTGAACCACAATCAGAAAAAAACGAAATTGGCGACATTGTTTATAAAAAGTTATAAACATTAAAATTTTTAAGTCTAGTATGAAACATTAAACTGTAATCAACACTTGTTATTTTTATCACTATAGGGACATATGTTTTTCGCTAAAAAAGTAATTGATGCAGTTTGCGTTTGGTTATAAGTGTCTTTTAACGATCGTAAAGCAGACTAAACACATTAAATGGATAGATGATGAGAAAGTTTTTATTATAATTAAAGTACGATTACATTTAGCACTACACAAGTACGCGTCCGATGATAATAATTTAATTTATATTCGACTATATTTTGTCAATTTCATTACCAAGAATGTTGGAAAAAGAATCCATAGAAATTAATAAGATCGGTAGTCCTATATGCGAGTATTTTTTTTATTTTGCTTACAGAAATTAAATTAATATAAACAGATACTTTCCAGAGAAATATTTAGTTGTATTATACATTAGAAAAAACTATATTCGTAAAAACCGAAATCAGGACCAACTACAAAAATAAGGATGTATTAAGTCATGAGTGCGATATTTTTTTAATTTAAATTTTCAAGAATTTTGATGAAAATTTTATACCAGTCATTTTCAACCAATCAGATGCTTTATTTCGACATTGTTACTTTGGTAAGCAGCAACTTTTTTGAAAATTTTTTATCCACATGAGCATGTAGCCGTAAAATTAATAAGTGGAAATTTCCCGGCACATGACAGCTATTTAGACAATACGAACGTATCCATTTTCATTTTTGGTCAATATTAACATTTCCCTGATACCTAGTAAGAAAAATGTATGAAATCAATTAATTTTACATTATAATTTATCTGATATTATATATTTTATTTTACTAGGGAACGGGGAAAATCAGAAAAAAAATCTCCCCCAATACGAACATGCACTTTCGATGTTTTCTTTTTAATTCCGGTATAAAATTTTCTTACCGAATCCCCGACGTACTTGAATTAATTGCGGGAAATTTGTCTCGTACATGAATTTTTATCCCACGTCGCTTCGCGACTCGTGATAATTACAAAAAAATCATGTACTCAAAAATTTTCCGGCAATAACTCATGCTCTAGGGAGATTATAAGTGAAAATTTTTTTGACAGTTCTAACAACCAATCAAATTTTGTCATTTTGTGTCATATGAAACAATTTCGCCCAATTATGTCAACATTAAACTGATAATTGCATTCAATCACTATGACAAAATTTTCCTCCGAATATTCCTCGGACATTGACAAATGCTTCATAATTTTATGACAAATTTCTCAAGCTCGTTCCTCGGTGCTTTCGATTGTCATAAAATTATCTCGTCTATTATCATGTCCTAGGGATATTACTACTGAAAATTTTAATAAAAAAATTACAAACATTTGATCAAAAATTGCGTCCAAAAAATAGCAAGAATATTGATTAAGAAATTGAGAAAGTTTGATGAAAAATATCAAAAATTTAAAAAAAAATATATTAATTTCTTGAGGAAATATTTATTACAAAATTTTGATTATTTTAGAAAGCTACAAGTAAATGTTTTAAACAGTTTAGTAAAAGGTTTTAGATTATTTGGAACAGTTTTGAAAGATGATTATCAAGATAGAGTCGTGCGAGATGCGGTCAGTCCGAGATGCGGTCACATTTCAGCACATAGGCAATTAACAGCAGACAATAAAAATCAGATTAAATCAATGTTGTTAGAAAGACGTTTTTTATTAAGAAAATGTTCAATATACATAATAAAATCCAATCTTTAAATGCATACATATTACATATAAACATATTTTGATATCTTAGATAGTTTTTTTTTCTTCTTGGAATAAAGATCATTAATTAAATTACGAAAATTTTACTATTATCCTAACATTTCTTATGTTTTCTTCAGGATTTTTTATTACTAAAATTAAACAATATACAGGGTCTTTCAAAAGTGTAGAATTCAAAAACTATTAAAGTTAAATTGTCCAAATTTGGGATTTATTCATATTATGTGCAAAAATATTCCTTTTGTTTTTGTTGTAGGCGGCCATCTTAAATTCTTCTAAATTATACTACTTAAATATGAAATTAGGTTTATTGACCGTTTCCAGACTTTTGAAAAACCCTGTATGCACTACCTATTAATATACAATAAGATTTAAAACTAAAAATGAACTAAAAAAAAAACATAAGTTATTTAAAATATTTGGTATAGCAATGAGAAAGTACTTGTATAAAACTAATAATAAAATCTAGCAATAGAAATTTCTGCTTTATTTGGAACTTTTATCGGATATTATAGCATTAAATTTTTTCTCACTTGATGACTGAAGCCCATTAAGAAACGTGCAAATGTGTTTCATCGCAATTTTACGATCAGATCAATGTCAAAAATTGACCACTAGAACTCTGCAATAAACGCAGAGTGGAATATTTTTAAAAAATTTCTAGTTTGCATTGCTCAGGTACCTAATTGAAAAATGATTTTTGTTGTAGTTGTGTCTTTTAAATCAATTCAACTGTTTACTAAGTTTGGTAAAAAAATATATATGAGTTTCTAAGATATAAGAAATAATCATTTTTTAATCAGTTAGGAGGAATATTGTAAAATCTATAAAAAAATTTGACCGCAACTCCCATTGTTTTCAGATTTTAACGCATCTCCCATGACCGCAACTCCCACGGCTTCATCAGATGCGTCGCCGCCTAGAAAACCCTGGATTATGAATTCCTTTAGAACCATCTTTTAATTTATACGATACTTATCTCTATATATGCTACAACTTATTATTTTTTCACTTTCTATCTAAAGAGTGTTAAATAAATAAAAACTTTTATTAAGCCAATACAAACCATCATAATAAATAGATTACGATACAAATAATTGATGCTTTAAAAACTAAACAACTTCAGTATAATATGACGTTTATTTCTACCTACATTATAGTTTGTTTATGTGAAAACAAGCGCACAATTTATGAGCCATTGAATTCAAAGTTGTATTGGAAAAACACGACCATAAACTTGGTTAGAAAAGAAAAAAATCCGAAGCAATTAGCTCTTTGCATTGCTATCTATTTGCGTCAACGTCATAAAAACAACTGTGATTAATTTGTTCGCAAAAAGAGAAGAACGTAGAAAAATAGATCTAATTTTTATATTTATTAATCATTTTAAATAAGCCAAAATAATATATTGATTTAATAAATCATTTTTGAGTTAATAAAACACAAGTGCAGTACCACAAGCGTATATTGGCAAGTAGTTTCAGATTCCGCCATCATCAGCCTACAATAACGCTCATTAAAATTACAACAGCAAAATGGGAAGGGATGTTTGATGTTATATATGACATTTAATCGCCGAATCTCCCCCAAAATGCATATGGTAAGCCTCCCATTTTCTTGTTGTAATTTTAATCAGCGTTATTGTAGGCCTGATGATGGTTTAAGCCGAAACTAGTTGCCAACTCCTTTAACAATGTTTTTACAATATACGATTGTGGTAGTGGACTTAGTCTATGTTATTAACTCATTAGTTGACCACATTTGAGAGATGGATAATCTTTTGGACTTTTATAATTTTGCTCTTTTTGTTTACTACATTTTATACAAGAACGTCATAAAATTACTAACATTATAACCTGTATTTTTAATATCAATATTTAAATCACAATTTTCTCCAGATACATACAAATTTACATAAGTGGTCTTGTTTATGACGATATTATTATTATTATTATTATTATAGAAAATAGACGGGATATTTATGCGACTTTTTTCTAATTTTATTTATTATAATGCAATACTCTGGACCTATGATTTTTTTATAAGTTAATTGTTAAAGTATTTGATAACAAATAATTTTTATGATATTTGAATGTTATAAACATTGTTTTATTGTTAAAAAAGTTTAATTTCAAAGTATTTATTGATAGTAATTGATATAAAAGATATGATAAATCAACAATTGTGGAATAGTAAGAAATCTTATCTCATCATTATTATTATAGCTATTTTTGGGAATATAAAAAAATGAATAGTTGAAATTAATCAAGTAGGGGGTTGTTTAAAAAAAATAAGATAGCCAGAAAAAAACGTCTGTCAAGATTTTTTAAAATTGCCATGATATAAGAAAATTAAAAGAAATGGTTTATTGAATGTATTGAATTTAACTAAAAAAAAATAAGAATAAAATTTATAACCAATGAAAAGATTTATTAATATTTTTTTTTAATAAAATTTGAAGAAAAAGAACTGAGAGGAAATTGATATAGGGTAAACACACAAAATAGTCAAATTATAGAACGTAACAAAAATAATGAAACTAGAATAACAAAAATAAAGAAGAGATAAAATAGGAAGCTAAATTTCAAGATAATAATCGTGGAAGAATCAGAAGAGAAGACTGGAAAAATTATAGAAAGCTAAATTTCAAGATAAAAATTCAAATAACCGTGGGAGAAATCAGAAGAGAAGACTAAAAAAATTCTAATAACTAAATTTATATATATTTTTTTAAATTCCTATTTAAATTGTAATGTCTATCTATTTTTTTAGTAGAAACCACCCCTTAATAGAGATTACCTTTTGTAAGTAGACTTAAAAGTAATTACAAAACCGTTCAAACTTTTTTAAATAACAAAGCTTATTTGTATATGGTAGATTTGCATATGGTGATTTTTTTATTATTTAATTATTATTATTTTACGCACCACTATTGAAGCGGCTTATAGGACTTCCTAGTGTGCGTGTGCTGTATTCGTAAAGAAAAATATGTGGTACGTGACTTGGGTGAGTTTTATTTCTTAGAAAAAGGGGCAAAAAATTAAAAACCACAAAAATATTGAAACCTGGGCCAAAAATAGTGGAAGAAGAAAAGTCGGCAAAAAAATGGGAAAGAAAATGGAGAAAATGGAAAACAGTGCGAAAAGGCAAAGAAGGTGAGGCAAAAAGTGGAGAAAAATGGAAAACAGTGCGAAAAGGCAAAGAAGGCGAGGCAAAAAGGGGAAAAAGTAGTAAAAAATTGGAAGCATGAAAAGAGGGGAGCAAAAATTAAAAATCGTGAGGAAAAGTGCAGCAAAATAAGGGGGAGAAATGGGTAAAAAATGAACAAATCAAAAAATAGGGAAACGTGGAGTAAAAAAGTATGAAAAGTGAAACAAAAAAACTGGAAAATGGGACAAAAAACAGTGTAATAAGGAAAATGAGGCAAAAAATGGGAAAAAAGAAGGGAAATAAAAATAAAACAAAGTGGACCAAAAAATAACAAGAAAAATGTGGCAAAAACAAAAAAAAAGCGACACAAAAAAATTTTAAAAAAAATGTTATAATAAACAAGTGTGGGAAAAAAGTGGAGAAAAAACAAGTGTAGATGTGTAAAAAAAGGGAAAATAGTAAAAGATAGAGAAGAAGTGGAGCAAAAAATAATGTGGAAATAAACTTTTATTAAAAATTAAGCAAAATATCAAAAGTGCATAAAAATTTTTTTTAAAAAATAACTGCAAATAGTCATAATAACAAAAACCGAGAATTATTGCAAGGATTTCCTTTCGATTTTTTTTTAATTATGAAAAATTTCGAAAACCACTTTTCTAGGAGTTATTTAAATCTCAAAGGATCAAAATAATGACCTATTTTTTATTTACAAAAATAATTAATGAAATAACAGTGGTTTTAAATTGTATTTTAATCCACATAACAAAAAAACTATAAAATATATTAAAACCACCTTAACGCCATTTATTTTTGAAACGAATCTGATCAAAATAATTTTTATTATTACATTAGCTTTCTATTCTAAGATATAAATCGTGTAATTTTGCGGCTGAACACACTGTATAAATAACGTATTTACCTTGGGATAATCTCGTAGGGGTGATCACCCTCACTCCGTCGATCGAGAGATTTTCGGATAGCGGGTAAATAGTCACAATCCCTTCGCTGTTTTCGATATGACAATGGAGGGGAAGCACACCCGTACCTTGGACCGGGATGTCAATTCCTGGACCGCTCCCCACCGTCACTCGACCTGAAAAGACAAAAACAATTCAAGATGAGGGAAAATGTACTCAGCTCTTCTCTAGCTCTATCAGTTTCAAAGAAAAATGAGTTTTAATTATTTCTTTAATGATGAGAGCGCAAATTAAAATGTTTATAACTTTTGAATGAATAAATATTAAAACTTTGGATATACATACTAGATGACCCATTCTTATGTATAAGAAAATCAAGGAAAGCCGTACATAATTGGAAAATGGAAAATTCGTAACAGAAGACACCCCTAAATTTTAATTGTCTTTCTCTGTCTATACCCCAATTTTTATTTAAATCGTAAAGAGAGAAAAAAATTTGTTTAGTGGTGGAATTATATTTTATTTTTAGATTTTTTTGTTTATACGTACGACCTTGAATTAATTATTTACCCCGATATATCATATATTCGGCACAACACAACAAAACCACAACATTTTTAAATTCGAAACGCGTAGGTATCGCCGAAATGAGGAAAACAGCTGCATTCAACAAGTGCGATAGAACAACTAAAACGTTAGAAAAATTACATAACAGATACAAACATTAACGCACACACAAATTTTAACACATCAATGAATATTTCGGAATGTGGAAATAATCTTAAAAACATTAGGAATGGAACTTTTGCACTAAGACATTTATTTTAATATTAATTTTTGGATTATTGAACACTTAATTATTAACATAATACAAAAGCATTGGCGTAGCTAGAAATATAGCACAGAACACTTACTAGGGTGATTGCGCTAGTGGTCGGCCGCTTAAGGGAATATCGTAGGCTTAATACGGTTCCATTTACATATTCGCATATAGAAAATTCAAAAAAATATGACAAATAGAAAAAGGAATTAGCAATATGAAAAAAATATTACAGAACCGTAGGATTTTCACACTTTCAAGAAAAAAAAATAATAGTACACTTTTGCTAGTTCTCAACCTGCTAGTGTACCGATTCTCTGTCACTTACCCAACATGTCGTCCATTGATGCCTTTTTTCGGCCATTAACGATTTTTTGAATGAATATATGTCTGGAGTTTAATAAAACAGAACAGTACACAAAAACAAAAATATAGAAAAAACATCAATAAAAACATAAAAAATACAATACTTTTCCTTAAAACAAAATAAAAAAGAAACATCTAAATAAAAAAAGTACGGAGTTGCATATAATATTCATTTTGGCAGCTTTAGAATAAGGGAGAGAAGAAAGATTGGTACATCGCACGTGGTCTTGGTCAATATTTTTCGTGTGAATTTCAATTTTGATTTCCTTTCAACAATTTTCTTCTTTCTAATCATTCTCATTTCCTGCAACTTCTCTTTCTGCCTTCAACGTTGCTCTGATCTTGCAGCTATTTTAAACTTCTTTGATTTTTTTCGATTTCTCTTCCTTTTTAAGTAAGATGCTGATACGCCATTGGGAATTTTTTGTTCGCCTTCTACTGCCAGTATAGGATCAGGTTGTTTTTTCTTCACTTTTTCCCCTATTTTGGGTTTTGGCCTTTTTTTTTGTTTTTTGTTAATTTTTTTCACCATTATTTTGTTTTTTGACTTATTTCCCCCTTTTTTTTGGTTTTTAGCCCCACTTTTTTTATTTATTGTATTGCCTCACTTTTCCACACTTATTTTTGTTTGTCCCACTTTCCCACATTTTTTTGTTTTTTTTTCCACCTTCTTGTTTACTGTTTTTGATGCACTATTCCCCACTTTTTTATTGTTTTGCCCCAAATTTCCTCACTTTTTTTGTTGTAGTTTCTCCTTTTTTGTCTCACTTTTTTTTATTTTTGTCCTGCTTTTTTGTTTTTTGCTCCCTTTTTTTACAATTTTTTCTTTGCTTCACTTCTTTCTTGCTCTACTTTTTTTGTTACACTTTTCCTACTTTTCTTTTGATTTTCGACACATCTTTTGTTGTTTCTTCCCCATTTTTCCCCTTTTTTACCCCACTTATTTTTTGTTTATGGTTTTTTTCCCTTTTTCAACTTTTCTTTTGTTTTTCGATCAACTTTTTTGTTGTTTTTTTCACCACTTGGCACCCTTTTTTTCCTTTTTCGTCTCAATTTTTTTGCTTTTGGCTAACTTTTTTCACATTTTTTTCCCCCAACTTTTTTTGGTTTTGGCCCTATTTTTTTGTTTTTTGCTCCTTTTTTCTAATTTTTTTTGTTTTTTTGCTCCTTTTTTCCGAATGTTTTTGTTTTTGCTCCTTTTTTCCCTATTTTTTTGTTTTTTGCAACCTTTTTTTGCTTCACTTCTGTTTGTTTATTATTTTTGCCCAATTTTATTCCACTTTTTTGTTGTTGTATTTTGCCCTACTTTTTCTCACTCTTTTGTTTTTACCCCCTTGTTTTGATCTTTTTTTGGCTCCATTTTTTTATTTGCTTCTTTTTCCTCTTTTTCTTTCCCTATTTTTTTTGTTTTTGACCTAATTTTTCCCCCTTTTTTTTTGGGTTTTCACGTTTTTTTCTACGATTCTTCAGTGGGGCTTGTCTTGAATGACTCCATAGGAACTTCAAAAAGGAGAGAACGATGAATATTCAGATCAATGATCCAGTTCTTGGCCACAATGGCTGACAAATGAAAAATAGTTATTCTGAGATTCCAATACCCCCAATACTCTCAATTATAAAAAAATCATTTATATAGTTTCCTCGCAATAAAATGGTAGTTCAACACATATAGGTACAATATCCCCATACATAAGTGTTTTTCCTTTAGATCTAGAAAAAGTATGTCTCACTACTTTGTTTTAATTGATCAACGCACCAACAACCTTCGACCACAATCTCCTAAACTTGCAGGAAAAAAATGATAGTAGGAACAGGAAAACCCAAAGGAAATATGTATGGGAGAACTTTTGGCGAAATGTTCGAATATGTAAAGTTATTATTTTTCTTATTATTTCATGAAAATGGTCAACATCTGGACGTCGCCGGCAAACTGGCACAATTACCCTATCCATAGCTACGCCACTGACCAAAAGAGTGTAAATAGTTAGCTTTGTTGTCAAATGGTTCAAAATTTATTTAATATCATGGAGATCAATTAAATCTCCAAAACAGAATGAGTGAATATTTCGTAGTTACTGACTTGGAATTATCACGCCCATTTATTAGTACAAAGATTATACATTTTCTACGAGTCAAAAACGCCGGTAGTGTTTGGTGTTATTGTCTAAAAATATATAGACAATCAATTTTATGGGTTTATCATTGGAGGGTTATAGCCTACATTAGTAAATATGGCGCCACTCCAATGAAGTCCAAAAAAGGGATACCTGATAGTAGAAAGAGATAGTGTCAGTATAGATAAATAGGTTGAAGGGCTACAGGTGGGCCGAAAGTTGACCTTGAGAGATATAATTTGAATTCAAATGTAATAATGTTTAGAAAACCCCAAACTTTCTTTACTCCAAAAGATAGACAACTTCCTGCCTTTCAATGGTGCATGGCACCAGCTTACGAGACCCAGTTTCATCGGAATGTCTAATAGATGGCGCTTGCATTATCTAAAGACTTTAGACAATGTCCCTATATAAATGCAATATTTTTTTTTGGTTTATTTTTCGTAAGTGTAGAAGTTCCTTTCCCAATTATTTTAACCAGTTAATTATTTAAATTATTTTTATAACTATACCTAACGATTCCGAAAGCAATAAGCCAAGGTTATCATGTATATGATAACTTAAATGAAAATAATAACATTAAAGAAAAAACAATATATTATAAACCAGCAGATGTCATGTAGTGGTAAATAGATTCAAATTAATATTAACGATGTAAAACGATCTTAATTGTAAGCAGTCGGTTTTTAAATTATAATAACGTGTCTTGCACCCGTGTTCTCGCTTGTGAGAAACTAAATATTGTATATCTGGATCTATATTTAGACATTGCATGTAGTTTGTTTGTATAAGTTTTTCTGTTGTTTTAATATTCCAGGGTTTAGGTCATGAAAATGTATAATTAAAACAAAAAATTAATATACTTCCACAAACATGTTAAAATGAAAAATTACTCAACACTTTTACTATTTCCGGATCCGCATCCAAATTGACATATCTTTTGTTGTTGGAATAAATCATAAACGAGGCGCCGAAAGATATATTAAATTGGAAACACCTTTGAAAACGGCGACTATTTTTTTGGCACGTGGTCCACGTCAAAATTACTTTTGGTGTTTTGAACGTAAAGAAAGCGTAGACAACGTTGTTTGTTTTCTGGCTTAAAATATCCTTAGGGAGGCGGATGTTGTATTAGTACAGGAAATATTGAACCGTTCAAGTAAAAATATTGCAGATAAAAGCCAACTAGGGAAACGATAACATAAGTTGATTTTTTTTGGATATTGGCAGCTTGTTCTGACTTAATGCTCGTTTCGATTATACGTAAAATTATTTGTTAATAAAAGCTCTGACGTAAATTTTTCGTGGGGTGAATAAAAAAAAGTTATTAGGTTTTAAAAGCTCACCCTTAAATTTTAGATTTGTTTTGCTTGCAACTTTCAGAGTTTTCGAAAACTGTTTTGTCCGTCCGTCCGTCTATTAGCCAGATTCATCTCGAAAACGGTGAAAGATGAGATAAACGAGCCGATGGTGAATATGTCTACCGAATTGATATTTCAATGTTGATAATGAGATAAGCTGCGCATGCGCACGTTGTATATCACACTGCTACAATTATGATCTCCTAAAATCAAGTGTGAAAACTATTGGGAATTCGGGAAAAATTTTCATACAATAGTTGTAGGGAATTTATGCTTTACAACTTTGCACTGAAACATTTTGCACTAAAGAGCATAATTTACCTCCAATTTTAAAAAAATGGAAAATTTTAAATGTGTATTTTTCTCGCCATCTAGCGGCGAAACTATAAGGAATCCTATAAAAAGTTAAACATAAAAGTTAAAGAAAATTTGATGCTTTACAACTTTGAACCAGAAAATTTTGCACTAAAAGGCTTTGTTTATCCTCAAAATCAAGAAAAACTAGAGAGAAGATACATGCACATTTTTTACGCGCCCTCTAGTTGCGCAACTATTTTAAATTCTAGAAAAAGTTTCAGACAAGAGTTGTAGGGAATTTTATGTTCTAAAACTTTGTACTACAACATTTTGCACTAAAGCGTATTGTTTGTCCTCAAAATCAAGAAAAACTAGAGAAAACCTACATGCACAGTTTTTACGCGCCCTCTAGTGGCGGAACTATTGGAAATTCTGAAAAAAGTTTGAAACAAAAGTTGTAGGGAATTTTATGCTCTAAAACTTTATACTACAACATTTTCACTAAAGTGTATAGTTTGTCCTTAAAATTTAAAAAAAGTACAAAATTGTTACATGTGCATTTTATCACTGTCGGTCTTGAGGACCTTCTATTGTACCAATTTAAGCCAAAATCTAATGGTCGCATTCTAGGCACACACCGGCCCTCCATACCAAATTTCAGCTTGATTGGTTAAACGGTTCGGCAGTTATCGTGGAAGATTACACAGATACACACAGACAGACCATGCGCTGGAAATGGTTTCAATCTTCTTGGGGGACCTCAAAATGGATATTTCCATCGATATCTCGATTTTTTTTTTGCTCGTTCACCTTACTTTCACTTTGATGGGTCCGGAAAAGTAAAATTGAAAATAATAGGGATAAGTAGAAAAACAGGAAAAATAGTAAAAATTTGTAAAAACAGGAAATAGGGCAAAATAAGGACAAACACTAAAAAATAATGAAAAACAAAAAAAATTAAAAATTCTGAAAAGTAGGGAAAAATAGGGACAACCAGGGAAAAATAAAACTAAATAGGGACAAACAGGGAAAATAAAACAAAATAGGGACAACCAGCGAAAAAAAAATTGGGACAAACAGGGATAAAAAATAAAGAAAACAAACAAAAATAATGGAAAACAGGAGAAAAAGAAAGAAATAGGAAAAAGAAAAAAATAGAAAAGATGAGCAAAAATAGAGAAAATAGGGGAAAATAGAGAAAAATAGAAAAAATGGGGCAAAATAGTAAACAATGGGGATATTTGGGATAAATAGTGAAAAATAGGGGAAAATCGTGGAAAAAAGGGTTAAATGGGACAAAATAGGGATAAATAGCTAAATTATAGAAAAATTGGGAAAAATAGGAACAAACAGGAAGATATATGAGAAAATAAGAAAAACATAAAAAAAGAGGAAAGATATGAAATAAATTATAAAAATAGAAAAAAACAAAATGGAGAAAAATAGGAAACATCTTCGAAAAAAGGGGGAAAATAAGAAAAAATAAGGAAATATTTTGAAAAATAAGGAGAAATGGTGAAAAATAGAGAAAAATATGGAAATATAAAGCAAAACAGGGAAAAATAGGGCAAAGTAGGAAAAAATAGGGAAACATAGGATAAAACAAGCAAAGCTCGGTCGTCCAGGTGCTAATATTAAAAAGACTTCGGAGCAAAGCACGGGCATTCAGCTAGTAAAGAAATTTATTTTCGTTAACTCATAAATATTAAATACGGCAAAACTGTTTTTTACTTGTTTTAATATAAAAATTACATAAAAAAATATGAATAAAAGTAGTAATATAATATGAATATCTACAAAAAAATCTGTATAAAATTTTTGTGCCACTTTGGCCAATTTTTAAGATAAACAAAAAAACCTGATTATGCCCTTATTTTCAAGATGGCAGCCGAATACTAGCGACGTCCAACCCCAAAGCAGTATAAACCCTTTTTATATGATAAAATATACAAATTTCTGCTTACCTAAAATTCACAGTTGGTCTTTTTTTAACACCGGATTTATTGTACTACTTGTATATTACTGTTATGGCCATACATATAGTAGTGTACTTTTTCAAATTAGCAACGAGCTGCTATTAAATAACTACAGTTGTCATATTATTCTATTAAAAAATTACGAATATGTGACCCAAGGGTGTAGATACGGGGAGGGTAAAAAGGGTAATTACACTCCACCAAAAAACGAAAAGAACTCGAATTTGAAAAAAAAAGAAACAGGAATGCATTTTTCCACTGTTAAAAGAAGCAATAATGCATTTTTTACATTTGAATTTGGAAAAAAGAAGCAAGAATACATTTTTCACAGTTAAATTTCACAGATTAAAATTTAGAATTACTAATTGTTCGGTAAGAGTTGCTACAGTCTATTTCACAGAAAAACAGCAAAAATGCAGTTTTGAAATATAAATTGAAGAAAAAACAAGAATGCATTTTTCCCTACAAAAAATTGGAAACAGCAAAAATGCATTTTTCAAATATGAATCAATTGAAGAAAAAACACGAATGCATTTTTCACACACAAATTTTAAAAAAAAAAACGGAAGCCACAATGCATTTTTTTCCCACAGAAATTTATAAAACCAAGCAACAATGCATTTTTACCCACAGGAAACTGAAAAACAAAACGAAAAATGTTTTTTCACATAAAATCGAAAAACAAAACAACGGCACTTTTTGAATCAAGAAATTAACAAAACAAGCAACAATGCATATTTGTTACACAAGAATTTGAAATACATAGCTAGAATGCATTTTTCCCGACGGGAAATTAAACAAAGCAACAATGCATATATTTTTTAAAAAGTACCCCCCCCCCAAGAAAAAATTTTTGATGTAACCAGTGTAATATTTAATACTTTTATTAATTATTTCAAATAATCTGTATAAGACAAACCCATCCACAAAGGGCACAGGACATAAACTATACTGACACTTTGTGATTGAGGCTTCGGTCGTTCCTAAATATTACTAGGAGATTAGCTAGGATCCCAATGCCCACTGAAGGAACGTGACGATGTATGAGGACCAGGGGACGTCGGTCCTTCAAAGATAACTTCCGATATGCTCACAACAGCGGGAATATGGGGAGAACCTGGAGGTGGCAAGGCAATATCCCCTTGGCTCGGACTGGATGATCTTTATTCTAAGATCCGACAGAAAATGATTTTTTTACTATCTTTTTTTCTCGTAGCTGTAACCATGACCCCCTACCCTCCCCTTTGATATAATTTATATAACGTAGTTTTTTTATTCCAAGACATTTTCCCTTAGCAAAAGTATTGGGTATAAAATTTTATAAAAAATTTAAAATTCTTTCTATATAAATTTATTCGTCATGCCTTTTCGATACGTCACGTCCGCTTTCTTGGTCTAAAACAAGAGTTCCTTTTGGTTGTCAAATGTATGAGCAATATATGAAAAAAAATATCTGTTAAGTTTTTAGGGGGATTACAATAACAACTTTTACTTTCCCGGACCCATCAAAGGGAAAGTAAGGTGAACGACCAAAAAAGATCGAGAAATCGATGGAAATATCCATTTTGAGGTCCCCCAAGAAGATTGAGACCATTTCCAGCGTATGGTCTGTCTGTGTGTCTGTGTGTAATCTTCCACGATAACTGCCGAACAGTTTGATCAATCAAGCTGAAATTTGTTATGGAGGGTCGGTGTGTGCCTAGAATGCGACCATTAGTTTTTGGTTTAAATTGGTACAGTGGAGGGTCCTCAAGACCGACATTGGTTAAATATACATGTAACAATTTTTTGCTTTATTTAAATTTTAAGGACAAACAATACATTTTAGTGCAAAATGTTGTAGTACAAAGTTTTAGAGCATAAAATTACCTACAATTTTTGTCTCAAGCTTTTTCCAAAATTTCCAATAGTTGCGCCACTAGAGGGCGCGTAAAAAATATGCATGTATGTTTTCTATAGTTTTTCTTGATTTTGAGGACAAACAATACATTTTAGTGCAAAATGTTTTATAGAATAAAATTCTCTATAACTTTTGTTTCATATTTTTTCCAGAATTTCCAATAGTTTCGCCACTAAAGGGCGCGTAAAAAATGTGCATGTAGGTTTTCTCTAGTTTTTCTTGATTTTGAGGACAAACAATATACTTTAGTGCAAAATTTTGTAGTACAAAGTTTTAGAGCATAAAATTCTCTATAACTTTTGTCTCAAACTTTTTCTAAAATCTCCAATAGTTGCGCCACTAGAGGGCGCGTAAAAAATGTGCATGTATGTTTTCTCTAGTTTTTCTTGATTTTGAGGACAAACAATGTATTTAGTGCAAAATTTTCTTGTGCAAAGTTGTAAAGCATCAAATTTTCTTTAACTTTTATGTTTAACTTTTATCGAATTCTTCATAGTTTCGCCGCTAGATGGCGAGAAAAATACACATTTAAAATTCCCTACAACTATTGTATGAAAATTTTTCCCGAATTCCCAATAGTTTTCACACATGATTTTAGGAGATCCTAATTGTAGCAGTATGATATATAACGTGCGCATGCGCAGATTATGTCATTACGAACATTGAAATATTAATTCACCATCAGCTCGCTATTTTTAATGTGTTCCATAAATTAATGTAATGCTTAGTATTTTGTAATTAAAATAATAATAATAAATAACATATTCTCTACGGTCGAGCCGGGAAAGTCCTGGGGTGACACAGCCGATTTTTTTTATTCGGTATTATTTATTTTAGTAATTTTTCGATTTGTTAATTTATTATTTTTTCATTTGACATGAATTTATATCTAACTAGAAATGAGGTATTCAATCAATATTCGATTAAAATTGTAAAAGCTTCTCTATTCATATTTAATTATAAATACCGTTTGGCTCATAATCAAATTTTTAATACCTTGAAAACAATTATCTAAGCTTATTTTTACACACTTTTAGAATAAATAGAATACTGGGTCATCTAATGAAAAATAAATAACAGAACAAAAAGTAATTACATTGATTTTTCTTTCTCTTCGACCGCAAATGTTTTGCGACTGACTAATTTCCAATACAAATAAAATGAAGCCTCTGATGTAAATGACTGATTTATATAATTTTCTCTGGTTATTCACTTGTCATTTTTCAAAGTTAATGAGCATAAATATGATGCATTTCCGAACGCTAAATACAGCATCGTCCAAGGGCGGACTATTTTTAACTAAACGAAATAAATACAAATGCAATTAGACAAACCTCCCACATTTTCTTCCAAAAATATGTAAAACAGTAACGGTTAATTAACCACTGAATTCATTTATATCATATAAAAAATTAAAGAAAAACACAAATTGATTAAATAAAATATAATTAAAAAAAGAAAAATAAAGAACAAAATTCGTAGTTGAGCGTTTTTTGACAAGAAAAATTTTCATTCACAAAAGTACATTTTTTTCTGAGCTCTAGGCACAAAAATCACAAACAAGAATTATCCGTATTATTACAGGTAAACAGAAAAATATCTTAGCACACAAAACAGAAATAACTAACTTTCAGAGAAACATAAGCGGAACAATTGATTTTACAATTTTTTTGTCACCAAAAGAAAAATCTTTTTTCACTTATAATTACACGAGAGCTTTTTTTGTCGAAGTAAACTTGACATGTATCAATAAGAATTTTGTTGCCTGTTACGAAAAAAACTGCCTCTGAAAAAATTACGAGTCCGTGGGACGAGTAATTTTTTCTGGCAGTTTTTTAAGTTGAATTACCTAATGGCAACAAAATTCGAATTATAAATGTCAAGTTTACTTCGACTCAAAAAAAAGCTAGAGTGTAATTCGGTAAGACAATTTAATGAATATGTAAATCAATAAATTAAAAAATTAGTTTATTTAATTTAACGGAAACGTACAATTACATGAATTAAATTGTCGTTTAAAGAAAAGTATGAAGGAAAAGAGACCAAAATAAACAAAACACAGACCAAAATCGTTGTATTTTGAATTTTTTGAGAAAAATATAGTAAATAGTCTATACAACTCCGACCACCAATATAGGGAATTCAATGTATTAGAGAAAGAGAAAGAGAGATTCTGATAGGGCGCCACTGTATGTCGATGGTAATAAAACAATCATCCACAACAACATGCGCCTCCCTAAGGATATTTTAAGCCAGAAAAGAAACAACGTTGTCTACGGTTTCTTTACCTTTAAAATACCAAAAGTCATTTTGACATAGACCACGTGCCAAAAAATACTCGTTTTTTAAGGCTTCTCCAATTTATTATATTTGTAGATTAAACAAACATTAGATAAATCCGAAAATAGTTTTTTTTTAATAATTATAAAAGTGATGAGTGAAAATAACTGGAAAAAATGCTGTTTTGTATATGTCGCGAAACCCCCAAATATGATAATCCGAATAAATCTTCCTGTCGTTTAAATTGTAAATATTTATCTTCAAATAAATTTACCTCATTTTATCATTAGGTTACATTTAAAAATCAGTGACGGACTGACACTAGTTAGTCATTGTTACAATTAAGCTAGAACAGTAAAAATATCAAAAAACTAGTCTAGTTTAGGTAACACTCTAGATTTTAATAAATTTTTTTTGTAGACTAATTTGGGGTCAGAGGTAAAAAAACTTGTAAACCTTTTACCAAAAAAAAGTTATGAATTTTTAAAACTATCACCAAAACATTTCGCACAATTTTTTTTGGGGTAATTTTAAGTGTGAAAAGTGAAAAAATGATGAAAATTTGTGGGTTTCATTTTCATTGAAAAAGGTGAAAAAATGATGAGTTAGTTGGGGGTAATTTTTTAATTGAAAAAATTGAAAAGTGATGAAAATTAGTTGGAGGTAAATTTCATTGAAAAAAATGAAAAATGATGAAAATTAGTTGGGGTAATTTTAACTCAAAAAATTGAAAAAAATGATGAAAAATTGTTGGAGGTAATTTTCATTGAAAAAAATGAAAAATGAAAAATTAGTTTAGGGTAATTTAAAAAAAAAATGATGAAAATTTGTTGAACGTAATTTTCATTGAAAAAAGTGTAAAATGATGAAAATTAGTTGGGGTAATTTTAACTCAAAAAATTTAAAAAAAATGATGAAGATTTGTTGGAGGTAATTTTCATTGAAAAAAATGAAAAATGATGAAAATTAGTTAGGGTAATTTTAACTCAAAAAATTTAAAAAAATGATGAAATTTTTTTGGAGGTAATTGTCATTAAAAAAGTGAAAAATGAAAAATTAGTTTTGGGTAATTTTAAGTGTGAAATGTGAAAAAATGAAGAAAATTGGTTGGAGTAATTTTAACTCAAAAAATTAAAAAAAAATTATGAAAATTTGTTGGGGGTAATTGTCATTGAAAAAAGTGAAAAATGAAAAATTAGTTTGGGGTAATTTTAAAAAAAAATGATGAAAATTTGTTGGAGGTAATTTTCATTGAAAAAAATGAAAAATGATGGAAATTACTTGGGGTAATTTTAACTCAAAAAATTTAAAAACAATTATGAAAATTTGTTGGAGGTAATTGTCATTGAAAAAAGTGAAAAATGAAAAATTAGTTTAGGGTAATTTAAAAAAAAATGATGAAAATTTGTTGAACGTAATTTTCATTGAAAAAAGTGTAAAATGATGAAAATTAGTTGGGGTAATTTTAACTCAAAAAATTAAAAAAAAAATGATGAAAATTAGTTCAAGGTAATTTTAAGTGTGAAATGTGAAAAAATGAAGAAAATTAGTTTGGGGTAATTTTAAGTCTGAAAACTGAAAAAATGATAAAAATTCGTTGGAGGTAATTTTCATTGAAAATGTGAAAAGTGAAAAATGATGAAAAAAGTGAAAAAATGATAAAAAATTCGTTGGTAATTTTCAATGAAAATAGTGAAAAAATTGGAGATAATTTTAAATGTGAAAAGTGAAAAATGATGAAAAAAGTGAAAAAATGATAAAAATTCGTTGGTAATTTTTATTGAAAATAGTGAAAAAATTGGAGATAATTTTAAATATGAAAAGTGAAAAATGATGAAAATTAGTTGAAGGTAATTTTAAATGTGAAAAGAGAAAAAATGATGATAATTAGTTGGGGGTAATTTTAAGTGTGAAAAATGATGAAAAAAAGTGTAAAAATGAATAATTAGAAGTGGGGGTAATTTTTGGCTGAAAAGAGGGAAAAAAGTAGTTAAACAGTGAGAAAATTAAGAGCGAAAATAGGGTTAACAATTAGCGATATTCATATTAAGCTGATAGGAACGCGATAATAATCTGATCTGTGTCAGTTGGTAGGGAAAAATATGAAAAAAGGGTATAATATATGCAGAAAATTGAATAAGAAAGTTAATATTTGAAGAAAAATGAGAAAAAAGGGGCAATATTTGAAGAAAAATGAGAAAAAAGGGGTAATATTTGAAGATCATTGAGAAAAAAGGAGATCAATGAGAGAGACCGCCAAGTTGTTTTTTTACTTTTCCCTACTTGGTCTACAAAAAAAATTGTCAAAATCTGGGGTGTTATCCTAAACTACATTTTTCCATTTTTTTTCTTTAGTAACAGGACAAAAGGGCACTCAAAACACTTTTTAGAACCGAGTCCGCAACTGTTAAAAATCTACCAGAAAAATAAACAACTAGAACACATATATTTAATGTATGTTGGAAACTTTTTTTAATTTAAATATAGATTACTGGATTTAGAAACTTTTATAAAGAATAAAATTTCTTGACAAAATAAAAATACAGGGTGTGCAAAAAAATAATTTTTTATAATAATGTACGAATTCTTTTAATCACACTGTACATTTTGAAAACATTTTTCAATTTAAATATAGATTATAACATTTATAAAGAATAAAATTTCTTGACAAAACAAAAATACAGGGAGTGCAAAAAAAATATTTTTTTAATAATGTGCTTATTCCTTCAATCATACTGTACATTTTGGAAACTTTTTTTAATTTCAATATAGATTATTGGGTTTATAAACTTTTATAAAGAATAAAGTTTCTTGAAGAAAAAAATTACAGGGTGTGCAAAAAAATAATATTTTATAATAATGTAAGAATTCTTTTAATCACACTGTACAGTTTGAAAACATTTTTCAATTTAAATATAGATTATAACATTTATAAAGAATAAAATTTCTTCACAAAACAAAAATACATTGAGAGCAAAAAAATGCTCTTTTTTTAATAATGTGCGTATTATTTCAATCACACTGTACATTTTGGAAACTTTTTTTTAATTTTAATATAGATTATTGGATTTATACACTTTTATAAAAAATAAAGTTTCTTGAACAAAAAATTCTGAGTGTGTCAAAAAATAATTTTCATAAAAATACTTATTCTTTTAATCACACTGTATATTTTGGAGACTTTTCAATTTAAATGTACAAGTTTTATAAAGAATAAAATTTCTTGACAAAATAGATTTTATAAGGTTAAAAAAATACTTTTATTTATAAATATATAATCAAAATAATAAACATAAATAAATACCAGGGTAAGTCCAAAAGTTATAATTATTTTGACCCGTTTATTTGCAACCTTATTATATTTCGACTGTTTTGATTTATCAGTGATTTATATAAACAATAGAATCATGTATTATTTTATCATTTTTGACATGTGCACACATTCTACCAACGCAAGTACCGTCCCGTTACTTAAGTAATATCCATCCATCGAGCCACCGGTTTTTAATAGTCGCATTGTGCATAAAATATTGTGTGAAAATAAATATTCAGGCAAGTAAGTACGTGCATTTCTCCTCAAAGTGCAGATTTGACGGGTAGATTGGTATGACGGGGGCCTTTCTTGGTGGAAGTTCGACGACCCACTAGAGGTTGAACTCTGTCCATCGGCATTGATGAAGGTCGTATAAGGAATGTATGGCAATTATGTATACACTCGGATAAAGGGCATGGCATAACTTTGTTTCACGAAAAGTGAGATTTTACAAGGGGACATCAGAAAATATTATTTTATTATAAGAAAATATAGATTTTTTTAAATATAAGAATTTTTTCTTTTTGGCGATATTTTAATTTCTGCAACTACATTTTAATTCTTGATATTTTGTCTAACGATGAAGATATTAAAAAAACTGCATTGATGAAAGTCGTATGAGGAATGTATGGCAATTATACAGGGTGTCCCAAATAAGAGTGATCGATTTTAAATGTAAATGCACAACGTTGATCTACTAATTTTGGTAAAAATAAATGGGAAAAATATGTGTTATTTTAAATGGAACACTCTGTATATTTTGATGGCATTTAAAAGAGAGATTCATCATCTTTTAAAAAATGTATAGTTTGATATCTTTTGCTTTCCTATCAACAAAGATATCCGAAATTTCAAGAAACACTGCATTTTTCCTTATGGAATAAGGACATTAAATAAAAATTTTACAAAAAATTTATTCAGAAACAAAAAATAACATTCGAGACATTACCGAAAACATTCTGACAGATATATTAGAAAAATCGTTTGAAAATTTAAAATTAAAGAATCGCACTAAATGTCAAAAATTCACAAAAACTCACAAAAAATCTCAAAATACTGCAAAAAAACTCCAAAAAAAATCTTAAAAAATGGCAAATAATCGGAAAAAATCGCAAAAAGGCCAGCAAATCGCAAATAATCGGAAAAAATAAACAAAACAGGAAACATTTGAAAATTATTAAAAAATGGCAAAAAATCAGAAGAAAAAGAGAAAGATAAGAAAAGATTGCAAACTATCGCAAAAATGTCAAAAAAACCGAAAAAATGGTAAAAAAATCCAAAAAAAAACCCAAAAAAATCTCAAAAAATGGCAAATTATCGCAAAAAATGTCAGAAAATCGCAAATAATCGGAGAAATGAAAAAAAAACCAGGAAACATTTGAAAACAATAAAAAAATGGCAACAAATCAGAAAAAATTAGAGAAGAAAAACGAAATGATAAGAAAAATTACAAAATATTGCAAAAATGTCAAAAAACCGCAAAAACTCGCGAAAACCACAAAAAATCGCGAAAACTAACAAAAATCGAAAACAATTAGGAAACAAAAAACAATCGGAACAAATTAAAATATACAGAAACAACGAACAAATCGCAAAAATTGCAAAAAAAAAGAAAAAAAAAAGAAAAAAGTAAAAAAATGAAGAAAAAAATAGGAAACATTGGGATAAATTGAAAAATCGAAAACACAAAAAATGGCAAAAAATTGCAAAAAATCACAAAAAATCTTACAAAATGTAAAAAATTGCAACCAATCGAAAATAATTAGGAAACAAAAAACAATCGGAGTAAATTAAAATATACAGAAACAACGAAAAAATCCAAAAAAATTGTAAAAAAACGCAACATTAAACCGAAAAAAAAGGAAAACATCAGAAAAAAAAATTGGAAGAAAAAATCATGAAACATTGGGAGAAATTGAAAAATCGAACACAAAAAATGGCAAAAAAATTGAAAACACAAAAAATTGCAAAAATCAGAAAAAAATCTTACCAAATGTCAAAAATTGCATGAATTGCAAACAATCCAAAATAATTGGGAAACAAAAAACAATCGAAAAAAATCAAAATATACAGAAACAAAGAAAAACCCGCAAAAAATTGCAGAAAACCCAAAAAAAACGGAAAGTATCAGAAAAAAAATTGAAAGAAAAAAATCATGAAACATTGGGAAAAATTGAAAAATCGAAAACACAAATGACAAAAAATATTGCAAAAAATCACAGAAAAATCTTACAAAATGCATAAATTGCAAAAAATAGCAAAAACTCAAAATAAAGTGGCAAAAATGTTTGTAACTTTTACATTACTTATTACTATTAATTACATTATTAGTTTTATTAAATGTTTGTGATGTTTAGTTGCTGAATAAATTATTTGTCAGATTTGTTAATTTTTATTTACTGTTAGGATTTCCGTAAGGAAAAATGCGGTGGTACTTGAAATTTCGAATATTTTTGTTGTTAGGAAAGCAAAAGATATCAAACTACATTTTTTAAAAGAAGATGAATTGATCTTTTAAATGTCATCAAAATATACAGGATGTTCCATTTAAAATAATACATATTTTTTCCATTTATTTTGAAAAAAAATAGTAGATCACCCTGTATTGACAGGATAAAATGTAAACAAACTTCATAAAAAACTTTTGGTTAAAAGAAAACAATTAGTGAAAAACCGATTTATTTAGAGCAGTTAATGCATTCTGCATTTACATTTAAAATCGATGACTCTTATTTGGGACACCCTGTATATACACTCGGATAAAGGGCATGGCATAACTTTGTTTCACGAAAAGTGAGATTTTACAAGAGGGCATCAGAAAATATTATTTTTTATTATAAGAAAATATCGATCGCTTTACAAAAATAGAAAAATTTATTTTTACTTTTTGGCGATTTTTTAATTTCTGCAACTACATTTTAATTATTGATATTTTGTCCAAGATATTAAAAAAAAAATTAAATTTATAAAAAAAATAGTACAAACAAATTAACATACCTTCCCATATTCACCTTTAACATTTCCTAAAAATTTTACAAATCACAGAAATCGTAACACATTAAAAAATAACCTCTTCACACCACTTATAAAACGCTACTGTTTATATCCCTTTGTTCACTTCTTAAAAAGTTATAAAAAAAAAACAAAAAAAAATCTTCTCCCAAGACCGCCTGGGTGTTCCCCGACAATATGTGGTTATCTTTTATTTTTCTACCCGTTGAAAGTTCGTTGATTAAACCCGCGCGACACCGGCCGTCGAGTTTGGGCCCCAAGAAGCTTCTAACTTAACCAAAAGCAGCAGCTTTCACTCATTCCATCTTCTAGCCTATCTTTATGGTTTTGTTTAATTATTAGCATCGAGTGACGTAAAAGCCGACTTTATCTCGTGCTGTGTGCTAGCTGAGAGATAAAAAGGGTTTAATTGGTACACATCATTGTTTATTTACCGGGGTATTACGAAAAGTAGTTTTTTAAATTTATGTATTAATCTTGTGAAATTAATAGCAAAATTTAGTGATAGAACAAATCTAATAAAAAATAATGGTTTGTCACAACATAAATGAAGAAGTGTTGATAAAATTATACATTAAAAATTAAAAAAAAATAGTTCCTCTAGATATAAATATCCTAGAGTTAAAACCAAAAATTTAAGCTACTCCAGAAAATAAATAAAAATATACAGTTAATCAGGAGATAATTGTAATTAAATTTTAACCAAAAAATCTAAACGTAAAATAATTTTAAAAATACAGTCAGTCAAGAAATAATTGGCCTCACTTTGTTAAAAAAAATAATCATCAGGGCATAAATGTCGAAACGTTGAAATAAAAATCTAAAAATAAATGAATATATGCAAAAATCAAATTTAAATAGTTTATCAATAGATAAATATCCAAATATTGATATAAATATCTGGAAAATCAATGTAAAAAAGTATTGTTCAAGAGAAAAATAAAAATTAAATAAAATCAAATATAAACAATAAACAAATGGCCAATAAATCATCTAAATGTTTGAAAAAAATACAAAAATTAGTTCGTCAAGAAATAATTGACCAAATATTGATGTAAGAAAATCAAAATATCAAAAAAGAAACTAATTAAAAAAATAGTTTGTATAGAAATAAATGGCCCGGAATTTTAACAAAGAAATCTATAAAATAAATTCAGATAGTCAAGAAATAAATTTAATAAAAAATAGGACATAAATATCGAAGCGGAGAACTAACAATCTTAATAAACAATTATAAGGTGTGATAATTTGATTTATATGCATCAGGCCGTATACCGGACAGCTGTTTCGTCACTCGAGGAGTCATCAGTAGCAATGTGCCCAGATGCATAGAAACCTCGAAACACAATAGTGCTAATATGGAGTAAAAATTATGTATTAGCACTATTATGTTTCGAGATGAGATTCGAATTTTACGCATCTGGGCACATTGCCACTAGGGAGTCCTTAAGGGACGAAACAGCTATCCGGTATGCATAAAAATAAAATTCTCACATCTTACAAGTACTTAACACTTGTTTTTGGAGTTTCATAACTTTTGGAGATGGGCTTTCTTTTGGTTCCAGTTAGTACTGGCTCTTATTACACAGGTGGAATATTTTCCCAAGTAATAAGTGACTTCGTGTCCCATTAGTAGATGGCGTTAGCTGTTTGACAAATAAAAATTAGTTTGTCATCAAGCATTTAGGTAAACTAGATTACAAATATAGTTAACAAAAATGGTCAAAATATATCTGATAAAGAAATAAATTGTCAAGAGATAAATGTCCTAAAATGTAAATTAAATTTAAGATTAGTTTCAAGAAAAAAATGGCGTTGATGAAAAAATATATCTAAATAATTCATCAATCAAAAAATACATCAATGATGGCTAAACTCAAATTTAAATTAAATAGTTCGTCAAGAAATAAATGACCAGACATTGAGGATTTATAGTTTGAATAGAAACGAATTGTTAAGAATATTAATAAAAAATCTAAATTTGAAAAAAATCAATATATTACAGTTTCTCTTTATCAAAAAATTTTTTTCACGCATATTTTTTTTCAGTTATTTTTATATTAACTTAAATATTACATTCATTACTTTCCGAACAACAGAGTTGTATAGAAGGAAAGTATTGCGATCATGATATTTTGACCATACCCAGATTTTAACGGATCTTTACGTTTTGAGGTCACCTGAATCCATTTATACCATTTTTAGCATGATGTCTGTCTGTGTGTGTGTGTGTGTGTGTGTGAACACGATAGCGTCTAAACGGCTGAACCGATTTAGATGAAATTTTATATACATATTTAGGGTGGCAAGGAGACGACCTGTATAGATTTTGGAGTTAATCGGACAACCGGAAGTGACAGTTGCTATAAGTGATGACGTCATTACCTAACAAGATGACAATAAAGTTTTACACATATATTTTTTATACGTTATAGTTTAATTACGAATGTTTAAAATTTTCAAAAACTTTTGCCATTGTTGCCAGATTTATGAAAAAGTAATTTTTTTTCTTATTTTTCTTAAATAACCAAAATAATGCATTTTTATGAAAAATTACAGGATATAAAAGATGTACAACATAAAATTTTCTACACATTTTGTCATTACCGTTTTTTTGAATTCCTCACATTTTCGTCGCTAGAGGGCGTGAAAAATAATGTATATAGACATTTGCGACTTTTTTTAGATTTTGAGACAAAATTATGGATTTTTATGAAAAATTACATGATATCAAAATTATAGAGCATAAAATTTTCTACAAATTTTTTGTCTTAACTTTTTTTTAGAGTTACGCATAGTTTCGCCGCTAGTTTTTATTTTAATTTTTATCTTTATTAAATTATTATTTTTTAGTTCAATTTTAATATTAAAAATTTAAAAAAAATATCTTTAAATTTGTAATAATTAATTTTATGATTATCATTTTTTTCAAAATTTTATTACAAAAATTGTGGAATTTTTTAAAAAATGGCTAAGGAACATTTAAAATTTTAATACAATTTTAAATTAAATTGAATAACTTCTAAAATATTAAAGTTATTAAAATGTGATTTTCACCATTCGAAAGATAATATAAAACTCTAAATTTTAAATGTATTTTAGTTTCTTAAAATTTAGAATTGTAATTATTATGGAAAAAATTAAGAATTTTTTTTTAATTTTTTGTAATTTTGTTTTATCAATAAGTATAAAATAAATGAAAAAAGTAAATAGCATATCCGAAAATAATCCAAAAGTACTATGTGAGTAAATTATTTCATAATTTTAACATAGTATTTGTAAAAGTTACAGCAAAAAATGAAAAAAGTTAAAACAATTCAATGGATTTACCCATGAATTTTTGACAAAAAATTTGATTTTTTTTTAGTTTTCTAAACTAACTTTATTAATGGATTTTGATCCAGAAAACCTTAAAAAAAGGTCTGTTTCCCATTTTGAAAATAATTGAATGAGATATTAATTATTTATTGACTTTAAAATTATTCAAAAATAGGTTTTATTTTTTTTAAGGTTAATAATAATATTAAAAATTAAAAAAAAATACCATTAAATTTGTAGTAAAAAACTCTATAATTATGATTTTTTTCAGAATTTTATTCAAAAAATTGCAGAATTCATAATTTTGTTTTTGAAATATAATATAATTTAAAAAAAAATTGAATAACTTTAAAAATATTATTAAAATGGGATTTATACCATTCGATAGGTAACATAAAACTCTAAATTTAGAAAATATTTCAGTCTCTTCGAATTTAACATTGTAATTCTTTTAAACAAAATAAAAAAAAATTAATTTTTTTCTTTTGTTTTATCGAGAATAGTAAAACAAATGAAAAAAGTAAATAGTACATACGGAAGGGATCAAAAAGTGCAATATGTGTGAAATATTTCATAATTTTAAAATAATACTCTTAGAAATTATACAAAATTATAAAAAGTTAAAAAAATTTTTCAGAAAAAATTAATTTTTTTTTTAATTTTTGTAAACTAATTTTATTAATGTATTTTGATGCAGAAAAACTAAAATAATCGATTAAACAATTACTTTACTAGGAGTGTTCGGAAAGTTGGGTGGGATAACCCCCTCATTTTTATTTTTTGGTTTTATTGAAAAAAAAAAGTATTAAAATGTGACTGATAAAGTACAGGAAAATATACCTACGAATTTGTTGACAATTTTTAAAAAAATATTTTCGATTTCGAAATCTCCAAAAACATTTAATCGTCAATATTCACACTTTTTCATACATCCGGCACGGCACGGTTTCAATAAAATTAAGCTAGAGAGCATGTGTTGAAAGCAATCTAATTTTGACTCTTAGTGCATTTTATGACTTGCAGCACTTTTTTACTTCATTAATTTTCAGTCGAGACATAGTAACAAGTTTGTATGCAGTGGATTACATTTTTATAGATACCATTATCAAATTTTAAAAATACAGAGTTGGGCTTGCCTAAAATTATTCTTAAGTGCCATTAATACACTTGATATTTGTCAGCTATTGAACTAAATGCAGAAAAATAATAATAATAATAATAAAATCTTCTAAATAGAAAAATTAAAAAAATCGCGTCACCCAAAATAAATAAATAAATTATTGCATTTTTAAAATCACCCTATAAATATTTTGTCACAATTTAATAAAGAAAAGTACTGGACTTTAAAATTTTTATTAAGAATAAATTTTTCTGACAAATAATACAGGGTGTGCAAATGATACAATAAATTAAAGGTTAAAAGTTTTAAAAATGAATAATTTCGTTAAAATAAGTTACTTCAGGGAAATTTTTAAAAATAAAACAAGAACCTTTATGCTATTTTTTGTAGTTCATTATTTTTTGTTTTTTTGGAGAAAAAAAATTGAAAAAACGAAACCTTTATTATAATAATAATACCCCTATATTTCACCCCCTTTCGAGTGATCCTCCAAAGCCAAGGACGAGGAAGGGAAGGCTATTATTATTAATTACTGGTAACTGTATTTTGCAGCATCCTGTATATTTTTATATTTGTTTTGTAATTTTGGACAGCTTATTGGATTTAAAAACTTCTATCAACAGTGAAATTTTCTGTCAAATTAGTATATTACAGGGTGTTATTTTTTAATCTTAATTAGGTTTTCTTCGTACCATCCTGTACAATTTTGATAATTTTGTTGCATTTTAACGAATTTATTGGATTTAGGAACTTTTATTACAAATAAAATTTTTTGACAATGAGTAATATCAGTTTTGCGCCATATCTCCCGCCTGGCCGACGAAGTAGCACGCCCCAAGGTAAAAAGAAGCACCCCTAGCCGAAGAACTACCCTTACCAGTAATATTGAATGAAAAGAGACTAGCTTAGCCTCGCTTAACGATTCCTAAACCACCTCTAATGAATTCCATTTTTTTCAGGTGACCGACAATGACCAGAAGTGGTAGTAGAAGACGATTAAGTACAATTTACAGGCGCCCGTTAAATAGTTTTTTTTGCTGGAATTAGAAATAATTTACCAAAAAAATTTGGTATATTGCAAAATCTATCTTTTCTTTTTTTAAGGTTGAAGGAAAAGTAAACTCAAATGAAAATTAAACCGAATTTATTTTTAAAACGATTTCATTCGACGCAAATAACATACAAATTATTATTAATGAAAGAGATAAATTATTTAGTGATCATTTAGCTAAGCTGGAGAAAGAAACCATTTATGATTTTTCAGGATGCTGTGTATATAGCAGGTACAGCTGATGATTATTAGAGATGATGTGAATATAGTAGGTACCGTGAATATGCGTGTGCCGTGAATATAACACGTATCGTGAAACCCAAAATTTTGAGGGGAAAAATAACAGTATAACGACAGATACATAATTAAAATATAAAGACGAAGCAATGTATTACGGACGGCTGTTTTATAGGTAAACCAGACCTGATAATTGATGGAATTTAGCGATAATGAACCAGAAAAGAAACAAATTCTGAGTTTAAAATATACATGGCGAGAAGAAAAATTAAACATAGAACGGAACATTATGTTGTATTGAAATTTGTCCGATTGTATTAAGTTTTACTCCTTTTTATTGAATTTTAACTTGATTTATTGTTCATTTTTAAGCTTCGTGAAGTTGGCACCCAAAGTGCCAATTTTTTTTCGGAAATTTCTCATTTGTGGGATTTTTTAATTTCAAGGTCAACTCTGACAATCCACCAAAATGCACGAAATTTGGTACTTTGATTTAGTGCTTCGTTAGTACTTCAAATAGTTTGGAAAGTGCTTGTCTATTTTTTTAGATATTTTATATTTTAATTTCAACGTCAACCCCAAAATATTTTCCTATTGACTCAATTTTGGTATCAGTTTTTAGTGCTTCGTTGGTGCTTCAAAAAGTTGCAATCACGATTCATTCCCTTTCGAGATATGTAACTTTTAATTTTCAAGGTCAGCCCTCAAATCATATGGGATTGACTTAAATCTAGAATCGTTTCATGACGCATCGTTAGTGCTTTAGATGACGTTGAAGTTAAAATCTAAAATATCTAAAAAAATAGACAAGGACTTTCGGAACTATTTGAAGCACCAAGGAGCACTAACGAAGCACTAAATGAAAGTACCAAATTTCGTCCATTTTGGTTGATTTTTAAGGCTGACCTTGAAATTAAAAAATCCTAAACATGCAGAAAACGGAAAAAGCACTAACGAAAATAGTTACAGCACTATGATGCGCTAATAAACGAGAAATTTAAGGAAAAAAAATTGACACTTTGGTGGCTAACTTCACGGAGCCTCATTTTTATCAAGTGTTTTACTGTTTATAGAAATGTAGTGTAGTCTATTTTTTAATTTTTTATTAATAATAAAGCTACATTAAAAATGTTTCAATTAATTACCTCAATTTTTTTGCTTAGTTTATGAAATCGATCTCTAGTCGGTGTTTTGTCTTTTTATTCATATTTTTTAATGTTTTTTCTTAGATTTAATAATTCCAATTCATAAAACTCACATATTGCTTTGTGAGTCACATGTTTTACATATAGAACGGTTTTATTGAAAGGAAGCTACTAAAATTTTTATTCCTTTGCAGTTTAAGTAGGTATCTTTTATATTTTACCGCCAAGATGAATCAATTTTAATACCTACTGATAAACTAGTTAATATTTTATTCATATTTATAACGAAATACTTATAAATATTTCAATAAAATATCACAGAATAAATAAACAGGATGGATTCTAACCCAAAAACCAGAATTTATGCATCTATGATTAAATGAACTATAGCTTTTGGTAGATAGTAAAGGAATCAGAGGTCAACACAATATTTAATTGTTAGTGAAATAACAATTATTTATTACTGACATAAACAATCTCGATAATAGCGCTTTCAGTAATTAAGGCTAATGGGCATTCATAATAAATATATACTATGTATGACGTACCATTTCTTGATAATACGGGGTATTACGATAATTGGAATTTTAACAAATAATTGTTGACTTTAGATATAGAAAAGTAAATAATAAAAAAAATCGGAAAATATGCTAACAAAAATTACCTTGAGGAATGGGATGTAAAGTAACTGAAGTGCTTAGTCTATCTCCTCCGATGCTCACAAGGTGCGGCGTATCCGTTTGAAGTTTAAGGGCTCTTCCACCAGCAGCATCTGTCAATTCGACTGCTCCTGGATTGCTAACACCTAGGGTGGTACTAGATCCACCACCTGCCAAAGTCACTCCAGACATACCTGAAATAAAATAATATTATTTAAATAGAAAAAATATATAAGAGAAAAATATTTCATATTGAGGTGAAACGTGCTACACCCCGATTTTCAAAATTAAAAAAAAAATTGTCCAATTATGTGTAAGGGTCGCTTACTAAAAATACTCGATTCATGAACTAAACTATATTTCAATAATATTCAACACGTGTGCCCAGTGATTCTATCTGAATGTTTCTAGTCTCTACTTCCTTCCCTCTTGCCTCTTGAAGGGTGTCTTATATATAAACATTCAATATATAATGACTTATGACACCATTAAAGTGGTCCGGTTTAAAAGCCCTTGGACACGTCATAATAATTCCTTATATATGTGATTTTTATGTGCTTTTTGTGTACCGAAAAATAAAATTTTGTGTTCGACCGCAACAATATTTTTAAAAAATCAAAATGACGGGACGGGGTCGATATCGTGCTACATCCCTTAAATTAATTTTTTTTTTAAAACATTATTGCGGCCGAGCACAAAATTTGATTTTTCGGAACACAAAAAGCACATAATTATGACGCTATTATCTCAAGATTTTTGTCATTCTAAGTCCGCGCGGGGTCGAGATCGATATCGTGCTACACCCCGTAATGTTGATTTTTTAAAACATTATTGCAGTCGAGCACAAAATTTGATTTTTGAATACACAAAAAGCACATAATTGAACAATTTTTTTTCAAAATTTTTGAATATTGTGTGTTAGTAGTTACTACCAGTCTAAGGGATCTCTAGAGGCGAAATCAAATAATTCAAAAATATATGGAATAAAGTTTCACAATTTAAAAATACATTGGATTCTGTTTTTGTCATATTTTTATGGATTATTTTTCTATGAAGTCTAAAAATTAAAATAATTCGTATTTTGTGCTAATTCGACGATTCACAAGTTCAAAAAATGTTAATTCTTGATAAAGCTCCTAAAAATATGAGCGACAGCTCATTGGATTCGGAATGACGTCTAGAAAAATGTCTCTCGAGGATTTTACAGCAATTTTTATTAACAAATTAAGATGAAAAAAAGAAGGCATTTAGTTTTTCGCTAATAATTCAAAAACTATTAATAGTTAAGAAATTTTAAGATTCATAAAGAGAAAATTTCCAAAAAATGCGGGACCAAGTACTAGTTTCACTCACCGTGGTGTAAAAAATATTTTATGTGGTGTGTTCTCTTGTATCGCGACCGGGCGGAGCCCAATTTTAAAAATTATTAAAGAAGGTAAATTTACGGGAGTTAGGACTTTTTAATTGTAAATTTCCTCCTCTTTAAGAATCTTTTTTTTTATTTTCTTAACTATTAATAGTTTTTGAATTATTAGCCAAAAACTAAATGCCTTCTTTTTTCTCGAACTTTGAGAAAAAAAAGACACTTTACTGTATAAATCAAATTGGTTACCAGTAACTATTCTTATGTAGTTTTCAAGAAGTTAAAAATCATTAATTTTGGAAAAAAAAACTCTTTTACTGTACAATTCAAACCGGTTACCAATTACTATTTTTATATGCTTTTTTAAAGCTAAAAAAATTATCAAAAAATAAAAAATGTTGGCCAATTTACACCAAAACCATATACTAACGCATTACGCCAAAATGAACGTAACAGAAATATTACAAATAAATGCGTACATCCGATGTACTGCTAGTCACAGCGTTTTATTTTTGACTTTTCACTATAACATAACCTATTATTTTAATGCTTATGTGTAGCCTGTGTGTTTCGCTTTTCTTCTTTTTTTTTTAAAATAGTATACGCCACGAAGGCTATTTGGTTTTGCAATACTTGACAGATAACTAGAAATTATATCTTGCCATGCCATCTACATGACTTTAAACAAATTAATGTAGCTGACGTCACTTGAAAATTTTGAAAATTCATCTGAGTGTTTCAAATTTAACCAAACCTATTTTATGAATAATACCGCATCACACGTCCCCATTGCTATTTTTTACGTGTTGTAAAATCCTGGACAGACATTTTTCTAGACGTCATTCCGAATCCAATGAGCTAACGCTCATATTTTTAGGAGCTTTATGAAGAATTAACACGTTTTTCAACTTGTGAACTAGATAATATTATCAGTCCAAGGGATCTCTAGAGGCGGATAAATGGTGAAATAAAATGATTCAAAAATGGATATATTTTATTATTTTAACGATAATGATATATTTTTTGCAACATTTTATATATTTTTCAGTCTGACAATAAATAGACAATGGAAAGCAGCTCTGGAAACAATAGTATCAATATTTTTTGTACAACGTTATTTTTGTACCTATTGTTTATTTATTACATATTGTTTATGGGGGCATCTGAACCAAAAGATTGACCATTATTGATAAATGATGGACAATTTGTAACGCCCAATTATTGATATTGTTTATAATTGATTTTTAGAAAACAAAGGGTTATTGTTTGATTTAGATCATCAACCAACCACCACATTTTTTATATTGACTCAAACAAAGCATTTAATTTAATTATAATATACAGGATGTTTCATTAATAATTTTCCAAAATATGACGATTTTACCTAAAACACATCCTCCTATAATATAGTTTATTTGAAAATGCACGATAACACAGTTTTTATGGCAAAGATCTTATACAAGATTGTCCAAACAGAAAAAAAGTAAATATTGATTCCTTCTTGTTTGAATTTTAACTAGATTTTAGTATGACCACCCCGAAAAACGTCGACTACAATAAAATGTTAATGAGCAAACCCTACCAATAATTCTATACCTCAGTGACGGGGAACACGAAATTACTTTGATATGAAAAAGAATAAACTGTCAATATTAAGTACCCACATTTATTTTTATAAAAATAGTATAAAAAAAATTAAGTTGAGACATTTCCTTAAAATTTAATAATAAATATACACACAACCAAATGTATATGGAATCACCTCGTATTAACAAAAAAAATCTTTTCTCGTAAACACTCATATTTTGTTTTTAGAAATACGGGGCGATTCCATATACATTTGTTTATCTATATTTGAAATAAATTGGTATTTTTAAAAATTTTAGGAAAAAAACCAAAGATTTTATTTTACAAATAATGCTAAGCATTTTATGTTAGAAATTCTCCACCACTGGGTTATACTGGGTTATAAAAATTGTTCTATCATTTATTTACAAATAAACTATAATCATCAAATATTTCCATTTACAATATGAACAATTATTAATAAAACACCCTGTATATTATACTAAAAATATTTGTTTTAAATTTATCGATAAACCACCTGGTTATTACATTTATTAATGTAATAGCAACAAATAGTAGGTCAGTTTGGTAATAAACTGCTCATTACTTTTCTGCACTAAAAGAAAGAGCTGCTCGTATACTACTTATATACTATAAGTTTTTGTGCATCATTTACAACTAAATTTGTAATTTCATGATTTCCATTATTATTAATTTTTATAACATGGATAACCTTGAGTTATAATTGTTTCGTCATTTGTTTATATTGGTTTTAGGCAAATATCACGTCATCCAGTTAGTTACTCTGTTGTTATAAATGTTTTTTTAAATTACAGGGGACAGTGATCTTTTTACTATACAGGGTGTGTACTGACTAAGGCTAATAGTACTTTAAAAAATAATTATTTGCTCATAACTTTGAAATTGGTCTGGGTATATTTTTTTACTAAACTACAAAAAAATTCTTTAAAAACCGAAGATTATCCAGTGCTCAAATGTGGTACATTATTCAACGAATAATAAAAACAAGTCATACTACATAAATTTATTTTTTGGTTAAACAACATTAACTTGGCGGCAACATGTTTCAGCCCCAACGATGGCCATCATCAGGCCTATAATACAAATTATAAAATTGGATTAACAATATAACATAATCAGAGAATGGTTACTTACAGAAAAACGAAGAAATTGTACATGATAATAAAAAATTTGGTATGAAAATTATACAAATTTTTTATAAGGATTTTACAATGTGACTTGTGTAATTTTAATACCAAATTTTTTAATATCATGTACAATTTCTTAATTTTTCTGTAAGTAACCATTCACTGATTATGTTATATTCTTAATCCAATTTTATAATTTATATTGTAGGCCTGATGATTACCATCGTTGTGGCCGAAATATGTTGCCGCAAAGTTAATCTTGTTTAACCAAAAAATAAATGCATGTGGTATGACTTCGAGTTTTTATTAATCATTAAAAAATTCTTTGACTGACTTTTATCACTAATTTTGAGAACCCTGAAGTAATGAAGCTTAAGGACGATCATGCCATGTAAATCAAATACTGTTTAATCACCAACGGCGTTGATAACTTTTTTTCCTGGGACAGGGGCACTTTTTTCTGGGGGAGGGGGTAATCAAATTTTTAGAGAAATATGTTTCGTGAACATTACCAGCCTCGGCTGGTAAATTGTTCTCTCGCTTCAAAAAATGTTACTTTCGTCACTCGCATATCAATATACTATTATTAGCCCCAGTATTTGTTAATTTAATAGCCGAAAGTTTTTCATTTTAAAGGATTAAGAGAAAACGTAAAATATTAATTACATTACAATGTGATCATTTTTTTAAATAAAAGTTACATCATAAATTGATGAAAGAACATCTACCAGGTGGTTTGATGCAATGAAGAAGTTTCATGGTAGTGATAATATGTTTTCACATTGAACTAAAATATAGGCAAAAACTAATAAATCAGTAAAAAAAATTTTGAAATCGGTCAATAATTAACCGAGAAATTTAATATTAAATTTGTTGATTTTTAGCGCGGATTGTGGTGCGTTTGACCAAAGCGCCGTACTATAAAGCAAACTCTTTATTCTATATGTCACGACACGATTGACGTATGTCTGACTTTAATTTTATTTTATTTCTGTCATCGTAATTTATTAACTGTCACACAACCAAATATAGTCCAAGAGCCAAGTACTTTTTTCTGCAATATTCTACAGAAGAGATTTTATTGTTGAAACATGTTCAGAGGTGTCCCTTGAAAGTAAATTTAACTTAGCGCGACAGCGAGCACGATCGGCAACCGCCATCTTGAAATACACGTTTTGTGAAGTCTTGTGAACCGTGCATCGTACGAGAAAATTAGTAAAGTTCTTTTTTTGTTGATAAAAATATTCTCTACAACTTTCATTTAATTTTTTTATTTTATTGCCAAATATATAGTTAACCTTTGATTTTACGTTAAAAAAAGATGGGAATCAAAGTAGAGCAATTTTTTTTCAGGGGACAGTCCTGATTATGTTCCAACGATAAAATCTCTTCTGCAGAATATTGCATTACGAATCTACTTTGTTTGATCTAGCTCTTGGACTAATAAAGAGAAAATACGAGAATCAAGAAGCGCGTGGCTTTGTTTACAATTATCCCGTCTCGTTTACTAATTAGGATAGATGACGTCAGGACGGAACAAAATTATTAAATCAAGTCGCAATTTTAACATATAACTCTGTTAGTTTTTGAGATATCTTAATTTCACTTTCACACTTTTGTGCAGTTTTGCTTTAATTTTTCATTCATAATAAAAATAAACTTCTCCATTGGTGGCTTTATGAGATCGCTGTGTTTTGGCTTTCATCTTGTAAATGAGTTCTGGAGTATACATAAACCAGCAGTAATCCGTAAGTATTGCTTTCCTGATATATCCGTCCCATCACAGAAATATCCTGATGGAACCTTTCTCCGTGCTCGTAACTGACAGCTCCACAATTAGATGGGAAAAAATCGAAAGAAGAATGGAGAAAATGGATTTTTAGGGACATGTCGTATCTGAGTTGATTTTCTATAATTACTGTCACCAATTGAGTGCAATTATCATCTCTTTTGTTCCCTGAAAATCCATGCATAACTCCATTGAGGGATTCCCACGCTTTCTTTTCATTACCTTTCCAAAACTAGGTCGAAAGCAGGATCCTTTACTAATTGACGTATTTATGGTCCCACAAAGATGCCTTCCTTGACTTTTATATCACTTAATGTAGGAAATTTTTTTCTCAATTATTTAAAACTTGAATTGGGTATTTGGAACCTTTGGTTTTCGACAATGTTGAAGAATATCGTCACCACTAACCAAAACTATACTTATTTACCATTCTACGTATGTTTCGCTATGTTAGCATCATCAGGAAACGTTGGTTAGTGGTGACAATATTGTTCAACAAGTATTTAAAACCCTGGTCTTCTCTTTGACAAAACTCTTCATTAAACCCAACTTGATATGTACGGGTTGAAGAAGAACATCTTTTTGATCCACGAGAGGCTCGACAACAACATTTTTCTCACTAGATTTAAGATTTCTTTCAGGCCAATCTGGAGTTTTAATTGGCTGAAATTTATATGTCAGCATAACGTTTCTGTTGTTTCCGTCAATACTTTTCTCGATTAAAGAAACCATTCTAGCATATTCTGCCTTTAAATCATTTATTATTGGTGAGAAAATTATGTCAGAGTTCTCTTTGTTCCCTGTAGGGTCGGTATTATTATCTGGGAGAATAACTGGAAAATCCTAAGAGACTGACCATGTGGGGTTTTTATTACCATAGACTCTCCAGCAGTTCCTTGATGTGTTCTTTCGGGGCCACCAATATTTTGTGGGTTTTTTATTACCATAGACCACAAAATATATTTAATAAATTCCAATATTGAAGTTTTTGTTATATTTTATTTTATTTTTTATCTGTTATATATATAAAATATAACATGTCTCAAAAAAATAATAAATACAATAGTTGTTTATTTTTAATAGTATATTACATAACGACTGAGGAAAGTGGCATTTTTCGCGCGAGTCGTAGTTCAGCACGCGGCGTAGCGGCGAGTGCGGAACGCAACGAGTGCATGATATCCACTTTCCCACGAGTTTTGTACACTATTTTTCCTACGACCAACAATATTTTAAGAATAGTCTATTTGGTTTTCTCATATGACACGATTATTTCTGGTGGTGTACATTCACATTCGCTATCACTATCAACTTCCGTTTTTTATGTAAGAAATCGAAATTTAAATTTTTTGTTTATTTGCTATAAAGTAGAATAATTTAAACTTTAAAAATATCTATTATAAAAGTACCTAATTATTCTGTTCAGAATTCACAAAACATAGAAACAGTAATTTCTTTAAAATTTTGACATAAGCCTACTTTATTATATTTCACTTTTATAAAAAAAATAACCTTAGCACCAAGCCAATTAAAAAAAACATTTTAAATAATTATTACACATTTTTTACTTTAATAACTTGTAAAATTTGCAATTTTAAACCTAAAATGAATTTTGAATTACAAACTATTAATAAATTTAAGAATCGGGTATGCAATACACAATACCCAAACGTCTTATGTGTTGCATACATTCGTTTACACTGAAGTTGTTTCATAATTCATATGGACAGTTATAACCTTAAAATAATATTTCAAAACATTTTAGTTATTAGGTGGTCGTAGGAAAATAACAAGCAACTATTAGATCAGTTTTAAAATGGTAAGTAAAATTTATTATGCATGTACATAAGTAGCATAATGCGTCCTGTTTTTGATAGTTCATTTAAGCGTGCGTTATAATACACGGCTGTTATGCGTGTATGTTGATATGAGACACTTTCCAGATATCAAAACAGTTGTGCTATTTGTAGTTTTCATAGGTGGTCGTAGGAAAAATTGTTTTCTTTATATATCCACGGCAACAATAGTATTTTCTTCTTTTTCTTTGTCTTCCTTTTTTTGTAAACCCACTAGGATCGTCATCGAAAAGAAGAGACCACATGATTGTCATACCAAAACATTGCATGATCAAAAGTAAAATTAATAGCATAAAAATGATGTCAAACTTAATGACGTGAAGTGTCAAACATATAAATAATCAAAGTGGAAATTAATTTGCGTGTTCGTCAAAATAAGCACGAGCACCACAGACCACTGTTTTGAATTATAGTATAATTAACAAAAACTAAAATGCGTTAACACTTAGTAGAGCGCGCTTAGACTGTGTATACTTTGATTACTTGAGTATGACATATGGATGTAAGTGGAGCTTGTGTTGGTATTAAGTATATTTAGTAATATTGCCGCCGGGAAAAGAGTAATTCGATGTTGTATTTCAAACACTAACCCGTTATTATTTTTCTTTGTACAAATTACTCGTAAGATACCCTCTCATCTTGCTTTTGATGATTTTTTTATATTTATACGAAAAAAAAATATTTCTGTAAATCAGCCATGCATTAATTTTGAATCTTTATTTTCTGCATTTAAATTTCTATTTCTTTGAATGTCATAAATTACAATGTATACTTTTTCATTTTGTATACAAATTTATTATTTATTTTCAATAAAATTCTCTCAAACGTTAATCATGTTTGTATTACAAACACATTAAATGTTGTTTATGTATTCTATCTAGAATATAACGATCACACAAACTATATTTAAGATTACTTCATGACATTTAATGCATTATATTTCTATTCATTCATTCTTTCGCAGCAAATGCTAATTACTTCGTCTAAATCGTTGCGTAAGTATTGTTGATAACTTATATAAATAAACAAACTTTTCAAATATTACAACCAGTGCAGTGGTAGGCGGTGGGTTAGTAGAATTTTCCGTGATATTAATAAAAGACCCCTATAATAGAGTGGAAAAAAACACTCTGTAGAATATATTTTTGTAACGATTATAGTTTTTGTTTTATGAATAAATAATAATTAACGAAGATGTGTTAGTTTAAGTATTCGTTTGTCCTCCGATATGATTACTTTGTAGTTTCATGTTTATCATAACCATCGGTACGACTTTAAAGCAAAACCGAACTCATCAGACGTAAGTAAGTGCGTCTTGAGTCAATTAATGTGTGATTTAAAGCAACTGAAGAAAAAGGTTAAAAAACGCATTACCATCATCTTCAAGTAAGTACCTATATTATGTGGAATTACTGTAAAAATAACAAAATCTAGATATCCAATGTTAAATCAAGAATTCTTTAATAGTTTTTATGTTTAGTAGATAGTTCAAAACAAAACAAATAAAATAAAAATGGAAAGTAAATATATCTTAAGGTGGCTCTACCGCAACGTAAATTCTTGTTATTAAAAACTAGCCTTTAAATTTGATTTTATGAAAAAACTATTTCCAGAAACAAATTCTGAATGAAAATGACTGAAAGTTGAAAGTGATACATTTTTAAATTTCCATTTGTTTTTTGAGTAAAAAATTAAAATCGAAAATATTAAAATCTAATTATATAAAATATTTGGCATGATAACCTTGTTATATGACTTATTTCTGACTATTTAGATTTTTCAATTTTTTTGAATCTTTACGAATAAATACTAAAAATTTATTATCGTTTCAATTAATAACAGATACTGGTAGTCCAGCTTCCCCGGTGGCGAAATACACTTATTTAAACACCGAGAAAGATAGACGTGCCATTTAACTACGCGACAAAACGAGAGGAAACTATTACACGTACAACTGTATATACGAACAAAGCGAGTGTTACGTGTAGGGATGTTTTATAAAATGAAGAGCGGTACAGTGTAGAGCCGCCTTAAGATTATTGTAGACACAAGTTCGCTTCAAGGACGGCGAGCCAGATCGCGCAGGTTTGCGTTCTTTCATTTAGTTACATTCACAGTGGTTGACGGTATCGCCACCGCGCCCGCTGCCGTATAGTTTGCGCTTCACATTAAGCCCTATTAAATTTTCTAAACCATATTAATCGCTGCTAGATTTTGAAAAAGCCTAGTAACTTTTTCTAGGTTTTTGAAAAAACCTGCTAACCTAAGATTTCGAGGAACCCTTCTACTTTTATAACAGATATCAGATGACAACTGACAGATGATATGTGACAAATGGTATATGACAGCTGACAGATGGTAGACATTGTTCTTAGCAGTATTTATTTTCTTATATTTTTTCGTATGTGTATAAGAATGCATTTTTCTTATTATTATAAATCTTTATTTTATCTCGAATATTGAATATCCGAAATACACACAAGAATTCCCAAATATGCAGCCATCGCTTATAAGTTTCAAGTGGACAACAGACCCTTGAGTCTCGCCTGAATAGATAAAAAACAGTTTCACGAATTGAGTTTTGGAGAGTTTTCACTGGGCAATATTATTATTATTTATTTATGATAGTTGTATTATTATGTATTTATGGCAATTTTATTACTATTTATTTATGGTGATTTTATTATTACTGATTATAAAGAAATGATACATCTTAACTCTGACATAACGATAAAAATAATGTTAATATTCTCGTACTTATGCTATTGATACAGTTATGTGAATTGTTTAATATTTAATTGTTTACTGAAGCACTGTTGCGTGATTCTGCCCCTCAGTGTGGATAGATTAATATTTATTGTTTAAATATTGTTGGAACGGAGTAATCTGCGTGATTCTGCCCTTGGTACTCAGTAGATGTTCCATTTGTGAAGCACTTTGCGCAATTCTGTCCCTAGTGTTGGTAGAAGGATATTTTGTGAGATTCTGCTCCTAATATCCTTGGTATTCAAATGATTAGAGACACTGTTGCGTGATTCTGCCCCTCAGTGTAGGAACGGAGTACTCTACGTGATTCTGCAGTACTCAGTAGATGTTCTATTTGTTAAGCACTTTACGTGATTCTGCTTCTAGTGCTGGTAGAAGGATATTTTGCGAGATTCTGCCCCTAATATCCTTGGTGTTTGGAAAACCATGTATTATTTTTATTTATTAAGTGTAAGACGTGCGCGAGTGAAAAGAGTTAGTGCGCCCCTGTTAAGATACAGAAGACATTTTAATATCGTTTAAAATTTAACCCTACTGTTATGCAACCTGTAGAGCTCGATATGAGTGGGGATGTTTCTCACTCATTACTGCCAATAATGGCACTATTGGTTTTTTCACTCTTAGAATAAAGATCTGTTCGTGATTGTGTGATTTAAATCTTTTTCTCTTTAATAAAAGGTGTGAGTGATTTTCGTAATAATTTTAAAATTGAATCAGCACTCTGTTCGAGTGAAATGTGTGAATATTCCACACACTTGGTATTGAAATAATGGAAAACACTATATTGATTAATATTAATGAATTGAAATAATGAAAAACACTGTTGCGTGATTCTGCCCCTCAGTGTATATTGATTAATATTTTTTAATTGAATTGGTATTTAAATAATTAATACTTATGTTCTTATTGATTTAATAAAGTAAACTTAAAAGGAGAAAACATATCTACGCACGTTTAAATTATATTTGATTACGATCTGAATGAATATGATAATAATTCCTCATATGTGTCTTTTATTATTTTCAGGTGTGTCATCTCGGACCTCATATTTTCAAAAAGAAAAATAAATAAATAAAGATTAAAAAAATATATATGTATTCACAGTTATTAAGTTGTTAAAATAAAATTTTTAGAATTTCAATTTCTTAATTGTTTTTATCAATTATTATTTTAGCCACTCTTTACATATGTGTTTTATTTCTTTTAAAATATTTTGAGTAATCCAAGTCTTTTGAGTATTGAAGCAAATTTGTCTTGGATTGTTCAATTTATCTTTTTAGAGTTATTTATTTACAAATAAATGAATTTCTTATTAGTAGGTTAATGTGCTGAATTTTATTACTAGTTGAATTTGAAAAAAAACTGAACTTTAGGTATTCGTAAATTGATATTATGGCATATTTTTGTTTTCGCAACAAAAAAATTAAACGTCTAAAAATTTTCTAGGTCCGCCGCTGGAAATACTAGTGATGTAACATCAACATGCTGGTATATTTATATTCCGAATAATCTTGCATATATGCATTTTATTAATACTAATGAGAGTCTGAATTGTCGACATTAGAAACATTAAAAGATAAAAACGGTTTTGATTGTAATGTATTTGCCGATTTTAAGTGTTTAATTAAGATTTAATGTTTCGTTGTTATTGGTCTGATATCAATGTTATACTAAGCAAAATATTTTTATAAATTACGTATCATTTCTATATACTATTTACGAATAGAATGAAAGAAAAATAAATAAAATAGTTGCACTTTTTCGTCGTGGTGGTACCACATCTGTTTATAATATTAGGTATTTAGCATTAAGTAATTTTCCAAATATTATAAATGCCATTTAAATTCCCATTAAAAAAATTGTTTATAATTTTACTTCAACGATCCTGTTTGTCTAAATTTTATTGATTAATTTAATTGCTTGAATCAATATAAAACTGTGGTTGACGATCTAAATTAAATAATAAACCTTTGTACTTTAACTTTATAAATATTATCGATAATTGGGCGTTACAAATTATCAATAATGGCCAATCTATGGGTTCAAATGACCCCATAAATAAATAATAAATAAACAATAGGTACAAAAATACAAAATCTGCCAGCATCTTAAACATAAAATAAGATACCATTGTTTCAAGAGATTCTATTCCCAAAATAATAAAACGGAATTCATTTATTAATATTTTATTTTAAATTATTTAATTTTGCACCAAACGTAGTCTACGCTAGAGATCCCTTAGACTGATAAATACACTCCCCTTAAAAATTATTTTTACACCATATCTCTCTTCCTTTAATTTTCTTAAATGTACGAGAAGACATGTTTGCATTTTTTATGAAATAAATGTAAAACTATTTTGAAAGAAAAATCCCTGATGGCAATGATGTTGAGAAGACCAAATACGGACAAATGAGTTGAAGACATTGTCATTTACGATGAGAAATGTAAAAATGCATAGACGTCGGGACGAAGTGCGTCGCGACGATGAATGTTAGAACTTCTGCTGATGGTGTTGATAGTTTAATTTTTGACATAGACTGGTCACTTGTAGGTCTTGATAGTTTAATTCGTGAAATTAGACTGGATTTTGAAGTAAAATAGAAATGTCTGTCGAGTTTCTCGATAGCAACGAGAATCCGGCTGCTGGTTTTGTCAGGAAGAGGAAACCGCAGTACATATATTTTGTTAGGGTGAAGGGCTATTTGGCGAAGAACTAGATTCTGTAGTCTAATAACTAGGACAAACAAACCACAACAGATCTGAAAAGGTCACGGTAGAAGACGTATTGATACCCACAGTCCATTCTTTTCTTTATTTTGTTAGTATGATTTTTGCAAAAAAAAAAAATAAATAATGCTCTACCCTCGTATTCTAAAATCACGCTCCGCTTTTAGATAAAGCTTTATAGTTTTATCAAAACGTGTGTTTATGCTTGTGAGGCAATTGTTTACGTTAATAAAAAAATTAGGATACCGGCTTTCGTAATACTGTCAGATGGAAATGTGTACCTATAATTATTTTTTTTACAACTAACTTCTCGGAAACATGATGTAGGAAGAGAATGTTTGTAAATAGAAAACGGTGTTGCTACATAAGTTGTATATTAAACTAGCATAGTTTTATTTAAAAATAATTTTCTTATTGGGTTAAGTGAAAGAGCGATTTATGTAGTGACTATAAAATTGAATTCCGACTGTTATTTTTATCAAAATATCAAGTTAGTATACAAATAATCGACGATTTTTATTATTATTATATCAATAAATGGCTACTGTATAAAAAATTTATTTAATACACTTATATTAGCGATAATATTTAAATTCAAATATCCCGCTAATATGTCAAGGTTTAGAAGAAGTGATAATGTTAGTTTAATTTTTTTATTATTTACTTCAAAGAAACTGATTTTTTTTTTTTAAACAAAATTTGTCGCCCAAGAACAAAATTAAGAATAAAATATGTAATTATGTCAGACACTACAAAGAGCATAAAAAATAATACTAGATCACTATTTACTATTATAAGATAATAGTTATGAAATCCGGATTGTCACTTATCACCATGACTTTTATGTTCTGTTATACAAAGACGTATTTTATTCTTGAATTCACTTCTGGTTGTCAATTTGGCTCTATCACAGACCCACGATCTGTATCATTATTCAAAGACAACCCGCAGAGAACCTGGTATTGAGATAAAAGATATAATCTACGAAGAAGATAATACAAGAGCTTTTCGACAGTAATGGGAATTTCTAAGTCTAATACGGGTTTGCTATTGTTGGTATTTTGAGCATAAAGAATTTAAAAATTAAATAGGGGAAGTACCGTTTCATTCTAAAGTGATAAAAACATTTATTAATTACAAAAAAAAAAATTAGTCAGGTGAAGGTAGATTTTGTCCAAATTTGAGATTTTTTCATCTTTCCCCACCTCACGATATGGTCGAATCGAAAAAACTTAAAATTTTAACCCCACTCTAGTTCCGCCCATGAAGGTCAGAAAAAAAAATCGGCTGTGTCACCCCAGGACTTTCCCGGCTCGACCATAGAGAATATGTTATTTATTATTATTATTTTAATTACAAAATACTAAGCATTACAATAATTTATGGAACACATTAAAAAGAGCGAGCCGATGGTGAATTAATATTTCAATGTTGGTAATGACATAAGCTGCGCATGCGCACGTTGTATATCACACTGCTACAATTAGGATCTCCTAAAATCATGTGTGAAAACTATTGGGAATTCGGGAAAAATTTTCATACAATAGTTGTAGGGAATTTTAAATGTGTATTTTTCTCGCCATCTAGCGGCGAAACTATGAGGAATTCGATAAAAGTTAAACATAAAAGTGAAAGAAAATTTTGCACTAAATACATTGTTTGTCCTCAAAATCAAGAAAAACTAGAGAAAACCTACATGCACATTTTTACGCGCCCTCTAGTGGCGAAACTATTGGAAATTCTGGAAAAAGTTTGAAACAAAAGTAATAGAGAATTTTATTCTCTAAAACTTTATACTAAAACATTTTGCACTAAAATCTATTGTTTGTCCTCAAAATCAAGAAAAACTATAGAAAACATACATGCACATTTTTTACGCGCCTCTAGTGGCGCAACCATTGGAAATTTTGGAAAAGGTTTAAGACAAAAATTGTAGTTAATTTTATGCTCTAAAACTTTGTACTACAACATTTTGCACTAAAATGTATTGTTTGTCCTTAAACTTTAAATAAAGCAAAAAATTGTTACATGTATATTTAACCAATGTCGGTCTTGAGGACCCTCCTCTGTACCAATTTAAACTCAAAATGGATATTTCCATCGATATCTAGATTTTTTTTTTTGCTCGTTCACCTTACTTTCCCTTTGATGGGTCCGGGAAAGTAAAAAGTATGAAGCGAATAATAATTAGGATACAAAAAGTCAATTGACCTGTTTCAATATTTTCAGAGATATCAATTTTTTGATATTTCAACCCTCTCTAGTTCCACCCTCGTACATGAAAAAAGTGTAACGACTTGTTTCAATATTTTCAAAAATGGCGAATATATGAATTTTTTTTTCTATCGGGCCTAAACGAAATTTCTACATTTTTTGCTCATTCTTAATCTCCAGTTCATAAACGAGGAAGCGCCCCTATTTCCGGATCTGGGTTCCACCATTTAATCGATTACACTAGATGGATGCCATATATGGAAGTCTACCTAAAAATAAGTGACTTAAGGCATTTATAATTGGTTTTTAGGTCTTAGGAGATCATTTGAAAGAAAAAAAATTATTAATTTAAATTAAATAACGATAATGAAAATAAACAATCTTGGTATCACTTTAACGAAATTAAACCTGGGTAAAAAAATTACCCGATTTTGGGCAAAACTAAAGTATACCGCAAAATAAATTTAGCGAAAGAGATGGGAATCCAGTCAAGATATTTGAGTTATTAAAATTTTAGAATGGGTAAGGTGAGAAGTAAAAAATAAAAACTACACTGAATATCTATATAGAGTAAAGAGAAAACTTCGGATCACTTTTTAAGCGTAATGCGCGAACGGAGTGTAAGATTTTGGATAGTTAAAGTTTATATACAGAAGGCGTACAGAAAGCTAAAATTAATATTTAATATGTGTTACAATCTTTTCTTACTTCTATTCACTGTAATTATATTTTTGAAGTGAAAACTATTCTGGGTGGGTTGGACGATTTTTGGATAGCTCAAAAATAGGAAAAAATGGGGTAATATAGAAAAAAAATAACGAAAAATAGGATAGAGAAAAACAAGAAAAATCGGAGACAATATAAAAATAGAAAAAAATAGAGAAAATAGGAAAATAGGCAAAAGCGGAAAAAATAGGGAAAAAAGGAAATAATAGTTAACATTACACAAATATTGAGAAAAATAGAGAAAATATGAAAAATAGGCAAAAGCAGAAAAAAATTGGGAAAAAAAGGAAATACTTAATAGTTAACATTAGACAAAAATAGAGAAAAATGGAGAAAATAGGCAAAAGCAGAAAAATAGGGAAAAATAGGAAATATTAATTAACATTGGACAAAAATAGATAAAAATTGAAAAAATAGGCAAAAGAAGAAAAAATAGGCAAAAGAAGAAAAAATAGGGAAAAAAAGGAAATGATAGTTAACATTGGACAAAACTAGGAAAATGGGAAAAAATAGGAAAAAACAGGAAAAATAGACAAAATTGGAAGAATAAAAAACAGTAAAGAACAGTAAAAAAATAGTAAAAAATGAGGGTGTAATCCCACTCAACTTTCTGAACACTCATAGTAAATTAATTGTTTAATCGATTATTTTTGTAATAAAATTTTGAAAAAAATTATAAAATTAATTATTACAAAAGATATTTTTTTTAAATTTTTAATATTAAAATTTAACTTTATTGTTCGGAAAGTATTTCATTACAATATATAGATATATAAATAAATATTAACTTTTTGACTAAAATTAATAACAACATTTTGACATGAATCAATAAATTTTAATATAATATTTTATAGATTCAAAGAGGGTGGATATTTTTAAAAAGGAAAAAGTGAAAATGTTTATTTGTATGTAGTATCTGATATTCTCTGGTAAGTTAAAACTTAATAATACATTTCTATTATTATTTTTTGGTTATAAAAATAGTGGATGAAATATTTTTATCTAAAGCAATACAGTGGTAGATGTAAGGGGGCAATTATTATAATATACTATTATTGTTTAAAAAATTTAAATATTAATATTTAAAAAAATTCCAATTAATAAAAAGAATATTTTGTAGGATACAAGAAATATATATTGTAAAGATTTACTAAGGACAGAATTTTTTATTTGAGTTGGGTTTTATAAAAATTTCAAAAAATAATAAACATTACAAAAAACATTAAACAATATTAAATTTAATTAAACTTTTGATGGTTTTTATTTGTGGTCAAAATTTTTAGTAAAAAATTTTTTATAAACATTCAATGACATCCCCTTTGTTTATTTTTTTTTCATCTGTTTTTTTTTTTCAAAATAAAAATTTTTCTTACTAGATTATTTAAAAAAAATTTAATCACTTTTGTCTATCTCTCATAATTTACTTATCCTATAAATAAAATTTCCTATTAAATTTTTAAAATTATATTAGAACTTATAAAAAACTCATACAGAGTATTTCATTACAATATATATAGATTTGTCCTACAACATATACAAAGTGTTTCATTAATAATGGGCTATAAAATAATTTCAAAATACTTATAGATGATTTTATAGTAAAATTTGGCAACCATATAAATTTTTTTCTGCCATATTTTCAAATATCCTGTAAAATACTTTTACTTTATGATTAAAATTAATATTAAAATGCTGATCCCACCAATGGTGAAAAATTTAGAAGAAAAACATTTAATTTTTAAATAAAATATTTTATATTTTAGGCAGAGAATTTTTCAATTATTCTATGACCTATTATTATTGAAATTATTATTGGTCCATTTTTGTATATACAGTATAATAATTGGTAACATAAAAGGGCAAGTGTAATACATGGTTAAATTAGTATTAATAAAGGGCCGTAATTTTTTTGCAAACACCCTATATATAACCATTAAAAATAATGCAAATACTTAATAGAAACTATAGTTTCGAACAACCCCTCGTATATGAAATCGGTTTATTCCATTACAATGATTTATTTTTCTCATATGACAAAAATTCAGAATTCGACAAGTATGAATATTTTGCTTGTCAAAATAGTTATTTTCCTAACAAGTGCGGAAAATTATACTTTTTCGCACGCAATTGCAGTTGCATGCAATTAACTGGGGAAAAGATACTTTACGCAAGTGTTAGGAACAATATTTTTTGTACAAGCGCCTAGAATTAAAAAAAAAATTAGCAAAAATATTTTTTTGTCATTAAACAAAAATTTTCTTAGTGCTTCTTAATAAATAAAACATTAGGCTGAAAGTAATCATAGTAACCAAGCAAGAATTAATTTACAAGTTGTCAACTCAATTTGACATTAGTGAATTTTTAAGATTTATCTAATTATAATAAACCAAAATGGATGACGAAATACCAGAGTCTCTTATGAAAACAGCAAGAAATATTTTTTTAATCATTTTAGCATTTATAAAATCAGTGCGAAAAGGAACTTTCCGCACTCAAATGCGTGCGGAAAAGTATAATTTTCCGCACGCTTGTAGAAAAAACGTATTTTTGTTTATTATATTGTTAAAAATATAACGAAAAATCTACAAGTTTCTATAAATTGTTACTGCCCCAAAATATTAAGTTGATTAAAAAAATACAATAACAGAAATTAGGGGTAATTATTTTAAATCCTGCATCTCCTAGAGATTAAAAAATAAATCGGTCAAGTGCGTGTCGGACTTCGCACATTTAGGGTTCCGTACCAAATGTAGAATATAAGCAAGCTGTGCAGAGGCAGGATTCTTAAAGGACTTTAAAATTTTAAACGAAAAATAACCTGGCGCATGTGTGTTCAACGAAGAAAAAAAATATGAAAATCACAATCCGCATATATACTTAGATATTTTAACAAATTTTGAAATGCAACGAACACATTTGTTAATATGAGCGTAACCGACAAAGATAGAAAAACAATTATACAATGAAAAACGCATTTTTTAATAATGAAAAAATCATATTTATTAATATATTGGTATTTGTTGGTAAAATATACGTAACAATAAACATTATCACCAAATTTCAAGTTGATAGGTCAATGGAAAGTTAAAAAATACTTCGGAACAAAATTTTATAAAAAATACTGACTTTGGCGGCTTCTCATGCCTACGTTTTGCAATATTTTTTAAAACAAAAAATATGGCTTTTATCTACTCAATGAGATCTATTCAACGATACGTCACTCGATGGGGTAGGACAAAATTTTTTATAGCGCCCCCTTTAGCTGTATGGAAGCCCCCTTGAAAACATTTAAAAATATTTTTTTTATAATTTATATGGCTTTGGGTCAACAAGACGCATATACTGTGAAAATTTGAAGGCTCTAGCTTGAACGGTTCAGCTGCTAGACCAGTGTGACAGACGGACGGACGGACACGGGAGTGAGAGCAATAGGGTTCCGTTTCGACCCTTTGGGGTACGGAACCCTAAAAACAATAAAAAATAGTAAAAAACAGTAAAAAACGGTAAAAAAAAAGTAAAAACAGTAAAAAATAGCAAAAAATAGTAAAAAACAGTAAAAAAAAAACAGTCATAAAGAGTAAAAAATAGTGAAAAACAGTAAAAACCAGTAAAAAAATGCATAAAAAGCTGTTAATTCCAACTATTTTTATTTAATCTTATTGTTAGCTAAACTATACGATAAAATTTTCAAAAAATAACATTTTTATACCTCTTCATCTTTAAGTATCAAAATTTTATTTATATAAATGATTGATGGTTAATACAGAGTGAAAAAATTCCGATGCAACTAACTTAAATGACTGACAGAACATGTTATTAAATACTTAATCCCGGGATTAAAGTTGTGATGATTCAGATGCAAGGAATTATAATTCATATTGGTATCCCTTATGGAAGAATGTTCAAACATATTTTTATATAATCTAATATGGCGAAAGAAACAAACAAACAAACGACGTTATAAATCCAAAGCTTTACTTAACCTACTTTCATATTAATATCATAAACGCCATAATGAATATACATGTAAAATATTTTACCATAAATATATCGTTTTTATTTATGCATGTGTCAAGCTTCCAATGAAAACTGGTGTAAATATTTAATAAAAAACTCACATTAACACTTGAATTATATTTCTTCAATGAACTCGATTTAAAATTTTGAAAATATTGTTGGTTTTAGTGGGAAAAACCAAAATCGAAAAATATTGACAGGGCCTTCCTATTGATTTTTATTTTAGAAAATTACTTTTCCGAGGGTATATTCTTCCAGAAAGAAAAAAAACCAATTATTTTATTTTTAATATTAACAATAGTGGTTGTTTCTTAACCCTATAACAAATCCTCAGATTTTGGGAAATTTTTTGAAATTTGACAACAGCGCTTCAAAACTTTTTAGTGCATTTTGGTCTAGAACGGCCAAAAAATGTTTTCTTTTGCATTTCAATTATTGGTTTCGAATTTATTAGAACTCGCATAACACAAAAAGCATAAAAGATTAAATCAAACCCAACCCAATTTAAACGACAATAAAAAATACTACTAGATTTTTTTTTAATTTTGAAAATATAATTGTGGATTTTAGAGGGAAAAACGCTAAATATTAATTTTTATTTTTGAAAATTACTTTTCTAAGTAACAAGTTTTCTAATATTAACAATAGGGGTTATTTTTTTTAACCCTAAAAATTTCCAGATTTAGGGAAATTATCAGAAATATGACAACAGTGCTTCAAAACTTATTTTTGTTAAAAAACAGTGGAATTTTTAAACAAAATTGTTAAAAAATGACAACAAACTAGAATTTGTCAAGAAATTCCTTTTTTTTTCTTTATTATTATTTTTTCAGCAAATTACTAATTAAAATTAAAGATTTGTAGAAAAAAAGAAAAGAAATATAAAATTTAAAAAGAAATTGTGCTTATTTAGATTTTTTTATATAAATTATAATTCATTATTTTATATTTAATTTTTAATAAAATATTAAATATTTTTTTAAATCTTTACTTAAAATTTACAACTACATGAGAGATAGAGAGATGGTTTTTTTATATTTTCCGATTTTCTTTTTTGATTTTTTCTTATGTTTTTTGTTTTTTCTAATTTTTCTGATTTTTTGTTTGTTTTTTTTCGATATATTTCTTTGGAATTTTCCCATTTTTATTTAATTTTTTAATGGTTAGGTTAGGTTGTTTTTTTTGTGCAATTTTTTTTGTAAATATTTGCACTAGCTATTTTTTGTTATTTTTGCTGTTTTTTTTTGAAATTTTTGTCATTTTCTGTTTGTTTTTTTCTGATTTTTTTTTTGCTAATTTTTCCTTATTTTTTCTCATTGTTCTGTTTTTTTTCCGAATTATTTCATTCAAATTTTTTAATTTTCATTTATGGTTAAAATTGTTTCCGTTTTTTTTGGTTGTTTTTCGTTTTTTGAGCAATTTTTTTTGGTTTTTTTTTATTATTTGCACTTGCAGTTTTTTGTTGTTTTTACCAGTTTTTTGAAATTTTATTGCCATTTTGTGCCATTTTTTATTTTTTCTCGTTTTTTCTTATTTTTCTGATTTTTTGTTTTGTTTTATCAGATTTTTTTTTGTTTTCTAATTTTTCCTCATTTTTTCTCATTGTTCTGTTTTTTCGATTTATTTCTTTCGAGTTTTTTCATTTTTATTTAATTTTATTTATGGTTCAAATTGTTTCCGTTTTCTTTTGGTTGTTTTTTGTTTTTTTTTGCGATTTTTTCCGTTTTTTTGTCACTTTTTGCCTTTTTTTTTTTTTCTTTTTTTTGTAATTATTTGAATTTGCAATTTTTTGTTGTTTTTACCAGTTTTTTGAAATTTTATTGCCATTTTGTGCAATTTTTTTATTTTTTCTCGTTTTTTTCTTATTTTTATGATATTTTGTGTTTGTTTTTTCTAATGTTTTATATGTTTTCTAATTTTTCCTCATTTTTTCTCATTGTTCTGTTTTTTAGATTTATTTCTTTCGGATTTTTTCATTTTTATTTAATTTTTTTTATGGTTAAAATTGTTTCCGTTTTCTTTTGGTTGTTTTTTGTTTTTTTTTTGCCTTTTTTTTCGATTTTTTTGTAATTATTTGAACTTGCAATTTTTTGTTTTTACGTTTTTTGAAATTTTATGGTCATTTTGTGCCATTTGTTTATTTTTTCTCGTTTTTTTCTTATTTTTCTGATTTTTTGTGTTTGTTTTTTCTGATTTTTTTTATGTTTTCTAATTTTTCCTCATTTTTTATCATTGTTCTGATTTTCGATTTATTTCTTTTGAATTTTTTCATTTTTATTTAATTTTTTTATGGTTAAAATTGTTTCCGTTTTCTTTTGGTTGGTTTTTGTTTTTTTTACGATTTTTTTCCGATTTTTTACCACTTTTTGCGCATTTTTTTTTCGTTTTTTTGTAATTATTTGCACTTGCAAATTTTCGTTGTTTTTTGCTATTTTTTGAAATGTTTGCCATTTTGTGTCATTTTTTAATTTTTTCTTATTTTTCTGATTTTTTGTGTTTGTTTTTTTCTGATTTTTTTGTCTAATTTTTCCTCATTTTTTCTCATTGTTCTGTTTTTTTCGATTTATTTCTTTAAATTTTTTTCATTTTTATTTAATTTTTTTATGGTTAAAATTGTTCCCGTTTTTTTTTTTTGGTAGTTTTTCGTTATTTTGCGATTGTTTTCCGATTTTTTGCCATTTTTTGCGCAATTTGTTTCGTTTTATTTGTAATTATTTGCACTTGCAATTTTAAGTTATTTTTTGTTGTTTTTAGAAATGTGCGATTTTTTTTCGATTTTTTTGCACTTTTTTGCTAATCGTTTTATTTCAATTCTTTCGAATTTTTTAATTTTTTTATGGTCACAATAATTGTTTCCGGTTTTTTAGTTGTTCTTTTTTACGATTCCTTGCAGTTTTTTGCAATTTTTTACAATTTTTGCGAAATTTTTCGATTTCTTTCGTACTTTATTTTTTTTACAATTTCTTTGCTTTTTTGGTTTTTCCGTACTTTATTATTTTTCTTTCAATTTTTTCGAATGTTTTTGCGATTTTTTCTGATTTTTTTCGATTCTCCTAAATTTTTCTCGTTTTATTCTCATTTTTTGTTTTTTTTCTAATTTTTCTTCATTTTTTCCCATTGTTCTTTTTTTTCTAATTCTTTCTTTTTTTCCCAATTCATTCTTTTTTTTTTAATTTCTTTTTAACATTTTTTCTTATTCCTCTGGTTTTTTACGATTTTTTGGTTTTTTCCCATTTTTGTTTTTTGATTTTTTCTGTTGAATTTTGATTTTTTCCAATTCTTTCAGTTTTTTTCTAACTTTTCTCATTTTTTTTTCTTATTTTTGTTTTTCTGATTTTGTTGATTTTTTGTAGATTTCTCATTTCTCTTTTTAAAAAGTATGAGAGAGAGAGAAAATACACTAATAGAATCAATAAAAATCAAAATATTAAATTACGTTTAGAGTTGATAAAATATCAAAAGGAACTTTCCCCTTCCTGACCGAAATTTTTTTTTATATATTTATAAAAAAAAAATAAAAGAGTTTCTTCTGAAAAATTGTTTTTACTCCATTGGTGAATTTTTAGATTTTTAAATTTGTAATATGTTTAGATTTAGTGTTTTATTTATTTTATTTTTATATTAAGTTACTTTTTATTTATTTTTATTTATTGACGAATCCTATATAAATGTAATTTGTCTTATGGAAAATAAAGAAATTATTATTATTATTATTATTATTATTATTATTACTATTATTATTATTTTCTCAAGCAATAAATTTCTTAATGAATTAGCTGTTGGCTTTGAAACTTTTACTTGTTTATTATTTCTACTTGGCGCTTTTCGCTACTTTGCGACATTTCCCTGTTTGCGTAATCCTGTTCTCTATCTCTCCGTCTATTTTAGTTCTCGTACTGCATCCTGGAAACCCATTCTAATTTTAATAGACAATTGCTTATTAAATTTTGACCACTTGGATGCGTCAGCCTGTCAGCCATTGGCGTACACACCAAAAAAATAACAACATAGAAATTCTCAAACGGAACTTACACAGTCCATCCAAAAGTTAAGTTTTTTTTTGTCGGATTTGTGCTCGAAAAGTTTATGGCCAACTGAAATTCCGGGTTTGGATCCGGGAAAATGACCGCTTGGGGCGGAAAAATCCTGTTTTGGACGTCCCGGTCGCGACTGTGGTATTTTCATGGACTTTCCAATTCTGGAGCTGAGACTGGGTGTGAAAAGTGTTTGGTCAGATGAAATTCCCAGTTTGGGTCCGGGAAAATGGCCCATTGGGGCCGGAAAATAATATTTCGGGCGTACCAATCGCAACAGTGGGAGTTTTATGTACTAATTCCTGTAGCTTAGACTGTGCTTGACAGGTTTATGGCCATGTGAAATTCCCTGTTCGGGTCCCTCAGGTCCAGAACTGAAAAACACGAAAATACCACTGTTGCAACTGGCATGTCCGAAATATGATTTTCCGGCCCCAAATGGGCCATTTTCCCGGTCCCAAACTGGGAATTTCAGCTGTCCAAAAACTTTTTGAACATACTCCAAGGACCAGGATTGAAAAATACATGAAAATCCCACTTTTGAGACTGGTACGTCCGAAATGTGATTTTCCGGCTCCAATGGGCTATTTTCCCGGTCCCAAAATGGGAATTTCAGCTGACCAAACACTTTTCACACCCAGTCTCAGCTCCAGAATTGGAAGGTCCACGAAAATACTAGAGTCGCGACCGGGACGTCCAAAACAGGATTTTCCCGTCCCAAGGGGTCATTTTCCCGGACCCAAATCCGGAATTTCAGTTGGCCATAAACTTTTCGAGCACAAATCCGGCTTTAGGGGAAAATTCCAGACGTGTAGGCCCAATTCTGAGCTCGGAATCAGATTCAGCGTCGAAAAATACATGGGAATACATATGTCACTCTCTTGTGTATGAACTTTTTTTTTGTGGAGCTGTGTTATTTTTGGAACTTATATTGATCTGAATTTTTTTTTGCCAGTTATTTTACACAGCTAATTTTCTAATAAAACTTAGACACCCTTTAGTAACAATTTAATCCCGGACATCCTATATTATTGAGCATTAGAAAATTGAATAACTAGTGCTAAACTGTTGTATGTTTTTCGTTTGAATAAAACGGTTGTTGACCTAAAAACGCATCGCGAACGTAAACGTTCCCAGTAATTGTGAGATGAGTGTGGGCCGATGCGGCAATTCCAACTACTTTATGATCACTTTAGATTATCTATTGGACAATGTATTGTGCCGATCCGATGCCACACTACATTGTAGCTGGACTTTGTTATAGTGGCAAAATGAAAAATAATAAATACTAAAAACCTGTTACGTAACATAATATACTAATTTTTCGTGGCTCGTTATTTTAAATGAAAAAGGCGTTACTCAATTATATACTTACTATAAATTTTTTTCTAATACATTAGTTGCACCTGGTATCATTAAAAGGTTTTTGATTGATAAATAAGAATTTAATTAACTTTCATTGTAATTACGCGATATAACCAAGTTAGGCGACAATCGAGTGAAAATCTAAATATCCCACATTACTGGTTTTACAAGAATTTACTGCAAACTGTTGCAATTTTATTGTCAATTATTTTGTGTGTTTATACACTTCTTGGGAATTATTTTATATAATCTTATGAGAAAAGTATTTCGATTCTCATAAGATTTTTTTTTATATAATTTTAATTAAAATTTTTTTCTATTTTCTAGAGGGTGAACTTGGCCCGAATTGAGATTTACTTCAGTCCGGACAGCAAGTATTAAAATCAAAAAAAAATTTGAATTTTTTTGTTGCTTAAAATGACTTTTTGACGTTTTGAGTCACCCACAACACGATTAGGTAGTGGAAACTGGAGGGGGTGGAAACTGGATGGGGTTAAAATTTCAAAAAATTCATATCTCCGCCATTTTTAAAAATATCGAAACGGGTCATAAGACCTTTTTCATGTTCTAATTATTTTAAAATTAATTCGCTTAAAACTTTTTTCGATTTGATCTTCATGGGTGGAATTGGAGGGGGTTTAAATTTCAAAAAAGTCATATCCGCAATTTTTGAAAATATTGGAACAGGTCTTTACACTTTTTTCATATTCTAATTATTATTATAAAATTAATTTGTATAAAACTTTTTTTATCTGACCTACTGTGAAACAAGGGGTTCAAATATAAAAAAAATTATATCTCCGCCAGTTTTAAAAATATCGAAACAGGTCATTAGATTTTTTTTCATGTTCTAATTTTTATAAAATTAATTCGCTGATTTTTTCGATTTCTTACAGTTTTTTTACGATTTTTTACAATTTTTTACAATTTTTTACAATTTTTTACGGGTTTTCACGGTTTTTCACATTACGATTTTTCACGGTTTTTTACGGTTTTCTACAGTTTTTTACGATTTTTTACGGTTTTTACGATTTTTTACAGATTTTAAAAAATTAAGAAAGATAGGAAAAAAATCGTAAAAAAACGTAAAAAGATTGTAAAAACAAGCAAAAAGTTGTAAAATTTCGTAAAATATTTAAAAAATTGAGAAAGACAAAAATGGAAAAAATCGTAAAAATTATGAAACATCGTAAAAAATGGTAAAACATTGTAAAAAATCGTAAAAAACTGGTAAAAAGTCGTAAAATTTCGTAAATAATGCTAAATAATAGTAAAATATCATAAAAAAATCGTAAAAACCCATAATAAACCGTAAAAAAACAAAATGAAACTGGAAAAATCTGGAATAAATGAATAAAAAGGGATAAAATCGGGAAAGATCGAAAAACGCGAGTAAATTACAAAAAATGGAAATAAATTAAAAAAAATCGAAAAAAATCATAAAAAATCGTAAAAAAAAACGTAAAAAATCGTAAAAAACAGGCACAAAGTTGAAAAATTTCGTAAATAATTCAAAAAATTGAGAAAGAGAAAAAAATGGAAGAAATCGTAAAAAATCGTGAAAAATCATAAAAATTTGTAAAAAAAAGCGTAAAAATAGGCAAAAAGTCGTAAAATTTCGTAAATTATTTAAAAAATTGAGAAAGATAGAAAAAAATGGTAAAAATCGTAAACAATCGTAAAAAATTGTAAAACATGGTAAAAAAATTGTGAAAAATCGTAAAAAAATTGTAAAAAGTAGTAAAATTACGTAAATAATGCTAAATAATCGTAAAACATCATAAAAATGGTAAAAACCCGTAAAAAAAACACAAAAATAACTGGAAAAATCTGGAACAAATGGAAAAAATTATAATATCGGGAAAGGTCGAAAAACGCGAGTAAACTAGAAAAAAATAAAAAATAATAAAATAAAACCGAAAAAAATTATAAAAAATCGAAAAAGGTTTAAAAACAAAAAAAAAGACGGAAAAAATGGGGAAAGATGCGGGAAAAGTTAAAAAAAAAAATAATAGAAAATTAAATAAAAAATAAATAATGAAAACGACAGATTTTTTATACTGAAGTAAAAGGTATATTTTTATTTATATGTGACAGTAGCAAAACTGTGATAAAATACAAGAAGGGAAGAAAATAGGAATAATGGACGAACAACAAGAGATTAGATCAACTAGAACAAGAAGATAAGCATGAAGAAAAAATACGGAAAGCAATGTAATAGAAGAAGAAAGTATAAAAATAAGAGTAAAATGATTAATATTTATTTTAATCATAATAATAATAAGAATCTTGAAGAGACGATTCGAAAGAATCTGTATAACAAAATAGATAAATTATATAAAAATAAAAATAATAAAATGGATAAAATTAATAAAAATTTAAAAGAAATAAAAGAAAAAATTCAAGAATTTGAATAAAAGAATGAAGGAACCATTAGGAAAAAATAATTAATATTAAAAACAGATGATAAAATAGTATAGAAACAAAAACAAACATAAGAGCAGAGAATGACTAAAATAAAAAAAAATCAAGAAGAAAAAGTTAAAGGAGTAATAATAATAACAAATTAAAAAAATGATATATAAAAATGAAGAACTGGAAAAGTATGTAATAAAACAAAATTTGAGAGAAATAATTTTAAAGGGAAACAGAATATGGACGATATAGAAATATGAAAATACAGAATATAATGTTGAGAATCGAATATTTTTTCAATATAATTTTAATTTTGTTAAACTTTCATTTTAAATTAAATGAAACGTATAAAACCAAAAACAAAGATACAAAGAAATTATTAAAAATAAATAATTCTACAAGGAAACATAAAGTTTAGAGCCGAAATTTCTTTTTAAAATAACTGAGTTTTTTTTGGAATTTTGAAATCAGTATCTTTTAATATTTAGCAACATTAATATAAAAGCAAGTGTAGCGCAAGGTACTTTACAAACAATTTCTTTCTCACCGGTATAATTTAAATTTAGACCACCCCACGTCAAATGAATCATATGCAGACCACAAAAATAACCAATAACACATGTAATGTGTCACTTTTAGGCGGGTACCGTTTAGAATTAATTACCAAATAAAAGAAGAAATTCCCAATGAGATCACCGATTACCTGTTCAAATTACAAATTCAGAATTGCAATGTGTTTCATCTATAGTGAAAGGATTTTGGTCACAACCGTTTCATTATTACCGATTTATCGATTTGTTTGTGTATAATGATAAACCCACCTTTGAAATTGCGGTTGGGTGTTTCTTTAAATAAGAATTTATTATAAAAAAAATTTACATTACGCATCACTCCAATAACTATATTGTTGATCTTTTATTACTAAAACCAGATACTTGACTAAACATGGTGCATTCACCAGCTGCGTCCGCATTTGAAATTCAAAAAATCCGGATCTTTTGGGTACTTTATCGTTGTTCGATCAATTTCGTTTAAATAAAAAGCAGAAAGCTAACGAGTCACTATTTTTATAAATTTTTTAGGACGCCAAAAATATATCATTTTTATTTTATTTGTATTAGATATTAAAAAAACTTGAAATCATGAAAATATACCTTTTTGCATTTATTTCCTTTAAAATAAAAAATAAAATCTGTATCTACCGGGAATTGAATCCGAGCCTTCTGGGTGAAGCCCACTAGACCATACTCGAATTTATAAAAAGATAATCAAACGGGGTGCCACGTACCTAAACTCACCCCACTAAATTTAAATTTAAATTCGTCCCCGAGTAGTGCATCTCGACAGGCATAAACAACTAAACTCGCCCCCAAATTAAATGAACAGATAAGCAATAACCCAAAAAAAATTACAAAATACAAAATTAGTTATTTTAACTGTAAAAGTTTACTTTAGTACCAATCGCTCGATTTTCATAATTTTTTTAACCACAAAAATGAACGATTTTTTTTACCGATAATCGAGATTTTAGTTGCCGAAACCGATATATTATCGGTATAGGCGCAACATTTATAGAAAAAACTGTAACTAAACAATATACATTGATATAAGTAAAAATTATCAGTAGTGGCAACGCTGTAAACATCGGTCAGTTGAACATTGGCCTGGCATCGCCGCGGACGAACGTAAACAAATTTCGGTAATTCCCAGGGCGCCCAAGTGTTTAGTGTGTGTGAAGTTAGCCCTCCATTTTTCGAATTTTGATATTTTGAAATTTGTTCTAAATTGTTCTAGGTTTGTACCAAATTGTTCCAAAAAATTATTAAATACAAAGGCCGAAAATCTCAAAAATCCATTTTTAGAGGTAGTCCCCCATTATTTTTTTCGATTTTTTTTTGTTGCATCAAATTGTTCTAGTTGTTCCACATTTTCATGTCGAACAAGAGAATTATTTCAAGACCAAAATGAACAAATACCATTTTGGTCCAGCCCCTATTATTTTTTACTCGAAGCGTTTTTTATTGTACTAGGTTGTTCTAGTTATTCTTAGTATTGTTCCAAATTTTTTGTCCCTTGAAAAAAATTATTTCATGCTTAAAATCAATTAAATCGTTTTAGAGCTAACCCCTCATTATTTTTTTTCGAAATTTTCTTTGTTGTTCCAGATTGTTCTAGTTGTTCTTAACATTGTTCGAAATTTTCATGTCATAAAAAAATTATTTCAAGCTCAAAATCTAAAATAATTTAAAGCTAACCTTTATACTAGATTGTTCTAAACATTTTTCCAAATTTTCGTGTCTTAAAAAAATTATTTCAAACAAACTCAAAATCTATTAAAACTATTTAGAGCTAGCCCCATTATTTTTTTTTCAAATTTTTTTTATGTACTAAATTATTTCAAGCTCTAAAAAATTAAGGAAAGTACAAAAGAAGTTCTTTATGTCCTGAACATTATCCAAATTTTCATGTCTTAAAAGAAATATTTAGGTTCAACAATAGTTATTTGTGTAACTAGTGCAAAAAGTGTGTATTTGTTGCATTCAGCATGGTTGTAGCTCTCGACTGCGTTTCGAGCTGCAAAACTTCATGCATCAAATTTTTATCAATTTCTCTTGTAATTTCCTTACTTTTTTAGAGTTTGAAATAATTTTTTTAAGACATGAAAATTTGGAACAATGTTAAGAACAACTAGAACAATCCGATGCAATAAAAAAAAATCAAAACAAAATAAAGTGGGGCTAGCTCTAAAAATGGTTTTTTGAGTTTTTCGACCTTTGTAGTTAAGTTTAAGAAATAATTTTCTGGAACAATTTGGTACAAATCTAGAACAATTTGGAACACCTTTCAAAATATCAAAATTCGAAAAATGGGGTCTAACTTCACACACACACACACACACACACACACACACACAAGTGATTACCCGTTTTACGAAAAGTTATCTTTTCCGATTTATGTAAAAATAAAATGGGTGAAAATAGTGATAACATTCAAAAAACTAATAAAATAGTTCTTAAATATTCCTATATAAATTGATAAATTTTGCCGATATACACCGATATTTATATCGGTATTGGCCGATCACTAATTTTTTTGTGGATTTCAATCAAACATGAATTAGAATTTTTTTAAATTTCCTAAAAAAAATATATTGACATATTAATTATTAATAATAAAGATTACAGGCCATATAATTGCAAAGAATAAAAAACGAAATCCTGTCTGTGTAAAATTTCACTGAAAAAATTAAAAAAATTGTGATAAAAAATTCCGATTTTTTCTGATTTCTTACCATCCCTGCCGATAGTTAAACGTCAATAAAAATATTAAATTGAATTTATCCAGGAATTTCATGAATATCAAACCAACCACACTAACACTACACGTCGTTTATTGAGCGCTTCCAGTGTAGCTATTGAGCGCTTCCAGTGCAGTTATTGGGCGCTTCTAGTGTAGCTATTGTAAGAAAAGAAGTTTTACTTCAAAAACAAATTTTAATACTCAATGCAAACAGGCACTAGACTTCAGTATTATCTACTCAAAGTTTGTTCTGTAAAAAAATAAATTTTTGTCTGCTTATTAAAAGATTTATTACGCTGTTTTATTGCTTTAGTACTATCTCTTGCATTAAAATAAATTATAGTGAAACAAAACAAAATTTGATTTGGTGTTTCTAAAAAAATTGAGAAGGTTAAAAATAATATTTTTGTTTTTAAATTATCTTAAAAGTGATGTGCTGCAAAAACTTTGCATTTCAGCTCTATGCCAAAATAATAATAGAATTATCTCCTAGTTATTGGTAAAATTTTTGAAGTATAAGTGAAAGCGTACGCCACTGTTTAGAAAATATCTTGAAGTGGACAAATGATAATAAAGATTATTATTACCTCTCCACCATAAAACCTTTTGTAAATAAAACATTTTTAAGTACCGAAGAGGGCTAATCCTCTGGTTTTCAAATGGCCAATGTGAAAAATTTTTAGTTTTTACAACCCTGCAATAAATTTTAATGGCGTCCGGTTCAAGGTTATCTACAAGAACGGTAAATATAGATAATGGGTAAACCCAACGAATTATCCACAAATTTCTAAAAAAATTTCAAGCAACTCTAAAAAGTTGTGATATATATTATAAATTCGTTTTGGCAATGTTAGCTTGGGCGTTTTTAACTGTTTAATTAATTAAATTATATGATTATTTTTATTAACTAAAATAATATTTCTCTTTTCTCTCTTAAGTTTTTTGTACTTTTTATACCCCACTTTTTTTCTTATTTTTGTTACTTTTTCCCCTCCTTTCTCTCTTGATTTATCACTTTTTCTGTACTTTTTTTCTCTCCAAAATGTCCCATCTTTTCTCTCTTAATTTGTCACTTTTATGTCTCAAATTTTTCTCTCCAAAATTTCCCCTCATTTCTTTCTTAAGTTGTAACTTTTTTTGAACTTTGTTTACCCCACTTTTCTTCTTTTTTTTGTCACTTTTTTGGTACTTTTCCCTCTTGTCGCTTAAAAATGTCTCTTCTTTTCTCTCTGAATTTGTCACTTTTGTTGTACTTTTTTCTCTCCATTTCTCTTTATGTCAATTTTTTATCCTACTTTTTTTCTTATTTTTTTCACTTTTTAGTACTTTTTTCCCTCTTTTCTCTCTTGATTTGTAACTTTTTTTGTACTTTTCTTTTCTCCAAAATTTCCCATCTTTTCTCTCTTAAGTTGTCACTTTTTATAACTCTTTCTCCATCACTTTTACTTCTTAATATTGTCACCTTTTTGTTTTATCTCAAATATTTTCTCTTCGAAATTTTCTTGCTTAGAATAAAATGTCTTTTTTAAAAACGGTATTAAGAGGCGCCAATACCATATGTTATCTTGCCTGAAATCGTTTTTGGACGAGCGCTCCGTTAATATTAACGATAGGAAGCTGCGGTTTTCACCAATCGATTCTGTAGTTAATTTTTTATAGCGCGTCTGTGGCACTTTTTTTTAAATAATTTTAATAAAAGTGATACGACTATCAACTTTTTTCTCTAGACAAATTTGAAAAATGTAGCACAGACGCGCTCTTCTCATAAATATTTTAAATATGAAAAAAACCGCATATTTTTAGTTGCTATATTAGGCGAGTTCACGTCCAAATACGAATATTTATGTTTTATGGCGCTCTACCCTGTTCTGCGCAGAAAAATTAGACTAGAAGGTAGGATTATCTAACATAAACCGGAAAATACTAAAAAAAATTTTTTTTCATTCAATTTATTAGAGTACAAGCACATTTTCCTTGGTTCTCTAACCGGCAAACACAAAAGTCACGTGGTGCGTGGGCCTCTTAATAAAATCTTTAAAATCGTATTGTATCACAAAATTTTCTAAATTGTGAAAATGTTTTCATTAGAAATGCTATTGTTCAATACACTTTGTATTTGAGCGAAATTGTAAAACGGCTACTAGTTTCGGCTAAATAGCTATCTTCAGGTCTTTTCGTAATTTTCGAATTAATCCTCTTGATTGTGGTCTTTTGTGATCATCCTTATTTGCCCAGTCCCTCGTTGAACTTCTAAGCAATTTAAATTGAGTTACACCGACTTGTATGGTCTCCTACTTTTTACGGTGCAAGCAGTGATTCAAGATGGCGCCAACTACAACTTCCTTAAAAAAATTCGCCGAAGTACCTGGATACGGTAAGCTTGCGCCCTCTCATTAATTCAGCCGGTTTGCGTCCAAAATTCCAAAGGTACCTGACGGTCGACCGATTTGCGCCCGTAATAAATAATCAATCTATATCGCATTGCCATTCGAATCATAAGATGTAAATAAAAATATAATGTTGAGGGATCTTAAAGCGGATAATATTAAAATACAGAGGTATAATTATTTTATTTTATGAATATGTTTCTTTCGAATAAACTGAAATAAAGTACAGCGTTTTCTTTCTCTTATTATAACGTTGTTAATGTATTTGATAAATAAATAGTTATTTGTTAACCTGGAAGCGAAAATACCTTTTTAGCGAAAGAAAAATTATAGGGGGTAATACCACAAGAGCTTTATTATTAATGGACTCGTGAAATTTTAAGAAAACACGCAATCGTAAAAAATTTTTTGGTTAATTTTAAAGAGCGAGTGGTATTTATGAAGAAAATTCCGCGAATCTAAAAACATAACTTGACACAAAACAAATAATTTGATATTGACATACTGGGTGTCTTGACGATCTGGTCTTTTCGTTTTGGTCTTTTCGTTTTTTTTTGTATCTTGTAATTTAGCGAAAATTCAAACGCTCTTATGGGATTTTATATTCATGAGTGGAATTTTCTAGGCAAGATAATCTTGAGGTCGCTAAAAGTACATTACAAGTCTAAATTGATCACACAACAATCATTTTAAACCTAATTTATACTTTTTTGGATTCATCAGAATGTTGAAATATCATTTTGTAACGTTTATTTAAAACAATATATTTATAAATTTGTTTAAGTGTTTAAGAGCGATGAAAAGATGTAGGTAATTCCTAATTTTCTATATCCCTTGTTAACTATAATTTTAAATACAAAATAAACTCTTCTAAGAATTATGACGGTGAGTGCAAACAGGCCATCCAGCAGGTACCCTTAATACATTGGGCGCAAGCTGGCTGAATTAAAGAGCGGGCGCAAGTTGACCGACACCAAGTACCTAGACAGTTTCTTTTTGCTACCACTCTATTACTTATTTTCGACGTTTCTTTTCTTGTTATTTTCTTCATTTAAATGACTAATGAACAGATCCGCTACTATATTAATATCTTATTGTAAAATGAACATTCTCGAGAAGCAATTGTTGATAGGATTTCATTTTTTTAAAGGACTAGGACAACAAAATTGCATGGGGAAGACAGTCGATTGTCTTTGAAAGACAGTCGAAAAAAATCAGAAAAAAAAAACAAAAAAAATCAGAAAAATGAGAAAAAAAAACCGAGAAAAAAATGTCTCTTTTTTTCTTGTATTTATAAAGGATGCAAGGATTTAAATTGATTATATAAAAAAAATTATAAATGAGAAAAAAATCTTTTTAAATCATATCATCATTGTAGAAAAAGACCGATAAAAAGAGAAAGAGAGGGAAAGTCACCTGGAGGGAGCATAACGCTTTTACCTTGCGTAAGCTTTTCTACTTCCACTGGTTAACTCCTACCGCGTTAAGAAACTTTGTTCCATAAATTCTAAATAGATGAAATAATATTATGAAAAAGACACTGACAGATAAAAAAGATTAATTTTTTCATTCTGTTTTTTTTTCTATTTATTTCTTTTGTTTTTTGATTTTTTTCTCATTTTTTTCTTATTCCTCTAATTTTTTTCGATTTTTCATTTTTTTTTTAAATTTTTTTAGATGTTGACAATTGTTTTCAGTTTTTTGATTATATTTCTACGATTTTTTTTAGGATTGTATTTCGATTTTGTTTTGAGATTATTTGCGCATTTTACAAATTTTTTTCGTTTTTTTGGGAAATTGTTGGGATTATTTACGTTTTATTTCAATTCGTTCTTCATGTTTTAAAAATATTTTTATGCATATAATTTTTCCGGATTTTTGGTTTTGTTTTCTGCGATTTTTTGCAATTATTTTACTATTTTCTTCAATTTTTTTCTGTTTTTGTTTCAGCTTTTTGCTACTTTTTTTTCAAGTTTTTTGCATTCTGATTTATTATCGATTTATTCAATTCTTTCAAATTAATTTTTTTTTGCTTACAATTCTTTTCGGTTTTTTGGTTGTTCTTTGTTTTTTCCAATTTTTTGCGTTTTTCTGTGATTTTTGCCGTTTTTTTTTGAGATTTTTTTTGGGATCTTGTTTCGATTTTTTTTTGCGTTTTTTTGGAACTATTTGTAATTTATTATTTTTTTTTACAATTTTTTTCATGTTTAAAATACTTTCCGGTTTTTTGGTTATTTCCTTGTTTTTCCGATTTTTGCCATATTTTTAGATTTCTTGCGTTTTTAAAAGACTATTTTGTTTTTTTTACGGTTTTTAGCGTTTTTGGCATTTTTTCCGTTTTTTGCAGTTATTTACAATTTTTTTCATATTCTTATTTTTTCCGTATTTTCATTTTTTTCCCAATACTTTCTGATTTTTCTTTCAACTTTTTCCAATGTATTCTTTTTTTTTCGACTTAATCTTTCATTCTTCTACTTTTTTTCTCATATTTTCCGATTTGTTTTTCGTTTTTTCTCATTTTTCTGATTTTTTGTTTTTTTTTTCTAATTTTTTCGTTTTTTTTCGGATTTTTCCTCATTTTTTCTAATGTTTCCCGAATTTCTTTCTCATCTTTATTTTTTTTTTAATTCTTTCTGTTGTTTTTCCATTTTTTCTTATTCTTCTGATTTTCTTCGATTTTTTCGATTTCTTTCAATTTCTTTAAAATTTTTCGGTTTTTCCGATTTTCGGTTTTTCTGATATCCTTGTATTTTTAAGATTTTTGCATTTTTTGCGATATTTTTCCATTTCTTGCATTTTTTACATTTTTTTCGTTTTTTTACGATGTTCGTTTTTTTTCGTTTTTTTTTTGTTTTTTTGCAATTTTTTTGATATGCTCGATTTTTCCGTATTTTACAATTTTGTTTTTCATTTTTTTCAAAATGTTTTCTGATTTTTCTTTCAACTTTTTGTAACGTATTTTTTCGATTTATTCTGATTTTTGCCCATTTTTTCTAATTTTTGCCCATTTTTTTCTCATTGTTATTTTTTTCTAACTCTTTCTGTTGTTTTTTCATTTTTTCTTATTCTTCTGATTTTTTTCGATTTCTTTTAATTGCTTTAGAATTTTTCGACTTTTCCGATTTTTTCGTTTTTCTGATTTTTATTCATTTAAAAAATTTAAAAAGTGAAAAAATAACATAAGGAACTTCGTTCGACCGCACAATTTTTTCATTTTAATTTTTTTAATTAAAAAATTTTGCTATTACACACAGAAAAATGATATCTTATAATTTTATTTTATTTGATTACACATGTTTTACTTTTTTTAAAATATTAAATATCATAATTCAGCGAATTTAATTTTTTCATTTACCGTCAAAATATGAATACAATTTACTAAATCTTGCTTAATGAAATGGAATTCTCAATTTTTATTGATTACAAATTTAAAAATTATCTTCTCGTGGGAATTTTTGATCAAGTACAAATTAATTGTGTCTCAATTTGATTAGCGATGTAATAGGGTCGGTCTCAGTGTGGGGGCGTACATTTTAAACTACTCTACACACAATTAACATAAATCAATAACAATTTCTACAATTAGACTTCTATTTTGAGTTCAGTACCCCTACACACGTCCTTCTATACCAATTTTCATTAATAAAATTAGACCCGATTGTGCTGACATCATTTTGACTAGATTGTAAATTACCGAATTGTTCAAGGAAACGTTTTCAATCGAATACTTCCGTATCCATTTTTATTATAATTTTGAAAAAATCAACTATAATTTAAAAAAAAAATAATTCATTTAATTAAATCAAATTATAACACTATTATTTCTCACGTTAAAATACATTTTATAGTTAAAGAAACTGAACAATGACATTAGAAATAAAAATCCATAGTATCACTTTAACGTATAAAATAATTAAATATTTTAAGACTGAATTGTTTAAAATTTTCATAACTTTGGGAAAAACACGGCAGGTGGATATTTAATATAATTCAAAGAATTATAGATATTCCAATCGGGAGGTTATTTGAAGTATAGAGATGGGAGACAACAAAATAAAATAACGGTTGGGACTGATTCGAAAAATATACCGTTACAATTTTTTACAAAATGTATTGATTTATATTCAATTAATCACAAAAAAGAATTTATACGGGATACTATATAATTAGACATCTTAAAAAAATTGAAGTAAAAATTTTCATTGTTTAAAATATAAAATAATAGTTGCAAAAAAACTTTTTTTTGAAAAATAATTACTTACTAGGTTTTTATCAACATGATACTAATAATGAGTATAGTTATTTTCGGTTTTAAGTATTCATTAGAATAAATTATTTTAAATATATCGTGACCTTTACTTTAGCCAGAAAGTAATTTAACTCCAATTTCCGACAACTGTGACTTTAATTTATATATCAGAAAAGCTAATATTTATTCTTTTAACATCTAAAAAAATATTTCGAAATGGTCGAAAACTGAAACCATTAGGTGCATTTTTTGTAATTTTTTGCGATTTATTGCGTTTTTAGCGACTTTTTTTCCTTTTGGCGTTTTTTATTTTTTTTCCAATATTTTCTGATATTTCCGTTTTTTTGTTTTGGGTTTTTTTGATTTATTCTAATTTTTCCACATTTTTTCTCATTGTTCCGGGTTTTTCTTATTCTCTGTTGTTTCCTCATTTTTTTCTTATTATTGTTATTTTTCTAATTTTTTTGCAATTTTTTTGGGATTTAGTTTCGATTTTTTGGCACTTTCTTTGGGATAATTTGTAATTTATTTCAATTCTTTAAAAATTATTGTTTTTTCGTTTTTTTGTAATTTTTTACGTTTTTTGCGATATTTTTCGACTTATTGCGTTTTTTAGTTTTTTACGATTGATATGGTTTTGTTCGTTTTTTTGCCTTTTATTTTCGGTTTTTTACAATTCATCATTGATTTTCTCGTGTTTTTCCGTATTTTACAATTTTTTCCAATATTTCCTGATTTCTTTTTCCAATCGTTTTTTTCGATTCTCCTAATTTCTTCTTTTTTTCTCATTTTTCCGATTTTTTGTTCTTTTTTCTAATTTTTCCTAATTTCTTTCTTATTGTTTTGTCATTTTCTTTCTGTTATTTTCTAATTTTTTCTGATTTTTTGGCAATTTTTTTCCGATTTTTTGCTATAATTGACATTTGCAATTTATTGCAATTTTTTTGCAATTTTTTTGTGATTTTGTTTTGTTTTTTTTGCGTTTTTTTCGGTTTTTACATTTTTTTTAATTTTCTCGTTTTTTCCGTATTTTACAATTTTGTTTTTTAGTTTCTTTCCAATATTTTTTTATTTTTCTTTCAACTTTCTCCAAGTTTTATTTCTTTTCTGATTTTTTCCCTGTTTTGTTTTTTTTTATTGATTTTTTTTCGATTTATTCTAATTTTTCCACATTTTCTCATTGTTCCAGTTTTTTCTTATTCTTTGTTGTTTTCTCATTTTTTCTTATTCTTGTTATTTTTCTGATTTTTTTTGCAATTTTTTTCCGATTTTTTGCGATATTGGCATTTGCAATTTGATGTAATTTTTTGCCATTTATTAAAATTTTTTTGCTATTTTTTGCGATTTTTTTGGGATTCAGTTTCCATTTTTTTGCATTTCTTTTTTGATTTTTTGCAATTTATTTCAATTCTTTAAAATTCTTTATGGTTTTTTGGTTGTTCTTTGTTTTTTTGCGATTTTTTGCAATTTTTTTGGTGTTTTTACGATACTTTTCTCGTTTTTTACGATTGATATAATTTTTTTTCGTTTTATTTTAGGTTTTTTACAATTTATTGATTTTCTCGTTTTTCCGTATTTTACAATTTTTTCCAATATTTCTTGATTTCTTTTCCAACTTTTTCCAATCGTTTCTTTTTTTCCGATTTTTCCGATTCTTCTAATTTCTTCTCGTTTTCTTTTTCATTTTTCCGATTTTTTGTTCTTTATTCTAATTTTTCCTCATTTTTTTCTTATTGTTTTGTTATTTTCTTTCTGTTATTTTCTCATTTTTACTTATTCTTCTGATTTTTTTACAATTTTTTTATCCGATTTTTTGCAATAATTGGCATTTGATATTTGTTGCGATTTTTTTTGAAATTTTTTTGTGATTCTTTAATTTTTTTAATTTTTTATGGTTACAATTCTTTTCGGTTTTTTTGGCGATCCTTGTTTTTTGCAATTTTTTGGGGGTTTTGCGATATTTTTGTACTAACTGCGTTTTTTTCGTTTTTTTACGATTGATATAGTTTTTTTGCGGTTTCTTGCGTTTTATTTCCGATTTTTTACAATTTATTGATTTTCTCGTTTTCTAATTATTTCGTTTTTTTCTAATTTTTCCTCATTTTTTTCTTACTGTTTTGTTATTTTCTTTCTGTTGTTTTCTCGTTTTTTCTTATTCTTCTGATTTTTTTTTGCAATTTTTTTTCGATTTTTTGCAATTGTTGGCATTTTCAATTCGTTGTGATTTTTTTATATTATTAAAGAAAAAATTTTTGATTGCTTAAAATATAAAATAATAGCAAAAAATCTTACATTTTTTAAAAAAATAATTACTTATATATAATTCGCGGTTTTTGTGAAGATCCGACTAGTAACGATTATAGTTATTTTTCGGTATTAATTATTTTAAATATATCGTGACGTTTATTTTAGCCAAAAAGTAATTTGACACTAATTTCCGGCAACTGTGACTTTAATTTATATATCAGAAAAGCTAATATTTATTTTTTTAACTTCTAAAAAGAATATTACGACTTTTTTTTACACATAGGAATTTAAATTTTATTAGAAAAAAATCCATGCAGATATTATAAAGAACTCATCATTTCTAAACTATTGTGTACACTGTGGTATTTTTACAGTTAGCAATTCAGCAACATTGTTCAATAAAGCATAAAATTAGAAATATCTAGTAATTGGTTTATATACAGAGTGAATCGTTAAGCGAAAATATTATCAAAACAAATAATTAAGTATAAAAAAAACTAAAGTAAAAATACATTCTTTTTGATCCAGATTTTAATCTCATTACCAAAATAGACGTAGAAATAAAATTAAACTCAACTATATATTTTTACGACCGTATCATTTCTTAAAAACAAACTTTTAATAGAAACAGTAACTATTTTTTAAAGTAGTGAGGAAATTAAAAAAATCACAAACTGTATAAATTCAAAAGTAACCAAGAAATACGAATATAAAATAAAGAAGAAAAAAATTGGTAGAATAAAACAAAAATAAAGAAGCTGGAGTAAATATTTAAAATCAAAAGGAGGATTACGAAAAATATAAGATAGAACTAGGAAGAAAAATAAAAATCATTGGCATGACTCGGGAATAAAATTAAAATCCGATAATAGAATAAAACCAAAATTTATTTATTGTTTAGAGTAATTCGACACTGAAAAATTAGAAGGATAAATTATTATAGATGAAACGGAAAAGATAATATTTTAAAGTAATAGAAGATGAGGATATAAACAAAGTAGGTAATAAACAGGAGAAAGACAGGTACAAGAAAAAAATTGAAGATAAAATCTCAGTTTAAGAATGTACTGTATTTGATTTAGAAACTTTTATTAAGAATAAAATTTTCTGAGAAATTAAAAATACAGAGTGTGACGAAAAAGTTTAATAATTTTAGGGATTTTTTAAATCACCATGTATAGTTTTATTTTATTTTCACTTTTGTGTAGTGTATTAAGTTTAGAAACTTTTATCAAGAATAAAATTTTCTGAGAAATTAAAAATACAGAGTGTGACAAAAAGTACTTTTTTAATAATTTTAGGGATTTTTTAAATCACCATGTATATTTTTATTTTGTTTTCACTTTTGTGTAGTGTACTTAATATAGAAACTTTTATTAGGAATAAAATTATCTGAGAAATAAAAAATACAGAGTATGACAAAAAAAACTTCTTTTTTAATAATTTAAGGATTTTTCAAATCACCATGTATATTTTGATTTTATTTTCAGTGTATCAAGTTTAGAAACTTTTATCAGGAATAAAATTTTTTGATAAATTAAAAATACAGAGTGTGATAAAAAAGTAATTTTTTAATAATTTTAAGGGTTTTTTTAAGGCAGAATGTATATTTGTGTTTTTTTTTCACTTATGTGTAGTGTTTTAAGTTTAGAAACTTTTATCAAGAATAAATACAGAGTGTGACAAAAAAAGTACTTTTTAATAATTTAAGGATTTTTCAAATCCCCATGTACATTTTTAAGAAACTTTTATCAAGAATAAATATGCTTCTATGCATCTAATAATACAGAGTGTGCAAAAAAAGTACACGGTTTTTTCGAGTATACAACCAAGCTGAAAGTCATATTATTTAACTAAATTTAGCAACTATTTCCCTATTACCAGTTCCAAATTAATACAATTAATTTATATAATTATTAATTTGTATGGATTTAAATCAACCATAATACGTATAATTTATTTTTAGCTAACACGATTTCATTCTAATCGAAAAAAAAACAAGTGTTGTAATACGAGAAGCCGTATTAAATGCATTTAATTAATGCGAAAAATACGTCAACAAAATTTTGATCCATTCTAAGTAAATCTACAGGACACTTTTATAAAAGATGGACTTGCAAAAATTCGTTTTATTTTTTTGTCACTTCCGAAGAATTCCTCTAAAGATATAAATAACATCCCGTTGGGTAAATTTTATCGTTTATTATAAATCACACACGTAATAAATTGGTACAGCGCGCATTGTCTTGTCTCTCTTTCGTCTGTATTTTCTTCGATGTTAATGAACGGAGGCGTACCAACTGTACCAAGACATTATCCTCTTCTAGCATTGAGCATTGCATGCAACACTGAAGAAACTCGACTATCTTTAGATTAGGATTTTCGCCTTATTTTATAAAATTTGTCAACTTTTCTTAAAAACCAAAAAAATATATAAATTATTGATTCGGGGTTTAAATTAACACAAAACTTAGTGATTCCAAGTTCGGTAACTTTAATCTTATCGTTGTCGTAATCAAGATGTAATTATAAAGTCGCATATCTTACAATGTTTGGATTTTATCGAACAAAACAGCGAAAGTAGAAAATGACCCTTGGGCCTTGTTGCATATTATTTGCATTCCATCCATGTCTATAATCAACGTTAACGTTCAAGGAAGGTCATAAAGAGGAAAATTTTTTTTGCGATCCACCTATAATTTCATATCTCCATTAAGATCAGTAAATTTTGATTCCAGATTTTAAACCTATATCAATAATTTACAGGACATAATAAAGGTAAAAAAGTATCATATTTTCTTATATTATACATTCCTCCCGCCTGAATGTAACGTACGACCTTCTTGCTCTTTTTATTTCGATTCAAAACTAAAACCACCTGGAGGTCTGTTGTGTTATAGCCACTCGCGCAAAGAACAAAAGAGTTTATCGGTAGGGGAACGCAGGAAGTTATGGGCAGTTGGTCGAATTATCAATGTAAAGTGGCAATTCTGTAAAACTTACTACTACATTAACGTACGTTAAAATATCTTATTTTAACCTATTACGCATTGTTAAAATTCGCATATTTGATTTTTTTTTAAATTCTTAATAAGCAAAAAGACAAAGGTACCATAAAATGGATAATTTTTAAAAAAATCGTGGTGCTCGTATGAGAAAAAGACAAAAGAACAACTTCTAAGTTATTTGGAAGGTAATCGAATAATGTTGGGGTCAAAGTGGCCCCAAGAGATATTCAAAAAATAATTGTGGGCAAAATAACAGACAATACTCTAAATCCTTGTATTACAACAAGTTTTTCTTCCTGTGCCAATGGAAATTTGACCCAGGTGTTCATTTATTATTGTACATACTTCATTTATACATCTATACTAACTACTGACCGGCTTACAGCAAAGAAATATACAAGACAAATCCCTGTTTGGCAACTTCCTTGGATAAAATAGTTTAGCACTGTTAATATTCTTAAATGAATTGGTATTTTTGAAATTATTTTAGCTTAGTTGAAATACCTATATAGCACGAGACATCCTGGGGACGTCAATGTTAGATCCAATTTAGGTCTGAACGTCGTGGACCATTTCAGGACATAATGAAAACGTTTTTTTTACGTACCCAGTACATATGAATTCGACGTACTGGGTATGCCCATCTCTGGACGTTATTTACTTTTGATTGATTTAACACGTTAAACAATTTTTTTCTTTTGTTCATTATTTGTATTTATCTCGTCATTTGTATAATATTAAAATTTATCTCAAGAAACAAATAGGTATAGATGAATCTCTACAAGAATAAACCCTTGCAGATTTGTTTTGTGAATACCTGGCAAACAGTCGTAATATTTTTTAAATTTTTTTTACTGAAAGTAATCACCTTATTCATGTATGTTTCAATAACAGGAGGTACAAACTCTCCTCCCGTTATTAACACATTTTTTTTCATTTATACTATACAAACAAGATGAAATAATCAAGTACATGTAAATGACCCTTCTAATATATTTGGGTCGGGTTCTATAAAAGTAGAAAATAATGTCTGTGAAGCCCGCCTATTTATGTTTGAATTTCTGATTTTAACATCCTTTTCCAGACAACTCCGAATTTTAATTTCTACAGTCCAATTTTGCTTCTTTATTCCTTCTTCTTGATATCTTTTTTATTTCTATATTTTTTTATATATAAGTAAATTTAATTATATTGGTATATAAGTTTATTTTAGTTTTATTCCATTACAAAATACCTTTCAATATAAACATTCTAGTTTTATCGTAACAATTTTACCTTCTCAAAAACTTTTTTTGTTACTATTAATCTGTTATTTTTCTACCTTCCATTTTTTTAATTCAACTTTTAACCTTTTCCCACTAGATTTTATTAATATCGCAACCCTAAGTTCATTTTTATTAATACTATATATTCCCTGTTTAAGTGACTGACTTCGATTACTTAAATTTAATGTATTATGATTCCAAAATTTCAATTTTATTGTATCATCTTTTATTATCTTAACATATTTTAGGATTCTTTCTCTTTTTCAAATTTATTGCCAATTTATCTATAATACCTCCCTTTCCATTTCTCTACTTACATATCAGCAATTACCTTATTTAAAAACTCATACAAAATATTTCATTACAATATATTTAATAACATAAGCAACCTACTATACATTGCCCTGAGGATGACTTTATAAAAGTGGAAACGTCGGCATTAAATCTATAGTGATTTCACTCATTTTTACCTTTTCCCAACCAACTCCCAAAACCCAACTCTAATTCTGACAAAGAACAGGTTCCGCGTATTCGTACATCCGCAGTAAGCTCATTTTGGGTCCTCAATTACCTAGACTGGACGTTTTGGTTACATACTCAAAACGTCCTGTTTAAGTATTTGAGGACTCAAAAAGGACGTACTGGGGATATACGAATCCGCGCCAATTGGACGTCTCCAATATGTAGCTGGGGCGTCGACCGTAACTAATCTGGATATCCTTAGTAAGTAGATAGACTTGACTTGTGCTATATGGGTATGGATTTAAATAAATCATGACCATAAGCAATAAAATAATTTCTCTGCTTTCTTCTAAGCCCATTTGTTTTGCAGATGTTTTAAAAGTTTATGGAAATGTAAATAGACAAATAAAACTAATAGAATTTCTCTATTTTTCAAGATGGTTTAAAATACGGGTTTCATGATGTCGTTCCTAATTTTTACATAATAAAATTTCACCGCCGGTATTGGTAGATAATTTTCTCTATCCCTCAAGTTTCTACAATTCAAGGTGTCTATTACATTGGAAATAAATACCGAATTTATTTTTGAAATGTTAGGAAGTTTAACATAATTCTTGCCTATTTTGTCAATTGTATATTAGAAGATGTATTATTTAGCCCAAAGTCATTTTATAGTTGATATTAATTTTTAGAGAGTACCAGGTAGGTACACTTTAAAATTATTAATTTAACGCCATTTTTTAACGCTTTCTTCTATTTTTTAAAGTGATAAATAGTTACAGAATATGAAATAACAGGATATTTGAACTACTGTTGTTGACAACGCATGTTAAAATGTTAAGTGTCAAAACACTATGGAATTACATTCCTACATTATTTTTTTCGTTACAGAATTACCACTTAACAGTTATAATTTAATTCATTTATATTTATATAATTAAATTTAAACTTTATGTCTAAAATAACAGAAAAAGTAGAAAGCGTTTTAAAAAAGTGTGAGAATCATTTGCCTATTCTTTTGTTCTATTAGTTTACCTTCATTTCGAATATAATCATTAACTCGCAAGAAAAATGCATATGTAGGTGTAGACGACAATTGCCCAACAGATATAACAACCCACAATTTTGTATAAATATCAATTTAGACATTTCGCGCAGGTGATCATACAAATTACCTATTTATGAATAATATTATGAACTTGTAAAAATCATGCCTGCATCATTAGTATAAATATAAGTCATTGTTTTGCAGATCCGCGTCTAGAGCAGCGAACGTGTTAAAATGAACGTTTGTTTTGATCTAGCGGCTTCATAGTTCCGTTTCCTGTACATGCACAAATTGTTTTAATTGTAAACTACAAAGGATATTAACAATGACTTTTATGACTCTTTTTTTGCTACACTTCCTATTAAGTTCTAGCATTGATTAGAGTCGATGAAAGTTTGAAATTTCCAGACCGAAACTATAGGAAATTAAAAATGTAGATTTTCTCGAAAAAAAGATAATTGTCAAGGGTTGATGAGGAAATCCAATTCAAATCCATTAAAGTTTGTTATTTGGTTTATTTATTACCTGTGGATCATACACCCACCTCCCTTTCCGTATCTATGCCCTTTATACTAAATTTTATATCTATAAATATTACTTAATTATTTAATTTGAAAGTAATCAAAGAAAAATTATAAAAAATGAGCTTAATTATATATATATATATAAAAATAGGTACCAATTAAAAAACCTTATATTAATAAAATTACCTTAATAATAAATATACATAACGTATATCTAAATACTTTGTATAGGTTTTTCTTAATAATACAAAACATAAACAAACACTGATAACATTAACCCCATTTGATTATATTTTTGCACAGGTACCAAAACCTAGACCTCCTCTAACAACTATTTTCTTTATTACTTACCCAAAAGTCGATCCAAAGAAGTAAAACTTCCTAACGGTTTAAACAAAACCTAGTTAAAAAGCCATTTTAAATCAAAATCCTTCGAATTGTTTATTTACCATTACTTTCGTAAGTTTTAAAAAGTTTTATACACACGCGCACCTCATACACATATACAACACGAACTAAAATGTAAACAGAAAAATTAAAACCAATCAAGCTATTCGTAAATAAACTCTTGTCAAATGATTATCTGTTTCTTTTCATTTGATGGAAATATCCGTTTCTATTTCTCTCTAAATGGTTTCGATTCTAACATTTTGGAACAGATGGCAGCAGCATTACCGCTTTGGGACTTAAGTTTTCCTGAGTTCTTCAAAGATGACGCTAAAATGGTTTTGACTTGCATCTTTCTACTAGGTATGCAACCCAAATATCATTGCTGTACATAAGAATTTAAATCGTAGTATATCTCACTAGATGTCAGGGTCAAACGATTTCAACGATGGGTTTCATGATTTTGATTTTACTATTTTTTATTAGAGATATGGTAAGGTAGATGGAGCATCAAAAAGAAAAGTTGTATCCAACATAAACCCTAAATGTTTACTTTGGAACTCATAACTAACTTCTGTTGTGTCGGTGAGGGGTAATGTTTACAGTGTGCTATAAGTCGGACACTGATTTGTCATTGGTCAAACTACGTCGATACTGATTTCTCATTTGTCAAACCATATCGAAATTTGAAAACGACCAATCACTGACTGAGTACGCTCGGACCAACAAAACAAATAATCTACATGCTGTGTCTAGCGTAGGGTATAGGATCTAAGCATTGAATACCCATACATAAGTCTGTCTCTTTTATGCTCTATTTAAAGTGTCAGAATTTGGAGTAACTTCTAATCTAAAGCGAATTTTTGTCAGTACTCGTATGAATGAATAGATCAAGGTCGGGGTAAAACGAGTGAAAAGAGTAGAGTAACCAAGCTAAACTCACCTATGGTCAAAAATTAATTGACATGTGGTTGACATTGACATTTCAAGATGTCATCTTTTTCCAAGTAAATGATATTTTTAAAATATTTATTGAGAAATACAAAATAAAACGTAAGAGTATTTAAAAAACACTGTAGACATTTATTTTGTTGATATAGCAATTGGTTTGTAATTGTTCATATTACATTTTTAAAAGTGTTAATCAATTTGTTACTTTAATGCAAATTTTGTATATTAGTTGCTGATTAATGGGTACATTCAATTCAAAGTTTGTAGAAATGTTTTCAATTCGTATGATTGTATATCTGATTAATACCACGCGTTGGTAGTCATTTTTATGTAAATGAACTTTGTATCTAATTGACAATTTAAAATCACTCTTACCTTTAGTAAATATAAAAAGGAGTACAATATTTGATTCAAATTTAAATTGTTAACACACCATTGTATGTAATAGTTCATCTATCAGACAATTTTAAAATTATTACCATTCGATAGGATATTATTAGTAAGTTTAAATTATTTTTTAGGTGTTTCAAATAAAATAGTGCCAAAGATTATTTATAATATGCTCTTGAGGAAAAGAAAATTTATTAAAAGGTAAGTTGTATAATTATATTATTTAGAATTATTTCTGTTAAGTTCTTTCAGATCAAAATAAAGATTCTTACCTTATTTAATTAATTTGGACTCGAATCTTCTTATGTATTTAAAGTACTATCTACTTTGGGTAATGTGTCTATATACTTTCACAGAATTTAATTCATCTGTTTGGATCCTCTTTTGCGATTATCTTAATTATTAAACTCTTCTTACATACTTTAATTATTTTTTTCATCATTAACACTCCTGGTTCCCCTAAATATAAGCTTTCTGTTTGCTTTTCAGTTAAAATTGCTTGTATGAAAAATGGATTTAAACTACAGAAACATCTTTATCAATCTTTCAGTTGGGAGTGTTCCACCTATTCTAATATGTAGTTTGTATCACTTCGATGTGTAAGTATATATATATTATCATTGCAGGAATTTATAAATTTAATGGCGACAGGCATATCTTATAGCTTCTCTCCTTCTTATTTTGAAAATAACTAACTAAAAGATATTCTATTCATTTTTGTATATTATTTAGATAATGGGTTTGATATCATTTACTTATATATCTAATATATTTTTATATGACACAATAGATAAGTAACATTTGTTGTGTACAGAGTTTGTGGTCAGAAATAGATTTGTAGTTGCAAGTGTAGAGGTCAGTCAATACAAATTTTGTGCAGATATACAGAATATATCTGCCATGATTTAATTTTAATTGTGCTGTGCTGCTTATTTTATAGTCTGAAACCTAACAGTAGAATGAATAAAAATGTATATACATTAATCTCATAATTTTACTTTAGAATTAAAAAAAAAATAATAATTTTCTTATTTTCTAAAATATTTGTTATCATGGGTTATAACCTTTTGTGGGCACATGAACGAATTATTATTATGGTAACATAATTTTAATACCTATAATAGTATGTTCAAAATTTTCATTAGAGAATAACCTTGCCATCTATTAATTACTATATTTATTTATTTTTACCAAATTATCAGGCTATCAGGTATATAATTATTTTTTGTTCCAACTAAAAAATAACTTTAAAATTAACCAAACCAATTGTTTCCTATTTTTATTGAAAAAAAAGTTATAATTATTTACAATTACGTTTTGAACTAATTTATGCATAAATTAAAAAATATTTTCTAAACAAATTTAAACTTATACTCAATATTATTGTAGTTTTTAATAGAAGAATGTTAATTAATTCACAGTTGAACAATTCTATATACCTACCTATACAAATAGAGCATTTTTATTGGATGAAAATATCACCAAAAAACCAAAAAGATATTTGGATAAAAAATTCAAAAATATGCTTATTAATTCGACAAATCAACAGAAACTATCAAACTGAGAAATCAACAAAATAAATTATATCATATTTAAAATATTTTGTAATTTGGTAAATTGAAATTTAAATACAAAAGGTTATCCATATCACAAATGTGGTCCAGTGTTCAATAAATGAAATGTAACTGGAAATTATGTACAACAAAATTTTTAATTAGCGTCAACTAGTTTCGACTAAAGAGTCATTTTCAGGCGTAAAATGTTAACAGTGTTCAAGAAATTGATGTGAGTACAAAAAATAAACTAACTTACCATATATAAAGTTTACAAATAGTAAAAATTCATATTAAGGGAGCATAACGCAGGTTAATATCTAAGTAATCGTTGATGTAGGAAATTAAGGGAGGAGGAAACTAAGGGTACATAAATATATAACTTAAAATTGAAGAAAAACTTCAAACGGGTTGAAGGTGCTTAGGTTAATGTAGAACAAAAGTTTGGCCCGGGACCTGTAAAGAGCCCCATCCTAATGGCAAGTATGGGACACTTTAATTTAAATAGGGCGTGGCTCAAGGACAATTTAACAGGAGGAAACGTGTCCACGCAAGAACTAAATGAAAACATTGAAATTTGTTCATAAAATAATAATCAGTATAATAGAATAAATTCGTAACCTTAACAAACCAATCCATTAATTTTCTGATGAGTGGAAAAAAGGAATAATCATAATAATAGACAAGTAAAATATAATAGATAATAAAAAACCAATAACTACAGTCCCATCACAGTACTTACAGTAGTAGGAATAAATTTAAAGATATAATTCTAATAGAATCAACAAGCTTTAGTTCATCCTCTTACAACAATTACATCAACTTTAACAATATTCGGGGAAATAACTTTGCAGTAGTCTTCATGGATATCCAAAAAGCTTTTGATGGTGTATGGCATGAATTTCCCAAAATACCTAATTTTTCCAAATAAAAAAAATTCTTGATGACCACGTAATTTCGGTAAAATTCAATCAAATTATGCCCAGAAATTTTACTGTGCAACTAAGAGTTCTCCGAGGTTCATTTGCTCTATAATAGATACTTTCTTTCACAATTTTTACATTTCTACCATCTATCCGTAATGGACTCTCAGGTAGAAATTAATTTATTGCAACTTTAGGGTAAAAATGAATTAGACATGGGGGCATTTTCTCATATCAATGGGTTTTTGTCCGAACAGGGTACAAAGGTACGAAACCGGAAAAAGTGCGTAACTCGCGCGGCCTTTTCCATAGGCGGACATTTTTGAATTTTTGGATGTGTAATTTAATCTTCGCTGTAAATTTGTATTTGCAGTTATTTACAAAATTTTACATGAAAAATCAAATTATAGAAAATATTAATTTTGAAGAAATAAATTTAAAAATCATAATTATTGTAGATGGAATTTTTCAAAAAAATACATGTATATTCTAAAATCATGAAAATTATATTTTACGTCGAATTAAAAAAAAAAGATTATAAAGTTTCAGAAAAAAATTAAGATTTTAAATAAATTTTGAACAAATAGTTTTAAAAAAAATAAATTAAAAAAAAAACCAAAATTTTAATTGAAAATAAATGATTTTAAATGATTATCCAAATTTTAGATCAAATCATCCAAAACTTAAAATTACGAAAAACAAATTCAATTTGTAAACCCAAATTGTATTGATTCCAAAATTTTGAAATAAATGTATTCAGTATTATAATGGAAATTGATTTATAATAAAGACGGTCCTGAATAGCGAACAAATATGACAATTCTGCCTCTACATATATATTATACCTAACAAAGTCAGTTCTAAATATTATTTCGGCACCCGCGCCTTATAGTTTGTTCCCATGTGCTCTACCGCTCAGTTTTAGCACAGTAAAATTTTACTGTGGTTTTAGTTTCAGTTTCAGCAGTTAGAAATAACTCTTCGCCGTGTTATGATGAGCAATAAAAAAATTGAAAAGTACAAATACAAAATTTTGGATATCGAGAGCTTGAAAGCTTCGCGACATTTACTAATTTGTAAAAGGTATTTAAACATTACAAATATTTTTGTGTAGAAAAAGTAACTAGTTTCGTCTTAACATAACCATCTTCAGGTTTTTAGATTACTTTAATAAATCGAAATTAGTTGCATTTTCTTTGGTATTTTCTTATATAATTAAACAGTAGTTTGAAAATAATTTTAAGTTAGTATTAAGACTTTTAACATAGTTAATTTCTCGTAAAAATGATTTAAAAGAATAATATATACAGGTCAGGAATTGAAAACTATTTTTTTAAATAATTAAAAAACAGAACTAATATTTCTCAATTTCGTTATTATTTATTTTTCTCTATGAACTTCGCAATTATTTTAAAATTTTGAAAAAAATCACACTTATATTATTAATTATGCTTTTTCAAATACTGAAATTTTGGGATTTTGCCTTATTTTAAATAGTTTTGAAAAATTCGATGTGTTTTTTACAATTTTAATTTTAAATATCTGAAAAAAATCACAAATTGCAACTTTTTACCTCTTTCCGATATTTGCAGTAATTTACAATTTCCATTTGGGGCGATTTTCGTCATTTTACAACCTTCCTGCCCTTGCCCTCACAATTTCCTCTTTTCCAATAAATTTGTAAATTTAATATCTTTTGTGCTATGTAAAGGGTGTTTGATAAACTAGCGCTTATTTGTCTTAACTTCGAACATACATATTGAAATAATAATAATAATAAAAAATACCCAATATATTTTTAGTTTAATAGAAAAATCGTTCAAACCAGTTTCAAACTATATTAAAGTTCCCTATATCGAGCTCTAATAATATTAAAAAATTTAACGTATTTTTTACAATTAGAATTTTTATGTTTCTTCCAACAAACTTTTTAGTGTTACCGGACTAAAACTAAATATTTTGAATTTAAAAAAAGTATATTTTCGGTTTTGAATATTTTGGCAGTGCCGCTTGTGCCGGCACCGGTCCTAAATACAGGTGCCGCTGATAGTTAAATGGAAAATTTTTTCATTGATTTTGCCTTAATCTTATATTTTATTGTACGCAGTATTAGTAAAATTAATAGTTCAATGAAATCCTTATTTTCGGAATAAAATTATCGATATTACATTGTGTGGCGCCGTGCCGACTGCCGTGAATTTATTTAATGAAAACATGCGTCAGCAGCGGAGGCATTCTCTGGTTTTCTCACAGAAAATTATTTAAACTCGTAAATAATTTAACTATTGTTCTTTTTTATGTTTATTTTATGTTAACAATCAATAAAAATAATTAAGTAAGTAGTTATTCAAAATTCTGATATAATTAATTAAAATTTGACAAAATTGTCCATTTCTCATTTTTTTGGCAGTTAAAATATGTCAAATAAAATTAGCATTAATTGGGAATTAATCCACTATTTTAATACAAACTCAAATTTTATTTTTGCTGTTCCATTTTCTAAGAAAATGATAAATAACTTGAAATATTTTTAATCTTTTATTCTTAGATCTACAAGAGTTACATACTTTGCTGTAATTTTAAGTCTAGAAGAATACTCGATTTGGAGCAATTAATTAAATTAAATCGAAACTAGTTTTTAAAACTGTCCAATCCAAATAATAAAAAAAATATAAAAGATAAAAGATCTTTTAAAGCATTGTTTTTATGAGGGACAAGAGAAACCAAAATGACGAAAATCAAACTTTCTTTTTTTTCCCACATCCATAATCTTATTTTCCATAAATGTTATAGTTTTTTTATTACGAAGATATGAAAAGTATTTCACATAATAAGTAAACTATAAAATATATTAAAATGATTCTAATGCCATTTGAAAGAGAATAATTAATACAATAATTATGGTTTTTTTCATAATTTTGAAAAAGCAATTGTAAACTACAGACAAGGGAGAGACTGAGATGGCGGAAATAAAAAAACTTCATCTCGTAGTCTCTCCCTTCTCTCACACCCACAATTTTCTATAATTTTGAAAAAAAAAACACATTTGTAGGACATTTTATTCTCTTTCAAAATTCGTTGAGTTCGTTTTGATAAATTTTATACTTTAGTTATTACGAGGGTTAGAAGATATGAAAAGTATAAATTTAAATTAAATTATTACTTTAAGACTATACAAAATAAAACTAGTCCGTAAAACATTAATTCTACAGTTTTTGATCATTTAGTATTATTTTGTATACATAAAAACAATTTTTTTAGAGCAAGTGAACTAAGAAATTAAAATACTCTCTTATTTCACACAACAAGTAAACTATAAAATATATTAAAATGGTTATAATGCCATTTGAAAGAGAATAAATAATACAATAAGTATGATTTTTTCATAATTTTTAAAAAGGAATTGTAAACTAGAGACAAGAGAGAGATTGAGATGACGGAAATCAAAAAAAAAATTCATCTCGTAGTCTCTCCCTTCTCTCACACCCACATTTTTTTTTTCTATGATTTTGAAAAAAATCACACTTTTAGGACATTTTATTCTCTTTCAAAATTCGTTGAGTTCGTTTTAATAAATTTCATAGTTTATTACGAGGGTTAGAAGAAAAATATAAATTCAAAATAGAATTTTATGATTATCTTTTATACACAAGAGCGTACATACATCTTTTTTATTGGATACAAAGGAATTAAAAATACATTTTATTCCACAAAAAAATAATAAAACATATTAAACTGTAATTGACTTAAAAAAAAAATCGCATAATTTTCTTTTCTTTTCAATGGAATGATAAATCGTATGTGACGAGGGTTAAAAAATATAAAAATTATAAGTTTAAACAAAAATGCTCCTTGTAATCGTTTATTATTATTATTAAACATAATTTGTATTATAAATTATTTAATTAGACTTTTTTAACTAATTTAAATTTTTTTCTATTTCTTGATTACAACTCCGCCTTTTTTTAAACATTGAAATTAAAAAAAAGTGAGTTATGTGATTCTAAAACTGTAAATTATTAAAAGATCTTTTAAAAGAGGTATCACACGACTATTATTATATAAAAAAAAATTAACACAAAAGAGTATGAAAAAAAATGACTTTTTTAACACCAAAAATCTAATCACATCTAATCTAGAGTATCAGAATCTTGGATGCAAAATTTCAAAAATTTTTATTCACTAGTTTTTGCGTTATCGTTCTTTTGGGTTATCCGGTTCTTGATAACACGTGGAAATAGTTAGAATCGATAATCTCCAAATTTAGGTCGCTTTGAAAAATTGATCAGTTTCAGCAGAGCGTCATCATCATAATGCGCATTCGTATCTACAGGAGGTGGCAAAAATTATAGAATTTTGCAAAAAATGCAGAAATACGTGAGCTAGAAAATAGAAAGAGACATATTTTCATTTGTTATAAAATTCCAAGAATATTTTTATCATATTTTCATTTCGTGACAATAACTATTGTCTGCAATTCTTCACGTAATTCCCTATGAAAAAGTGATAAAAAATTTATTTTTTATTACCACAAATTCTGTACCTATTCCTAAATTAAATTCTGTGCCTGTAGCTCTCAATATTTTTTATCTTAATTTCTACTATTTTAAAGGAGACATTGACGGGGCCAAGATTTGAGAAACTTTGTTAGGGACTTCCCCAAGATTTAAATATCTTTTCGTGGTTGATACATGTTAAAAAATAATAAACGATTATTCTTACATTTATAACAGTTTTTCACGGAAAATTAAAAATATCTTTTTTAAATGTATTTGTCGTGAAATACATTGCTTCAATATCCCGTCGAATCTGAATTTAGGATAATATACTATCTTTTCGTGGTTGATACATTTTTGCTGAAATGCTTATTTTTAAAAAATTATAAATAATATCCTCAATGATAATTATTATCTTTTTAAATAAAAAATCTTTTTTAAATGTATTTTTCGTGAATTTTGTTGGAATAGAAATATTTTTGATATTCAAATAGTTAGTTGCAATTTGTTGGCATATTAAAGCTTATCACTTCCGTTTTAATACCTATTTGATAAGGATTATGCTTTTTATACTTATCGCACAACAAATGGCTAATTACTATTTAAGGTAGTTTTTTTTAACATTGTTTCAAAATAGTTTTAAACGTTTTGTTTATAAACTAGTTTTAAAATATTCTAATGATACTTTTAACACATTTTTTGATTCTTTATACAGTTTTTAATTAATCCTCCTTTTAATAAATTCTTTATTGATGTAGAAACATTTATTTTATTTTTTGAATACCTGAAATTATAATCAAATTCTGCCGTTACAAAAAAATCAAAACGTGATAGGCCTTCGTATTAGTAGACGGCGCAATTAGTACCAAATTTAATTTTTAAATACAACAGGTGATGTTTACATACAATAGCAAATATCACGACAAAAGATAAATGGGCAGACAGTGCCTTGTAGATAACCTTGTCTAGTCTAAACTATCACAGTTACTAAAAAAACAATGATTGCAAATATTAAACGACGAGATAGAAAAGTGTTTAACACTATTCCGCGATAAATTAAAGCCAGTTTTACCACATCTGAATGCTAGGGGGTGGTGGAAGAGCTCCACGGCTTTTACTTTGTCTTGAAAAAAATAAAATGGAAGCTGAGGGGGTTGATTACAGTCACTATGTGTAAGAGGGTTTTTTCCCATTGTTTTTTGATCTTTCCGACTCCTTGTTCTAATTTGTCTTTTTGATATAGTTTTCCATTTACTCAATTTTGTGTTTTTTTCAGGTGTTCTTGATTTGTTACTTCTTTTCTATTAACACCTTTAATTTGTCTTGATTTTCTATTGCTTACTTTATATTCCTCATTTAGTTCTGCTCTGAACTCTTCCTAGCGTTATTCTTTTTCCTTACATGTTCTTCTGTTTTTTTATTGTTTTATATTTCAATGAGGATTGATTATTAGTAGCTATTTTGATGAAATTGGACTATGGTTTATAAGATAATTTTATTTTACTCTTTTTAATTTTTTCTCTGAATATAAAATCAAAATTACGAAATTCTTAAAAATATAATATAAAAAAATTGGCGTTCATTTTGACACTGTTCCCAATGAGCTAGACAAAAAATAATTCTAGTTTACGTCAAGTGCGTAAATATGGAGGGTCCCCCGAGTACCAAAAATAATAGCACGAAAAGAAGAAATAAAATATATGAAATGTAGAAACGGACGCAATAGAAAATTTAAGTAAAAAAACTATTAAAAATCATCATCAAACATGAATGGGAATGGATTACTACTAGTATATACTAGCGGAAAAATACTGTGTTAGCTACAATCCAATTTTGTATTTTGTTGTATAATATTAGATTAGTATTTATGATATTTAAAATTAGAACAAATATACAAGCAGGAAAAAAGATTAGCTACGCCCTTGGCTTAGGTTTCGATGCTCTCCAAGAATGTGGAGTCAGAATCTGAAAAATGTTAACAGAAAAAAGATACAGACATCCAGACAGACAGACAGACTTGGCGAATTCATATCATGAACTTTTTTTTCATCAATCATACAAATTGTAGAAACGTTAATAGTCACAATGACAAAAAAAAAGTGTTTTCTGTAATGGTAAAAATGATATGCAATGGAAGATATATGTGCTGAGTGCATCCCTGAAAATAATTTTACATCATGCATTCTTTAAATTAATTGCCAAATGGCCACAAAAATTCTCATTTTGTTATTATTTTTTTCTTAATTTTTTCTCATTTTATCATATTTACTACATTTTTTTGTTTTAATTATTTTTTTTGCTTACTTTTATGTGTTTCGTTTTTTATTTAATGTTAAGTTAAAATTATACTATATAATTTTATTCCCAATTGATCCTAAGAAAAATTTAATAATTTCTGTTTTTTTACATGCTGATGATAAAACGTAAAATCAAAGATAACTAAAAAATGTTATGTCTAACTTAAATTATTTCAATTAGCCTTATAAAATTCTGAAATTAATTGAGATGATACAAACAATTAAATTCACTATAGAGATCAGGCAAGTTTTAATAGATTATTAATTATTATGGGCTAATTAGACATTGTTAAATTTTGACTAATAAAATTTATAATTTTGTGGTGTTTATCGAATATTTTAGTTGTTTATTAAATTACATATATTTATAATATGTAACAATTTCAATAAATAATATAAGCAAGTGGACATTATAAATATAATCATATAATTAACTTGTTGTGTTTGATTATTGATTATCAAAGCCCCATTTGTTTTATTATTGCATTACTACTAATGATTCATATTCATAGTATGAATACTGAGATATTTAAAGACAATATAAACAATGTCATTAAATAATTAAATAAAAAATAATAACTCATAAGGTTTTCAACTAGATGAGAATCTATCTATGTTATTCAATTTTTGCTGTAAAGTTGAAAGTATTATGTTGGTAAAGTAAAATTTTGAACCATCAATTCTATATTTGAGTCCTGTATTCAATAATCCTAGCATTTAAAATAATGATAAAGTGAAAACTACGATGCCCCGTTCAAATTGTTCTTTTTCTTTACGAATTTAATATATGAAGGGCGCATGATTTGTTTCTAGGTATTTTAAATATAATGATATTTTTTTCATTAAAATAGAATCAGTAATAACGAAGCTACTGTACATGATTTTTTTAGTATTTATTCTACAAGTTGTCCTAAATACAATACCGTTTGTCCCACTAAAATCGGACCATTAATAACGAATTTAGATAATGCCAATGTCTTTTTATTTATTTTTTTTAAGTATCTAATGTACGTACAAATGACTTGTTGAAATCAATGATTGGGTTTGTCGTTTTTAGTATGTGCTAGATTGTTCTCGGTTTGATTGACGTTACGGTTTTCTTCAGAAAATGAGTAGAATTCGTGGTCATCAGGATTCGAAAAAATAAGAGTTGTACAAGTTTGACAGAGACCAATAAATAATTGAATTGAATTATTAAATAGAAAAAAAATTCTAATTACTGTTTTTCTTTTGTTTCAGAGTTTCCTTAATTACTGCCAAACTATTAATTCTACTATTTATATTATTCTACGTAATATTGCCTTTAATTTTTAAATTTTCATATAAATTTCAAAGTTGCGTGCTGTTCCTCAATTTCGGTGAGTACGTACATTAATATTTAATCTATTCTTATTACTTTCGCTGTTTATTAACTCGTCTAAAAATATTATATTTTTTAAGTATTAAAAACAAGAGAATATTTTTTATATCTTCTTTTTTTTATTTTATTCTTTTTTTAACTTAATTTTCGTGCCATTTTAAATTTCTTGCATTTTTTATTTTTATACATTTTTTTCCCAAATTTTTATTTTTGTGTATTTTTATGTTTGTGCATTTTTTATCTTCGAGCTTTATTCTTTGTGCATTTTTTATTTATTTATTCTTTTTCCTTTTTTATTTATTTAATTCTTGTGCCACTTTTATTTTTGTTCATTTTTTATATAATGTATGCATGCTTTATTATCATGCATTTTTTATCTTTATCTATTTTTTATTTTCGTGCATTTTTTCTTTGTACATTTTTTTATTATCGCGTATTTTATTATTTTTCTCAATTTTTTTATATTTGTGTATGCTTATTGTCATCCATTTTTTATCTTTGTCAAATTTTTATTTCCGTGTATTTTTATCTTTGTGCATTTTTTATTTTCGAGCTTTTGTTTTGTGCATTTTTTATTTATTTAATTCTTGCGCCTTTTTTATTTTTGAGAGGTAGTAAAACTCAAAATCCTGTACCACAAAATTTTTTTTGAGTTTTACTTCACCATTAGACCACATTTGAGATTATGGATAACATTTTGGACTTTTTTATTTTGTTCATTTTTTATATAATTTGTGCTACATGCTTTGTCATGCATTTTTTACCTTTATCCATTTTTTATCTTTGTTCATTTTTTTTATTATCGCGTATTTTATTATATTTGTCCATTTTTTATGTTTGTGCATGCTTATTGTCGTGCATTTTTTATCTTTGATAAATTTTTATTTCCGTGTATTTTTATTTTTGTTCATTTTTTATATAATTTGTACATGCTTTATTATCATGCATTTTTTATTTTTATCTATTTTTTATTTTCGTGCATTTTTTATCTTTGTACATTTTTTATTATCGCGAATTTTATTATTTTTGTCCATTTTTTATATTTGTACTTGCTTTTTTGTTGTGCATTTTTTATTTATTTAATTCTTGGGCCTTTTTTATTTTTGTTCATTTTTATATAATTTGTGCATGCTTTTTTCATACAGATTTTATCTTTGTGCATTTTTTTTATTATCGCGTATTTTATTATTTTTGTTTATTTTTAGGGTTCCGTACCCCAAAATGTCAAAACGGAACCCTATTGCTCTTACTCGCGTGTCACCCCGTCCGTCCGTCTGTCACACCGGTCTAGCAGCTAAACCGTTGGAGCTAGAGACTTCAAATTTTCACAGTTTATGCGTCTTGTTGACCCAACGCCATATAAACTGTAAAAAATATTTTTAAAAGTTTTCAAGGGGGGCTCCCATACAACTAAAGGGGGGCGGTGAAAAAAAATTTGGCCTACCCATCGAGTGAGGTATCGTTGAATAGAGCTCATTGAGTAGATAAAAGGCATATTCTTTGTTTTAAAAAATATTGCAAAACGTAGGCATTTTGTTCCGAAGAATTTTTTAACTTTCCATTGACCTATAAACTTGAAATTTGGTGATAATGTTTATTGTTACGTATATTTTACCAACAAATACCAATATATTAATAAATATGATTTTTTCATTACCATTCCCTCATTTTTAGGTTTCCGCACCTTCGTATATATGTAAATTGTGATACTCGATATTTTATTATTTTTATGTGTGCAATCGTATTAGTTTTATTAAAAAATGCATTTTTCATCTTATAATTTTTTTTCTATCTTTGTTGGTTACGTTGATATTAACAAATTGGTTCGTAGCATTTCAAAATTGGTTAATATATCTAAGTATATATGCGGATTGTGATATTCGATATTTTATTATTTTTATCTGTGCCATTATTAATTTTGTTAAGAAATGCATTTTTCGTCTCATAATTTTGTTTCCTTCGTCGAACGCACATGCGCCTGGTTATTTTTCCTTTCAGTTCTTTAAATCTTTTTACCAAGTATTTTTGGATTATATTCTACATTTGGTACGGAACCCTAAATGAACGAAGTCCGACACGCACTTGACCGATTTTTTTTTCATGTTTTCCTTTTTTTCTCTATTTTGCCTTATTATATTTGTGCATACTTATTGTCATGCATTTTTTATCTTTGTCAAATTTTTATTTTCGTGTATTTTTATCTTTGTGGATTTTTTATTTTCGAGCTTTTTTCCTTGTGCATTTTTTATAAAATTTGTGCATGCTCTATTGTAATTCATTTTAATTTTTATCCATTTTTATTTTTGCGCATTTTTTATCTTTGTGTATTTTTTTATTATCCCGTATTTTATTATCTTTATCTATTTTTTATATTCGTGTATTTTAGATCTTTGTACATTTTTTACTTATGTGCGTATTTATTTTCGAGCATTTTTTCTTCGTATATTTTATTTTCAAGCATTATTTATTTTGTGCATATTTATTTTTTTCGTATATTTTATTTTCAAACATTATTTATTTTTGTATTTTATTTTCGAGCATTATTTATTTTTGTGCATTACAAAATAAATAACCGAATAAAATTAAGGTTTATTATATATTTTTTGTAGTTCATGTACCATCTGACGCGCCCTACGCTCATCCAGAAAAATGCGGATTATCGAACACCAGAAACTTTTACCTCCAAACCAACGATGGCATGACTTTAGGAGTATGGCACGTACTTCCAATTAATTTAGACGATAAAATAATGAACGAGAACGAGACTGCCGACGACCAATATTATGAAAACCTTTTAGGGGACGGACAAGACGTCATCATTTATATGCACGGCAACGCCGGTACGAGACTATCGGAGCACCGTGTTGAATTATATAAAATATTGAGGAAGTACTTTCATGTTATTGCATTTGATTATAGAAGTAAGTAACACTAAAATTCCATCTCCAAGTAATAATAAAAAAAACATGGTTAATCAATGTAAAATTTCCTTAAATGTATATTTCTGTAAAAAAACTTCGTGAGTTGATGATAAACCTTATAGTTAACAAAACATCATGTGTTTTTTTTTAATGAAGTTTTAGTTAGTGATGGCGTAAATATCCAATATTATTGAAAACCAAAGATTTCAAATTCCCAATTCAAGGTTTATACCAAAATCAAGCTTTCCAGGAATTACTGTGGAATAATTAGTTCCAATTTTTATATATTTTTAAGGTTACGGTGATTCGACTAACGACTCGCCGTCCGAAGATAAATTAGTATCGGACTCATTATTCATGTATAATTGGGTCATGAATAGAACCAAAGGCAACTTATACGTTTGGGGCCATTCTTTAGGAACTAGTTTAGCCGTACATTCGCTCTCAATTTTACAAAAAAAGGACATTGAGCCTAAAGGCGTCATATTAGAAGCGCCCTTTAATAATTTAAGAGAAGAAATTACCGAATTTCCGTTAGCTCGAGTAAGTTAGAAGAAAAAATAATATTTATTTGTAAAAATTCATTTTGTAGATGTTCAAATTCTTGCCGTGGTTCCATTATACCGTGATTGAGCCAATGCATGAAAACGGGTTCAAGTTTGAAAGCGACAGATTCATATGCAGAGTAGATGCTCCCATATTAATTTTGCACGCTGAAGATGATCATGTTGTACCGATTAAATTGGGTAAAAAGGTTAGTAAAGTCATTTTTTGTTCATTTTATAAACAAACATTACTAAAAACAATCAAAACAAATAAGAGACTGAGGATGGTGTACACACTAAATGTAAGACGAAGAGTGAAAAAGAGTACGTCAGTATGTAAAAAATATAAATTTATTTAAAATTCGACTGAGCGCTTTCGGATTATAAAGCGATCATCAAAGCCTTCCTAAAAGGTGGTAATTTACAATAAAAGTGAAAATATAAAATAAGATAGAAAACTTACGTCAATAAGATACCCCAACAGATTAAAAATAAAATAATAGCAATAAGCTAATGATTGTTCGGCTTACAACAAATCTAAATAAAATCCATATTTTCAATATATCAATTATTGATTTTCTTGAAATATGGATTTTATTTAGATTTGTTGTAAGCCGAACAATCATTAGCTATTGCTATTATTTTATTTTTAATCTTACTGACGTAAGTTTTCTATCTTATTTTATATTATCACTTTTATTGTAAATTACCGCCTTTTAGGAAGGCTTTGATGATAGCTTTGTAAGCTGAAAGCACTCAGTCGAATTTTAAATAAATTTATATTTTTTACATACTGACGTACTCTTTTCCACTCTTCACCTAAAGGTTAAATTATGCTGAAATATATTTCTAGTTTTTTTAAATATTATCATTTCTTCAACGGGAATCGTGATATTAAAAAAAACTTTTTTCTTCATTATACTAAAATTGTTTAAATTTTGTTCGAATATATTTCCAGATTTATAAAATGTAATGAACTATTGTTATTTAAAATTGCTTCTTAAAATTTTTCAACTTAAATTATCGCAATATTTTTATAGACGAAATATTTAAATTATTTTTTATTATAGAATTTTTTCATAGTATCTACCATATGTTCGTTTTTCACTTGATAAAATTCAACTTAATTTCGTTAATAATTTTCTTTAAGTGGACAATAAATATGTCATTATTTCAGACCAATAAATATCTACTTATATGTATTTTTTCAATGCTGTAATTTCTGATGACTATTAAACTTAGATATTTTCGAAGGACCACATCGTTTTGTAAAACGATAAAATTTGATTTTATATTAAAACACATTTGTAAAGAGCTTTTCCCTAGCTCGTTTTTTTGTATTAAGCAACAATTTACTTATATTACAAACCAAATTTTAAACCAAGAGATGAATATCGGCACTGGACGTGTTCGCTTTACAACACACTAATCATCATTTCAAATGCATTGTAATAATAAAAATAAGATATGGAACTCCATTATTTGGAACTTGTGTATTTGGTGACAGCTTTAGTGCCCTCACTAACAGCGTGCTTGGCCAATTCTCCAGGTAGCAAAAGACGAACAGCATTTTGAATTTACTCGTAATTGTAAAACGTTTATTGTAATGAACAAGTCGAGAATATCATTTACAAAATATTCATAATGCACATTGCCTTACTGGAAATACCGGTAACTGGATGTACTTATTTCAAAACTTTGTAAATGTAGATAGCATAACTTTCCTTCCTCCTGTGCTTTTTTTTGTTATCGGGGTTCGAGATATTTTTTTGCACCTTACCACTACTTATTTTACTACTTTATGGCCCTGATCAGGGACGTGCCGTCCATGGGTGCAAAGGTGTGCAAGGTACACGGGCGGCTACGTAATGGGGCGGCCGCGCAAGCCTCAAAGTCAATACAAACGCGTATACAAAGTACATCAATCATCAACAAGAATAAAACAAAACTTCACAGAATACTAAAGATAAATCCAAGAGCATTTTATGTACCTTGTTCAGCTCATACTTTAAATTTAGTCGTGAACGACGCTGCCACTGTTCGAAAAAGAAAAAAGACAAAACAGTTTGACTATGAACATGATTCAAAAAATTATTTTAAAGTTAATGTTTTTTCATTATATTGGATCAAATATTATCATCTCTTAAAGAACGATTTAAGGGGTTGGAAAGTTTCAATGAAATGATTGGATTTATATATAATATGTTCTCTTTGACAAATGATGACTTGCTAAAGTCGTGCACATACTTGTTCTTGAAGATCGAATCTCGTAACGAATTTGATATTGATTCAGTTGATTTATACGAAGAAATAAAATTATTTAAAACGTACTTTGACTTTGAAATACCTTCAACTTCAACATCAGGAAGATCTGAACAAAACCCTAAGTTAATTTTGCAATATATAATAAAGATGAATCAATTGAAATCTACTTTTCCTAATATTTCAATTGTTCTTAGAATTTTACTTACATTTTCAGTGTCAGTTGCCTCGGAAGAAAGATCATTTTCTAAACTCAAAATTATTTAAGATCTACCATGCTACAAGGAAGACTTAATGATTTATCAATAATTGCTACAGAAAGTGATGTTATGGATTCCCTAAACTTGGGCGAATTGATAAAATATTTTTCTATAAAGAAAGCAAGAAAAGTTGATTTTATTTGAAATTTATATGTCGTATTTTATATCTATTTATTAGCTTTTATCCTTAATATTCCGTTATATAGACTTTGTTTCGTGTTTATATATTTTTTTTTAAATTTGTGTTTTGATTGTAGAGCTCCATATAAATAGGATATATGAAAATAAAATTAGAACTTCTTTTCCTTTCCTCATAATTTTTAGATGAAAATGATAAATATTTTTTGAAATAGGGGTGCAATTTTGAAATTTGCACACGGGCGGCCAAATGTCACGGCACGCCCCTAAGTTCTGATGATAATGTCATCTAAAATATGGATATGATAACTATATCATGTCAACAATACTCAGTTTAATTTATTTTTACATATGATAATCTATTTTTTTTAGTTGTACGAAGAAGGAGTCCGATGTAGACGGAAATCGCAGGGAGAATTAATTTTCCATCAATTCAAAGGGGAATATAAATATGAACACAAATATATATGTAGATCTCCCGAAATTGATGAAATCTTAAGGTGGGATAATAATCGACACTTGAAATATTTTAATTCTTAAAATATTTTTTTTTTAGGGATTTCATAGCAACAACCAAAAAGGAAGTGATAAATAGATGAATGCCGTTTATCAAGGACTTAGGAAAATTTCATTGTTAACTTATTTATTTAATCTTAATTCATTCTCAGCGTCCTACAGCAGCTACTGTGATTTTTGATTAATATCAAATACTTCATTTATAGACAAGAATTTATGCATTCCTTAAGTTTTCATACGATTAAGATTTATTATTAAGTCAGTAAAAAAAATGTCTAAGTATAAGCAATAAAGCAATAATGATTTTTAGTGATAAAAGCAAATATCTGTGACAATTTTTTATAAATTTGTTAAAAATTAGCCAGCTCCGATATATACTTACTTCTATGTTGATCGTTTTTAATACAATAGAAAATCATATAATTTTTGTACTGATTTGTAGTAATAATAAAGCTGGTTTTATGAATTTTATTATTAATTTTTTAGTGAAATTTATATATCACGTGTAAAAATAATATTTTGTTGTAAGATATGGCCAAATCTCACAATTGAACTTTTTAGTCATTAAATTAATTTTGGTTATAAAGTTCAAATCACCGAATTAGTCTTACTGAATAAAAGTTTTATTTGTAACTTTTAGTGCAATAAGAAATCTTAACGGTCTTTTTGCAATAAATTGAAAAATCTTTAATAAGACACCTCTCGCTCCATGATTTAGACAGTATCGGATTCATACAGACTAAAAAACCACTCTTAAGTCTGGAATTACATGACTTCTGAGAAGCGGCCTATATTTCCTTTTTTTTAGTTTCCTCAGATGTTCGTTTTCACGATTATTCGAGTAATCTATTTCTCTTTTCCTTGTGAACATGATAATCTGTATGCTTTATTAATAGCTTCCAAGTGTTCTTTGTTTTTCAGCATTGTTCTATCATATTATCAGACCATAGTTTTCATGTCGTTTCAATATTCAAAAAGTATGATCTGTGGTGTCTTATCAGTCTGCAGTAATGGTAATTCTGTGCACGTTAAATCTAAACAAATACCCTTAAAAACATCCACAACCCGTTGGAACGTGTGAGAATCGCCCCATTTTCTATTAATCCATGGTTCTATATCACCTATCAATCTTTTTGTCTGACTCCCCGAGTACTACTATTTGTCCATGATTTTTCTTCTAGCTAGGCTTCTATTTTCTGTCATCGTCATCTCTTTTAGCAGCAAGTCCATTGGAAGAGTTCTTTCGATCACCAAGCATCATATTATTCTAATGACTACTTTTCTCTATACTTGGTTTTTTCATGGCTCTTTTCCAAGATTATTGCGCCATGTACCATAATCAATTGGACAATGGAGGCAGTTTTTCTGACATGCGTTCCCAGATTATTTAGGTATTATATTTATTTCTTGTCATAGTTCAATTGATATTAGTCCTGCTGTCCCAAAGAAAAGTTTCTTTCCAGCCTCCACAATTATCCTATATTATTAATATGTGGTAAGGACCGTTTACATTTTTATTTATTCTTTTTTTATTAAAATAATAAAACAAAGTTGATAAATTTTTGAACAACTCTTGCCTATTTTCACAGTGTTTATGTGTATTTTTTCAGTTTTGTCGAACATTTCAACAATTTTTTGATTATTTTCATTGATTTTTTGCACTTTTTAACAATTTTTGCCTATTATTACCGATATTTTAATCTATTTTCACCGATTTTTACACTTTTTGCCTCAAATTTTATCAATTTTTACTGATTTTTTACCTATTTTCACTGATTTTTTTTGTACTTTTTAACAATTTTTTGTGCATTTTTTACAGATTTTTTGCACTTTTTAACGTTTTTTTTGTGTATTTTTCACCGATTTTTTGCAGTTTTGCCGAACATTTCGAGTTTTGTTCGATTTTTTGTCTACGCAATCACAAGAGCGGCTTGAGGGATTTTCTTGAAATTTGGCCCATAGACCCTGGGCTCGTAAGAAAAAAAATTCGCACATGTTTGAGAAAATTCTGTACGCCGTGATATGGGGTGGGGACTGTCCAGCAAATAAGTGCTTCTGTAAGTCTGACAGACATGGAAATAATTCAAAACCCAATGAGACTATGTCCCCTTTCCCGTTCTAGAAAATACGAACGCGATGACGGTGTTTCAGAGTTAACCCCATCTCCCAAAAACCACCCCTCAAAGGGATTAACGTGGATACACTGTCTCATACCTGCGCGACCCTGTTTTGAGGATGATGGCGGTGGTTTAAACTTTTTTAAGAGATTACCCCGTCCCCCAAAAAGGTTAACGCGGATACGCCTTCTTATACAGACAAAACCTGCGCCATCCCCTCTTTACAAGGATTAAACATTTTTAGAGTTAACACTCAATCCCCTAAAGGGTCAAACAACTCTCGAAAGGGGTGAAACGCGGATATGTCTTCTCATACCGACTTAACCAGCGTCAGACCGTTTTCGAGAATGCTGAACACGATGGTAATGCTGAATCTTCTTTTAGAAGCAACAGGCTCTGAATTATTCAGTTTTCGAGGTTTTTTCCGACTTACAGAAGCCAATAAAAGTAATACTGAACCTAATGTACCCAATTAGGATGTTGTAATAGAAAACGTAACCACAGCAGATCGAGGAACCGTGGTATGCTTATTAGCCACGTTACTATAGTTAAGACTGTCCAGCCTTAAAGCTTATTTAAAAGTAATGCAAACAAAATCATACATCGATGTTAAATAAATCTATTTTAAATCGGGAGAGCAGGACGAAAATGACAATTTTTTAATTTAAGTTTAAAATACATTTAACAATTTTCAGACAGATCAAGCAGGAACGAAGAATGATATTGTTTTGTATATTTTATAATTTAAGTTTAAAATCAGACAAAGACGGTTCTAGGAAATTGCTTATTTAATTTCTCTAATTATAAACCCGACCAAAGCATTGAAAGCCGATTTCTGTGGACAAATTTTGTTAAGTATTGCTTTGCTTTCAATAAATGTAGAAAATCGGGAACAACCAAATCTCTGCGGATAATACTCGACAACTAATTTTGGATAACCAACTAAAAAGCAACAAAAACGGATTCTAAAAACTGTTGAAAACATCAATAACACGTATATCTTCTCGGTGGCACAGATCGCTGGCTATCGGTCATATTCATTTATGGCTGTTTATATGCTAGAGCCAACGTGGGTTCGTGTCTCATATCTGGCATTGAAATTTTAATTTAAAAAGTTTCAATGTTAGATACTTGGCTCGAATAGGTAAACCGCATTGAATATTTACTTAATTAATGTCTAATGAGGAGGCTACATTTTCAATCCGCCTATGTCACCGAGCCGATGTCCTCAGTAAGTCGCCCCGAAACGGCAAATAATAATACTAGCCGTCCCTTCCCCACACAAGCCTTTGGCTTCTAGGGTTCACTCGTAAGGGGAGTGAAATGTAGGGCGAGTATTATTATTATGTATCGAAACCTTTCACAGACGACCAATTAAAGTTGTTTCGGCACTATTACTGTACCAAACGTGAAGATATTTATATAATAATAAAAAAATACATCATAATCTTTATTTTCTATTTATAAATAAAAAATTGTATTCTTATCCTAAAATTATCGCAAATAATACGCAAAAAATATACAGTCGAACTTATTTACAAAGATATCTCCTCTGGATCACTAAACGCTCCTATCCTTTTATGAACATCGATGGACCGTACAGCGAAATAATACTTATTCTTATCAGCAAATTGAGTTAACGTGCACGCCATCGGTAATGCTAAAGCTTTGACATCGCCGACTTTCCTCCACATATCAGTACTGGGAGCTGCGCTGGTCTCTTGATAAGCAAACAACTGATAACTCGCTATGCCTTCGTATTCGTCGAGGTTATATGGCATTCGCCACTGCAAGATTATTCCGGTGTCCGTTTTTCTTATACTTAAATGAGGTTTTGGGAGCAGCTTTTTTAGAGAGTTATTTAAAATGGGTAGAGGAGGATGAGGTAACGGAGCGGGATGTTTCCTGGTTACAGGAAGTATCTGTTTCACTTGCATTGTATTTCCGGGTTTCGAAGGAATTACGGAAACGGTAGATCCGTTTATTGTTGAAGCTGAAACAGATTTTTATATTTTATATAACGTAATATAAGTAAAAACAATGTAATTCTCAATCTTAAGAAAACCCCCTAAGTTCAGCGCCAATAGTGTTTTATTAATATGAGATGGAACTTTGGAAATTGAGAAATAGTTATATGTGAAAATCTTTACAGTAATAACAAACAAATAATATCTATCTTGGGATTTGTATTTGCATTAAAATAAACTTAACTTGAATGTTCAAATCTTATTTTATTCAAAGCGATATTTAAAATTTAAATTATAGTTCTTAATAAAACTAGAGAGGTGTAAACCTCTAAATGAAAACAAGTTTAGAGCAAATATGTCTGGTGGAAAGGCCGTGAGAGCTCTCACAGACAGACACACACACTAGTAGGATGGTTTCAATAAATATGTTGCTCTGAAGTAAGTTAATAACCGAGTGACCATTAAAAAATATACTTACTTAAGACTCCATTGGTGGGTTGGAAATTCAAAAGCACAGCTTTCTGCCCGCCTCCGGCAGTGGAATTCACCAACGAACCCGGTTGCACGACGTACATGAGTTGCGTCCCTCCTTGGGCGTTCGTCGTCACAACGCCAGCAGGTAACGTTATCCCGTTCTTCATTTGAGTGGTCGTCAATCGAACGCCTTGCGGCAAACCGGCCATGGCTCTGGGTTGCATTCCGATTTTCGTTCCGGCTGCTTTAACTCCTACAGTTTTTGGTGAATTATTGGTTTTAACGCCCTTTTGCACTACATTACCGGATTTGTTTAACATTTTCACCGGAGCTGGTTTCTTTTGTACTACATTATTAACTACGCTCTTTTGAACTACGGTATTAATGGTTTTTGCAATCTTGTCATCTTCGTCCGTCAAATCGATAACGCCTGGAGCGGAGGGTTTAGAAGGTGGTTCTGTAGGTTTAGGCCTAATCGGAGTGGTGCGTTTATTAGCTGCTGCTACTGCTGCTGCTGCTTGGGCGGGTGAAGTTGTAGCTGGGCTCTGTGTTGCTGTGGGAGTTGGTCGATTTTGTAATGCCTGTGTCAGTATTGGTGCTGGAGCTAAAGTCTTTCGTGGTGAATTTACTGGAGGTGTGGTCTGGAATGGTATTTTTTATTTAAATTATGTAATATTAAATTTTCAATACAATAAAATTATGATAAATGATCAACCCGTTCAGAGACGAAAAAGTATCTAGACCTTCTACTGAAGATTAAAATTGTTTTTCAAACTTTGGTTATGGGCCAGTTCAATTTTTTTTATTTTAGAAATCGAAAGTAAAACACTTTTTAAAAAATTCCAAAATTTTTAGATTTTTATTCGAATGTTTAATCCCTGGGGCGTCACTTTGTATATGCTTGTCAGGCAACAGTCGCGATTTCATAAGGCTGAAGCGCTTGTTTTTCTATACAAGGTATTTTATCGTTAAGTTATATCTTATTTATCTTCTTGCTGGTTAATAAATATTGTGTTTCTTGAGTGAAGTAGAAACAATGAAGAAAGGAAATATCAGACTTAAGCCAAGTTTTTTGATAGTGAAAATAATCGGGTGAGTCCCATTTCGGCGCAGCAGTCAGTTATACCCGAATTTAATCCATTGTCGCTTCTAGAGGTGTATCCTTTCTGGCCGTGAAAGCTGGATTAAGCGTTCTAGGAAAATGAAATATAGGAAGATTAAATAATATTTTTGTAATCTTTTCAATTTTGGGTTATTCCTAGATACAGTTAAAAAAATGTATTCGTCTACGTTTATTATTGTTATAGTTTCATTCGTGAGGAAGGAATCATTTCCAATTTAAAAATTCATGTATAAAGAGTTACTTTATGGTTGACCAAGGGGCCCACCTAATTTTAAAACTTAAGACCAAACGACCGGTGGGATTACGGAACCCCGTTGACAAAATTGACCGCAAAGGCCAAGTGACCAACAGCCAAAAAAATCAAGTTATGACACGACCCACAGATTGAAACCACTGTCACGGTTGGTACTAAAAAAAGAACTGCAATCTATGGCGCGCCGTTTTGGTATTTAATAACATCGTTTAAAAATCAAGAAAAAAAAATAATCTTTCCTTCAAAAATTTTAATTCCGTAATTATTCTGTTAATGAATTAAAATTATGTATTTCATAATTTTAATACACGTATTTCCATTATGAAAAACATAATAGAAATTCAAGAATTAAAATTATGAAAAACATAATAGAAATTCAAGAATTAAAATTATGAAATACATAATAGAAATTCAATTACCATTATGTATTCAGGTTGCCTATACTGCTGGCGTGCATTTACCCGAAATAGGATAGTCAATCTTTTTCTGGCAACACTGTTTTAGTAGGAGAACGATGGATCTTTAGATGCATTTTAAGGACCCTCTATAACACTCGCGAACAACCACCTAAAAAAAATATATTCTTATGTAAATCGACCTGGCGGATCCGATTTTGGAGTTCACCAGACAATTTGGAATCGCCAAATTGTCCAAAATCGACAATTTCCAAAAAATCTCATATTTTAGGGATTTTTTTAAATTTTTTAATTATCATTATATATCTCTCTTAGTTTAAGTCCGATTGAATTGAAATTTTTAGGAGAACCAATTTAGACCTTTGTTATCACGACTTTCATGACAGAAATGCAAAAAAAATTACGTGTTACAAGTAATTTGTTTTTAAAAAGTTGGTGACAAGAAATTTGGTAAAAATGCAGCAACAAATACTCGATCGAGAAAACTTTTTTGTTTTTAAAGATAAATGTATATAGTAAGCGACAAAGTTGTAGCCAAAGAATCAAAGAAACTTTTTTATTTCGGTGATTTTTTTGATAACTTACTTACTTTTCTAGAAAACGGTGCTGCAATATATAGTACCGCCGCGTCGCGGCCCATGATAAAAAGTTAGGTTGGTCCGACGTATGAGAATCAAATAATGGGTAGTTGTGAATATCGCTTTATGTAACGTTTAGTTATATTTTAATAAATGGACGGGAATAGTTATCGTCTGTGTGGTTTATGATACTTATTATTATTGAAAATTGATGAGTTTCAGCTCTAATAATAATAATTATTGCTTTATAGATAATAAGTGTATATTAAAGTAACGAAGTCTCTTTTCCAGACATTTTAAACTAAATTAATATTTAATTAGAACAAAGAACAAATTTGAAGAACTATGACTTCCAAGTTAAACCTAGAGTTTAACGTTTTTAAATACATATTTTGCCAACAAAATAATGAATAAACTGTACTTACAGAATGTTACAGAAGAAGCACTATTTAAGCAGTTTCGATGAGTCGGATGATAGAAATATTATACCGAAAAAATAGATTTATTTTTGTCAAAATGTCATGTCCATCGTGCAATATGCAGAAGAAATTACACCCGAAAGGATTATAAACAAAAAGCAGAAAGCACAGATGTGGCTAATACTGGTGACAAAAGAAGTAAGACCGTTGAAAGCCCAAAATGTTGTATAATTTGCAATAAAATTAGAGATACTAAATGGTCTTGAAAATTAAGCAAGTAACAACATTTAATATGAAAAATAAAATTTGGACGAAAGCCAAGGATACAAATGAACTTTAATATTAAATGATTTTTTTCTAAAAATACATGTTGACAAATTAGAAATTAAGAGAATTATAAAACAAAAAGTTAATCTCTTCCAACAGGATAGCAAAGAATTTGTGAATATTTGTTCTGGTTATACAAAGGTAATTACCTACCTATATAACAGTAAATACATGATATTTTTTCTAAACATCTAAGCTCTCGCGAAGTAGATATCGGTTAGCCGTGTTGCCAGTTATACACCCAGTTTCGCACTTTCGGGTAAATGCACGCCAGCAGTATAGGCAACCTGAATACATAATGGTAATTGAATTTCTATTATGTATTTCATAATTTTAATTCTTGAATTTCTATTATGTTTTTCATAATTTTAATTCTTGAATTTCTATTATGTTTTTCATAATGGAAATACGTGTATTAAAATTATGAAATACATAATAGAAATTCAATAATTAAAATTATGAAATACATAATAGAAATTCAAGTATTAAAATTATGAAAAACATAATAGAAATTCAAGAATTCAAATTACGAAATACTTAATGAAAATTGAATTTCAATTATGTATTTCATAATTTTAATTATTGAATTTCTATTATGTTTTCATAATTTTAATTCTTGAATTTCTATTATGTATTTCATAATTTTAATACACGTATTTCTATTATGAAAAACATAATAGAAATTACCGATTTAAAATTATGAAATACATAATAGAAATTCAAGAATTAAAATTATGAAAAACATAATAGAAATTCAATTCCCATTATGTATTGAGGTTGCCTATACTGCTGGCGTGCATTTACCCGAAAGTGCGAAACTGGGTGTATAACTGGCAACACGGCTAACCGATATCTACTTCGCGAGAGCTTAGATGTTTAGAAAAAATATCATGTATTTACTGTTATTTATTTACTAAGATTCACTTACTCGCGAACAACCACTTAAAAAAATATATTCTTATGTAAATCGACCTGGCGGATCCGATTTTGGAGTTCACCAGACAATTTGGAATCGCCAAATTGGCAAAAATCGACAATTTCCAAAAAATCTCATATTTTAGGGATTTTTTTAAATTTTTTAATTATCATCCTATATCTCTCTTAGTTTAAGTCCGATTGAATTGAAATTTTTAGGAGAACCAATTTAGACCTTTGTTATCACCACTTTCATGACAGAAATGCAAAAAAAATTACGTGTTACAAGTAATTTGTTTTTAAAAAGTTGGTGACAAGAAATTTGGTAAAATGCAGCAACAAATACTCGATCGAGAAAACTTTTTTGTTTTTAAAGATAGATGTATATAGTAAGCGACAAAGTTGTAGCCAAAGAATCAAAGAAACTTTTTTATTTCAGTGATTTTTTGATAACTAGCTTGCTTTTTAATGTAACGGTGTCACAATGTGGCAATATAGAAAAAACTATGCCGGTAGCGGCCGGTGAGAACGCCAGGATTTGTATTGTATTAATTAAAACCTATTTACGATTCGTGAGTTTATTTCGAAGTCTATTCATTAAATTTTAATTTTCAAAAAGGAGAAAAATATATAAAAAAGATTTCAATTTTGAAATAGGCAATTTAGACATACTCATTTCATTTTCACATTTTTTAACTTCTACTCGTATAGAAGCAACAATATCTAAGAGATAGTTAACACATTTGTAAAAAGGGATGATGATACTTTATATTTATAAGGTTCTTATCTAATACTATTGAGTTCCACATTTCCCTTGGCACGAACAACAAATGTTGCAAGGCACATTTTATTTGTACAAGTAAAAAATTGCACTTGCAGTTGACTGTAATTTCTAAAAAGCTTAGCTTTGCTTCTTTTAGTGTCAACTTTGGTACAAGAACATTGCTTTCGATGTAATAGCCGCAATCTGTAGGTTTTGGATCTTGTTGATGAATTTTACTATCGCTCTTATATAGATCGTTCATTGTAAAAACGCCCTTTTCACATGCAATAAAAATGCATCTTCTGTTAATTGGAGACAAATCTCTAAAATTAAATTCCAACGATTATAATGAAGAATACACTTCCGTGATCAAGGAGTTTCAAATTTAATATATCTATAGAACATAGACAAACATCGAAATTAATGTTACCCACCTAAAGTCAGTTTTACAATTTGGGAATATACCCTCATAATTCGTCCATATTTCTCATAAAATTTGGCGGGCCGTACAAATGTTTAAAAAATGCTCTAAAACTTGTCCATAGAGTTTCCGATACTTGGTACCCATTCATACTTGAAGATCCAAAATAAGTCAGCTCTAACGTGCTTCATTAAAAATAGCAATTTTTAGAGTTGGTTATAAGCAATGCATATTCCACCCTTGTCAACACATTTAGAAAAAAATCATTTAATATTAAAGTTCATTTGTATCCTTGGCTTTCGTCCAAATTTTATTTTGCATATTAAATGTTGTTACTTGCTTAATTTTTAAGACCATTTAGTATCTCTAATTTTATTGCAAATTATACAACATTTTGGGCTTTCAACGGTCTTACTTCTTTTGTCACCAGTATATTAGCCACATCTGTGCTTTCTGCTTTTTGTTTATAATCCTTTAGGGTGTAATTTCTTCTGCATATTGCATGATAGACATGACATTTTGACAAAAATAAATCTATTTTTTCGGTATAATATTTCTATCATCCGACTTTATGGAAACTGCTTAAATAGTGCTTCTTCTGTAACAGTTTATTCATTATTTTGTTGGCAAAATATGTATTTAAAAACGTTAAACTCTAGGTTTAACTTGGAAGTCATAGTTCTTCAAATTTGTTCTTTGTTCTAATTAAATATTAATTTAGTTTAAAATGTCTGGAAAAGAGACTTCGTTACTTTAATATGCACTTATTATCTATAAAGCAATAATTATTATTATTAGAGCTGAAACTCATCAATTTTCAATAATAATAAGTATCATAAACCACACAGACGATAACTATTCCCGTCCATTTATTAAAATATAACTAAACGTTACATAAAGCGATATTCACAACTACCCATTATTTGATTCTCATACGTCGGACCAACCTAACTTTTTATCATGGGCCGCGACGCGGCGGTACTATATATTGCAGCACCGTTTTCTAGAAAAGTAAGTAAGTTATCAAAAAAATCACCGAAATAAAAAAGTTTCTTTGATTCTTTGGCTACAACTTTGTCGCTTACTATATACATTTATCTTTAAAAACAAAAAAGTTTTCTCGATCGAGTATTTGTTGCTGCATTTTTACCAAATTTCTTGTCACCAACTTTTTAAAAACAAATTACTTGTAACACGTAATTTTTTTTGCATTTCTGTCATGAAAGTCGTGATAACAAAGGTCTAAATTGGTTCTCCTAAAAATTTCAATTCAATCGGACTTAAACTAAGAGAGATATATAATGATAATTAAAAAATTTAAAAAAATCCCTAAAATATGAGATTTTTTGGAAATTGTCGATTTTGGACAATTTGGCGATTCCAAATTGTCTGGTGAACTCCAAAATCGGATCCGCCAGGTCGATTTACATAAGAATATATTTTTTTTAGGTGGTTGTTCGCGAGTGTTATAGAGGGTCCTTAAAATGCATCTAAAGATCCATCGTTCTCCTACTAAAACAGTGTTGCCAGAAAAAGATTGACTATCCTATTTCGGGTAAATGCACGCCAGCAGTATAGGCAACCTGAATACATAATGGTAATTGAATTTCTATTATGTATTTCATAATTTTAATTCTTGAATTTCTATTATGTTTTTCATAATTTTAATTCTTGAATTTCTATTATGTTTTTCATAATGGAAATACGTGTATTAAAATTATGAAATACATAATTTTAATTCATTAACAGAATAATTACGGAATTAAAATTTTTGAAGGAAAGATTATTTTTTTTTCTTGATTTTTAAACGATGTTATTAAATACCAAAACGGCGTGCCATAGCAATCTTTAATTAATATTTTGTTACTTCTTGAAACTTCAGAAATATCTGTTGAGAATGAGAAAGTCGAGGAGGAAAATGGAAATTTTAGGCCCCCCTATAAAGAATTTTGTTATTAAGTTAAAAAAATTTTTATATTTAAAATTTCAAACCAAACGAGAGATACTAAAAACTAGTTTAAAAAAATGCGGCTTTCTAGGTATATACAGGGTAAATAACGACCGACGCCACGGAGTTTTATGGCGAAATGGAATATGTTCGTAAACTTCTATTTATAAATATACATATGAGTCATATTTTTTTTTAAATGGAACACTGAAGCTGATTTTTTGTCGTTTGGCCGTAGCAATTCATTCTATATTATAGGTGTAATAGGTTTTTGAAATCAGCTTTTACAGGACTAATCTAAAAATGTAAAAAATAGGGTGTTCCATTAAAAAAAAAACATAAATTTGGTATAACACTTTTGTTTGGAGCCCCTGTATATTTAAAAATATTTTTAAATGAATTGACTTACATAATAATACCTCAATAAAAGTTAAGGAATATATGCCATTTCGCGTGGCGTCGGTCGTGAATCACCCTGTATAAATGTTTAGAGAAAAGAAAAGTATTGAAAAAACATATGGCTTTTTTTTAAATCTCTGTACGACCAACGGTTATCGAGATATGGCCATTCAAATGTGGCCAAATTTATTTGCTGAAAATTACAAGAAAAAATATTAAGAGCAAATACGCATAAAAACTACTTAGAAAGGCAATATCTCGGTTACCGTTGATCATACAGAGTTTAAAAAAAAACATTTTTTCGTTTTTCTGAATACTTTTCTTTTCTCTAAACATTTATATACTTAGTACAAGTTTTGTTTGGATATATTGAATTTTTTTGTATCGATTTCGATAAATTACAAATGACTGAGTAATTTTTCCCAATTTTTTAACTAATTATAGCCATAATTGTTGTGACGTCATCGAAATCGATAAAAAAATTCAATCTATCCAAACAAAACTTGTGCTAAAATAAAACAATTCAGTGAAAAACGCATATTTCTATCCAGAACCGTTTAGAAGTTATGGACATTTAAAATAGGAGAAAATATAAGCCACAAAAAAGTTATGGAACAAATTAAGTACTAAAAAAACTTGATTATTCGTAAATTTTTACATTTGTTTTTTGATTATTTTTAGTATTAAAACTAGTAAAAAATTGAAGAAAAAAAACGTATTCGATGTAAAATTTATTTTTCTACAAAAAAGTATTCATGTAGAAATCTGTTGTTTTTGAGTTATTATGACAAAATTGAAAAAGAGGCTTTTTCGTCAGCTCTCCAAAAAGGCACCCCCGAAAAAGGGCGCACTTTGTGATTTTATTATATTTAGGTGCCAAACTAATATATTCTATAGGGTTATTCCAACAAAAATTTCTGCATCGTTTCGAAACCGTTTTAAGACCGTTCTTACATTTTGTAAGCATGCGCGCACTTTGGATAATTTCGTGACGGTACAAAAGTACGTAAACGTTGGATCAGTCGTCTGATCGGCTCATGGACGATTTGCCATAACCTAGTAAACTTAATATAAACAGAACCTAGGTACTTGTTATTATCTAAATAATTTTCATTTTTTACCCTTGTTTCATTAAACAACAGTTCAAAATCGTCTTCACTGGTTTCATCCGATAAAAAATGACCACATGGAAGATGACATGGAACAGCTCAAAATCACACACACAGTCACTAATTTTGAGCATGCATGTACAGAAATTACCATCCTGAAACCGTGACAAACACGATCATGAGTTTGGTTGGAACACCAAGAGGATCATCAAATTACCGTCACCTCTCGGTTGGGACAACTTTTATCTACGGCTCATGCGCGTGTCCGTACGGTGACGGTCTTTCGACGTGTTGGAACAAACCTTATATAAACCCTTGAACGCAATTGTTCCTTTCTACCCTACATTTCGAACACATTCAATAGTCTATAAAATGTGTCGACCTGTACGTTTATGCAGAATGACGTCGCAAGTCTGCGAAGGCTTTTTACTGAAACGCGGTGTTTAATATTAAATATCTAACGATTGGATATACTTATGAAGCTGAAATTTTAACAGCTGATCTAGTTTATCGATTTATATTTAATACCATACAAAAATGAACGAAAAATAACAAGCCCATCAAAAAAGCACTGTTTGATTCGATAATTATTAATTATAAGCATTGTTTATCTCAGACAGAAAAACACTTTTGATCAGGTTTTCTTTCTACTAAGCAAAAGAGACTAAATGGCCATTGGGATAAGGAGTAGAAAAATGAACATTCCTTCAAGTCAAAAGAAGAAAGTGGCATACTTTTATTATATTTTTAAATCATTTCTTGGAAATGTAGATATAAAATTAATATAGTCAAAAATAAAAGGTTAACGAAAAAATAACTATTTTTTAGAGTCTAAATAATCATAATTAAATATCAAGAAACTATTTTTGAACTACTTACCGACAATATTTGTCGAACAACAGTATTTCCTTGTGGTACGCTTCTCCTATTTGTTGTATTTGAATTATTATTATTATTAGGTGTGGCTGGAGTCCTAGGAGTGTTGGTTGTATATGGTTTTCTCCTATTAACTGGTTCGACTCCAATATTCAATTTAACTTGAAGTCCCACTGATCTGGTAATCTTGAGCGGTACCAAAGGTTTGTGACTACCATTGTGCGTTTTAATTTCGTTCATCAATTTCTTATTCACAATATCCAAGTCTCTAGCTTGTTTAGTCAATTGTAATATATCTTTCCTAAGAGTATCTATAATATTTTCTTGTTTTTTGATTGTTTGATGTAATTCGCCGACGTCCGTTTTGTGTATTATTGCTTCGCATATTTTTTGCAGACAGAATTGTTCGAGATCGGATCTAGTGAGTTTCCCGTCGCCTAAATTACGCTTCTTCATGAACTGTTCGAAATTTATTAAAGTATTAATTTTATTAGTCTTTTCATCAATTCGCATTTTTTTCGAAACCGTCGGTTTTTCATCTTGTTCAGTTAAGGGTCTCTTGTTTGTGTTTTCTTTAAGTTTTTCTAAAAATTCAAACAATATTAAATAAAAATAAACTTAAACGTTGAAAAATTAATTACCTTTAATTCTAATTAAAAAAGCTGAGAAAGAATCAACCATAAAAACTAAGTAATAATGCCTAGATATAAACTTGAAAACTAAGAATATTTTTAATGTCAGTGTCAAAATACAGTCACGGACTATTAAGATTTTATTTTAAATTTAAGGTGGGTGCCCATTATCAACTACTTCTGTATAAGGTTAACCAATTAGCCCAAAATGTAATAAATTAAAGTAGCATTAAAATAAACGTTGAAAATTATATCCTGGATTAAAATAGATGAAAATCTCTAATTTTGTGGAAAGATTATTATCATTTTTTCATTTTAAATGCACTTAAATTAAATAATTGTAAATATAAGAACAATTTTTTAAGCGGAAATGGTTTTCATATAAAAATTAAATTACGGCAGCTGTGTAACGCTGGCAAGATTAAACAGCTGTCGCAATTTAGTTTGTCTATGTATTTTGTTAAATTATTTTTTCTATTATTAGCTTTACACGTGCTTTGCAGTAAGTAAAGTTAAACTTTACGCACTAGTGCGTAAAATGAAATATCAGTGCGAAAAGTACATTGCTTATTTTTTACTTAACACCTACATATTTTTTGATTTGTCTATTAGACTACATAACTTTCTACAATGTGTACGTTTTTTTTTCAAAAAATTTAGCTTCTAAATTTGTAAAACTTTTACTTGATTTTAAAAATTGAAAATTTGGATTTGGTTATTTTTAATTTTTTTTTATATATATAAAACTGGCTAAACTTGCGATTTTTGAGCTAAACTGAGCCAAACTTGCGATTTTTGAAACAAATTCCATATTTCCACAAAAAAATTTCTTTCCATTCAACCTTACATTTTTTTCGCAAATTTTATTAGAATTAGTTTTTTTTATGTAAATCTCAAACTTCCCAAAAGTAATTCTTCTTTTTAAAACCTCCTAATTTGGATTTCTTCATCTAAAACTTTTGTTAAAATCGCGACTTTTGTAAAAAAATTCCCATTTTTTTCATAAATATAAATATAAAAAAATAAATTTTTCTTTATCTAAATTTTTTGTTAAAATTGCGACTTTGGTAAAAAAAATCCCATTTTTTTCATAAACATAAATATAAAAAATACATTTTTCTTTATCTAAATTTTTTGTTAAAATTGCCACTTTTGTAAAAAAACTCCCATTTTTTCCATAAATATAAAATAATTTTTTCTTTATCTAAATTTTTTGTTAAAATTGCGAATTTTGTAAAAAATTCCCATTTTTTCATAAATATAAATATAAAAAATTAGTTTTTCTGTATCTAAATTTTTTATTAAAATTGCGATTTTTGTAAAAAAAATCTCCCATTTTTTCCATAAATATAAATAATAAATTTTTCTTTATCTAAAATTTTTGTTAAAATTGCGATTTTTGTAAAAAAACTCCCATTTTTTTCATTAATATAAGTATAAAAAATAAATTTTGTTTGTCCCAATTTGGCATTTTAAAATCGTAAAAAATTCCCTAAAATTTAATTTTAAAACATCCAAATTTAGATTTTTCATCTAAAATATTGGTCTTTTTATTTAAATTGGGATTTTGATCAAAAATTTCATTTTTTTTATTTGATTTAATTCAATAAATTTGATTTTTGGAAATTTCACCTTTTCCGTAAGTGCGATTTTTCTTTCAAAAATTCCGTTTTTTTTTTAATATTCTTTGTTTAAAATTTTATATCTGATTATTTTGTTAGAATTTTAAAAATCTGTATTTATTTTTTTTTCGCATTTTTTTCGCTTAAACACTTGAAAATTTTAAGCGAAAATTATATTTTTTTGATAACAGGTTTAAACAAAAAAAAATCATTTTTAACCTTTTTTTGCATTTTAATAATAGATTTGTTTTGAATATCTAAAATTTTGATTTTTAGTTACGAATATAATTCTCCAGAATACTTAAGAAACTTTTCTGACTCGTCCATGACTATTTAAAATTCCCTGACATTTTCAGGTGACGCCGAATCAAGTTTTATTAATTTAATCTTCCAGGTTCTTTTAAGAAAATTCCCTGACATCTGACGACGCTTAGAAAACTCTGGACAATTTTCAATTATCTCCAAATATCCTAACTTTTCCGCGAACCCTGGTAACGTTCGGTTATCAATAGTAATTAAAAAAGGACATTGATAATTGTTCGAAAAAAAATTATAACAGATTTGGAAAGCTTAAAGGGTAATTCGGATAGAAATTTTTTTGCCAATTCTTCCACCGTCCGATTTCCATCTAATTGATACTTTCTAACATGGCAAAAATTCATAAATGTTTTCCATACAAATTTTTATTGTTAACAGTATTTTTTGGTGTATTTGATTCGATTATTTCATTAATATTATCGTCGGTATTACAACCAAATCGTGACATATTGAAAAGAGCCCATGGGTAGTTTTCAGTGCAATTTTGATCTGATTGGTTGTGTTCAATCAGATGACCTCAAATTAACTAATTTCATTGGATTTATTCTTCAGCAAAAAATTTTCATGCCAAGGAACTCCGGATACTTTCTAACTTGAGCTATTTGAAATGACTCGCTCTCTTTCTCTGGTTTATTAAAATAAAAAATAAGGTATAATTTACTCGTACCCAAAACTTGACGATTATCTACCCAGAATATTTGTGTTAACATAAAAATACTTACCAATGACTTCTTTAGGTTTACTAGGAACATCTTCTTTAGGTTTACCAGCTTCTAAATCTTCCTCGGGTTTGCTCGCTTTTAAATCAACCACAGGCTTTACTGAAGCATCTTTAAGCTTCTCAGACACTTCTACTGATTCAGCTGTACTTTCACTACTATCTATTTGTGTAGTATCATCAATATTTAATTTGTGCTTATCACTTTTGTTCTCAATAGATTCATTATCTTTACTTTCACCATCACTAATAAGATTATCGGTTGTAGAAGTATCTCGATCACAAGAATTAGTATTATCATCGGATTCCATCGGTTCATCTCTTTCAGTCGATACTTGATAATCTTGGTCCATCTCCATTTCTTCCATTTCATCTTGTCGTTTATTTTCTCGTTCATCGATATCGAATTTTTCACTTAAATGAGTATCACTTTCCGTTACTTCCGCTGCTATCGCGTCATCTTCATCAGCATCGCGTATCGCAGAAATGTCCAACAAGTCATCGCAATTTAAATCTTCATTATTCACATCTTCAGTCTTATTTGTATCATCGGTGGTTGCTTCATCAATAACTTCGTCATGTTTGTTTGTATCATCGATATCCAAAGCGGTGGTTGCTTCATCAATAACTTCGTCATGTTTGTTTGTATCATCGATATCCAAAGCGGTGGTTACTTCATCATTAATTTTTTTTTCAGAATTATTTATATCATCGATATCTGAAGCGGTTGTTGATTTTTCTTTTGAATCATCAATATCCATAACGGTGGCTGCTTCTTCTATATTTTCAGAAAGTTTATCCTCAGGTTTATCTTCATTGTTTAAATCAGCAATATTTATATCGGTTGTATCTTTATCTTCAGAAAGTTTCTCTTCATCTTCATCGTTTAAATCATCAATATCCATGGTTGTTTCTTCTTTATCTTCAGAAAGATTTTGCTCAGGTTTATCTTCACTGTTTGAATAATCAATATTCATACCGATGATTGTTTCTTCTTTATCTTTTTCCTGATGTTTATCTTCTTGATTTAAGTCATCATTCATAATGGTGGATGCTTCATCTTTATCTTCAGAAAGTTTTTCTTCATCTTCGGGAAGTTGTTCTTCAAGTTGTTCTTCATCTTCAGGAAGTTGTTCTTCATCTTCAGGAAGTTGTTCTTCATCTTCATTGTTTAAGTCATCAATATCCATAACGGCAGTTGTTTCTTCATTATCTTCAGTAAGTTTATCACTAATGTCTTCATTTTCATCAACAGGTTCATCATTTACTTCAGTTGCTTCTTCGCATTCTTCAGCCAAGCTCGATACAATATTTTCTGTCTCGGGTTCTAATTCAATTGATTCTTTAAATTCTTCATTATTTTCCGTTTGTTTGGGTTCATCGAGAGTGTCTTCTTCATCTTCTTTATTGGCATCTTCATGACTCTCTTGGTTTGCTTGCAGCTCTTCGTCAATTTCCGTTTCTTTGGGTTCATCGAGAGTGTCTTCTTCATCTTCTTTATTGGCATCTTCATGACTCTCTTGGTGTGCTTGCAGCTCTTCGTCAATTTCCGTTTCTTTGGGTTCGTCGGGAGTGACTTCTTCATCTTCTTTATTGGCATCTTCATTACTCTTCTGGTCTGCTTGCAACTCTTCGTCATTTTCCTGTTCTGTATTTTTTTCGGTATCAATATTTACAACTGCTTCTTCACTAGACATTTGATCATTATCAGTCTGAATTTGATCATCATCCTGTACTTCTTTATTTTCGCTTTCTTCGTCGTCTATTTCATCGACAACTTTTAAACCTTGAAATATATCATCGTTACTATGATTTTGTTCTATATTGCTGACAGTCTCACTACTGTCATTTTCTGTAGTGTTTGTTTTAACGTTTTCGTCTTCATCTAATATATTTTCTTCTAATGTTGCATCTAGATCTGGAGGAACTTCAGTTTCAAATTTATTTAAAATATCATCTTCAGTTTCGCCGCACGGAGTGTCTGTTCCGGATAAAATTTCTTTAACTATAAAAATTAGATAAAAAATAAATAGTATAAAACAGTTTTTGTTGAATTATTACCATTTTCTGTATCATCGTCTAATAAAGGAAGATGAAAACTTTCTTCATCGGAATCCTTATCTTCATCTTGATTTTTAAAAGTGTCGAATATTGCTAAAGTACTTGCTAGAGGACCTATAGATTTGCTCTCGCATTGCTCCATTGTAGATACCATTGTTTCTGTAACAAAATAATATAATTAATAAAAATTTTTATACGTTACACGAAGTTTGAGTGACAGATGCGGTTTTAAATTATGACAGATGTGACGTTGATTAATAATAGTTGAAATCAAGTCATGTAAAAGTCAAATATACAGGGCATTACGTAGTTATTAAAACTGTTGTCCAATAACAAATGACATTGGTTTTCCCTTAAATTTAAATATTTGGAACATTCCCTTTGTCTACTCTTTAGTCAATACATTTGCACCGATCGACATCTAAGCTTGGTTTTTTAAAACTCGATTAAATATTTAAGTGAAGTTTATTTTCCAAACCATTGCACGGCACCTTTTTAAAGCGAGCTTTCTTAAGCGAGTACAAGCGAACCATGATTTAAAAATTACACAGGTTAGACACTAGACGTCCCAAATTCGTCCAAGTTTGCGCATGACGTCAGCTGGAGTCCAAACGAAATAATTTAACATGGGATTGCATAGGGTTATTGTGTCTTTCGGGTGGTTTTTATTTTTTTACGGCTATATATTTAATAAAAATGTACTGTAAAGTATTGTACACTAAAAAGTGATAACTACTTTTATAAAGGTATAAACTTCTTTTACGATTCCGATGTGTTTTGTATTATAAAAACTATTTAATTGCTAGATGTAAAAACCAGAAAATGCCCAATTACGTTATGGCTAATTTTATCGTTAAACTAATTGTCAGATATGTAACAAATAAAATACTTTAGATTAACTTTAGTGATTTTATAAATGTTTAATCAAAAAATTATTTAAAAAAAGTGATTTCAAATAGTTTATATTATCAGTGAAACTTTTTGATGCACATTGTTATTGCAGTTTTATGTTACTTAGGTTTTCATATACCTAGTGCTTAATTTACACTCTAGAATGAATATGGCAAATGTAAATACGAGTATAACTTAGATTTACAGTCATACAAGTTGGTATGTAAAATAAATGTTATAAACTTTTTCATAAGTTGTGAAGTGCTTTATTGTCATTATTGAATAAAATGCTAACTAATAAATGAATACGTAACTACTTAAAACTATTACACAATACATCTTACAGAACTTTTTTTGTATTATTTAAAATAAAGTCTAAAAATGTTAACATGTTTATTCATATAAAACTTACTGTTTTTGTAATAAAGGGCACTTCGAAAATCGAAAAAACTTTGTACTGTTTTTAGAGCGAATCTTACTTTTACACCAAACACAGCACAATATATTTTTAATCAGTTTATAGCTGAAATTAAATAAAAATATGTCAAAAAAGATAATAACCTCATATAATGACACATTAAAAATTTTTGATGGGCACCAGGTGACATCACATATCCTACGCAATGTCTAACCTGATATACTTCAACCATGCAAGCGAACTATTGATGGTAATTTTGTTTATTTATAGTTGTGACCACTTTTGTGACTAACTTCATAATAAAAATTCTAACCTGACAAAAATTCAAAAACGGTGTAGTGGCTGTGAAAATATAATATATTTTATGTCGCATGCCTTATTTCTGTAATCTGCATGTTTCAAAATGATTGAAAAACATCAGCGAAGCACTAATTTTTCAAATGAAGAGAAAACAACTATATTAAATATAATAACCAAATATGGAAAGTTAGTTCACTTAGCTCTTCGTAAGCATTATTTCGGATATAAATTTGTCTTGGAAGACCGAAATTAATTATTTGAAGAACATCCAAAACGCCTGCAAAAATATCATCGAAATTCATTTTGTATGTACAAAAGATGTAGTATAAAAAATCTGATGTGGCCAGCACATGACCTCTCGCCATTTTTGAATCAAAAATTCACAGGTTGACACAAAAAAGTATGAAAAAAAATTATATTTTTGTAAATCTGGCAACAATGGCAAAAGTTTCGAAAATTTTAATGAGATGAAAATAAACTATAGGGTATACAAAATATATGTGTAAAACTTTATTGCCGTTTTGTATAATAATGGCGTCATCACCCATAGCAACCGCCACTTCCAGTTGTGCGATTGGCACCAAAATCTAATCAGATCTAATCTAGGGTATCGGAATCCTGTATGCAAAATTTAAAAATTTTTTATTCAGTAGTTTTTGAGTTATCGTTACTACAACATCCATCCAAACACACACACACACACACACACACACACACACACACACACACACACACACACACACACACACACACACACACACACACACACACACACACACACACACACACACACACACACACACACACACACACACACACACACACACACACACACACACACACACACACACACACACACACACACACACACACACACACACACACACACACACACACACACACACACACACACACACACACACACACACACACACACACACACACACACACACACACACACACACACACACACACACACACACACACACACACACACACACACACACACACACACACACACACACACACACACACACACACACACACACACACACACACACACACACACACACACACACACACACACACACACACACACACACACACACACACACACACACACACACACACACACACACACACACACACACACACACACACACACACACACACACACACACACACACACACACACACACACACACACACACACACACACACACACACACACACACACACACACACACACACACACACACACACACACACACACACACACACACACACACACACACACACACACACACACACACACACACACACACACACACACACACACACACACACACACACACACACACACACACACACACACACACACACACACACACACACACACACACACACACACACACACACACACACACACACACACACACACACACACACACACACACACACACACACACACACACACACACACACACACACACACACACACACACACACACACACACACACACACACACACACACACACACACACACACACACACACACACACACACACACACACACACACACACACACACACACACACACACACACACACACACACACACACACACACACACACACACACACACACACACACACACACACACACACACACACACACACACACACACACACACACACACACACACACACACACACACACACACACACACACACACACACACACACACACACACACACACACACACACACACACACACACACACACACACACACACACACACACACACACACACACACACACACACACACACACACACACACACACACACACACTAACACACACAGACATCATCGCGAAAATATTAAAATCGTATTCTAGGGACCCCAAAACGTGTTTATCAATTGAAAACTCACTACCCAATTTTTAGCATGATTCCTATACCTCTCTTATCTGAAGGGCGAGAGGTAAAAAGTACTAAAGATTATAAGAATGTCACACAAACATCAAGAAGTAACAACACTATAGAAAATTTGTTATTTGGATCAAATGGACGGAAACCATAGAAGTTTGGTTATGAAATAAGGCTTTGTAAATTAAAACCCTCAATTCTGACGGTTTAACTTAAACTTTGCTTAGACCACTTTAAACCAAGTTTGTCTGGCTGTACAAATGAATTTTTATTTAAAGCGAGGCTTACTCTGAAGCTGGGTTTAAATTTAGTCGGTGCAAATGGCCCTAACGTAGCGAAACTACAATAAAGCGTTACTTTTCTATATATTCTTGTTCACCATTTATCGCCGTTATTATTGGACATACAAAAAAAAATAAATAAAAGGTGTGTGATTAAGCTTGATTTTTTAAAATGCTATACAGAACACAGTGGCGCGCGAAATCGACGGATAAAATACTTTTTAGTAACGCGTTACTGTAACGAAGTAACGTTTTCGCGTTACTTTTACAAAGTAATGCAATTACCGTTACTTTTCGCCCACTTTAAAAAATAACGAAATTACTAGTAACGCGTTACATTCAGTAAAGCGTTACTGAAAATTAACGTTTTAGTTTCGTTACTTCCAGCTCTGATCCACGCCTAATCTATTATTTGTTCATTACACGTGAATCGGTGGGTGTCAACCGGGCACCGAACGACCCTATTTACCTGTATTGCTGAAAAGGTCACTCCTATCCGTCAACCGGGCAATAAGATTATTAGAGTAGATTAAGTATATTTTTCACTATATTTTTATTGGAAAATTAATAGAAATTCAGATACATATGTTAAAATACAAAGTCTACACATAGCGCATCAAATCAAAGACAAAGAAGTCAAAAATAAATAAAAAAAATTGCAAAATCTAGTGGTTATGTTTCAAACAAAAAAAAATTACAAGAATAAATTTTATTAAATGTGTCTGTTACGCTACCAACCAATGGTTACACACATTGTATAAATACATTTTGAAATATTCATGTTTTCTTTAGGTTTTAAATATACTTTTTGGCAAATAATAATAACAATAAATACAATAATAATAATATAAATAATAATAATAGAATAATTTAACGTGTAATTTAAAAAAAAATAAATTTGCAAATCTAAATTTTAGTTTTTTTAAGCACACATTCAAATGCAAAAGAAACTATGAAGAATTATTTTTTCTAAAAATTGAAAATTATTTTTACAAGTAGGTAGTCAGTCCATCCGTATGTGGTGACCGGTTGATGATGCTTCTTTTAAGGATTAAAAATTCTGGAGCCCCGTTCATCCATCGTATTATTTGCTACTACCTGCTTGGTGCCCGTTTGATATCCGCCCACATGAATAATGATTTCATTATTCACTATAGTGAATGGTCAATAAAGGTTAATGTCAATAAAGAAGTAAAAAAAAGAATTTTATTAAAATATCTTATAAAAAATAGAGAGAGAGAGAGATATTGAAAACGAGATGTCGTTAAATAGTCGTGAATAATGTATAGTATTTTACTCGTATATATTATATGCTCGCTGAATAATATACTATTATGTCATACTAGTTCCTTATTCTGTTTTTATTGCTTAGTTACCAACTACATAAAGGTGTACTTTAGCCACTGCATGAGCGTAAAGTGAACTTTACGGTCCCGCAGGCATAAAGTACTTTTTGGTCCGTCCGCAAAGTGCACTTTATAGCCCGCGCGAACATAAAGACAAAAAACCGATTTTTTAAATATTTATATTGTGGATGCAATAACGAACTAGTATGACATAAAAGTTTCGATGCACCGCGGGTATAAATGGAGGTGTATGCCCTCGGGCGACTTACAAGCCTTCGATCAAAGATTAGTAATTTAATAAGACAGGACACTCACATTAACCATTGACCTTGAGTGCTTTTTATGATATTCGAGGAGCACCAGTTTTATCTTCAGTAAATCCTAAAATTGTTGTTTTAAAAATAATATAACAGATCGTCTTTTATCTCCGAAAAGGACTGACATTACTTGAGGTCGACCATTCTAATGTTGCTGTCATCGCAACAGAAATATATTATTATTTTGTTGATCGAATACCACGTACCAATCTGTGACCGAAACATAGGCGTACACTTAAGACTGTTCATTCAATACTGCTGTCGGGCGAACGATCGTACAACAAAACAATTAACATGTTTATATGTTTTGTGACCGTAAAGGCCCAAATTATTTCATCAAAAATCACTTCGTTTTATTTATGTCAATGGTTCGGGATTCGGAAATAATATTTCTCATTTTCTGTTATCTTCGTCTAACTGTCTCATCTTATTATACCTAATCTTTTTAAGAAGTGTAAAATCGCAGGAATCCACCAAAATTTCCTCGTGTAAAATCAACCATTTTGAACAACGCGTTTTCCTCTCATCTCCAGTCCTATTGGTCAGATTTTCTTTTTTTAGGATTGTGGGAAAAACAATTTCTCACCATATTCATAAAGAAACATTTTCTGTAGTTGTAATAGGAAAAATAATTAAGGAAGTCGAATGGGAGTATCCATTTCATTCTTGACCTCGATTTTTTTTAAAATCCTTCTAACACGCCATTAAATTTACAGGGGTTTCACTTGAAAAATGTATGACATTTTCTGTTCTTCATTAAATTCTTTTGCGAGACCAACAGAAAACGAGAAAAAACAAATTCCAAATGTTTTCAAGCGAAGGGAAGGGGTTTACGCCTTTCTGGTTTTAGACTCTTCCAGCGACCATACAGCCAGAAAAAACCGTATTGTACTAATTTGTTGGTTTCTAATTTGTTGATTTTATCCTTTTATAGGTTATCCAGAAACCGGTTATTAATGAAAAAACTACAAAATCTAGAGCGAGCTCATTTTTTGTCAATTTGGCATAAATTATCCAAAAACACTTGATGATGCAGTTAAAGGCCTTTTGGTCTCTAACATCGGTTTAATTCAAATAACTTCAAAACGAATAACAATTAAATATCATCCTGAATATTTGGTTATTGCAATCAAATGACGAAAATACGATTTTTTAATTGTAGTCATAAGCGGCTCGTTTTGGTGGATACAAATGACAAAAAAATTATGAATAAAAATATCTAATACGAGCTGCTTATGACTACAATTAAAAAATCGTATGAACGTCATTTGATTACGCACATTCCAAGAAAAAATATCATTTAATAGGAATCCGTTTTGAAGTTAGTTAAATTAAGCAGACATTTTTAAAGATTTTGGATTTACGTTAAATCGACATAAAATGAGCTCTAGATTTTGCAGTTCTTTCTTTGAAGAGTGTATATTATAGGTAATAATGTATTTTTTACTTACAGTTGTTTTTAAGGAAATTAGTCTTCTATTTTTAATTCTCCTTTACCTTTTTCAGACGTCAAAATACATTTAGAAATACATATCGATATATGTATACAGTGTGTCTACGTAAAGTTGTCGGCATATGGAAAACTTTTCTATTATTAATTTTAGGAAAAAAAAGTTATGCTTGATAAAAGTTCTGCATGGTCTAAAACCTAAAATGCAACAATCAGATATTAAATTTTTTCTGTTGTATACAAGGTGTGTAAATAAACATTGTTGCATTTTTGAACGTTATTTTTAAATCTCAACACTAATTCTTTATAACAATTTTCGATGTTGTCAAAAATAAAGATACTTTACTCTTGAACAAAATTCATGTTTTTTGGTACACCTCGTATACAACTGAAAACATTTGTTAACTGATAGTTTGCATTTTAGACCATGCAGAACTCTTTATGACGAATTACTTTTTTCCCAAAATTAATAATAAAAGTTTTTCATATACCGCCAACTTGCGTACACATTGTATATATAAAAAAATATTAAAAATGGTGCCAATACAAGAAGATATTTTCATAGAGATAAATTTAGACTACATTTAGGGTATTTACTTATCGTACACCCCCCGTAACACTAAATACGATCTAAACGACAAATTATCCGTTATAACTCGATTGAACTACGCCACTGTCTTTTAATTACGTAACCGTATTTTTCGAACACGCCTCGTAACATAAAAAAATAGGTTTCATTTTGGTTATAGTTACCCGTAACTCCAATGCTCTAAAGAACAGAATTTTGTTGTTATCAGAGAAGAAGCAAAAATGGGGCCATTGCACTCAACGAGTGAGTAGAAATTCAACAACAAAGTATAGTAGAACTAACTGGTAACTGGAATTGGAAACTGAACTGGCCTGGCTGTGGCTGGCAGTCGTGAGTCGCGGAGAACGAAGCCGATGTAGAACTGAGCATGCGTATTTACCAATCAACATTATTTATTTTCTGAATGATGTTACCGCTTGAGGTAGCGTTTAGCTGGAATGTAGCTGTGTAGCTGATTCTTCACAATTTATACAGGTTTTGCCTTGTTCCCGTTTCGCAGCTAATGCACCAAAATCTTCCCCGATGTGTTTAGCGTAAGAAAAATAAATACATGGTGTTTAATTTATACCTATAGAGTGATTGTCTAGTATATTTTTTGGGAGAACCAATTTGATTGCTTTAAAAAGTATTGCAATTCCAAAAAAAATCCATGTTTTAGTATTTTTACCCCGTGGCGTTAGGGTAAGGTTATCAATTCATTACAGAACGGGGTTCCTCATTTGGTATTTCTAATCTGACCAGATGATTAGCTAAAACACTCATAAGTTTAAGTAATCATTTTGCCATAGATCCCATAGTAAAGACGCCACGACCACTTTTGTTAATTTACTCTTACACACAATATATCGAAAACGGAAACCTTTCAGTTGGGCCAAAATACCTGCTACAATCAGTTGCTGAAAATAGGTCAATATAGGTCTGTTGGTCCAATTTCGGAACAGGTAAAAAATAATACAAATCAACTAAATTATTTATTCCAAAGAATGTAGGTAAATATTTATTCAACAAACATTTAACAAAATTAAAACTAGAGAAACAGTTACTCTTAAATTTTATAATTGTATCATTAATAAAATCTTGCCTTTTTTGGTATACACTTTAAGTTTGTTTTTTTAAGGTCTTTAATTTTTATATATGACTTAATTTGCATATTCTTTAAAATGTCAATAAAGAACACCGCACTTAAAGCACTGAAAAAAGGTTTCGGTAAAAATGTCTCAATTTTATATATGTTGTAGTCCTAAACATCTTTATTGAATTTGTGAAGAAAAATTGGGGGGGTCCACAGGTCGTTTCGGAGCTACGGTCACTCATAAGTGTACGTAAAAGAGGGCTTGCTATATGTGCACTACTTTTCAAATTGTCTTTATAATCAAAAAAAAGAGCATAATTTAAAACAAAACAGCATGCATGCCTTAAATAGATATAGTTACTGCTATTAAGTCTAAAATATGCCAACTCTACAGGGTGAACAACTTTAAATGGTACATGGTACAAAGTTAATCATTGGGCATTATTTCAAAAATTTTGTTGGCAAAAAAATCACCCACTTCATCAGGTTCCAAAAAATGAATACCAAAAAATAATCTTAAAAACTGACCGCCTGTCTACTTATTGTTTTGTAATGTTTGATAACTTTTTGCAGTTCATGAATCTCCAACATATCTAACCGCACTTTAAATTTATCTATAACCAATAACTTACAACCTTTCTGGGAATGATACCATCTTAATTAAAGAACGAATGAATGAAAACTGATTTCTGAACTAAAAATAATTATTGTTATAAATTTGTTAAAAGAGGTACTACCCTACATAAAATTGCATTAAAAGATTATAAACGGTTGCAGTTAGTTAATCTCTTGATTTCATAGTCTAGGCCCAACTGAATAGTAAGGTTAGGAACTACCTCATTTGTTGGCCTAACAGACATATTACGCTCGAAAACTACTAATCTGCTCAGTTTGATAGCTCATTTAAAAGGTTTCGGTAAATGAAGTTTTGTTCCGTAAAAAAATTTGAAAAATGACCTCCTACATACTGGAAATTTCGTCAGAGAAAACATTAACTTTGACCAGTAAGAATAACTAGATATTTGAATTAGCCAAAGTAGTCAACTGTACCAATTTTTTTGTTCTATGTTAGATGACATCTATAAATTTAGATGACACATTTATTATTCTTAGAAGATTCTAGTGACACTTAAATTCCACCTTAAAATTTACTGATCAATGAGTCTCGAGGCCGAGCACCACACCCCGGCAAGACATATAAAGGGCGACAAATTCCTGGTGGCAAAAAAAAATGATGATTCTAATTTATTCCTTACTTTGATTTAACACAATTCACTCGAATTTGAATTTAAATTGCAAGATGGACCACTTTCGTAAAACTTAATAATTATGTAGTGTGAGTAACCAACCCCCGGTATATCATTGAACCATTTTAAGACTATTAATATCCAAAAGATAGAATGTTGAAATATGTGAAATAATAATTCTTTTCACACATTGAAACTGACGATCACGTGGTGTCGATGGTCATGGGAGTTCCTCTTTTCTAAACTTAATATTATAAGGACTAAGTAATAAGGACTAATGACTAAGGACTTAGAACTTATCACTAAGGACCAAGGACAAAGGATTAATGTTTACGGATTAAGGATTAAGAACTAAAGACTAAGGATTAACCTCTTGTTGCCTGAATTTTGTTTGCACCTTGGAAAAGCTTTTTTCTAGGTAAAAATGAACCATGCAACATATACAGGGTGAGTCACGGTAGACGCGACGGTCCATTGCGGCTAAATGGTTAGTATTTTAGCCGCAATGGACCGTCGCGTCTATCGTAACTCACACTGTATAATTTAGAAAAAAAAATGTTAAAAAAAAAGTTTGTGCCCAATCTGACCCAACGTCTAAAAAAAAATATATTTATAAGTGCAGTCCGATGGATTTACACGTGCATTTCCAACTCATTCCAAGGTTATTCATTTTCTCAAATGTGTACTAATGAGGTAATAAAACTGGAGTACCATAAGAAATTTATTATTGATGAAGAAGGGCTATCAAGAGAGAACATTATAAAAACTTATCAAAATATTGTTTTGTTTTTAATGATAATCCTAATGACTGAACGTGTTGTTGAAGGGTCCGATAAAGATATGCATTGTTACTTATAATAATTTCTATTAAGTTAAAAGGTTTTTTTAATCCTGACATTTGTATTAGTTTATAAATATTATATATTTTAAAATAGAATGTGCGTGCACTGGTAAAAAGTAAAAGAGGGTTAAAGGAGCAAACGTTGTGGTACTAGAAAAGGGGTAGTAATAAAATAGTTAAATAAATGGGCAAGACATTAAGGACCAATGAAGGATATAATTAGCAGTAGAGGAAAAGACAAATCGGACAACCTTCATCAATAATAAATTTCTTGTGGTACTCGACTTCAGAGTTTTTTTGCTTCATTTTTTAATTAGGTAATTAATTAATTTTTAAATTCTACACAATTTTTCATGTACCCTTTTCTCACCCTAATGTATTTCCTTCCCCCCTATATATGCGCACCTTTAAGCACATATTCAACCTTTTTTGGTTTGGATTCAGGGAAGTTTGACTGGACCGTGTTACTTTTAAGTTTTTATTTGTTACTGTTCGCTGAAATCTGTGGCGTGCGTTAAGGAATTGTTAAGAGATTGTATTTCGTATTGTATTTTGTGTTTTATTTTGTATTGTATTTTTTTCTGCGTTGTTTTGGAAATCTGATATAATCTACAAATATATATTATTTATTGATATCATTTTTAAGAGATTTGTTGACGGTTTATTTAATCGTTATTAACGCAAGACAATATATTATAATAAACAGTAATTAAATGGTCTTTCAAAATAGTATGTAAAAAATTAAGGCAATAGAGTAATATCTCTCAAAGTAGTTGATTCACATTTTTTTTACTTCTTAATTGGTTTATTTTATATTTCAATTTTTTTATAGATTTTTGTGTAACGCCACTGGACAATATTTCTTTATTCGGTTTATAACTATTAGAGTAACTGGATATCGGGTGTATTCATTAAAAACAGACGGCGTTCACGTGATCACTCTGTTTGTTGGATGTACAAACTATAGTTGCGGCCCCCATTTAACATTTATTTTGCCATTAAATATTTGAGTTATGGATAACCTTTCATAGAGACAAAATCAGTATTCATAGGAAAATAGGTATTTCAGGGAACTCTTATTTTATTTTTATAAATAAATTGTTTTTCTGTTTACTTCCAGCTTCTGGTCGGACTGAAGACTGAATTCCGGTAAGCGGAAAGTCCCTCTATTTCAGGTCTAAAAACATCAAATTTAGTCAAGTCCCTCCCAGCTGCAATGCCCTACGTTTCGTACCCCAAAATTCAGCTAAAACCTCCTACAAAAAAACCTAGAAGAACGAGTTACGCTTAGGTGTACAAAACTAGTCGTATGAGAAAATATTTTTTGTCTAAAAATCGGTTTTCACTGTTTAATTGATGAAAAATATTATTCTAAATTGAGTTTTAAGTGATGACTCATTTACATTACTTATGGGGTATTCTATGAATGGAACATTATTTCTTAGGTACTAAACTTTTGCGAAAAGAAGAATTAAATTTATTAATATGTTCAAATGGATACATAAAAAATATTCATTCACAATGTGCAAAATAATATTGACAATCTTTAAATCCGACCCTGGACAAGACCATTGTTTTTTTATAAGAGTTAAAACTGTCTAATTATGGATCTACCAATATAATAAAAATATTAATACTCTTCATTTCACCCCCTTACGAGTGAATCCCAGAAGTCAAGGCCTGTGCGGATGTGCGGGGACGAGTTTATTATTATTGGTATTTGCTGTGGCGGTCCAGGCGACATACTGATGATTGATGGCACTATTTGGCTATAGGTGTAGGAATACCTGGAAACCTTACCATCATCATTTGGTGTTGCAGAAATTATGTACAACCAAATTGTACTTATACTTTACATGTTTTTACGAAAAATCTGAACGAAAACAATTCTTTCCCCAAAAGATGTGTGAAGAAAGACAAATGGACAAAATCGATTAGATATAATTTTGTAAGTCAGTAGCGTTTTTCTAAAAATATAATTGTATTTTTTCCATAGTTCAGAATGTAAAAATGTGTCCGCAATTTGAGTGTCACCAAAAAAGAATGTATGGATCATTCATAGTAAATATTATAAATGAAAATAATCGATAATTAATGACTAATTAAATAATACCTCCTTATGGTTAGCTTTAATTCGTATTTTTTTAAAAGAACCTAAAACGCCATCCAACTCCAAGGATATTTTATCGTGTTTAACGTGAAAGAAAGTGATGATCGGTTAAGAGTAAGAACCCATTTTAGCTCGAAAGAGAGAGAAACAGAAACGGAGATAAAGTGAGCTCGAGGGCCAAATGGATGGATGGTTGCGTTAGATGTAGCTGGGTATTTCGAGGTCATATGAAACGATCGACGTTGTGAAACTTATGAACTGACTGTACCACTATTCGATAACGCTGACGACGCTATGACGCGGTTGGCGTTTGCTGTTAGTTAGAAAGAGAGGAGTTATTAAATGTTTTCCAAGTTGGGCATGTGGGAATAAAATTCTGTTTAATCCTTATACGATATATGAGGAAATTTTAATGTATCTAGGTTGAGAGCTCACCAGTTTAAAGTACGAGACCAAGTCGAGTGATATAAAATAGGCAAAACCTAGATCTTTATTTTTTTGCGATTTTATTAATAACAATTTTATACATATAGATAATTCAAATGAATACTTGTCCTTTCAGGTTTAAGTTTTTGGCCAGTTTACATCTCAAAAACTACTAAAATTTTAATATAAGGAAATTTAAGGAGGTTTTTACTCTCTCTCACGTTAAACTAGATGATTAATTTTGATTAATCACGAGTGCATGATGACACCTATATATAGAAACAGCTGCTTCAGGTTTCAGACGAAATAAATTATTAGCAATATTAATTAAATATTACCTGTATGAATTTATGGAAGGAACATCATTTCTTTTTAACTTTGACCTCATCCAGATATACATATTCATCTTTGAAATGAAGAGAACAAATTGTTAAGTTCGTATAAGATTTTTCATCACTGTAAGGATGATCCTCAAAGCTACTTTCCATTGTAAACATCTATAAAGTAAGAATAAAATAAATAAATTTTCGGCTAACATAAATAAATATGTACCATGTACCTTAAGAGGTCCGCCCGAAATTTCACAAGGAAAATGTACTAGTATTCTAATAAATTGGGTGTAAAAATTTCTTTTTTTTAGAATTTTGCAGTTAATGTTTAGTCCAATTTTTTCTGCGCATAATGGGCTACCTTAAATAACTTTTGCACAAATTTACTTTTTCTTTAAGAAATAGCAGATTAAAATAAACAATGACGTACTACCTGAGATTTGATTTAATTGGCTCTTTATATACATTTTTATAAGATTGGTACACCCTGTTAACGTCACTTTGAAAACGGGACTGTCTATGAAACCAAAATATGTTTACGCCTTATCTTTATGTTAGGTATATCGATTGTAATTTTTTATCTGTGATTGTGGGACTGTACTGAAAATTGGAGAATGAATATATAAAAGTAACATCAAATAATCTACCTAATGTGGATTATTTTATGATACACGATTATAAAAATCGATGAAATTTAAATTTAGTTAAGTCTGCAGTTTGAGTATGTGAGAAGTGTGTTGCTAACGCACAATCACATTAAACCAAATTCTGCCTTTGGATGTTATTTATTCTTATTAACTATTAACGAAAGCCACTCAAAATCGATATACCGATTATTTTACTTTTACCACCAAATATAACATGTGGTCGAGTAGACACTTTCAAACTAAATCTGCAAAAGGGGAGGAGTTACAGGTAGTACGTCATAGCCCGTGAGATTTGAAAATAGAAGACAATAGGGTTCAAAAGCGTTAAGATTTAAAATTATTAATCAGCGTAGATAATATATTTTAACCTTATATATTTAAAAGAAATTTTTTAAAAAATCGTAAAAGTAGCCCATTATTTGTTTTTGGAGTCTCGCCTAATATAGCAACTAATGAGGTTTTTGTTATGATATTTATTAAGAGTGCGTCTGGACTACTTTTTCCAAATTTATGTAGAGAAAAAAGTTGATAGAAATTTCTCTTTACTAAAAATATTTTTTTAAAAATGCCGCAGACGCGGTCTAAAAAATTCAATACAAATTCGTTTGGTGAAAACCGCAGTAATATTAAGGGAGCGCGCGTCAAAGTCTAAAATTATCATACGGGAATTTAAGATAATATGCAGGGATATGACACCGGGTCTAATAAGAGGATTGCAAATTATTTCTTTCTAAATATGCGTTATAATTTAGAACCATTTGATTTTTATTTAACATGAAATATATAATTTCAGGGCGACCATGATTAAGACAGAAGAGATTGATAGCAAATTAATATATGAAAGATCTCTTTCCAAATATTTTCAAGACCATTTCCCCCTTCGATATAAATTTTAGTTAATCTCCTATAATCGTCTAAGGATCTAACTAAGGAAGAAATCGACAAATTGGAATAAAAATTGGCAAAGACTTCCAAATCAACTATTTCACCAAAAGAGGAAACAAGCAAGCGAACAAACAAAAGTCGAGATTTTAAAACATTTTTTTATCCTACTTCTATCGCTATCGTGATGGAAAAGTACAGTACAAAATGCGGTCGGACCGGTCCAAGTCTGCATCGCTAGAAGGGGAGTGAGCTGATAGTAAGAGACGGAAATAGCGTGTTGCCACACCGTTATAGCCTAGCTATGGGATTACAACATAAATATGACTACGGGGAACGCAAAAGTAAGTGTGCTAACACTAACACTGTGGAGTCTTTGTTGGGGAAAAAGGGTTACAATGGAAAATTAGAAAAATGATTAAGTTTTCACTATTGATCAGTAAACCTGTAATGACTATGTTTTTGTAGATATAAATAGTTGACCTTGAATCCTAATTACTTTTGTTAAATGTGTATTAAAAGTGTTTCTTTAGTAATTTTGAAATATTAAACATGGAAGCTACATACCAAGTAGTTTACAACTTTAATAGGTATAAATTAAACATTCCTTTCTTGGGCTACCTACTCTGAACCAGATCCAAGAAAATTGATACTACTGAACAAGACTAGCTCAAAATCTATTTCTTTAAATTTTTAATAAGATATACCAGGGCAGTATATTTTAGCTGTGTAAATTTGTTTATTAAACGTCATATACTCAGCTAACCAACTAAATGTAGATGGCGCTACTAAAGAATAGATAATATCGGTCATTACCCGAGATTAAATTGTACCTAAACAAACTTTGTCATAGATAAACAACTAAAGCGTAAAATTGTAACCCACTGCTTAATTTATAATTTAAAATTGTAACCATACAACAAAAATAAATAATAAATAAAAACAAGTAGCGAAGCGCCACAATGAGGCGTATACGTAGACTTCTAAACAAATTACACGTTTTTCTGAGTTTATTTCTGAACCGGAAGTCATATTACCAGCGGAAGTGATTAGTTAATAAGTTTTCTAAAAATATAACTTTTTTGCTGTAGAGGATAATTTGTTCTTGTTTCGTCAATTCGTGATTTTGACCCAAAATTTCTTGTTTCGTCACCTGTACCTTTCTGACCTTTTCACAGGTAATAATTTATTCCGCATTCGTCAACTGGGACTACTAAGGTCATAAAAGTCCGTAAACCTAAATTCTTTTTAATGTTTATATTATTTATCATATTTATTGTAATAATTAGTAATATTATTATAAAAAATAAATAAAAAAACTGTAAATCCAATTTCTGTTTAAAACTTACTGGATATTAAAACTAAGTGTATACAAAGTTTTATTAATTCTGGTAGATAATTTTCCATATAAATAGAAAAACATATTTTTGATAGAAAAATATTTTTTCTCAAAAATCTGCTACCAGATTTCTTTTAAGATTTGACCAAAAAGTGTCTATGGTCATCAATAAAAGGTATTTTTTTAAGAAACCGTTTGGTCACCTCCCTTCCTTTCACTTCCCCAATTTCTAGACTTTATTTGGAATCGAATAGTTTAAACCGTATTTAATTATTTTTAAAATAAAAATAAAAAATGCATACTAGAAGCCTCTTAATCACTAGCCCAGGTGTAAAGATGAGGTGACGAAACAAGAACACTTTAAGCAGGTATATTTTGCAGTTGACGAAACAAAAATAAAATAACAGGTAAAATTTCCCCTGGGTGACAAAACACGAATTGACGAAATAAGAAACTAACATAGAGGATATAGTTTTTAAAACAGCAAGGTCACATGACCCCCTTTTGGTCAAAGGTAAGGTTAGAGGGAAAACAATAAAGAATTACAGGTATTATTTATATTTTTTTTGCCTGGGTTTGTTATTAGGCGCTGCTTGTGAGGAGCCGCCACTGGTCGATAGTATTATATGATCCATAAATGTTTTCTATTTTAATTTTCCTCATCAAAAAATTCCAAATTTTCAGAAATTCCATGTGAATATTTTAAAATGATTAATCAAATAAACGCTTGAAAAATCTGCTGTGAATTGTAAACATTTTTTCGTATATAAAATATTTCTAAGAAAAAACAAATATAAATTGATTATTTCCTCCTAGGCTTTATTCATTTTGATTGCGAAGCCTAACAATTTAAGGATAAGCTTCTCCAAAACATTCCCTCTCCAACTCCAGGATAAACAACAAAACATCCTGAGAAATAAAAACTCAAAACCGAAAAATCCATACCGTAGAAGCAAAGGCCGAGAAATTGCACATGCGCGTTTTATACAATTAGTGTAAGGCTTTTATAATAACGGCAACGCTGCCGCAACGTTTTATCTATTTTATCTACCTCTCTTCCTTCCCACTTTCGCGTTGCCCACATGCAGCTAGCTGGCAGATGGCAGGCTTGTTTTGTTACATGAGACGAAATGGGACGAAGTCCAATTATATGAAATATCTTTCCGTCATTCCATTTTGTGTTAGGGTTATCATCAGCTACTTTTTTTAGAAATTCTAGACACAAGAACGAGATGAACTCCTTGGTTTTATTTAATGAACAATGAAAATAATTAATTTTGTTCAAACTAACTCTGTTGGTTACTAGAATTCTGGAGAGTTCAATGATCTTGAATCTCGATAATTACTAAGTTGTTTATTTATTAATATTTATCATCTGTGTCCAAATTCGAAAGAGTTATATATAAATTATTAATGTCAAGGTTTTGCTAAATCATTTGTTGCGCATCATTAATATCAACCAACAAATAAATCGCAAATTTTTGAACTAATGAAGATGATTCCACTTATTCTGGATCTATAAGTAAAAGTCTAAAACATAATAGCTACTAAATTTTTGCCTTAAAGTGGATAATTTCCACAAACCAAATGAATGGGTCCATGTTAAAGAAAATCAAAGTAGTTGGTTTCGTAAATAACAACAACTTCCATATGTAATCAGTATTATTTTTGCCAAAACACGAAACATAATTAAAGTTAAAACATTACAATAATCATCGTCATGACTACAATATGTTCTAGGTGTTTTTTACATTTACTCACATACACGAAAAGGATTTTTAAAGGTTTGTCTGTCATTCCAAGTATTTCATTCCACATCGCATACACTTATCGACAAATATCTCATTTTTTATTATTACTATATCAGATCGTTGAATGTGTCCAACCATTATGTTCAGTTGCTCTATTATAGTATTCGTTAATCCTTGTATTTCCCTTAAACATCTCAGTTTCATTGCCTTGATTTTGTTTGTTGAAGACCAAAACTACACTTTTTAACACTCTACGTACGTTTAGGTAACTATGTTAACATCATTAGGAGTTGTTCTATATACCAAAGAAAGTCTTAGAACTTTCTGCTATACTTATTGGGCATTTTTTTTCTTCTAAATTAATATTGCCATATATCTTTTAAGGACATTTAGTTAGATCTAAGATTCAATAACACGCTGCTTAATTAAATGTATTAATTAGAATTAAAACTATTTTATTATTATCGTGTGTTGTTTCGTTTTTTGTGCCACCCTGTATTTTCATTATTCCTCTGCTAAATATATTTTAGTTTCATACTCGATTGATATCTCCTTCTTATTTCTTCGCGCATTGTCCCTCTCTTCTCTTGGTATTCCTATAAAATATTTTTCCCATGTTAATAATGTTCTTCTCTTTACCTACTCAGTCAAAATAACTGACTTCATACCGTTTGTGACGCTTACTGAAGATTTCTTTTTTTTCTCCCCTTCATCTTGTAGGGTAAGTTTTAATTATATTATTTATATTTTCACTAAAATTCTTTGATATCATTATTAATTATTTCGACGCTTTTAACTGTTATTTACTGTTATTTTTAATTCTATTGTTGACGGTATATTTTTTTTATTATTTCCTTCAGTTCATATTTTGTCATTTATAATATTATAAATTCTCTGATGTCTGTGTGTCTCATACAAAAAAAAGAGAACCTATATTTTTTTAATTTGTTTTTACAGATTGTTATGTTTTTGATTTTAATATTATCATTGTTATATATTCTTTTTCAAAAACAGAGACCACGAAATCTGGTAATTTATAAGATTTTAATCTTATATTTACTTTATGTGAACTTTTAGGGTTCTGGTTCTTTTCCTCTGGAAAGTTTTTTTTTACCTGTGCCAAGAAGTTTTTTCTCTGGACAGTTATTTTTACTTGGGCCAAGAAGTTTTTTTCCTCAATCGCAAGAAAAGCCAAGTTTTTTTAAGAAAAAAAGAAAAAAATCTCTGGAACTTTATTATCGTAAAATAAACAAATATAACGTTTAATTTGAGTTTAATTTCCTTAACGCGAAAAAAAAAGAAAGGACGGATTTTGAAATATATCGTAGTTTTTTGTCAATTGTTTCTAATTATATCAAAAAATCAATTTTACTGGCGTCCAAATATTTTTTTTTATTTAATATTTTACTTCTGATATATTTTAAATTCTATTCTTGGAACGAACCCATAATATAAAGATTTGAGCTTAATCACATTAATTGTTTATTATCAACAAAATAAAGTATCATTTCAGTGTTAAACACATAAAAAAATTCGTTTTTAATAATACGTAATTCATTATATTGTGTAATAAAAAATACCACACAAGTGAGGATGAAAAGTAACCAGGGCATGTTAATTCCTTGTATTTGTATTATTATGCCACCCATGATACATTACTTTCACCATTCTATTTAAAAGTGTATTTAAAGTAAAGTTGAATAAATAAAAGATAAAATACCTGCAAGAAAAATGCAAAAATATACTTTTATTATTAAAATTTAAAAACAATGAAAGTATATAATAATGATGTGAGTACCTAAACAGGGAACGAGCCGAAGAAAAAATAGGAAAATAAATAAAGTTTCCTATTTTTTTCTATTTTCCCCAATTTTTTCTATTTTTCGCCATGTTTTACAATTTTTTCGTCATGTTTTCCTGTTTTTCCATATTATCTCCCATTTCCTCCTATTTTTTCATATTTTTCCAATTTTCTCCTATTTCTTCCTATTTTTACTAGTTTCTCCATCAAACGTGATTTTCAAATTCATTGCATTGTGATCGATATTTGTCGTTCGTTTTCCTTCTTTCCTATTTTGTTTTTCCAGTATCAGCCTAACGGTGTGACTTGCTTCCATCGCGTATTTTGTTTTTTGACACCATCATACATTTGTGTTTTTGATAACCCCGAGTCCAAAGTGGGCGAAGCTACGCCCCTTGACACTCAAAACAAAACAATTCTGCATGGTGTTTGTTATTATTTTGTAGACGTGGACCATCCCTCCTTTTAACTTAGACTCACACCAAAATTTACATGTCGCTAAAACCCGTTATAACAAACGCATGTAAAAACCCCCTTAAAACAATCGGTCAACCCGTTTGCAATATATCGCGACAACTACGGACGGGCGGACACACACACAATAGTCTTATAAGGGAGCTCGCTTCGCTCGTTCCCTAATTGCTGAATGTCTGATTTTATCAATCCTCACCTAACATGCAAATATACAAAAGGTTATCCATATCTCGAATGTGGTCAACAAATGAGGTAATAAAACTCGTAGTCAGGTATACCACAACATATTTACAATAGATTTACAATGGGGTTGGCAACTAGTTTCGGTGATATCTCGCCATTATCAGGCCTTTGCAATCAAGAAAAAACAGTGGAGAGCTTGTAATTAAAGTACGTAACTTAAAATATTAAAAAATGGGTAAAAACATTGTTGTGGTACTAATAGAACAAGAGAGTATGTATTAGTCTGATTATGGCAAGATATCGCCCAAACTAGTTGTAAGTCCCATTTTAACTCTTTATCGTAAATATATTGTGGTACTTGACTACGAGTTTTATTACCTATTAGAAAATTTGGTCGTGTCACTTACGTAATCATGTTAAAAAACATGGAAAATTATAGAGATTATTTTAAAATCACTGGTAACTTTATTTAAACGATACCCTACTCATCCACAACCAAATCTTGGTGCCACCACTGCACGTAATTAAATAGCGTAGAAAACACACCTTGACGTCACTACAAGGTCAAAATTAAATCGGACTGCAAATAGCTTGGATAACAAACAGATGCTACGTTTCAATGCAAATTATCCATTGGGATTCTAAACAAGTAAGAACGAATTTAGGATCTGGGACATCTGAGACACCCTCCATGTATATCTACTACAGGTACAAAAGGTACCTGGCTAATGGCAAAATAAAACGTTTTAATAAACAATTTAAATGATCTTCATGTTGAACCATTAAATTATTTGTGGATAAATTTTTGCTGCAATTTAATCACAGTACAGTGTAAATGACAAATTAGAAGATAAACATCTGTAAAATACTACAGTAATAACACAATTGCATATTAATAACGTAATTTTTGTTTAAATATTATAGAAAAATTAATTAAATAAATATTTTCAATAACCAGAAGCATTATCATCAATCGCACATATTTGTATGTACGCCACTGTCAAGAATAAAATAACCTCAATTTTAATTACACGTACCTCATACATGATTATGTACACGCCACTGTCAGTAATCAAAAAACATTAATTTTTAATCAATATAAATAGGAACAATAAAAGTAATTATTTGATATCCGATTAAAAATGTTTATAATCAATTAAAACCTCAACTATGAGGTTACCTACTATGTGGCAAAACCCCCACTATTCTTAAACCATTTTCAATTATCCCCACTTTTTAAACGTCACAAAACCAATTATGACTATACTGATCCAATTAGTAATCGGCAATTAGTAACTAAAGTCATAATTAAAATGATAGGTAAATAAAACCTTGGTAAACTATAAAAATGAGGTTATGTCTATGTCAAGTGTAAACACACCTGGTTTGTATTAAATTTCATTTCTTACCTAATTTAAAGAACAAAAACTACAAAATACACCAATTTACACACCGAAAACACATGTATAAGTTTATAAAATTACTTTTCGTCGAGAACCGCCACTGTAATCGAAAGAGAAACACTAACAGGAGGTAAAGCCAGCACACGAGAGGTCTGGGTCTGGCCAGGCCAACAGCGTTGCCAAGTTTAGGTAGCGTCTCTCGCGCACAATCCAACTTACACAGTACTTGGTTTTTTTGTCAGCCAAGCATTTAACTTCGTCAGCATCGTATGATAATTTTTGATGAACTATGTATGAGCAGCTAGGGAGTTTTGAGGTTCAATGAGGAGGAAAATTTACTAGTTAATAATTAAGCTGAATTTTAGCTCTTTATCAAATTTAAATAATTTAAATCTATTCCTATTTTTAAGAAAACCTAGGTAGGTAGGTACATCTATATTTCCTGGATAACTTCCAATTATGTTATTTTTATAATTTATATTTAAGAATGACCTTGATATTATTTCAAAATACCTGTCCTAGAATTAGAAGGACTCTTTCAATTATCAATTATAGGTAAAAAGTATGGATGAAAATATCAATTTTGATTTTACAATGTAAAATTTTTCATAACTGATTTGTGTAAAAAAATCTTTAATTTATTCATAAACCAAAGTTTATCTTTTCCAATCGCGCAACTGAAATAAGATCAAAGGTAGGAGGGTAAAAAAATATCGTACTTGAAAAAAATATCGCCTGCGGGACTATTTTCGATTCACATACATGTATGCTCCTCCCATAATATCATATCCTGGGTGCGCCACTGCCTTGGACAACAATTATTAGGAATTAAAAAAAAATCGCATGTGTAATTTTATCCTAGTGGCCCTCTGAAGTACGTCTTATCCCACGTATGAACTCAATTATTTCAAAAATAAATCCCATTGATTAAATCAAAATCCTTCAAATAGGTATATTCAAAACAGTTTTAAAAATTTCCATAATTTTTAATTAACCATATTTTTTACCATCGATAAATAGGTAATTAGAGAACTATTTTATGCGGCGGAGGAATCTCTTCCGGAATAGGCTTTCAACATCATCCCTGTTTTACTTCCGGACCAGTGCTGCTAATCTTACAATTTTTGATTTTATTCCAATTTGGTGAATATATGTAGGGGTTATATTTGGATATTAAACAGAAGTTTTAACGTGACCTCGTCTGTGTTACGTTGGTAAAAAAAAATTCTAAAACAAATTTCCAAGTGCTATAATTTAGTTTGGAATTTTTGGTAAAACATTTTACTGTTGGCAGTACTGCTCCAAATATTTGGACAGGGACAGGGAGTAGGCTTTTCAAAAGTTTTAATGACAATTACGACATCCAATTGTTTATCTACAGGTGGGTATCTAGAATCAAGAGTGGATCGAATAATTTAGGTTCAGCCACCATCTATTTTTAAATATTGATTAATCTCTATACTTTGTCCAATATTTCTTTTTTCTTAAAATGACAAGACCCGACTAGTAATTTTGTGTTAAAATATATAGTGTGGCTAATCTGTTTGGATGTGTCTATTGGGCCAGTGCCAAGTTTAAAAAGTAGTGAATTACTAGAACATAATATACAAAAAAATGTAATTAAAGGAAATATAATTTAGCATATATACTCATTTATTACTAAATATTTATTATTTTGAAAAAACTGTTAAAAATTTAGAATATCTAACTTAAAATAGTATCAATAGACACTAACGGTTTTGACAGATTAATGACAGAATTTATTTTTTTTGCCGCCTCAGCTGGGGATTGTCAAAAATTTAAAAATATTGGATGGACCATACATTTAAAAGATGTAAGGTCGTGAAACAACTATACTAAAAATTATCGTGATGGTGTTTTGGAGATTGATAGAGAGACGCCAATCACCAAGAGAACCTAGGCTTGAAGCGCCGCCGAGGGGAAAAGCCTTTTATGTAAACGAATCAGTCAACCCAAGCTAGGTCGATGACGAAGCAAATCGTAGGCTACGGCTACGATCCGTAGCGTCGTAGTGTCGTAGTTATAAATTCAATTCCCCTTCACATTCTCTCTCATACCGACTCGTTCAATTGCGGCGTTGCCGGTTCTGTACAGTTGCGCGATGCTGTTCTATTTATATTTGACCTTTGTTTAACCTTAAGATAGGCAGCTGTATTTTATTGTATTGGGGCCAGTAATAGTAAAAAAATATTTAACCTAATTAGTCATTTTTGATGTAGGAATAAATTGGTAATTGAACAGAAAGTTTTTCTTTTGGAAATGATCTGTACTGGGTGTTTTGGATTTTGGGTTCTGTTTTTACCATAACGTTTTATGGTACCTAGTACCTACATATTGGAAAACAAATTTATCTTACGAGGGGCAACATAAATGTTTCATGACCTTCGCCATACGTCATACAATTTAAATTTTTAAAATAAATTTATATGTCACGACCTTGGTTTAGATATTGTAAAATTGAGTTCAAAGCTATAACCAACTAGATTAAATTTATTATAAAATATCTACACTGATCGTCTAGAATTGTTAAAAAAAGGTTTGAATACGTTCCAGCAGTGGCGGAACTTCAAACTTTTGATATACCAGCCCCACGACTCAAATAGTAAGAAATCTCTGGTTGTTTATGTTTTTAATGATTGTAATTTTAAAAATGCAACAAATCTTCGAATTTCGTCACTTTTTTTGGCCAGGAACGCTAAAAAAGTGGTAGATACTTGAATAAGAAAAATATTGAAATGAACAAATGTACTAAAAACGAATGTTAGAATAATTAAATAAAATCTTCATTACTATTATTAAACTTATATAGAAATAATTAGAAAATAATTGTATTTTAATTCACTGGAATTGTTTTCTTCATTTCGTTTTATTATTTTTGAAACCATTTTTGGGTTTTTCATTTTTTTTTCATTAGTTGGTTTAGTTGAATTAATCAGTTTTTCTAAAATGTGTCCAATTCAATTTCTGTTTAAAACTTACCCAGAACTGTTTAACATCTATATACGATTTCTTCCTTTATTTTAATTAGCACAGTGACGGATTCAGGGGAAAATTTCGCTCACCCCAGATTACGATTTTTCTGAAGTCTTTTAAAAGTAAAACTCGACTGACTTTAACCTGATAAATATCATATGGTGTTTATAAAATTCTGAAGTTTGTTAAAAAGTGAACTATTCAAAATTTTAAAATTTTTCCCGAACCTCCCTTTCCTTGGGGTATTCCATATCCCCAATCCCCCCCTCGGTGTTTGCATATCTGGGAAGGATTGCTTCCCCCTGAATCCGCTACTGGATTAGCATTTGGTTTCTAAACGTTGAAGGTTATTTATTTGTTAAACATTGATCTTCCACAAGTATAATTTAAAAATTCCAGAAATCTCTATATATTAGGACATTGCTCGTATATGTACTAAGAAAGGCGACCAGCTGTTTATCGAAATCCAATAATCACGCTGTATATATCGTCCTCCAACTCATTTGCTTTCAGTCACTGCCTCTCTTCCCACCACTTCAAAATGTTATTTTTGTAATTACGCCATCTGGTGATAACTTCCAGCAATTTTTTTGGACAAATTTTAGTATTTTTACCTCTCGCCCTTCAGATAAGAGAGGTATAGGAATCATGCTAAAAATTGGGTAGTGAGTTTTCAATGGATAAACACGTTTTGGGGTCCCTAGAATACGATTTTGATATTTTCGCGATGATGTCTGTGTGTGTGTGTGTGTGTGTGTGTGTGTGTGTGTGTGTGTGTGTGTGTGTGTGTGTGTGTGTGTGTGTGTGTGTGTGTGTGTGTGTGTGTGTGTGTGTGTGTGTGTGTGTGTGTGTGTGTGTGTGTGTGTGTGTGTGTGTGTGTGTGTGTGTGTGTGTGTGTGTGTGTGTGTGTGTGTGTGTGTGTGTGTGTGTGTGTGTGTGTGTGTGTGTGTGTGTGTGTGTGTGTGTGTGTGTGTGTGTGTGTGTGTGTGTGTGTGTGTGTGTGTGTGTGTGTGTGTGTGTGTGTGTGTGTGTGTGTGTGTGTGTGTGTGTGTGTGTGTGTGTGTGTGTGTGTGTGTGTGTGTGTGTGTGTGTGTGTGTGTGTGTGTGTGTGTGTGTGTGTGTGTGTGTGTGTGTGTGTGTGTGTGTGTGTGTGTGTGTGTGTGTGTGTGTGTGTGTGTGTGTGTGTGTGTGTGTGTGTGTGTGTGTGTGTGTGTGTGTGTGTGTGTGTGTGTGTGTGTGTGTGTGTGTGTGTGTGTGTGTGTGTGTGTGTGTGTGTGTGTGTGTGTGTGTGTGTGTGTGTGTGTGTGTGTGTGTGTGTGTGTGTGTGTGTGTGTGTGTGTGTGTGTGTGTGTGTGTGTGTGTGTGTGTGTGTGTGTGTGTGTGTGTGTGTGTGTGTGTGTGTGTGTGTGTGTGTGTGTGTGTGTGTGTGTGTGTGTGTGTGTGTGTGTGTGTGTGTGTGTGTGTGTGTGTGTGTGTGTGTGTGTGTGTGTGTGTGTGTGTGTGTGTGTGTGTGTGTGTGTGTGTGTGTGTGTGTGTGTGTGTGTGTGTGTGTGTGTGTGTGTGTGTGTGTGTGTGTGTGTGTGTGTGTGTGTGTGTGTGTGTGTGTGTGTGTGTGTGTGTGTGTGTGTGTGTGTGTGTGTGTGTGTGTGTGTGTGTGTGTGTGTGTGTGTGTGTGTGTGTGTGTGTGTGTGTGTGTGTGTGTGTGTGTGTGTGTGTGTGTGTGTGTGTGTGTGTGTGTGTGTGTGTGTGTGTGTGTGTGTGTGTGTGTGTGTGTGTGTGTGTGTGTGTGTGTGTGTGTGTGTGTGTGTGTGTGTGTGTGTGTGTGTGTGTGTGTGTGTGTGTGTGTGTGTGTGTTTACGTTTTTACATATTTGTGGATACTTGTGCGTGTACTGTTAGTATATGTGGCATACGTCGCTATTGTGGTATACATGCACGCGTACTCCACAATTTTTTAACAACATATTTGAACTCCTCGACCCCAAATTAGTCAAATCGTGTTGATTCTGAATTTTTTGTGTAAAAGTTGCCACAAGTTTATATTTTGAAAGGAATCACGCATTCCTATAATTGTGGATTCATAACTGTGTCTGGGTCGGAGCGCCCTCTACATTTCTATACACAGTAATATTAGTGGTAGTTTCAATTCGTTTTTTTTCGGGTGCCGAATGCTTCCGATATAGAATATCATGAAATATGTTCTTTATATTATTTAATTTCCCAGTTAAACGAAATTGACTATTTGTTGGTGGTTTTTGTGTATACTGGGTGATTCTTTTAGAGGGCTAATTAGAGGTTTCTGGAGAAGTAAGCGGAATTATAATCCGAAAATTTTTGATATGAGGTTTTCGGGGATGTCCAATCGATCTAAAATATTTAGAGCAACCAGCTACTTCCGGTTATACCGGAAGTGAACATCAAATTTGTTATTTTAAATGGAACACCCTATATTTTCTTACATTTTTAGATTTGTCCTGAGAAGCTGATTTCAAAAACCTATTACACTTATAATATAAACTTATTAGTTTTGAAGTTATAGACAATTGAAAATCGCATTTTTCCAACTTTAACTGATTGCTATGGCCAAACGACATAAAATCGGATAAAACGGCTAACATGTAACTGTCTTAACTTTTTGAGTTCTACTTGGTGGCATAGGAAGAAAGTGTATACAGGGTGATCAAAATTTGTGTACTTTTGATCACCCTGTATACATTATGTTCTTATACCATCAAGTAGAACCTAAAAAGTTAAGATAGGGACATTAAAGCCGTTTTATCCGATTTTATGTCGTTTGGCCATAGCAATCAGTTAAAGTTGGAAAAATGCGATTTTCAATTGTCTATAACTTCAAAACTAATAAGTTTATATTATAAGTGTAATAGGTTTTTGAAATCAGCTTCTCAGGACAAATCTAAAAATGTAAGAAAATATAGGGTGTTCCATTTAAAATAACAAATTTGATGTTCACTTCCGGTATAACCGGAAGTAGCTGGTTGCTCTAAATATTTTAGATTGATTGGGCATCCCCGAAAACATCATATTCCAAATTTTCAGATTTGAATTCAACTTACATCTCAAGAAACCTCTAATTAGCCCTCTAAAAGAATCACCCTGTATTACTGGCATCCTTATTCACTTAAAAAGTAAGTATATAATTTTAAATAATAATGCTCTATGAAATATTATATCCTCGAATGACTTGAAAACCTAAATCTAATGATGATGAAAAACCGAACATATTAAACGCAGCTACAAAGAAAACATAATAAGGCAAGTTTCAAGAAAATATGGACGGAAGAAGAAATTGAAGCTGTTCTGAAATTTTTCGGGCCTTTAATAAAGAGAGAAAATGTTCCTGAAAAGGCACAATTTGAAGAATGCATGGAAAAGTATCCTATATTTAATAATAGGAAATGGACCGATTTGAAATTTTATATTAAAAATTATATAAATAAAATAAAAAAATGAAAAAAGTAAGTTTTCCGTCAATCTAAGTAGTCTAGTCGAGAAGTGAGTTTTCTGCGAAAAATAGTTAGAAGGGTAAGAAAAATATTAACGATGGCTCATTTGACGCGGATTGCAGTTTTGAGAAATACGTCATGTCGATTTTTTCCTGAAAATAAAAATTGTAATTGTTATTAACAAAAAACGAAAAAAAGCCATTTTAGTTTTTCATGACAACATAAAAACTGTACAAGATAGCGGGAATTGCAAAAAAGATCCTTAAAGACGAGGAAATTTACAAAAAAAACTTTGATTCCCGAATCTCTAGCTTTAATATTTATAAAAATAGGGTTTCGCGCGACCGTTTCGGGATGACTACGACGCCTCTATAGTGACTACCGCATCTAAAATAATTTTTTTAAAGCACTAAATAGTGATTTAAAAATTTAAAAAAATTATGGTGTCATTTCAACACTTGAAGAAAGAAATAATTTTTAAATGCATTTTTCAAAAAGCTATTGTTAATTAACTATTTTTTTTATACCTCCGTCCTCTTTGAAAGCTCGAAATTTTTTTAAATAAACACCCTAAAAATGTTTCGCCTCTTGGAGTATTCTCTATGAGTGTACTCAATACGATGACGCTATAAAATTATTTATAATTGGTTTATATTGTTTATCACGACTTTTCTAAGTGAACAAAAAATTGAAAATCGTATAATTGTTGTTAAAATTTTTTCCTCATATACTATGGTACAGCTGTTTTTATATTTGAAATAAGGATTAAATTATTGTGGCTAAGATTTTTTAACGCTATTTGTTTATGAATTGATTATAAATTATTTATAAACAATTAGTTTAATTTAATATTTTTGAATTTCGCGGCCGTGATATACACACTATTTTTCGTGCAATTGTTGCTTTAAAATCGACAGCAGTTCAATTTCATTAACAAAATCACAGCTGCTATGGAAATGACAGTGTTTGAATATACAAAATATTTTTTGAATATACAAAATATTTTTGACAGTTCGTGACAAATCGCAAATATGTTTGACATTGATGGTAATATTTCAGTATCTTGTTACTTCAACTTCTAGAATAAATACAAGTAATAATAAAAATTGTACAATTAAAGTTAATATTTATCTTGAATAATATAAGTATGTATTTGTTAATTTTAAAATTAATACTGTGTTTAATAAAAAATAATAACATTGTTAGTTTCGTACTGTAGAAATGTGAAATTTGAAAGTGACCTTTGATTTTTCGGTCGTTATCATGGACAACGGCCGCGAGATTGAATTTCGCGGCCGCTGTGGAGAACGCGAAGTACGATTGCACGAAAAAAAAATATTTTTTTCATCAATAATTTCATTGTTTATTTAGTTAACAATTTGTTATAAACAATGTTTGACTGTAACAATATATTTTTCTAATACTACTAAAAACTACAAAAACAACGATACGCCACAATTTTTTTTGTATTTTTTTTGAAAATCCAATATAAAATACAGAAAATTTTTATTCTCAACTTTGTTGCATATTGATGTTTTTGTATTTTTTAGTAGTATTAGAAAAAATTATTGTTTATAACAAATTGTGAACTAAATAAACAATGAAATTATTAATGTAAAAAAAATTTTTTTAAATTGTATTATGAGCTACCAATAATGATTTTTAAAGACAGAATTATTTCTTAACTAATTATTTAAATAATGCAAATATGAAAAAACGATGATAAACAATAAAAATTTTTAAGAAAAAAATTATTTTTTAAATCATCATCGACCATAAATAATAGAATGGTAAATTTTTTTTTTCAAAAATATTAAAGTCAACTATTTGTTTATAAACAATTTATAAATACCAAAGTATATGAGAAAAAAAATGTTTAACAACAACTTTACGATTTTTCATTTTTTGTTAACTTAGAAAACTTGTTATAAACAATACAAACAAATTTTAAATAATTTTATAACGTCTTATTGAGTACACTCGTAGAAAATACTCGGAGGCGAAAAATTTTTTTGGGTGATTATTTAAACAATTATCCAGCTTTCAATGAAGAAAATGGTTAATTAACTTGTGAAAAATGCATTTAAATTTTTTTTCGAACGGGTCTTTGTTTCTTCAAGTGTTGAAATGACACCATAATTTTTAAAAAATTATTTTAGATGCGGTAATCACTACAGAGGCGGCATACTCATCCCGAAACGGTTGCGCAGAACCCCATTTTCAGCCACAAATTAAAGTTATGTTACGTTTTTCTGTGCCACCCTGTATTTTCATTATTCTTCTATTCAATAGATTATAGTTTCATACTCGCTTGATATCCCCTTCTTATTTTCTAGCCTCATGTCCCTCTCTTCTCTTGGTATTCCTATAAAATGTCTTTCCCATGCTAATAATGTTCTTCTCTTTGCCTACTCAGTCAAAATAACTGACTTTATATCGTTCGTGTCGCTTTACTGAAGATTTATTCTTTTTTCTCCCCCTCATCTTATAGGAGTTTTTACTCTGGAGTTTTTTTTCTGGGCCAAAAAGTTTTATTCCTGGCCCAAGAAGTTTCTTCCTGGGCCACGAAGTTTTTCCTGTGAAATAAGTTTTTATCTCTGAACTACAGCTTCTTCAGTTTCTCCTTTGGACCACTGTTTCCTGATAAAAAACGCAAGACAAACTAAGTTTTTTTTTAGAAAATAAAAAAAATCTCTGGAACTCTATTTTAAGAAATAAACAAATATAAAGTTTAATTTGATTTTAATTTCCTTAACGAAAATAAAGAAAGGACGGATATTCCAATATATCGTAGTTTTTTTGTCCAAATTTTTTTTTTATTTCAGATTGTACTTCTGATATATTTCAAATTCTATTCGTGGAACGAACCCATAATATAAAGATTAGAGCTTAGTCACATTAATTATTTATTATCAACAAATTAAAGTATCGTTTCAGTTATAAATAATAGAGCTAGAGATTCGGGAGTCAGAAGTTTTTTTTTGGAAAGTTCCTCCTCTTTAAGGACAGTTTTTGCAATTCCCGCTATCTTGTATAGTTTTTAAGTTATCATCAAAAACCAAAATGGCTTTTTTTTTGTTTTTTGTTAATAAAAATTACAATTTTTATTTGCAGGAAAAAATCGACATGACGCATTTCTCAGAATTGTTGTAATCCGCGTCGACTGAGTCATCGCTCATATTTTTCCTACCCTTCTAACTCTTTTTCACAGAAAACTCACTTCTCGACTAGACTAAATCCGAGTGCTTAATAGTGTATATGATGTGAAAACAGTTTGATTAAAACGTTTAGGTAGGAAGCCTCTCGCAAAGTTACAAGAGAAAATGTAAATTGTTCAACAGTAAAATATTCAAAAAGTACTGAAGTTTTGTTTAACGTTTCTTTCGTGGCACAAAAATGAAATCACATATTTGTGACATACGTAATACACATTCCTTGATTTAGTACATTTGTGGTAACACAAATACACATTCTCAAATCTGCATAATTGTGGAACAGGTTACCACAATTGAAATATGTCAATATCTTTTTTTTGACGGAATGTATAGATATTTTAATTATATTCGTAAGTTACCTTTACGAAAGTCATCCATTTTTAACCAAAAAAAGCGTTGACACCACAAATGTGTTTACTGCACGGTAGTCACTAATATGGGAAAACGTGTATGTGTGTGTGTGTGTGTGTGTGTGTGTGTGTGTGTGTGTGTGTGTGTGTGTGTGTGTGTGTGTGTGTGTGTGTGTGTGTGTGTGTGTGTGTGTGTGTGTGTGTGTGTGTGTGTGTGTGTGTGTGTGTGTGTGTGTGTGTGTGTGTGTGTGTGTGTGTGTGTGTGTGTGTGTGTGTGTGTGTGTGTGTGTGTGTGTGTGTGTGTGTGTGTGTGTGTGTGTGTGTGTGTGTGTGTGTGTGTGTGTGTGTGTGTGTGTGTGTGTGTGTGTGTGTGTGTGTGTGTGTGTGTGTGTGTGTGTGTGTGTGTGTGTGTGTGTGTGTGTGTGTGTGTGTGTGTGTGTGTGTGTGTGTGTGTGTGTGTGTGTGTGTGTGTGTGTGTGTGTGTGTGTGTGTGTGTGTGTGTGTGTGTGTGTGTGTGTGTGTGTGTGTGTGTGTGTGTGTGTGTGTGTGTGTGTGTGTGTGTGTGTGTGTGTGTGTGTGTGTGTGTGTGTGTGTGTGTGTGTGTGTGTGTGTGTGTGTGTGTGTGTGTGTGTGTGTGTGTGTGTGTGTGTGTGTGTGTGTGTGTGTGTGTGTGTGTGTGTGTGTGTGTGTGTGTGTGTGTGTGTGTGTGTGTGTGTGTGTGTGTGTGTGTGTGTGTGTGTGTGTGTGTGTGTGTGTGTGTGTGTGTGTGTGTGTGTGTGTGTGTGTGTGTGTGTGTGTGTGTGTGTGTGTGTGTGTGTGTGTGTGTGTGTGTGTGTGTGTGTGTGTGTGTGTGTGTGTGTGTGTGTGTGTGTGTGTGTGTGTGTGTGTGTGTGTGTGTGTGTGTGTGTGTGTGTGTGTGTGTGTGTGTGTGTGTGTGTGTGTGTTAGTGTGTGTGTTTGGATGGATGTTGTAGTAACGATAACTCAAAAACTACTGAATGAAAAAATTTGAAATTTTGCATACAGGATTCTGATACCCTAGATTAGATCTGATTAGATTTTGGTGCCAATCGGACAACCGGAAGTGGCAGTTGCTATGAGTGTTGACGTCATTACTATACAAAAAGGCAATAAAGTTTTACACATTTATTTTGTATACACTACAGTTTATTTTCGTATTATTAAAGTTTTCAAAACTTTGGCCATTGTTGCCAGATTTACAAATTTTTTTTTTCATACTTTTTTGTGTTAACCTGTAGATTTTTGATTCAAAAATGGCGAGAGGTCATGTGTTGGCCACATCAGATTTTTTTTCTTAAAAGGTATACACGATCATAATTAATTATTATGGTTTTTATTATATATTAAACATTTTGACTTTTCTTTTTCAGCCATTGTTTATATCTAGATAACTTTATGTTTAAAAATTTTCAACGAACTTACATTTTCTCATTTAATAATGTATCCTTACCTTTCTTTAGGCTATTTCTGTCTATTTATTCATTATATTAGTTGTTTAGCAATAAACAGTTCGTATATCCTGTTAGCCACTTATGAGATCCGCCTATGTATATTTACATGTGGAAAGATATCTGTCAATTCTGTCAAATGTTATTCGCGTATTTAATTTAAATCAATCTTAGATCATACATGCGTCATCATGTAGTATTTGCAGTGCTGCCAATGTCTGGATAATTATCCGATTTTCAGATAATTTCGTCTACCATTGGATACTTTTCGGATTAAACAATTTTTCGGATAAATCAGTGTCTATAGAATGGATGTTTATTTCTATCCCATACCTGATCTTCCCAGAGATTGTTTTTGGGATGATTTTTTTTGTTTTGAATTTCCACTCAATTATATTAGTTTTTTTTCTTTGTAGTACCTACTCATTTAATTTTTTTTACTTATGCTATAGACATAGGCGTCACAGCTGTAAAATCGCCTACGTTTGCTTAACTTTCCTTTTCTCTAAGTTCCTTTTTCACCACGGGACACGACGCCAATGCAATTTATGTATATGGGCATGCGCGTTGGCACCCAATTCCGATCTTGCATCTCCTTCTGTCGAAACGCTTTGTTTCTACAGGCAAAGATAGGACGTTGGCGATATAGGAGTATTACATATATGACTATTATACGCTTCCTTTAGATAACCAGACTGAACCAAGTCGGTCACGAAAAACTGCTTCACATTCTAGAAATGTCAAACGTCATATGTCATTTTTATTTTCAAAGAACAATCTATAGACGCTTTAACCATTATTAATTATTACTTATACCGGTATAATTAGACTTAGAAAACGCGAATTATATTGCTTAAAAAAGCAAAACGCGATGGAAAATTCGTCGTAACATGCGGGTACTCTAATGCTTGTGAAAAAAACATCAAACGGTAGTGAAATTATCGTGTAAATTCGAGTGTAGAGTGTAAGTTAGACATTAAATGTGAACAAAAAATCTACAAGAACACTGGTAAGTAATAATTTATAGGATTTTCTTTGACAGTTTTAAAAATTTCTAGCGTATTTTAAAAAGTAAATAACGATTAGAAAAAGTGTATATAAAGCAACAAAAATCAATCTAGTGCGCTTAATTCGCGCATAAAAGGTTTATGTAGAAACTAGCTGAATACCCCTGCTTTGCTACGGAGTCTCTTTAGTACCTGGATGACCGAGATTTGCTTGTTTTTTCCTATTTCCTCCTATTTTTCCTGTTTTTCATTATTTTTTACTACGGCCCGCCCATACTTCGTTAAAAAAAAATGGGAAATGGGTTCCGGTTAATTTGCCTAAATTTTTGTTATCTTGAAGATATCGACTTCCTGAACAATAGTGTCCATGGACACAACTCACTCCTATGTCTTATTTTCAACTTACAGGGTGATGAAGTTGAAAAATGGCCATTTTTTTAAAATGTATTAAAATGTAATTTTCTTAATGTGTTAACGATTTTTTGCTGTAATAGTATTCTAATACAATCAAATAATATTGTTTTGTGTAGAAAAAGTATTATTTGATACAGGGTGATTCAAAAATTACCAAAAAAATTGTTGATGCTGTGATTCTACTTTAAAGTGGGAATATGAAAATATTAATATTTGGTCTGAATTTACTTCAGTTGGATTTATTATAACAAGATATAAAAACATTTTATACAGGGTGAGACAAAAAGTTGATTGACTCTGCAAATACAATTTTATATATTTTGTAATACAAGTTATAGGGCAGTGCACGTTTGGGCCCCGTAATGACCTATAATCCTAATCCCAGAAATATATTTCTTAATCCGTGTGCACGTTTGGGCCCGAAGGGTAACAGGTAGAGAATTTTGTAAATTCCAACATTGGATTTTGATTATTTCAAATGCAAAGGGGTACAGTAAACAATATTCATCAAATATATTTTAGTTTTGTTTTTACTTCATAACATGAACGAAGCAAAATATGGAAGGTGTAAAAATTTTGAAAAGTGTTAGTCGTAGAGGAACCGTTTGCTTAATTGTGAATAATTACAAATTTATTTTTAAACGGGAGGTCCAATCCGGAGTAAAAACTTGGCGTTGTCGAACTCCAAACTGTTCAACAGCAATTTCTACGGTTGGAGAAGATTACAATTTAATAAAATGTTTTTTACAACACAATCATGCAGAAATCTCATCATCAGCATACCAGAGAGAAACAAATAAAATATCGGCTAAACGAAAAGCTACTGAGGTTAACACAAATAAAATTATACAAGAAGTTTTATGTGAAAATGTAAGTGATGCAATTGAAAACAAAGACTTATATAACATCAAAAAAGTTATGTACAACGCGAGAAGAAAATTTGTGCCAAAATTACCAAAATCGTGTTTAGAAGTGCATTCGGCGGTGAGAAATATGTGTCCAATATTAACAAATCGGAATGAGAACTTTCTAATGAGTTGCGACGAAAGTTCCCAAATAATTGTGTTTTCTTGTCAAAAGAATTTGGAATGGTTATGTGAATGTAAAACTTTATATATGGACGGCACTTTCGATTATTGGCCAAAATATTTTACACAATTATTATTTACCTTATTCGGTCAACAAAATGGACATTATATTACGATGGTGTTTTGTCTACTACCAGACAAATCAAAGGAAACATATAAACGATGTTTTGATATAATTAAGGAAAAATGTAGTATGTGGGGTTATAATTTGTATCCTGAAGAGTTCGTTGTTGTTTTTGAAAAAGCCATTCATCATGCACTACAACTATCTTGGCCTCAAGCTGTCATTATCGGCTGTCGTTTCCATATAACCCAAGCTTGGTGGAGAAAAATACAACAATTAGGATTAACAGCAGACTACAAAAATAAAACTGAAGTAGGAAAATGGTTAGGATATTATTATTAAGTTGGAGACTGTTTTGTATTTGACCTGACTTCAATATAACCAAAAGATGAAAAACTTGAACAGTTTTCAGATTATTTGGTAAATACTTATATATCGGAAGAATCTACATATCCACCACATATATGGGTAGCAAAAACAGCTTCCAGTATCCGCACTACAAATGCTTGCTAATCATTTCACAGTTTTTACAACAAAAGCTTCTCAAATACACATCCGAATATTTTCATTTTTATAGATTTTTCAATTAAATTTCAGAGTGAAGTATATGTAAATTTACAAATTACAAAAAAAAATGCATAAACCCAACTCAGACACTATCAAACAGGAGCTTTTTTTGACATGTAGAATAGAAGATTATGATTGTAAAAAAATGTTTTGTTTGCATTTTGTTAAAATTTTGTTCTAATTATTTTAATACTTTTTAAATAGATATCGTAACGGTGTCATTATTTTTTAATAAATATTTTATTTCTTGTACAATTTGTTTGACTTTCCTTAAAAATCCTAAAACTTAATATTGTGTAGGTTATATTAATTTTATAAATTTTGTATTTATATCCTAATTTATTTAATATATTTTGATCACCTTATCTGAGGGGCCCAAACATGCTTAGGGATTAACGCGATCTTTTTTCGTTTGGGCCTAAACGTGCTTGCAGATTACCCCTAATTAGGGATTTGGGCCCAAACGTCTATCGCCCAAGTTATAGTAGTCGACATTGAGCCATTTTCAAAAATATATAATTTGTGAATTAAATTCAGGGTGATTCAAAAGATTTTTATGGTAGAAAATTAAGAAAATATGACCCCGTTTCCTCACCACCATACAAGTAGAGTTCCCGGCGCGCTCTTTTTTAAGTGGTATCCCCAATAGCTTAATCCCTTTTTACCTGGGAAATGTAGTTTTATTTGTAAGAAACAAACAAATATATAAATAAATACTTTAAGGAATGAATACTAACAAAATCAAATATAAGTACAAATCGTTGCATTTAGACATAACCGCACCTTATTCATAACTAAACTAGTTGCTTGTCGAGAAGGAAATTGAAATAACTTTAAAAATTTATCTGATACACCATGTTTAATTTTTAGGAAAAAACTTGTGAAGTATTTTCTTGTTATATTTACACGATTTCCATCTTGTTCAAAAATATTGCAGGTCTCATTTAATTCGTTGAAATTATTTTTTGAATTCTATGATAATGGTTTAAATTCGTTTTCTGTAAAATTATCTATAGCTTCACAGTTTTGACTGTGATTGTGATTACTATTAGCAGCTGTTCGAAGACTCTGGAGAAATTAAAGTAGACCATTTATTACATATGGACGGTTAAGAGAACGTAACCCACTATGCAAAATGTTCAAAATAGTTCCGTTGTCACATTCGTACACAGGTCCGCCGAGAGGGCGTTGAAGGCGGTACAAAATATCGGGGCCCGGGCCCAGCAAAGCAGGCAAGTTATTATTTTGTACAAATACAAATTCACTCTTTCGGCGAATCTGATAAAACAACACGCATTTACGGTTTCTCTTTTTTTCAGAATAATATACCTAACTCTAAGGGTTCGTTGGGATTTTAAATCTATGCTTTAAGACTTTTACATTTATTTGTTATAATGAATAAATAAAATTTCCTAGAATTTAAACCCAAAAAGAAAGTCACATGCCGTTTTACTATACCGTTTCTTCAAAGCACCATAAAATAAACTAACACATGTTTTTTATATCTATTTTGTGGATGTATACGATATACCTAGACAGACAGAATACCCGTTCGATAAGGGATACTTTTTGTGTTTGTTTATTTTTGTTCTACTCATATAAAAATTTGTTACATGATTTCGTTAAAGACATTTTATAAATAATCATTATTAATTAGTCTGCTTTTGTTTGATATAATTTTGATAAAGGTAAGTCGCAGCAATCTTTTAAAAAAAATAAAAACGTAATTTTTGAAGATCGCTTAAAATTATTTAAAATGCATGTTTGACTGTCTTTTTCTCCTTAATGAATTTTCTATAACAATTGCAGCAATCCATCTATAATTGTCGCGTATATTCGAAAAGACAGAAACAGCGAGAACACTGAAATAAAAGAGGCTCCTTGAAGCTGGCCCAGCCATTTCAGCATGGAGCAAAAATATCTATGGGATAATTTATTACCCTTTTATTAGAAATTTATTCCGTAAGCAAAAATTTTATTAATTTTGTCTATCGAAAGTTATAAACAAATAATCTAGCTTCAACCTGAACCTCATTTAATTGGGAATCCAAACAACGGCAATTTTCTTGTCCATATTAGAGTTACTAGCAAATTATGATGCATTATTAGCAGAACATTTAGAAGCTGTTAGATTTTCACAAGAAAATAAAAAGCGTTTACAAGTTCATTACATTTCGGCTGACATCCAAAATGAATTTGTTACATATTGTGCTGAATACGTCAAGGAAAAATTTTAAACGTGAGGAAACTGGCAACATGTGTGATATGGAGATTTCTAAGTTTAGAGGATATAGAAATTGAAGAGCAAGCCAATCGTCTTCAAAATTACAATGCAGATATGAATTTTCAATTCAAAGAATAAATAAAACATCTTAAAAGCACCTTTTCTGCAAATTTTCAGGACACTGACATTACACCATTTAAAAAAAATTCATATATTAAAATTAGATTCCTTGTTTCCAAATATTGTTATAGCACCAAGACTTTTGTACTCTACCTGTAACCGTAGCCCAAGCAGAACGAAGTTTCAGTCATCTTTCTAGAATTAAAAATACTTTAAGATCTACCATGGCTTAGGAACAGTTGAGTGCTCGTGGTATATTAGCTATTGAATGCAATTTAGCTGCAACTTTTCTAATTATTGAAAATTTGGCAAAAAGTCGTAAAGCACCTTTAAAATAATTTGTACGTGCTATAATACGAGTAGTAGTCTAGTGTCTAGTAGTAGTAGTTTATGTTTGTAGTAGTCAAAAACGTGTTTCGTATTTTTAATTAGTTTTGTTTTGTTATACTTTCTATTATTAAATAACCGAAAAAATATTAAAAAAAAACTTTTTATCAAACGAGTTTGACTGTAAATCTTTTTACACCGTTATCACCATTTAGTTTGCGTGTGATTTTTGTGTGCGGCCCTGTTCGTACATAGTCAGGGACAAATATCTAAATAATAAATATCTACTCTCAATAGAATAAGCCTCCGAATATTTTCATTAGCATGTACATAGCATGCAAGTATTGTATTTAGCTGGAAAAAGTACGTTAAATCACAAAGTCAATATAAAAAAACTGATCATAACTTTGCAAAACTTCTGTAGAGGACCAACAAACTCAAATTAAAGACAATAAGAAAAAATTAGAGAAATTAACGGTGGAAATATTAAATTACAGGGTGATTCGCAAAAAAAATCAATTTTCGTAATTTTCTACCTTAAATATATTTTGAATCACCCTCTGTATTTAAATTACAAATTATATATTTTTGAAAATGGTTCAATGTCGACTACTGACTTGTATTACAAAATATATAAAATTGTATTAAAAATAACCTGCAGAGTCAAACAACTTTTTGACTCACCCTGTATAATATGTTTTTATATCTTGTTATAATAAGTAAAACTAAAGTAAATTCAGACCATATTAATATTTTCATATTCCCAATGTAAAGTAAAATCACAGCATCAACAATTTTTTTTTGGTAATTTTTGAATCACTCTGTATCAAATAATACTTTTTTTAATTTGATATTATTAGAATACTATTACAGCAAAAAATCCTTAATATATTAAGAAAATTACATTTTAATACGTTTTAAAAATGGCCATTTTTCACTTCATCACCCTGTAAAAGTTGAAAACTGGCCATAGGATTGAGTTGTGCCCATGGACACTATTGGTCAGGAAGTTGATATCTTCAACATACCATAAATTCAGGCAAATTAACCGGAACCCATTTCTCCATAAGCCTACTGCCTGGTCCTTTAAAAAAAAAAATTATTGGAAAAATTCACATTTTTTCGAATCGGACTTTTTTCCGCTGACGGAATCGGGCCGTTGTCTTGAAAAATCGCGCAGAGATTATTCCTTTTACTAGTTTCTGTTTATCCCTATTATTATCCATCTTTTTTCTATTTTTACAATTTTCCCTATTTTCTCCTATTTTTCACCATTTTCCCAAATTTCCCTATTTTACTGATTTTCCTTTATTAATCTCCAATTTCCCCATTTTATCAATCTTTATCAATTTTTTTTTCCAATTTTTCCAATTTTTCTTCAATTTTTCCATTTTTCAAAATTTTCCAATTTTTCCCCCATTTCTCAATTTTTCGCTTTTTTCCTCACTTTTCCAGTTTCTTTCAATTTTTTTCCTGTTTTCCATTAATTTATCCTATTTGTACTTATTTTTCTATATTTTCCCATTTTTCCCCATTTTATAATAATATAAATATTATTTTCAAGTAAATTGCATTTGACTGCCATCTATTTAAAATAGCTACAACAGTTAATAATATAATTTACAGATTATTTTAATTCTGTGAACCTTAATATTATTATTCACACATAGATGGCAGTGTAAAATGAGACTGATTTTGTATATTACAAATGCACATTCGCGTTAATTTTCTTTTATTAGTTTGTTATTAAACTGTATTTTTTCTATTATTATTTTATAATACGCGAATTAAAAGATTAATAACAGTTTTCAAGTGATATTCATTATGAAATTGGTTCTCATTATTTTATTTTTAGCGAAGTAGGCGTTATTTTGACAGTATATTTTTTTCAGCCAATAGAATCGAGTATTTTTTAGTGAAGTTGACATTTATTTTGACAGTTGTCAAAACGTTTAAATTGTTTCAAAATTAATATCAAAAAAGTTTAACTAATTAATATGTTCTAAAAAAGTTACCAAGTAAATAATATGTTGTGAAAAAAGTGATAGTGAACAGTGAACAGTGATAGTGAACAGTGAACGTGAACAGCCGTAGTGATAGATGGGCGATATGGATTAAGTAAGTAAAAAAAGTGTTACTTTTCATTGTTATAAACAAATTCCTTTTCATTTGAGATAATTGATATATTATATTCGTAAAATAAACATGTATTTCGTTTATTTAGTAGAAAAAATAGCGTATACAACTCTCATGTTATGACCACGAATGTTATACCTATATACGGAAACTCGCCTGCAGCTCGTTTCGTATCCTACAACATGCTCGTGTATTAATGTTCAAACAGTACAAATACCTCCTCCTGACATTCTCGGGACGTTCGTTTTAGGATATTCGTACGTCCCGGGTACGTCCCATTCAGGACTCTGGACGTCCATAGGACGTCCTCGGGACAGAGACTTTAATAATTAAGGAGTCCCCAGGACGTTCGATATTGCCCAAGTTAGAACAACATTTCCTTCCTAGGACAGATATATGACTTTTCTAGAACCGATTTCGGACCAGTATAAAATCTTTCTGGGGCCACTGAAAAGCCGCTTTAGACCTGTAGACCGTACAGGTACCTTTCTGGAACCAATATGGTCAATTAAATATTAATAAAGTATTATAAACGAGTTTATTAAAAAAACTGTATTAACATTATTTCTTGATCGATTTTTCTCCTTCTATAGCTTCAACCAGGACTTTATTGACAATTCAGTTTGGGCCTCATTTACGTCATATTTATGGGTTAGTTTAACTTTAAGAGATTTCACTTAAAATATTTTTCCAATTGCTTCAGTTTACGCAGTTACTTTTAATTATTAATGATGGAAAATATATAAATTGTTTGTTAAATTAAAATGAAATGATAATTTTGGACTTTAATTCCACTATTAAAATATGGATGGCGCTTTGAAACAAAAAGTATTGCATACCTTCTAGGAGTTAAGATTTGAAAATAATCCTCCATTCTATTTTATTTTTGGTTTTCGTTATGATTATGTTGATATTTTTTACGGTTTTTGCCGAAAGGTTAAAAATAAATAAACAAAAATAGGGTTTAACAAATACATTCATATTTATTTTATGCAATAAAAAGAGAATCAGTTCACATATTAGAATATATTCACCTATAATATATAAAAACAATTCCGGTATCTATTAAATATTTACAGTATTTGTACTTTTGAGCAAATACTTGTATTGCATGTGTTTAAAAAAAATAAAGACTATTGTACATTGGTTGAGCGATCATTTAGTAACTGTCATACATGTTAATGGCAATATATTGAGGTTGTTGTATGTTGTATTTCAATTAATAAAAAATAACTAAAAAACTATAAGCCAGAACAAAATATGTATCAAGAATATGAAGATTTTATATATTTTTAATACTGGAAAATATAGTATTTATTACTTGATACAATTTGATCTTTGATAAAAATAGAAATAAAACCAAACCTGAAATGATTCTCTTATTTAAAAGACGTTGGACGCAAAATTTTTCGATTTTTAAACACATATATACCGTTGAGTTAAATAGTAATTGATTTTTTTTTATAAAGATTGTCTCACAAACAGAAAATAGAGCATTTACAAACACACTAAAAACGTGCTGAAGTTTACAATTTTTTTTTTCTAAAAAAAAATAATAATTAATTTGAACACCCTGTTCACAATATCCCAGTTTTTTTATCTTACATGTTTTAACAATTATACAGTTTTACAAGAGCTATGTTTAAAAATATCGGATTGTCATCGACAAGTATTTTTTTTTCTACAAAATCCACTATTTATTTGTGGAAATTAAATTAAAAATTATTCACTTTTCGTCTACAAATTATTATACAGAGTGATAACAAAATTTATAAAGAAAAATTAGGAGAAACTAAATTTATTTTGAAATAAATACTTTTCTTAATATAGAAATAATTCTCCTTTTTTTTGGTAAAAAAATCACAGTTTATAGAATTATCATTAAGGATGTTACAAATGATTATACAGAGTGATGTCGAAATTTTAAAAGAAAAATCAAATTTTTATGAGAAAATCCAGTTATTTTAAATTGAAAATTTTTGGTACTATAGTAAATTTTTTCCTGTAAAGAAAGTCTTAAGAAAAACTATTTTTTTTTTAATTAAATTTGTTTATTAGAAAATTTAATTATTTAACATAAATATTTTTTGTAAAGTAGCAAATTTTGTCCTTTAAAAAAATCGCAAATTTCTAGAATCCTTATTAAGAAAGTTACAAATAATTATACAGAGTGTTGTCGAAATTTAAAAAGAAAATTCAAACTTTTTATGATTTATTTTTTTATTTCTCCCGTATATTATTAAAAATTATAAATTTTAAGGTAAAAGTTTTGGACACAAAAATAGAAAGTTATTTTAAATTGAAAATTTTTAGTATTATAGTAAATTTTCTCCTTTTAGAAAAATTAGTACTTGAGAAAAACTAGTTTTTAAAAGTAAATTTGTTTATTAGATAATTTAATTATTTAACGTAAATATTTTTCCTAATGTAGAAAATTCTCCCCCTTATTTAGAAAAAAAAATCACAAATTTCTAAAATTCTTATTAAGCAAGTTACAAATAGTTATACAAAGTGTTGTCGAAATTTAAAAAGAAAAATCAGTGTTTTTTAAACTTTATGGGAAAGTTAACATTTTTCCTATTTTTCATATTTAAGTAAAATAAATCATTAGTAGAATTATTATTAAAGATGTTACAAATAATTATACAGAGTGTTGTCGAAATTTAAAAAGAAAAATCAAACTCTTTAAGATTTACTTTTTTAATTCTCCCGTATAATTAAAAATTTTAAGATAAAAGTTTTGGAAACAAAAAAAGAAAAATCAGTATTATTAACATTTTTATAAGAAAATCCAGTTATTTTAAATTGAAAATTTGTAGTATTATAATAAAAAAAATCAGTATTTGAGAAAAACTAGTTTTTAAAAGTAAATTTGTTTATTAGAAAATTTAATTATTTATTATAAATATAGAAAATTCTCCCCCTTTTTTAGAAAAAAATCACAAATTTCTAAAATTCTTATTAAGAAAGTAACAAATAATTATACAAGGTGTTGTCGAAATTTAAAAAGTAAAATCAGTATTATTCAAATGTTTATATGAAAATTCAGTTATTTTAAATTGAAATTTTTTAGTATTCTGGTAAATTTTCTCCTCTAAGAAAAATCAGTACTTAAGAAAAACTAGTTTTTTAAAAGTAAATTTGTTTATTAGAAAATTTAATTATTAAACATAAATATTTATTATAATGTAGAAAATGTTCTCCTTTTTTTTGAAAAAAATCGTAAATTTCTAGAATTAAGAAAGTTACAAATAATTATACAGTGTTGTCGAAAATTTAAACGAAAAACAAACTTTTTAATATTTACTTTTTTATTTCTCCCGTATATTATTAAAAAATAATTTTTTTTATAACAAAAAAACAGTTTTTTATTGTGGGATACCAGGTATAATTTGTAAAAGGTTTTAGCCAATTTTCTAATTTAATTTCAGAATAATGTTTTCATTTTTAACACTGCGGATTATACTTGGAAAAATAAAAAATATTTGTCAATGACATAATATAATATTTGTAAGTAAACAAATAAATTTCTAGTTGTTTATAACATATCAAAAAAAAATTAACAAACAATTTTTAAATATAACTTTTTCGCAGTTTTACTGGGTTCCTGTTCCTAGATATATTTTTACGAAATTTCTACATTTTTTCCATTAGCTTATGAAAATATACCAAAATGTTTTTTATCAAATTTGTTACATTTAAATTTGACAAAATATTTTAGGATTATTTTATACTATATTGAACACAAAAAATAATAACGTATGGTATTTTTATACCCAGTATTACAGAGTGTTTTAAAATATTTCATAATAAGTGATATGATTTTTAATCAAAATAAATATACGTACTTATTAAACACCCCGTATATACTCAATAAACGAATGAATAAGCAACGTTGCAAAAATCAAATTTTACAAAATAAAAACCTTATTTATGTTTCTATGGCACTTACGTCATTAATTTAAAAAATACATTTTATTTTTTAAAAAATCACTGCTTCGGAGATCTTTCAATAATCACACTAAACATATTTAATAACGAGTAAGATATTTTTATTTTTAAAGCAGTAGATTTTTTTTTCGTATTCGCTAATAAAAGGCTGCACTTGGTACAATTTAAAAAAATTTAAATTAAATATTGAGTATTTTTGAGAACGACAAAAAAATTCATAAAGACAAATTAGTGTAAAAACTTACAAATAATAAAATTCTTATACAGGATGTTTCATTAATAATTGTCCACATTTTAATTAATTTAAATTTTGTATTTAAAGAGATTTCTAAATATTTACAGGAAAAATGAAACAGTACCGTACTTGGAAAAATTCTTAAAATACAAAAGTCCCAAAGATTATCCATTATCTCAAATAATGAGGTAATAAAACTCTAAATCTTGTATCACACAGTATATTACTATTGTTAATTTGAAGAGAGGGGAACGGCAACTAGTTTCGGCAATACTGCCATCATCAGGCCTATAATACATTATTTAATTTATTTAGTAAGTCTGTCACTACTTGCATTTCTATTATTCTTACTGACACTATCTATTATAGACCTGATGATGGTATTATTGCCGAAACTAGTTGTCGTTCCCTCTTCTTCAATTTAACAATAGTAATATACTGTGTGGTGCAAGGTTTTGAGGTTTATTACCCTAATAAAACAATTAAGTTGAATAGAAAAAAATGGGGCTTTTAAAAATTAAATAAAAAGTACAGGTCCATATTTAAAAAAATATTTGAGGGTTATAAAGTATTTTCTATCTTTAAAAATTATGGTGGTATTTAAATAAAATGAAAATTGTCAATTTTGGTTTTGAAATACGAAATTAAATTTTTTGCCACCCTGTATAATTATTTTTTCTTAAATAAGTTATATATTTCTTAGTTTGGAGTGTCTCTATGAATAATTTAACCTTAAACTTTTAATGTAACGATAATCTTAAGAAGTTGTAGATTTTATTAAATAAATAGAGGCCTAATTAGAGAATAATTAAAGCTTGTTAAATGCACAGAGCCCTTCCGATTTTCTGTTTCAAAAATTACGTTCCGTTAGTCGTGGTAAAAATGTTATTTTTTATGTAGATTCAAAAACAAAATGGAATGCAAGGTTATTAAAAAAAATATGAGATCAACAAACTAAAAAAAAAATTAACAGGTGATTCACAATATAGGGTGTTTGCGAACTACTAAATTAGATAATAATCCCATAACTTAAAATATACATAACTCCTCCTATTTTTTCTACGCCAATGGAATTATTACAAACATTTATTTTGAAATCTTTAGTGTTCAAGAAAAATCTATGTTTTCTATTATATGTAAATAATATTAATCAAAATTATTTAATTATTGTTTATTAAAATTTACTGTACCGGGTGACCCACATTTTTTTGACCAGCTGAAATCTATGACATAAAATTCTGAAAAAAATCTGCCACCATTATTTCATTCCTTAGAAACGACGCTTAACTCTTTTTTGTCAAATATGACCCCTTTATATTTTTTTATTGGTATTGATATTATATTTGTTGTGAATATAAATGTGGTAATACTTGAATGGACATTTTGAAAATCGGTGGATTGGAAGCAAACACTCTCTCAGGTGGCCTACACGTTCTCCAGATTTATCACCTTTTGAGTTTTTCCTATGGGGATATTTTAAGACAACCTCTGAATTTGGAAGATTTTATTAGAGCATCTTGCACTCGGGAACTGATTGACAAGCAACAATTTTTGTAGTAATTTTTTAACAAAAAATACATTAATATTTTTGAGTTTTCGAAAATTCTAAATTACGGCAAAAATATTGCCGTTTTTCACTTGTTTATTTACCTGTTTCTTATTTTTTGTTCTCTTAATATTACAATTTATTGAAACATGAACTATATTATTAAATAGATAAAGAAAAAAAACTGACGTGGCATTTGAAAAAAAGAATTGAAGGTGATTCCTAAGGGATTAATTTGTGAGGGTAAATTTTAGTACTACTCTTTTAAAGGCTTCAAGGTATACATTAGTCTATTTTGCCTATTTTTGCTTTTTTTAACTTCTTTTTCTACTTTTTGGCTTTTTTTGGTTTTTACCTTTACGTTGTCTTATTTTTATTTATTGAACTTTTTGTTGGTTTTTTACCCTTTTTCCCATTTTTCGCGGTTTTTGCCTTTATTAAGCCTTTTTCCATGTTTTTTGCTTTGTTTAACCTTTTTTTTTGTTTTTCTGGCCAATTTTTCAAAATTGTATTGAAATTATTATCCTATTTTTGATTTTTGCCCATTTTCATTCTTTTATAGGTAGATTTCCATATATGGAATCTATCTATTGTAATAGATTCAATGGCGGGACACAGACCCAGGAATAGGGCGCTATGCCGTTTATGACCTAGATATCCACTGAATAAAAAATCTGGGACACCCGGTATACAGAATGATTTTTAGGCACATTATAAAATATGCCTTATTAATTTATGGATTTTGGTGTTATTTATAACTAAATTATATATTAATATAAAAACCTTTTTTTTCAAACCCGGTCCTGTTAGGGAGTTTATTTCTGCGGAAATTATTGTAGTTTGTTAATGTATTATGTCGCAGTTTTGTACAAAAATCATAAAACACTCAGTATATCAAAGACCTAATTTGTATCGAAAATATTGAAAAATCCAATTTTTTTGTAATTATTTCATTGGCGCAGATAATATGAATGTGAAATAGAAAATCACAGTGCACGCCACTGGTACCATTTAAAAAAGTTATTTTAGGTCAGGGGTTTGTTCCCTAATTTAATAATAGCAAAAAAGTATAAATACATTATAATCATTTAGTTCGTCCCTCCCCTGCACAAGGCTTGGATTTATATTTTTATTATTGTTAATTTAATTATAAAAATGCTGTATTTGCGCGCTTTCTAAAATACCCACTAGAAGGTATGATATATCATGTATCACCCTGTAGGTGTAATTTTATCAAATAAATTTATAGAGGGAATGTAGGAAATCCATTTAGAAAAATATCAAATATATCAGTCTTATAAAAAAGGCTAAATTGGTAAGTAAAAGTTAAATAAAATTATAAATAAAAAATTTAAATATTTTTAAAAATGATGACAATAAAATGTCAGAGAATAAAATTTTATTTTGTATAAAAAAAAAAATTAAATATATAGAGGGTGTTCAATAAAGTGTAAATATTTGAACTACAAATTATGTGAATCAGAAAATTTTTTTTCGCTTTATGATAAAAATTTATTTTCCAATGAGATACATACAGAATGTCTAAAATTGGAAGGGCTAACATCGGTCAAAAAAATCTACAGTGACTCCCGCCATTCTTAAGTTATACAGGGAACGAAATAATTAGGTGATATTATATTCGTTCTGACGAAATTAAAAATAATTTACAAAAAAACTACCACAGGATAGTAATGCCACTGATGATGTTAATTATTTCAGCTAAAACGCCATTAAAATGACAAGTGTGATATATCACTGAATTTGAATTTTAGCGGTTTATCAATTTTTAAAAATAATAACATGATGATGGTCGTTACGACACGAAACGTCGTATCGAAGATTTATTAGTATTTTTTTTCCATTTTTTGAAAAAAAAATTCTATGCGCAAACGACGAAAAATGGTATTTTTAGTTTTCCCTGTATAACTTGAGAAGGACGAAAGTCCTTGTAGATTTCTTTTGACCAAAATAGTCTTTTCCCATTTATCCGCCTCTGTATATCTTAGTTTCTGATATAGCAATGTTTTCCCTTCTAATTTGAGACATCCTGTATATTGAAAATTGAAGTTTTAGTATTTTACTAAACTTGGAATGCAATTTTATTGATTTATGAACCACATAATTATAAAAAAACAATTTGCTGACTAGTACCAGGAGCGTACGATAAATGAAAATTCTACGCCACTGATCCAATCTTCATTTTCATAAATTATTTTGCAAAAATTAATGTTTTACATACGTAGTAAAACAAACTACGATATTTAATAAAAAACCTGCATAAAATTCCAATAGGGAGGCAAAATTTGATCAGTGCCGTAGAATTTTGGGGGAAGACGCCTACTGTAAAATGTTAACTATTTTTTTATTTAAAAAAAAGTTATGTGGAATATTCAGATTAAAATAGTAGGTTTTGATTTACAGGGTGTTGCGGATTTTTCAACAATTTTTTTAACTAGAACACCCTGTATATATTTTTTTTTAAATTACAATACTCTGTTAATGTTGTAGAGTTTTTGACCTACAGCGCATTGTTTTAATTATTTTTTTGGGAAAATTCGACAGAAAAAAAATTAATAACCTATAAAAAATATTAAACCAATCAATCGTATATATAATTTAAAGGTAAATTAATATACCGCGTGTTTTGTCATAAAATTTAAAAAAAATAAAAAAGATAGAAAATAGGAGTACGATTGTGGTTCCTTAACTTTGACCTTTAGAAGTACTTTCTATCCTAACAGTTCTGCATTGGGAAAATTTTCTATATCAAAAGATTTGAAGAAAATCCAAAAAGAAATAAAAATGAAGATTTTACCAGTGCCGTAGCAAATTGATTTTTCCATAAATATACCGTGTGTAACTTTTAAACGGGTTAATAGAATATAATAAAGCTATTTTGGATTTTTTTAAATTAAAATTAAATATGGCCGATATCCGATTTGACCGGAAATGACATGAAAATTGGAAATTCAAATGGAACACCCAGTAACTTTTTACATATTTAGATTTTACGATTCCAACCATGTACAGATCAACTGTCAAATATCACTTGAAACGCCATTTTTATTTTGTTTTTGTATTTTTTATCCATCCTAGGATTTGCTCTAAATTCATTATAATCAAACTTAAGGATCTCAATTTTTTCAAATACTTTTTTGTTTCTTAATAATTATTTATATTTAAAATATGATATTGTAAATATCATTTATTTGGCTTTTTTTATCAGAGATGTCTTCAGGAGAATTTTTTATCGAAATTTAAAAAAAATAACATTCATCCTTCATTTGAGAAAAAAAATGTGTTGTTATGATAATTAAATGAACAATTTTTACCGAGTGTTTTATTATAAAAAATATTTAAAAAAAGTAGATAGAAAATGGGAGTGTGGGTTGTGGTTCCTTAATTTTGACCTTGAGAAAGACTTTCCTACCATTTTTTCATTGGCTGATGTTTCTTTATCAAAAGATTTAATTATTTTGTAATTATTGTTTTAATAAAAAACCCTATTAACAACATTAATACATAAATTTCAAAATTCAGTTAAAATATCGTGCAATTTTTAAATATAAATATCTTGAAAACAGATCATATTTTCCTAATAAAATAAAACGATTGTATTTAAGGAAAAAACCTTAATAAAATTAAAACAAGGAATTAAAATAAATATTTTACCAGTGCCGTAGCAAATTTATTTTCCCATAATTATATCTTCTTAAAAAATCCAAGTTTAGTAAATAAATTTTAGTTCAATATTTAATTAAGACACACTGTGTAGCTCATTATCATTTACCATTTTTATTGAACACTCTGTAGATACAAATTTTCATTTTCAAGTATGATTTTTAAAAATGTACTTGTATTAAATTTGGCCTTTTTTCTCATTTCGCATTTAACATTTTTACCACGACCAAACCCATAACCAACAAATTACCAACAAGCAACATCAATATAAAAAACAAAACTTAACCGAACTGGGATATCACACTTTCATCTAAAAGCCTCCCAAAAAAAGTCGAACGATTACACGATGCGTGATCTAGTGTAAGACACACACTTTCAATAAAAACGTAATTATTTACACAAAATGACCTTAACAACTAATTAAATGCTATCACGTTTTATGTAAGTCTTGTAGCTCAACAAATTCTGGCTGCTACAGCCCTTCATTTCTTTTATCGAAGTACCATCAGTTTCGGATAAGTTTTGGGAAGACTGCGGTTTAAGTTTCATTTTTTTTTTTGGAAAAATTTATATTCGGGTACCAAAAAATAATCATAAAAGTAAAAAGTTACCTTTTATTCTCATTCGTGAACTAAATTTGTTTATATAATTAATTATAACAAACATATAATTTAAGTATAACATAAAAATGTGTTTAAGTCTACTATAGTGCCCATAATGGAATAAAAATGCGTATTTTCAAGGCAAATTGATTGGTTATTTCAAAATTAAAATATCAGGTCCGGTTTCCGAGATAATTGGTAAAACCAAGATTAAGGAATTATTTAATTTTTAAAGATTATTTATTACATTTAACATTTATTCAATTTTTTTAAAATAATGTCACTTTCAACTATTTTTTTTAAATGCGGACCTGTACTTTTTTTAAATCTCCTTCAATCTAAATTATGAAAATAATCTGTACTTTGGTAATTTTCTAAAAACGGTCCTATTTGTTTTCAAAGCCTTCTTGATATGAATTTTGGTGATAATTTCCCTCATGTGTCAAAATTTATTCGGGAGTTCAGATTTGGCCGGATATTTTAAGTTTCATTTCGAGTATTTATTTTCATTGGCAATTTAACGAGATCTATTTCACAAAATCACGAGACCTTTTAGGTCTAGTGATTTTTTTCTAGAAAATACCTATACATGTTTTTTCCATTTAACCAACTTCGTATTTATAAAATTTTACAAAATCTCAACATTTTCTCCACCCTGTATATCATAGATCAAAATTATCTTCATTCTTTTGTTCACACGGTATTTTATATTAAAAAAAAATATGTTTAAAGTTTGAACAATTCTTTGTTTTGTGTTCAGTTTGGACCGTTTCGTTGGCCTGCATGCTCTCGGGACTTAACTCCTTGCAATATTTTTTTAGGTTATCTTAAATTTGTTCGAATTACTTAATTTATGATTATTTTATTACGATCTCTATTATCACTACTTTTATGAAACATTTGGAACCTATTTACTAACAGGATTTTTGCAAAATTGTATTATATTTCCTTATCCATAACTGATGGTACTTCATTAGCGCAATTTTATTATTTTTTCGATAGGCCTGCACACAAGATATTAAACCTTTTATCATAACAAGTTGAATTTCACTTTTCACTAAATTAATCGTATACAAACAATCTAGTATAAACAAACACATTTACAAAAAGATTTGGTTCTTTAGTACAGTATTTATAGTTTTGACGGGACCTAAAAGACAAATTAATATTTACAATTTTACATTTGTCCTAATTTTTACGTTTATATTAACATTAATATAAAAAAGGGGTGTTTCGGAAAAGCGATAACAACATTTCCGAAATACCAAACATTTTAATAATATCCAGAACATTTTTTTTACTAAATCAAATAATTGTTAACATTAAAACTTCGCTGAAACTCAAAACCTTTTTTCTTGTTTATTTGTTGCAGGTTATGAACTATTTTTATTTGTATGGTAAAAAAAAGTAGTACCAACACCAATAGTTTTTGAAATGAATGACACAAAAAAATCCTGAAATTACTATTTCAGGTTCGGTACTATTATGAGACAGCCTGAGAAATAATAAAACACAAAGAAACTCATTAAGTAAAATAAATAAGTTTCATTATTGCTGCAAATAAAAAAAAAAACCTAAGTAATAAAAAGAATCAGTTTTTTTAATAATATTTATATATTTATTATTATTAGTCAATCGTAAAAATGTATAATGGAAAATATGACAAACGAACAAAATAAAAATTTAAATTACTTAAAACTGAAAATGAAAACAAATATTAACTCATCTAAAATCTATCAATAAAACGAAAGCTTTTTAAAAACCACGCCCATATTAAAAAATTATTGATCAAAATGTAGAGTAGAAAAAAAGAGGTTACACAAAAGATGGAGAGTCCAAACTTTGTCACTTTGTAATTATTATTCCATATTAACATAATATTTAAAAAAAAGGAGCGGGGTAAGAAGGAGCATGTTTTTTATTTTCATCTGTTTTTAATTCGTTAGAAAGAACATCATAAAATTATAGAAAAAAGTGGTGGGGGTAATAGGGTATGTTTTTTTTTATTTTTTTTTGTTTTAGATTGTCAAAAAATTTTATTCTTGATAAAAGTTTCTAAATCCCTTAAAATATGCTAATCCACATCAAAACATCCAAACCAAACAATATAATTAATTTAAAGTGTCGCAGAATCCGTATTGCTCTACTACTAATTGTCAGGTTAGATTTTACTACTAATTGTCTGGTTTGATTATCAAAAAATTTTATTCTTGATAAAAGTTTCTAAATCCCATAACCTATGCTTATTTTCCATTGTCAAATCCATTAAACCGAATATTATAATTAATTAGTAGTATAGCAATACGGTTTCTGCGACATTTTAAATGAGTGCAGTGGGTAATTCAATAATAACCAAATTCGAGTTATTTAAATCTTTTCAACATTCATCTCGTACTTCAATAGTCACTTTAATCATCCAAAAAAATCTAACCAAGAAGAGCTTGGAAAAAAATGGGTGGAGTCAGAAAGTGTAGTTTTTGCCATTCTATTTTTAATTTGTCAGAAAATTTTATTCTTGTTAAAAGTTTCTAAATCCCACAAACCATGTTAATCCTCATCAAAACATCCAAACCCAATAATATAATTAATTAGTAGTAGAGCAATACGGTTTCTGCGACACTTTAAATTAGTGCAGTGAAAAATAAAACTTGGTGGGGGAGGGAGAAATTAATTTCTCTTTGAATCGTTGTTTAATTCAGTTCATTGCTATAAAGATCGTAATTTTGTATTTGTATATCTTTGCATATCTAAACTTTAGTGTTTGCCAAATGTAAAGTGTTAGGATCGAGTTCGTGATAAATTTAAAGAGCAAGATGAATTGTTAAGAACAAATGTGGTAAAAAGGTTTTTATTTTCCTGTGTCAAAGCTATTAAACTGAATAATTTAATTAATTAGTAGTATAGCAATACGGTTTCTGCGATACTTTAAATTAGTGCAGTGAGTAGTTGAATAATAACCAAATTCGAATTATTTCAATTTTTTCAACATTCGTCTCGTACTTCAATAGTCACTTTAATCATCCAAAAAAATCTAACCAAGAAGAGCTTAGAAAAAAATGGGCGGAGTCAGAAAGTGTAGTGTTTTCCATTCTATTTTTAATTTGTCAGAAAATTTTATTCTTGTTAAAAGTTTCTAAATCCCACAAACTATGTTAATCCTCATCAAAACATCCAAACCCAATAATATAATTAATTAGTAGTAGAGCAATACGGTTTCTGCGACACTTCAAACTAGTGCAGTGAAAAATAAAACTTGGTGGGGGGAGGGAGAAATTAATTTCTCTTTGAATCGTTGTTTAATTCAGTTCATTGCTATAAAGGTCGTAATTGTGTTGACGTATCTTTGCATATCTAAACTTTAGTGTTTGCCAAATGTAAAGTGTTAGGATCAAGTTCTTGATGAAATTAAATAGTAAGAAGAATTGGATATAAAAAAATGTGGTAAAAAGTAGCAGGGTTTTTATTTTCCATTGTCAAAGCCATTAAACCGAATAATATAATTAATTAGTAGTAGAGCAATACGGTTTCTGTGATACTTTAAATTAGAGTAATGATAACAATAATCAGATTATTTTAATTTTTTCAACATTCCTACTTCATTTTACTTTAATACTCATTAGTCACTTTAATGAACCAAATCACTCCAGCAAGAAGAACTGGTTAGAAAAAATTTGAAAAAGGGGCGGGGTTTTTATTTTCCATTCCAAAATAGAATTATTTTAATTGCTTATCCAGCAAGAAGGGATTAAAAAAAATGGAGCCGGTCCGGAAAATTTTTATTTTCTCTGTAACAATCAAAATTAAAATATTTTAATGTCTTCCTTCATCTTCATTTTTACTTTTACTAAAACTGTGATTATTCTTTTTATTATTATGTATAAAAGTAAATGTGAAATATATAAGTTTGTTTTGTGATTTTTGGTCATTCATTTCAAATTTTATAACATGTAGGTAAAGGTGTAAAAATCCTGTATAAAAAAGTTAAACTCTAATCAATGTATATATAGAATATATGTATAAAAATGGTAGATCATATAAAGAATCAGTTTCGAATACCATCACCATTTATCTGTTTTATGTATATGTATATCTATTTCTTTTTTAATGAAGACACTGTATGTAGAATTAAATTGTGTACTGTCGTTTCAACTAATTATAAAAATATTGTTTCTATTGCGAGAAAGAACAACCTTTAAAAATATTTATTGATATAAATCTATTTATTAAGTTTCTTGTCTATTGTTGATTCCTCAGATTTTTGCTTTCTTGTTGGTTTTTATATATAAAAACAAACATTTTGTTTAATCGATAAAAACCAATAGAAACCATTGGCGCACTGAGAAAACTCTTATAAAATTATATAAAGGCAGATTGTAGTTTGATTCGTATAATAAAACTATTGAGGCACATGAATTACTATTTTTAAAGTTGTTCTTTTTTGTTTCTTGTATTTGTGAGAATAATGGTAGTTTTAAAGTATCAGGTATCCCGACGTATTTTTTTGGAACATATATTTTTAAGAATACTGTAGATTCATCGATCTAATCTAGTAATTTAACCAATATATGAGAAAAATTTCTTAGAAAATGTCTGTCTCGATAAAAATTTTAAAATATCTCACAATATACCGAGGAAGATTAAAAAAATTGGATTAAGTGTTGGAATAAAGTAAATAAACAAAATCTCGAAATTTATATTTTTACCTTTTTTGAAATTTTGTATATAATCAGAAACTTTTTTAAATAAGTAATTTAATAAACATGTAATAATTGTATGTATTAATATTTTATATATTTAAAAAAATTAATGTCTTGTTCTTGTACTAAATTAAAATTTTTTATCTTCCCTCGAACATTATAAAAATCTTATTACTGAAATATGAGTTTTAGTCTATTATCAATTTTTATCAAGATTTATATTTTCTGAGCAATTGATAATCATATCACACTGTAGATCAAATTAGTTACTGGTGGTACTGCCTATAAATCTTGTGATAACAATGATATTGCTAGTTTTCAATTTTTGGCTAAATTATATTTGTATTTGGGTTATATACAGGGTATCGCATAAAAATAGTAAGTATTTTAACTACAAATTTTGCAGATCAAAGTAATATGGTCAAATATTATTTACTATGAGATACAAAATACAGCAAAAGCCAACAACGAAGAGATTGCGCAGATCCTGAAATTAATCGTACTTAGTTGGCGATTACTGTATTAAATTTAAAATTTGAAAACATTTTAGACATTACCAAACTTGTGCAATTTAAGAGTGAAATAATAGTGGAAAAATTAATTTGCTTCGGTTTAGTAAATTTTGATTTTGTTTTCTTATTTTAATTTTATGAATCATTGTTCGTATATATCGTAATCTTGTTTTTCAAATAAATGATCATTTTTTTATTTTCAAAATGAGCGAAAAAAAATATAAAAGTTAGCTATTTTTTCGGTGTAACAGGAGTTTAATCAAAATCAAGATTTGACCAGAAAACGTAGAATTTTGCCGCACGCCCCTGACAATAGTAAGCAAATTGATTTTTCCAAATTTATATTGGCTTCTAAATCAGTTTTCAATTTTCTATTTTAACACTCTGTATTTCAATAGTAAATAACTTTTACATTGTGTATGAGACACACTGTAGATATAAAAAATTATTAAAAATTATATTAAAACAGGCATATTTCAAAAATAATTTTGGACAATGGTTACGCTTAGGTAGAAGACATTATTTCAAATAAAAAATAATTTTTCTAAAGTCACCCGTTTTTATGACAATTTTTTTTTTTAAATACAATATGGTAAATAAAAGAACTGGCAACATCGCTTTATCTGTTACATTATTCGTAACTGATAAGAAATTAGTCATTATTAAATGTCTGTCTGTCTGTCTGTCCCAGTGATAACTCGAGAATCGATTTTAATTTTGGAACTCTGTTTTCAGTAATCGGTTGAGGTAATCAGTGGCGATTCGTTAGAATGAAAACTTTGGAGAAACTAAAGGTTTAAAAATTAAAGGTTACATTCACAATTAATAATAATAGCCGTCCCTTCCCCGCAGAAGCTTTTGGCTTGTGGGGTTCACTCGTAAGGGGGTGAAATTTAGAGATAGTCTTATTTTTATTATTAAGCTGTAAAATTAATTTAGTCATTTAAGAGGTTGCATTCAAGAAATCGCCTATGTATGGTTTTAGACGTATCACGAAATTTTCTAGATATTTTGTCATTGATTCAAATATTCATATTTAAATTTTAAAATTTGATGAAAGTTATCCGTTGTTATGAAAAAAAAACGAAATAATTGAAAATAAATTGTATTGGTAAAATAATCAGCAACATCGCTTTAGGAACTGATAAGAAATTCGCTTGTTTGAAATAAGCCTTCTACCAATTCTTTTAAAAATTGGTTTATTTTTGCGGACCCTGTATATGACGATCAACATTTTCTATCATACGGTTTTTTATTAATATCTAAGAAATAGGAAAAGTGTAACATTATCATTACATTACTAGCAATATTTTTCAAATATATAAAAAAACATTTATATGTATAGATCTATGTATTTTTGATGAAATATACCTTCCAAAAAATACTGTATATTTTTGATGCGTCGGTAAAAAGTTAGAACCCGTCAAACAGTTCTATCTTTCTCTCTTGCACTTGCAAAATTTACATTAAGGAGATCACATATTAAAATCTAGCTACAACAATAATATATACTCATTATAGTACTTTTCTTGCTTAAAGTATTGCCACTAAGTGAACAGGACACACTTTCTTTTTAGTAATTCTGAAAATACTTTTCACATTTTACATATATCTATGAATTGAGTCGGATTGTCCCAAAGTCAAAACTATTCATCTATTTAAACCTAAAAATTATAAAAAATAGATTTTCATAGTTACACTATATAAATTAGAAGATATAAGAATACTTTTTTTTGTAGTTCATTCTACAAAATAATTGCAAATAGAAAATTTTTACTTTAAAAGTATTACCCTGTATTGTAGTAAATATTTCTATATGCATTTGTATAAAATTATATTTTTAATATATAAATAAAAATAAATAAATTAAAATTAGTCTAAATAAAATAGAACTAGTTCAATTAGGATCCTAATTTTGATTTAAATTCTGGTTGTAGATGATATCCAAAAAAATTTAATAAACATACATAATATTTAGTATATTAAGGTTCATTCAATCCATAGAAGTCATTCTACCTAGAAGAATATTCTAATTTATTTAGGACAAATAATCAATCCTGATGGTGCCAATCAAGCCTAATCCAGACAAAATTATTGTTATAAAAGAAATATCAAAAAATTCTCCAAAACCATTGACGTTAAAATGGTTAAATAAAGCATGATCAAAATTTTATTATTATTATTTGAATAATAAATAATATCTGATACCAATCCTTAATTTTGGCTCTAAAGGACCAATTTTTGTTTTTCAAATAATGTTGGTACTTAGAAACTATTTTTATTTCGGCTTTGTGGTTATAAGAACTCACATAAAATTAATAAAAAAAAGAAACCAGAGACAGATATAATTTTTTTAACTTAAAATAATCCGGTATAAATTATTTTCATACCATCAGTATACATAACAAAATATTTCGCTTGAAATTCGAGAATCTAGTACAAGAACAACGGAAAAATAACTATAGTATAAAAACATTTTTTGCAACTTAACGGTGTCAAAATTGATAAAGTTTATCCATTATCAATTGCAATTCAGACAATTTTGTTTCGTCTGCCATGGGCAAATAAAACAAATGCAAAACAAAAAAAAAACCGTTCTTTACACGTTTTTTCATTTTGTAAATGATCCGCAACAACGCCTTTCGTGATTTCTCGATAAATGGAAAATTTATTTATTTGCCATTTCTCGATAAACGGAAAATTTATTTATTTTAAGAAATTAGGCAATTCTTATTATGATTGCATTATCAGATTGCGGAATATTTTCCTTTTTAAAAAAATCGAACATATTGAAAATCACTTGTTGTGCTTGTATGTGTAAAATAAATTCATACCTATCTTTATTCTCACTACACTACATTATTTTCATTAGTCCATGCACGCCATATTTTTATCTATTTATTAAAATCTCTAAATTCAACACACATACACCAAAAGTAGCGGCCCGAACGCTACTCCACTGATATTTGCAGACCACTTGGTCGGTGATTTTCATACACCAAAAGTAGCGGCCCGAACGCTACTCCACTAATATTTGCAGACCACTTGGTCGGTGATTTTCAAACACGCAAAAGATGATTTATATTTTCTTAGCCTCGATACGCCCCTGGGGCAATACAATGCATTTAACCTTACGATTCGCAGTTCTAATTGGTTCAACCGAATAGATTGTGCATTTTGAAGCACGTCCATTATGTCCTCATGAACAGACGCTTCCTTTGATATTTACTAAATTTTATACTAGTAGTAAACCTTATTTTTGTTTCTTAATTTGGCACAACTGTGTTTTGCAATTAATAATAGATAAACTTTAACAATAAAGAGATCCATTTTTGCCCTTATCACGTAATGCAATTCAACAGAAAAAATGTTGAATCAACGAAAAACTGCCCATCGTGTGTCAGTTTTTATTTGTTCGTAATTATTCATAGAACATTTAATAATATCATTTGTTTATTAAATTTTTTTCCATATTTTCTTTTTTACAATAAATCACGCTTAAAACTCCATTAGCTTATTTTTAATTTTTTCCCACTTGAGAGGGAACAGAAAAGAAAGCACGTAGGTATAAGCTCTGATGTTGATTAAATTAATCTCAAAGTTTAAAGTTCCAAATATCTCTCTAAAACGAAAACTTCCTCATCCTCTAATACTGCATGTAAAGCGAAGACCCTCCAACAGAGCAGGGACACGAACTATCCTTTCGTCTGAAGAGTGGCTAACGTTAAGGCCCTGAGGGTCCACTTTAGCCCTTATTTTATCTTCTAGGCGAGTGATATATATTAGATTGTCAATTACGTAATTCAAATATATTTTTTTTTAAATTTACGCAATGTGAAAGGAGCTGCACTGATTCTCGACTATTCACCTTATTTAATCCTGTAAGAAAACGAATAAAAGTCCTATAGGCACTTTTTTCCATTCCCCATGTTAAATCTGATAATTTTGTTAATTTTGTCTCCTTACACTTTAAGTAAGAAATATCAAATTAGTCAACCAATGATGTAATACAGATGCACTTTTTTTTTGGACAAAATGTAGTTTTCCTTCGAATGGACAAAACAAAAATCTCCAAATGAAAAGATACATTATTGGTTGACCAATGGTATTTTATCTAGTTAAAATGTAATCCCGTGACCTTGAAGCGGACAAAAATGGCCAGAAAGAATCTTGGACTTTTTCTAGGGGATTTAACATGGGAAATGGGGAGTAATGCCCTTAAAAGATAAACTCAAAAATAGCAAAAATTATATGACTCAAGGTTACATGTAGACTAGTTCGACGTTATTAATTTTGAACAGCTTTTGAACAACTTTGGACTAGCTTTAAAGATCCTTCGATCAGACCTAGTGAAAGCTTTTCTAAGCTTATCAAAAACTGTTCAAAGCTTATAATGCTGTGCCGGAACCAATCCAAGCGTGTCCTTGAATTAGACAATTTTCACCATTTTTAATTTAAGAAAGTTTATGATCGAGAATCAGTGCAGCTCCTTTACTTATTTGATTATCATTAAAATTAGAACTAAAATTTTGGCTCTTTACATGAGATAATTGGACATAAAACATAATTTGATCTATATTTTATAATATTGAGGTAATAACGCGAATAGTGTTGACTTTGAGATACCCATTATAGTTTTTTCGCAATTTTTTTTTTTGAATGTGCCTTTTCATTCCGCGCCACGTTACAAGCGACCAACAACTTGGTTCTTACAGCACCATGTGATAATCACTCAGCAAAAAATATCTCATAGATATTTCTTTTGAAAAATAAAAAGGATCACCAATAAATATATAACTTAAAATCTAATAAGTAGTCCTTAAAACAACTGGGTGAGATTGAGTCTGTAAACCGGCAAAAGGTCACCCAATGCATGGCCCTAGTTGCCAGCTGGCCGTTAGTCACTGGGCCGGTAGCGGATTAGGTGGTTTAAACTCGGGATTAGGAGTTTGAAACTGCGAGACGCTACTAGGCGGGTTGAAGCTAGGCGCGTAGCATTGGGGGAAATAGAGCTCGGGCTTAACGACTGTCGTGGGTGTTAAGCCTCTCGGTAACATACCATTTCCCGGTAACTTTCCATCTGAACCAGTTGAGTCTCTTCTTGTTTTGGCCGCGTGTGGGTTCATGTGATTATCAATGTGTTTTTTTACTTCCGGTTCTGTAGCGAACCTCCTCCGACAATTCGGCATCGGACAACAGAACGGTCTGTCGCCTTGGTGTGTCCTCGTGTGCTGATCTAATATCGCCTTTTGTCTAAAATCCTTACCGCACTGGGCGCATTTGTAAGGTTTCTCTCCCGTGTGAATCCTCAAATGTTGATTAAGAATAGTTCTTTGTCTAAAGTTCCTCCCGCAGTAGACACAGCCATAAGGTTTTTCGTTCGTGTGTATTCTCAAGTGTTGAGTCAAATGCGACTGTTGTCTGAACCTCTTACCGCACTCCGGACATGGGTACGGCCTCGATTCGATATGTATACAGCCATGTTGCAATAAGGTAGATTTCTGTTTGAATTCTTTTTGGCATATGGGGCAGCGTACATAGAGCGGCATACCTGTCAAAACAAAATAAATATTTAAAATTGAGCAATTTTAAACTAGCTAAATTTAAATAATTAACCTTAGTATGGCATAATTTTACACGATATCTGTTTTATGAAAAAAGATTTCTATTAATTCTAAATAAATACGTCATAATCTTTCTTTGGTGTTGCTGACCTCAAAATAAACACATGTTTTTGTATGTAAATTTGCAAAAAATGTAAAAACAGGGAGATTCGTAATTTTTTTATTCACCATATTATAGGATTTATTTTATAATTTATAAGCAAAATTTTATCCACCACAAAATTAGAGAACGGCAACTAGTTTCGACTTAGAAGCCATTTTCAGGCCATAAATTGGTTGAAAACAATTTGGAATTTTTAAACAATTAACATAATGATAAAAATGGTAGGTTTAATGCTAAGGAGGTGGTTTTAAGTACTAGGAAAGGAGTGACATATGGGGAATAATGGTTAATTGTGGAACACAATAGGGTCGATTTCGATTTTGTTTAGATCACACCAAATCATAGTGGATTACGTGTTTTGGCACATGGTTGCCTTTATCCTACGAGTCAAACAGTGTATCTTTTTTAATTATTGGTTTCTTCCTGATGTTTCGAAGAAGCCGGTCTTTGCTGATCCTGAAGGCCATGTGGCTCCTCCAGATGTTCAAAGGATTCTGTTCTCATTACAATCCTTTATATTTCCTGACGATTCCCTTGTTCAAATCATCAAACCCTATTGTGTGGGTTCTCCAATACTGGAGATTTCTAATTTTCCTTCATTTCATGTTCCACAATTAACAATTCGACCTACTTCCTTATACCCATATGTCATTCCTTCCCTAGTACTTAAAACCACCTCCTTACATTAAACCTACCATTTTCATCATTATGTTAATTATGATTATGGATAATTATGAATAACATTTTGGACTGGATTATGTGAATTGTTTAAAATTCCCAAATGTTTTCAACCAATCTATGGCCTGAAGATGGCTTGCTTGTAAGTCGAAACTAGTTGCCGTTCCCTAATTTTGATAATTATACTTTATGTGGTACATGAATAACTGTCAGTAGATAGAATGTCCTTTAACTTTAAAGGTTCAGTAAGTAAAGGCAATGGCGTTTAGAATAAAACTTTACAAGGCGATTTCTTGTACAATTGTCACAATCTAAACGTCATTGTCATTAGTTATGGAACCGTTAAAGTTAACGAACGTTCTATCTACTGACAGTTAGAGTTTTATTTCATTTATTGAACACTGGACCACATTTGAGGTATGGATAACCTTATGGATATTTATTTATGCTTAAAATCATTTATTTTTGTCATTTTTTTTGTGATCTTATCAATATGTCAACGGTTGTTGTTTATTATTTTATTATGAATAATACATGTATCAAATTTTGATTTTTATTTTAGAGAGGTGACAGTAAATTTTTCACGTTAAAATTATTATTGTCAAATTTAATTTTTAAAAATAGTCTTTTTTTAATTTATTTTTCAAGAATAAACTGGTGCACTTTAAACCCTCATTTATGCTACATCCTCCCTAAGCTATAATACGAAATAATAAAGGGTTTTTCATTAAGGGCGGGTCGATGTTGAACTAGTGAACTAGAATAAAGCAAGCTTTTGTATAAGGTATTTACGATATTCTTTTTTTATTTGTAAGGTTCATCTATGCCATTATGTATGGAATATAACATCGTCCAAATGTCTTCTCCCGGCTTCTCATGATGGCACGAATCCGAGTTGTCGAATTTTGAATGATTGTCGCATAGATCTGGCTGAATTTGAGCGATAGCATTGGTTATGTTGTTTTTGAGGACATAGACCTGTGACACCCGGAAACCCCATAAGAAAAAGTCTAGCGGGGTCAAATCGCATGATCTTGATGACCAATTCCTGTCACTTCGGAACCATATACACTCATGCAGAATGTCCATCGTGGCGTCCGCTGTGTGGAACGTAGCGCCGTCCTGTTGGAACCACATATATCGTTCAATTTGGACCACATCTGTAGCGTTCGCCATTGACGTCGTTTTGAAAAAAATACAAATCAATGGCATCGCCGGCCCAAAATGCACCTAACCAAATTGTAACTTTTTGTGGATGCATTACAACCTGGTGGACCTCGTGTGGGTTGGCGTCGTGCTTGTTAATATAAACGCTTCGAAGCATCAGAGAACAAACGCCGTTAATTATGACCTAACCTAACCTGGGTCAGTTGGATTTTGTACTAGTGGTGGCTAAATTCGCCAAGTTGAAGTCTGTGAAAAGCCAAGTGCAGGTTCTCCTGCACATTTTCACGAATCGCGGCAATGTTTTCGGCCGATCTGGTGTTCCATTGACGTACGGGTGTTGGCTGATTGTTTATCAAACCGGTCGTCTCAAATTTGGTCACCAAGCGGTGGAGAAGCATCTTTGAGGGGTCACCGCATCTGCTGTAAAATTGACGCAGAGTTTGCACTAACGGATAATAAAGTTTTATCATTTTTACGTGCTGCTGATGGTGATTTGGCTTCAGTGACTTAAAATACGCTACAGATCAGACAGACGCCACCAAAACAAAATAGCTGCCACATGTTGCCAACATCGACCCGCCTCAATTGTTAAACCCTTTATATTAATCAGTAAAAATAAAACTCCAAGACATGTACCACAATATAATTAAACAAATAGTTTAGTGGGCAACTAGTTTTGGCTTATGAGCCATCCTCAGGTCTAGAAACAAATTACCCGGTGTGTAACAAAAACAATTTTTTTATATATTTTTTATACCCCTTGTTTATTTTACTGGTCCTACTGGATCCCTTATTAACAATTTGGCCCTTGCGGCTCCTTATCTTCACCGCACTAACATTTTTGGTACGGACACGTGCTTTGCACGGAATTTTTCATTTTCACTTCAAACCAATAAGTGATTTTCCTCGATCCATAATATGTTTTTTCCTTACGTATACCATCGTGTATCCGTGTTCTCATGATGCAAGTGTCTTTCTTAAATCAAGTTTTCTCCACTATGGTTCCATACCTATAAGAACCGTTAATTACCTGTCTGTTAGACAACAAGCTTAATTTAAATTAAAAATTTTTTCGTTCGTCAAATATTTTCATGTACCATCGTTCACCCTTAAATGTTTAAATATTATTTCTTAACTTTTAATTCTTTTTAATACAAAATATGGCAAGTTAAAAATTCCATGATTGTATTGTATAAAAAAAATTGTTATTGTTAAGCACCGGGTAATTTGTTTCTAGGCCTGAGGATGGCTCACAAGAGCCACAATAGGCCTCTGTTGGCCGCAGTGGAGGGGCGAGCAAACGCTCCACTCACATTGAACCTATGGCTCACAAGCCGAAACTAGTTGCCCACTAATTATATTGTAGTACATATGTCTTGGAGTTTTATTTCTACTGAATAATTTGACCACATTTGAAATATGGTTGACCTCTTAGAATCCTTTATATTAATGACTGAAACCTCCCCTCCTAAGAGTAATGTTTAATAACTCTCTAATTTAATTAAATTGTTATCGATAGTCGAAAAATTATTACCTGCAGATCTGCCATGTTGTATCACATCCGGTAAACCTTTCCCTGGTTGTTGCTGCTTCAAGTATTGCAAAGCTCCAAAGTTAGTGCCACCTCCGAAAACGGCGTGGTTCATTCCTTTGGCATCTTTGAAGTATGCCGGGTATTGAAGGCTACCAGCGATGCCGTTGGGCGAAAAACAAGAGGCTCTATCGGAGTTTTCTCCATCCCCATACGTGGATTGAACCTCTTCTTTACCTTCATCTGGAGGAAACGGAACGTCTTGAGGCCAGAGCGTTGGATTGATACCGTTTTTGAATACCAAATGTGGACTGACATCTATAAGAAGAAACGTTTGTTTTTTTAATGAATTATTGTTGTTGTAATTAACGTAATAATTTTTGATTTATAAATATGTTTTAACGGACTTGGGTAGTTACAAAAATAATGGTACTTTGATAAGTTTTACCAAAACAAATTGAAAATAATTGGTATTTAAGAGGGAACAAAATTCTATCGGAAATATAACAATGATGTTGAAATTGGAAAGAAGAAAATATACTAAAATATTTAAGAATATTTAAGAAAAGCAAGAAACTATCAGAAAAGACTGATATGATGTTGATGACCAAACAAATAAAAAAATGAATAAGTAATACAAGGCAATTTTAGTCGGACGGAAAATTGAACGCAAATGAGGAGTTTATATGAGATATAATATGGAGCGATTAATAATAGAAACATTGAAATGGGACCCAGCAGATTAGGAAAAAAAAAGATTAGAAGTATTAAAGGATTACGTAAATAAATTTAAGGACAGGAAATTAATCTACAGCAAAATCGTAGATCTAGAGTCTTGTAATATATCAATTTTACAAATAAAATTGTGTTAATGACCAGGATAATGTGCGAAGGTATATTCTAAATAAAAATTGAAGTACCCAAGAATTGATAAATTTTCAGGATTTTTTTTATAAAATGTACAAAATGTGTAACCCCAATAACCATTTTTTTCGCCTGCATGCAAATTTTAATTGATCTAAATATTATATTACATTACGTTAACAAAAAAGATTCACAACTTATTTCAAAAGTGGAAAACCTAGTAAAATTTAAAGCTGATCCGAATAGCTCTCATTTAAAAAAAATTAAAACCCAAAATTAATTAATTGGATAATAAGGATAATTATAGACTGCATTTTAATAAAAAACGACTAGTTTCAACTTTTTTTTTTCGATTCATATTTCCGTTTTTTATCGTTCGGAATTTTTAAACAAAAAAAAAACGTCCGAAAAGGGACATGGCTTATAAATATGGATAGGAAATTTTCCCAGGCTGAGATATCGGTACCAAAATCGACAGTCAGCTATTAATTCAAGTGGAACGATGAAAAAAATATAGAAAAAGAAGCCAGTCTAATCGTAGCATCGTAAACCAAAAATAATAATCTTTTCTTTTTTTTTAATTATTATATGTAAAGAAAAAAAATGGTTGACAAATAAAATATAAATATCGAATTAGAAAATATCCAAAAAACAAAAAATTTTATTACAAAATATCGAATCACAAAAATCCGAAAAAATGCAAAAATGATGATAAATTAAATAATAAATTTCATAGCGTTGAAATTCATAAAAATATTTACTTATTTATTATTATTAATAATAACTTTTATTATGAAATTATTATCTATGTTTTTTTTAATGGTTTTGAATATATTAATATGCAAAGAGAAAACTTCGCGGACCGCTTTTTAAGCGTAATGCGAGAACGAAGTAGTGTGAAATTTTGCATAGTTAATGTTTATATACAGGAGGAGTGCAGAAAGCTAAAATTAATATATAATACGTGTTACAACTAAATTAAAAACAAAGTAAGTTAAGTTTAATAGAATATTCATTATTCGTTCAAACATTATACTATTTTTAATTATCAACTTTTTTAATTTTTTTTTTAAAAATAAGTTTTTACTTTATTTATTGCATTTTTTTTTTGAAGTGAAAATAGGAAAAATTAGAAAAAGCAGAAAAGTAAGTAAAATATAAGAAAAAACGATCAAAGCAGGAAATACTATAAAAATGGGAAAAAATAGGGAAAATTAGGAAAAAAAAGAAAATTATCGGAAACAAATAGGAAAATAGAGAAAAATAGGAAAGATGGGAAAAATAGCGATAAGTAGGAAAATAAGGAAATGGAGAAAAAAATAGTGAAAAAACAGGAAAAAATAGGAAAAATAAAAAAATAGGAAAAAATAAAAAGAACAGAAAAACATATAAACTTTATAAATCTTAATGAATTACTGTCAAATTTCGACCACTGAGCGACCACTAGTAATTTTAAAATCGGAAAATTGCATTTTGATATCAATATTTTTTCACTTTATTTATATTTTATAATTGTTTTAGCTATTTACTATTCCATATTTAAATTTTAGATGTTGTTTTCGATACTTTGCAATTCGATGTTTTTTTTCGATACATTGTAATTCGATAATTTTATTTGGATCCTTTTTCCCCCACCATTTTAAAAATTAACATTAATTGTTCCCATACGAATCAACTTTGAATTTTTACTTTCATTTAAAGAATCTTTTTTTGTTTTTTTTTTGTTATTCTGTATTATTTGCCTAATACAATACTGTTAGAATTTTTCAATACAAGTTCTGATGATCAGCTGTTTAAAATTTTTATTCTATAACATAAAATTTTAACACCCTATATATAGACACATAATTTCTGGCTTAAATAAAATTTGGTAAGTTTTATTATATTTTAATGTCCCTGGCGTAAATTTAAGAAACTAAAACAGTTTTTAATATCATTTATATAAATATTGAAAGGACGAGGACCTAAATCAGAACCTTATGGAACTCCTAGCTGTAATTTTACGGAATGTAATAACAGACTGAAATCTGTTTATCAATATTATAATTTATGAGTTATGAAATTATATGCTTTTTTATTTTAAAGAACACATTTTTAAAGTGAAAGTTTTTGAGTGATTTTAAACGTAATACAATGAAAAATGCAGCGCTCGGTGGTTACAGTGTGAGCATTCAGTAGGCGACGCGTAAAAATCTGAAAAAATTAGGAAAAATCGGAAAAGATATCAAAAATAATAAAACGATATCGAAAAAAGCGAAAGATGAAAAAAAAAACGCTAGTTTTAAAAAATAACAAAAAGGAAAAAGAAATATAAAAATCTATTTTAAACGTATAACTTTATATATTTTAAATGTTTCCTCTTCCCATGTCAATGACTAAAAAAAATACTACAAGAAAAAATGCAAAAACTTTACCCAACATTTTGTTGTTTAACCAGAAATTAGTGATTAAAACTTTGAATAAAAGAAAAATGAATGAAAACAGCTATTCGTCGGAACACGTACTAATAACGGGTTTGAAGATTCATTTAATGCGAAAACGATATTTTTTTGGTTAAATAAAAGCTCACTTTAAAACACGGCAAGGTTTTCCTGAAGTAAAATTTTCGGTAAAATGTATAGTTAATTCATGCTTAGCTTAAACGGGATTTTAAATTTCCAGCCATAAAATAATTTAACACTTGTTGGTGGAACTTCTAATTATATTACAACGAACTAGTTTCGAACTTTCTCATGATCATTTTTTTAAATATTTTAACTGACAGAAAAGCGTCTACAGAAGTAGCAAAAATATTATGTCTTATGTCATTCAAAAGAAGATAAAAACACAGGTTTACAAAAAAAAAGTCCGGACTATTTGACCGGACCATGGTATTGATAGGTATTTTGGCGTCCTGAATCCGATCCCGGGGTCAGTTTTACCCCATCACGTCAGAAAAACCAGATTTCAAGGTAATTAAGAGGTTAAAATGGTACTTTTTTTGGAACCGGCCCCGGGACAATTTTCCAAGCGAACTGTTAAGTTGAGGGGTAACTGTCTAGGTCGTGAATACCTTCCAAACATTGTTACCATGATCGTTGTATCTCGTGAATTTCGATCTCCCTGCCAATGTGTTCAATTTCAGTGATTCATTTGCTGTGAGATCCAGCACTGACCCAAATGGCCCTAGAACTTAGCCAGAACATTGGAGTTATGCTTCGTGTCCTGCTCAGGTCTGGCCCAAGGTGAAGAACTGGCTCAGGAGGTTACCAACTGGTGACTTTCTATTCCCCTGCCAAGCGTCGATTGCAACCATGCATTTGCTGTGAGTTCATGACCCATGATTAACCTTAAGGACCCAGAATCTTGCCAAAATGTTTGTCTCATGCTACGAGTGCTGCCTAGGTCCGGCATTCGCAAGGAGATTGAAATTCGCGAGAGAATCACCATTTTGACCTCTACATGACCTTGAAATCTGGTTTTTCTGAGGTGATGGGGCAAAACTGACCCCGGTATTGGATTCAGGACGCCAAAATACGTAGGAATACCATTGTCCGGTCAAATTTTCCGGACTTTTTTTTGTAAACCTGTGAAATTTCTACATGTGTGGTTTTTTCAGATTTTTATAATTAAGTTAATAATGAGTTGTTACTGTCACGTCGATCGGTAGAGAATTGATACAAAGCGAAAAAAATCTTTTGACGTATGAGAACAAATTTTAAATTCCAATGTCCTCTAGGAAAGAAAGAGCCAAAAATCTCTTCAAGAATTATCAGTTTTTTTGGCGCTTTAAGTCAGCGTTAAAAGTTGAGTTTTCTATCAGAATAAGAAAATAATAAAATATAAACATGAAAATAAAAGTAAGCACTTACTAGACAAGTAATTATTATGCAACTAATAAAAATTTATTGGGTCATATCGAACAAAAATCTCTCTGTATAGATATCAACGCGGCCTTAACTGCGCTTTGATCTGTAATAAAAAAAATAATCTTTGACACGACGTTATATTTGTGAACCATCACTCAGGGCGTTTTATTATCTTTAATGAATTTCGTGTTTTTTGAAAAAAAAATATTATATTTTCGACAATTTTTTGGAAATATAAAACCCTGTGCCAACTTAAACATGAACTGATCACCACATTTCATCGCATCTGGGAGATCTTTGTGTAGATTTTTCCAAGGAGAGTGTCAAAAAGATGACACAGCAATAATTAAGAGATAATAAATCTTCTAAACGTTTACCAATAAAATATGTTTTTACTAAAACGAATCAAGAAATATTTGGTCATTAGTGAAGTAAATGCTTTAAAATAATACTTTTGAGCATAAATAATAACAGTTGTTTACTCCACTAAAAACCCTTTGTGGGAAACTACGGTAAAAGTGAAATCTAAAGAAGAGTGTGGGGAAGTGCAGCAGACCAACTCTAACCGCCCGTCGTGCGGCACAACAAGAATTAGCCAAAAATGGTGTCACGGGAGGGCTGCGAGAGTGGCCGCCGCCTATGAAGGAACGGGGCGCTCGCCTTGGTGTGTGCGGACGTGCTGGTTGAGGATAGCCTTCTGCCGGAAGTGTTTCCCGCACTCCGGGCACTCATATGGCTTCTCACCGGAATGGATACGCAGATGTTGATTCAAAATGGCTCTCTGTCTAAACGTCCGTTCGCAATAGACGCATGCGTAAGGCTTCTCGTTGGCATGAATTCTCAGGTGTTGCGTCAGGTGGCTCTGTTGACGGAACCTCTTCCCGCATTCCGGACACCCATATGGTCTACTGTCCGTATGGATCCTTTCGTGTTGCAGCAACGTCGACTTCTGTTTGAAGTCTTTTCCACACGTCAAACATTTGAATAACCTTAATTCCCCGTTTAATCCGTTCGGTGTTTTCTTTAATCCAGCATGTTGATGCTGAATGACATCGGGCAACGAAGCTGTACGTAGATCCTGCATATTAGACGCGTACTGGTCCAATTGCCCACTAGTATCAGCTCCTAAACTTGTTAGCATTACTCCGGGTTGTTTTAAATATTGTAAAGCTGAAAAACTACCCGCTCCCAGCATGTGAGGTGGTACAGGAGGCGGCGCTGCCGGTGGTGGTGCTCTAGCATACTGTTGATACGCTTGCTGCTGTTGCTGTTGTTGTAAATCTGTCGGAAAGCATTGCGACGCAGGCCGAGGTTCCATATCCATGGTAGGTTGATCTGGTTGTATTTCTTCTTCTCTCTGTTCAGCTTGAGTGGCTGGATAAGGAGATGGTGCGGGTGACGGAAGACTTTGGTCTCTTGCGGGTACTGTGTCTGCCTCGACACCCAATGGGACGGTCGGACCAAGAGCCTGTTGTGGACTACCTGCTCCGGCTGTTGTTGATTGCTGTGGGGGCGGATAAGCGTCTTGGGGCCCCCACTGGCTCTGTACTCTATCCATACCATCTTTATAGAGGACGTATGGAGCGGCTGTATCTGAAATTAAAAAAATACATATAACTAAACATATTCGCTGGGTGCGCAATGACAGCTAGGGTGGATTTTTTTATTACTGACATTCAGGAATAGATATTTTTGAATAAATTCAAGATTGAATTAAAAAAAAGAAAGTGAATTTTTTTCAAATGAGTTTTTGACAATATTGATAGTTTTGAAAAACTACTTTTTAAATAAAAATCAAAATATGACAAAATCATTGTTTAAAAAGCGATATTTTTGACATAATCCAATTTTTGAGATAAACTTTAGTTTTAGATAAAAATAACTAATTATCCATTTTTTATTTTAGACGAAAAATTGAATTATAAAAAATTGCACAAAAATCAAAAATTTATATCAAAGTTAAAAACCGAGCAATAATTTTCAAAAAAATTATAATTCTTGGAAAAACACATTTTGAAAAATCAAATTTTAGAAATGTTTTAAAAAACCCGAAATTCAAATTATCAAAAAATTAAAATTACGCAAAATTTAAATCTGAATTCAAAATTTTTGAAGAGTAGATTTATGGAAAAATTTCAAAAACTTTGACGTTCATAAAAAATAAAAAACAAATGAAATGAAGCAAATTTAGATTTTGACAAATGAAAACAAACGAAAACAAATGAAAATAAACGAAAACAAATAAAAACAAACGACAACAAACGAAAACAAATGAAAACAAACGAAAATAAACGAAAACAAATGAAAACAAATGAAAACAAATGAAAACAAATGAAAACAAATGAAATCAAATGAAAACAAATGAAAACAAATGAAAACAAACGAAAATAAATGAAAACAAACGAAAATAAATGAAAACAAACGTAAATAAACGAAAACAAATGAAAACAAGATTTTTGGAAAATAATGAAAATTTTTTTATGGAAGTAGTAAATGGTAATATATTTTAATATATTCTCAAAGATTCGATTTTGTAACTCTTTAGATATGTCATCAAACTAACAATTTTTAATAATTGAGAGTTAACAAATATTTGCCTTCGCTAGTCGTAAATAGAAAATGCAATTATAGCAAAAGAGTTGTTGGCGACAAAACGGCGTAAGACAGCGAACGTATATAATTAATGTCTGCACATTTCCAGAACACACATGCACCTGAGTAACAAATCTATTTTAAACTTTCTATAATTAGCGCCACTCTCTGTACTCTTTTGATCAACTCTTTGTTAATTGACCCTGGTGTTTGTTGGCGAAAAGCAAAAATTGCTGCTATGCAGAGTTTCAAACGAAACCAACATAACAGAGGCTGGCAAATTTAATATGATATATTCTAAAAATATATATTTACTTTTTGCAAATAATAATAATAATAAATAATTTATTCATAAAAAAATACATACATTTGTTTAGAAAAGAAAAATTCTGACAGAAATGTCAGCTTTTGAGAGGTTAAAAAATTTTCTAGCATATCTTGATCCAATTTAACAATTAAAGATAAGTAGTGCATGGTCTGCTTTAGTTTAATATTAAAACAATCCGCACATTACAACCTTTAAAATATTTTTTTTTGCTAAAAAATCATGAGTAATTCTTTTTTTTTATTTGTATTTAGCACAGTCCAGTAAAATAAAAAAAATAGTGTATGGTCTGCTTTAGTTAAAATCTAAAACATTTCATGAGCTATAACCTTTCATTAAAATAAAAATAAAATCAAAAAATAAAAATAAAAATTGATAATTTAGTTTTTATTTTTTTTTAAGGTATGATTTTTAATACATTTTTTTATAAACAAAAAGTAGTCAATGGGACGCGTTAGTTAAATTTTAAAGTAGTTCGTACACTACAACTTAAAATATTATTTTTTTGCAAACTAATCGTAAATAATTCTTCTTTTCTATTCTTATTTCTTTTCAGTAAAATTAAAATCAAATCAAAAAATTAAATTTAAAAATTGATAATTTCGTTGAAAACGTTTCTTATTTTTTTCAAGGTCATTTTCAGTACATTTTTTTATGAAACAAAAAATAGTGTATGGTACGCTTTAATTAATTTTTAAAGCAGTTCGTACACTACAACTTTTAAAATTATTCTTTTGCAAAATAATCGTAAATAATTCTTCTTTTCTATTCTTATTTATTTTCAGTAAAATTAAAATCCAATCAAAAAATTAAATTTAAAAATTGATAATTTCGTTGAAAACGTTTCTTATTTTTTTCAAGGTCATTTTCAATACATTTTTTTTTTTGAAACAAAAAATAGTGTATGGTTACGCTTTAGTTAATTTTTAAAGCAGTTCGCACACTACAACTTTTAAAATTATTTTTTTGTAAAATAATCGTAAATAATTCTTCTTTTCTATTCTTATTTATTTTCAGTAAAATTAAAATCAAATCAAAAAATTAAATTTAAAAATTGATAATTTCGTTGAAAACGTTTCTTATTTTTTTCAAGGTCATTTTCAATACATTTTTTTTATGAAACAAAAAATAGTGTATGGTACGCTTTAGTTAATTTTTAAAGCAGTTCGTACACTACAACTTTTAAAATTATGTTTTTGCAAAATAATCGTAAATAATTCTTCTTTTCTATTCTGATTTATTTTCAGTAAAATTAAAATCAAATCAAAAAATTAAATTTAAAAATTGATAATTTCGTTGAAAACGTTTCTTATTTTTTTCAAGGTCATTTTCAATACATTTTTTTATGAAACAAAAAATAGTGTATGGTACGCTTTAGTTAATTTTTAAAGCAGTTCGTACACTACAACTTTTAAAATTATTTTTTTGCAAAATAATCGTAAATAATTCTTCTTTTCTATTCTTATTTATTTTCAGTAAAATTAAAATCAAATCAAAAAATTAAATTTAAAAATTGATAATTTCGTTGAAAGCGTTTCTTATTTTTTTAAGGTATCATTTTTAATACATTTTTTTATGAAACAAAAAATAGTGTATGGTACACTTTAGTTAAATTTTAAAGCAGTAGTTCGTACACTACAACTTTTAAAATTAATGTTTTGCAAAAAAATCGTAAATAATTCTTTTTTCTATTCATATTTATTTTCAGTAAAATTAAAATCAAATAAAAAAATAAAAAGGAAAAAATTGATCATTTCGTTGAAAGCAATTCTTATTTTTTTCAAGGTATCGTTTTCTATACATTTTTTTATGAAACAAGAAATAGTGTATGGTACGCTTTAGTTTACAACATTTAAAGTTAATATTTGGTAAAAAATAGTTTATAATCTAGTTAAAGTTGTCATTGATTTTTATAAAGAAAATATCCGGCCGATATTATTTTTAAAAGTAGTGTATGATCTACTTTTGTTAAATCTAAAGTAGTCCGTACACTACAATTTTTGAAATTAAAATTGATTGTTTTTGTCTGCACTGATAATTTTCCCAATAATGAAAACAATCAAAAAAATAAAAATAAAATATTTTACAACTTTTAAAATTAATATTTTGCAAAAAAATCGTAAATAATTCTGCTTTATAACTTCGTTAAAATTTTCACTGATTTTTATAAAGAAAATGTCCAGCCGATATTATTTTTAAAAGTAGTGTATTATCTACTTTTGTTAAATATAAAGTAGTCCGTACTTGAAATTAAAATTGATTGTTTTTATCTGCACTGATAATTTTCCCAATAATGAAAACAAATCAAAAAAATAAAAATAAAATATTTTACAACTTTTAAAATTAATATTTTGCAAAAAAAAACGTAAATAATTATTCTTTATAATCTCGTTAACATTTTCATTGTTTTTTATAAAGAAAATGTCCAGCCGATATTATTTTTAAAAGTAGTGTATGATCTACTTTAGTTCATTCTATAGCAGTCCATACACTACAAGTTTTAAAATTAAAATCGATTTTTTTTATTTGTAGGTATTGATACTTTCCCAGCTACAATAATCAAAAAAATATAAATAAAATATTTTAGTCACCCTATATAGATTAGAAAAAAGTAATTAAATAGTTTTCTTAGTTATCGTTTGTAAATAAATTTCCCCTATCAAAAAAATAGATATTAATTTTAAATGTAGTGTATGTTCTACTAAATCACTATAAACTGTAATCCATAAAATTATTGTTTTTTTGTTTATTTTTGTTTTTATTACGATTTTGGTCAGTCAATAATAATAATAATAATAATAATAATCATGATATAATAATTGCTTCAATGTAATTATTTCTAAAACGAGTAAAATAAATTCCCTGAAATTATTTTTTTTAAATTTCAATTAAAATAAATTTAAAGAAAAATTCATCAGGTTATCCATGTCTCAAATGTGGTCAACCAATGAGTAAAGAAACACTGTACTTTGTCTGTTTCTTTACTCAAATTTAAAGAAGTCCATACACTATAACCTTCGTTATCATCTGTAAATAAATTTCCCCGTATCAAAAAAAATAGATATTATTTTTAAATGTATGTTCTACTAAAGCAGTCCATGAACTGTAATCCATAAAATTTTTGTTTTTTTTTTGTTTATTTTTGTTTTTATTACGATTTTGGTTAGTCAAAGGTGCTGTAATAATAATAATAATAATAATAATAATAATAATAATAATAATCATCATGAATAATAATTGCTTCAATGTATTAAAACGAGTAAAATAAATTCACTGAAATTATTATTTTTTAAAATTTCAATTAAAATAAATTTAACGCAATTCATACTATAACCTTTAAAGGTAATACTTTTACAAAAAATCATAAATAATTTTTATTATTTCCTAAAAATATAAATATAACAATCAGAAAAAATTCCCTTATAAAGTATTAGTAAAAATAATAATTTTAAACGTAGTGTATGATTCACTTTAGTTAAATTAGAAGCAATCCATACACTATAATTTATGTTTTTTATTTTATTTTCGTTTTTAATACGATTTTGTCATCTATCAAAATTATAATATAATTCGTAAATGAAATTGGGTAAAAAAATATTTATTTAAAATATTTTTTACACCTAAGAAAAATATTTATTCATCGAACATCAAATATCAGGGCGTTTATTTTTCTGACTTTAAATATTTTTACATTATTCGTTCAGTGTGTCAGAACTTCTTTAAAATAATTACCATCATGTTTTTTTGGAAAATTTCTGCAATTTATATTTAATTCTTGTTATTTTTTGTTAATTTTACTTTAAACCACGCTCGAAGTAAACTTTCCCATATTTCACGAAAATTAGATATTGCAGATTCCACGGCTTGTAAAAAAAATTCAATAATCACCGCGTTTACGACTCATAATGCACTTTATGAACAATAATGATGAAGAGTTTATGATAATAAGGCAATAAATATGGCATTACTCGGTTAGCGCCTTCATTAGCGTGGATGCCGCCTGTGTACTATGTTTTTATTGAGCATTGAATATTGATTATTGGTTCCGTTCCAGCATCATTGCTACCATAAGAAATTTATTAAGAATAAGAGAATTCTGTTCGTACAATTTTAAATGAATATAAATATTTATTCTTATTATCAATATACCTAGTTTTTGTTTTTTTGTTATTAATAATTAATAATTTTTTAAGGTTATCATCTACATTTTTGTTATCTATTGTTTGGGTTTCAAAAATATATTTTAAATAAACAAAATGCACACGTAAAATTGTGTTAACAGAGGAAAATGTTTTTTTATTTCTAGAACCATTCGAACGCTGATTACAGATTATTTTTTGATTTTTTCTAATTTTCGCAGAAAATGTAATTTTATGTTCATTTGATTGGAAAAAATATTAAGTACTTGACTAGTATTTTATAAATAATAAAATTAAATTCAATAAGTTATAAATATCTCAAATGTGGTCGTATTAATCATAAATGAAACTCGAAATCACAATAAGATTTAATTATAAAATAATAGCCTAACTAGTTTCGACTAAAAAGCCATCTTCAGGCCAAAATACAATTATGTTAAGATTAATAAGCATATTGCTTAAAATTAAGTGTACCGCTACTGGGAAGGGAAGGAGGGGTGGTGCAAGAGAAAAAATAGGGGGTACATGAAAAGGTCAGTAAAAATTAGCAACAGGTTAAATGGGTATGAAAATAAATGAAAGTGTGACATAAAACAAATTTGCCACTGAGGTCGGTTAGAACCATTGGAATTTCCTAACTTAAAAAAAAAAAATTTCTGCTTAGTTGGACCATGCTCGGTCCCCCCATTCATTTTAATGACCCCCACTTAAGGAGTTCATCTAAAATTATCAACTCTCGGCCCATGCGGGTCTTTCCGGTTAGTTAGCACACGTTGTTAGCCCATAATTTAAAAAAATGTTTTACTATGTTTTTCAACTAACCCCCCCTCTTTTTTTATTTTTTTCAAGTACTACCAATGTTTTTATAGCCACCATTCTTCACTACCCTTAATGGGTCCAAAAAAATAGTTTTTTTACACTTGAAAGTAATTAATAGTAGCCTGATGATGGTCTGTGACCGAAACTTGTTGTCTTTTAATTCACCACTTTTGTGGTACCTGACTTTGTGCTTTATTTCTTGTAAACTTGGATTACATTTGAGATATTTTTGTTAATTATTTTTTCGAACTTGTAGGGATTGCCGCCTATTTTTTCGTAGTACTCCTCCCATAATGCGCGGCTTTATCTCATCCTACTCGCTGTGCTACCTCGGTTTGTGTCATTGCTCCTTGATCGTGCTGAGTTCGCAACATCAAGACTGCACAAAAATTAAAAAAAAAACAACAGAAGCAAGAATGCGTTTTCTTACACACGAATTTTAAAAAATAGAAATAAAAACACAAAAAAACTAGAAAAAAATTAAAAAGTATTTTTTCACAGACGAATGTGAAAAAAAGCGAAAATGCATTTTTTCAAATATAAATTGGTATAAAAGCAAGAATGCATAAAAATAAGAAAAAAAAACAGCAAAAATGCGTTTTTCACACATACTTTGGGAAAAAAACAAGAATGGATTTTCTACATAAAAATTGGAAAAAACAGCATACTTATTTTACACAAATTTGAAGAAAAAACAAAAGCAAGAATACAAGTAACAATGTATTTTTCACACGAAAAACTAGAAAAATCAGCAGAGATGCATTTTTCACACATGAATTTGGAAAAAGCAAGGATGCATTTTTCCACCAAAAAAATTGAAAATAACAGCAAAAACGCATTTTTTAACAAATTCGAAAATAAACAGAAGCACGAATGCATACTCGAATTTGGGAAAAATCGCAAAAATGTATTTTTTCACAAAGAAAAATTGGAAAATACAGCAAAAACGTATTTTTTCACATATAAATTGGTAAAAAAGCAAGAATATATTTTTCCACATAAAAAAACCGAAAAAAAACAGCAAAAATGCGGTTTTTAGACATAAATTGAGAAAAAAGCTAGCATGCATTTTTCCACACAGGAAAAAACCATAAAAATCCATATATTTTCACACATAAAATCGTATTTTCTCACACATAAAATGTATTTTCTCTCAAAGGAATTTGAAAAGAAATAGGTTGTGAGTACTTTTTCAGATATTTATTGTTAAAGTATCAAACTTTGACATTTTTTTTATTTTTGACAGGTGACAGTTGGAGAAATAGTTTTGACTGTTCTGAATAGAGTTTTTCAAGAGCTTTCAAATGACATATTACAAGTCAAATTTGGTGACATATTGCATTTGTCATTTTTTGATAGTGACACTTTCGTTTGACAGATGTCGTACAAAAACTAGTGGCCACTATCGTGGAAGAATACGCACAGACAGACAGACAGACTTCCATCTGGAAATGGTCTTAGGTGACCTCAATATGGATATTTCCATCTTTATATTAAAATGAAAAAAGGTATTTTGTTGGAAAATTTGGTTTTCTACAAAAAAGTATTCTTGTAAAAATCTCGAATTCATTTTGAGTTATTTTTGAAAAAAATTAAAAAAGGGCCACTTTGGCATTGTTTGTTTAATTCTGTAATATTTTTTTTATTTCAATAATTTTTTTGTAAAAGTACGATACTGAATAATTGATAAATATTTTTTTAAATTTACACTTACGGAAAAAACTATGCATTTCCATGAATTTTATTAAAATTTGTAATTCGTATATTACGTAAAAGTCAAAATAGAGCAAAACACTTTAATTTTAATATAAATTAATTCTGCCTTGTAAATATTCCAATACGGTATTTTTAAAAATCATAATTTTTTACTTAAGAACAATAAAATCTCAAACAGAAAGATAAATTCCACCTCCACCGACGCGACGGAATTTTCAAAAAAAAAATAGTCGACTATGAAATATTTTAACAAGTTTGAACAATTTCAGTAATAGTGTTAGTTCCAGCGGTGAATACATTTTTACAAAATTGATATAAAAATTGTGTTTAGTGATTTTAAAATTTGTAGATTATAAAAGGTATGTTAGAAATTTATACGAATTTCTTTATATCAATATTTTTTATGGGTTTAAAATATCGTATCATATAGAAGAACCAATTTAAAATGTTTTTATAAACTTTGAATTTTCTCTACAGTAATTATAACTGTTTTACATGGTGATTCAAATTTATATTATAAACTTTTCTTTTTGTATTACCTACTATATTTTATTATAAAAGATTCTAATTATTTCCGGATTCAATTAAAAAAAAAGTTTTCTATAATCCTTTTAGTGGATAATTCAAATTTTATAAATGTATAGGAATTATTTTTTTGGTTTATTTTCTTGGTACAATTTTTTTTTAATAATATGAGTAAATATTCCAATTTCAAGTTTTAAATATTTACAATTATTTAGCTCCTCTTATTTATTAGTAAGACGTTTCTCCTTTTTTTTCAGTTAAAATAAAGTGAAGTGAGAGAAAAGAACTGACGATACGAGCTTCAGCATAAAGGTTAGAATTATGTAATTTTTTTGGTAGCGGTTAAATATTAAAATAGCTAAAAAATGAATTTATTGATAACTACATGAATTTTCCTATACTATATTTCTGAAAATTTAAGCAATTTTTTATTTATTTTTTTGAATTTTTATTGTAATTTTGTGGTTTTTCCGAGGGGTCAACCACTGAGCTTAATTTGTACATGTACTGCAGAAATTTGTACTTGAATAAGGTACCGCAGAGTACTGCATACATAATGCATAGTACTGCAGTGTACTGCACACGTACTGCAGACATACTGCATGGTACTGCAGACATACTGCATGGTACTGCAGACGTACTGCATAGTACTGCACAAATACTGCAGAGTACTGCACACATACTGCAGAGTTCTGCACGCGAAGAAAAAAAATGTTTTAAGTTTCTCTTATATTTCATTTATTCAGTTCAAAAATAAAACATTATTTACTAATCTTTCTTAATTTATACTTATGATTATGAACAACCGTCTTATTTGGTTCAATTTCTTCCAAATCTTCTGAGCTGGAATCTTTATAGCTGATGTGGTCATCAGATACATCAGTCTCATCCATCTCATCTAAATTTATCTTTTGTGTGATTACCCTCTTTGTCTTGCCAATTAATTTACGTATTTTTTTTTGCTTTCCTTTCTTACTTGTAGATGCCATTCCTCTAACTCTATAAATTCGATCAGATGAAAGTTTATTTATATTATCAGAGTAGAACCAGCAAAGAGAAGACTTTCTGATCATTTGCACTGAATTTTTTGTTGGAATATTTAGATATACTGTCTGGTTAAAACATTTTGATTTTATTTTTACGAAATAATTTTTAAATTCAAATTCTTTTTCTTCTGATTTCGTGAGGGGTACAGTCATTTCACTTAGTAATTCTATATCCTTCTTTATTAGAGAATCTTCCTCTGTATCAGATATTTCTTGTGTTCCGATATCATCTTGACAGTCTATTTCATCATCTGTACTTTCGTTTTCTTCTTCTTCTTCTTCTTTACGAGAATGTTTAATTAAAATCGTTAAACAGGCCTGCTCTTTCCATTCGGCCTCATGCTCAGCTGAAGATTTATCAGTGCTCTTATTGGAATTAAGCATCATACCAATTTTTGTTGCCGATTCTATGGCATCTTCTTTGGCCTTTTTTAAAATCTCCAAAATTTCGGTAACAGTTGGTAAAGGCAACTGATTATTTATGTCATTTATTCCGAGCTTCTTGTTTTCTTCTCGAGGAAATCGAAAAGTTGTATCTATAAATAATTACAAGGGTAAATAAAAATACTGTACAATAATTTACCCGTGAAGTAGCATATTATTATCCTCTAAATACCAACTTACCTAGATCTGAACTTATCTCATTTATTGCCTGTATTCTATTCAACCTCTTCATAATGTCTAGTAAGGAATAATTCACCATCGTAGAAAACGTACTGGTCATTGATCGAGTTTGTCGAAAAATTTTTTCACATGGTTGGTTACTGAATAACCAAGGAAGAAAAATATCAATCTCATTTTTTTCTCTGCATTTTTCTATAACAATCAATAAATTGTGTGCATTTATTTCAATGCAGGTATATGTATTTAAAGTAATACAATTATTTTGTATTCCATATTTTTTACGTTTGATCCAGTATCTCCAAATTCTAATAAAAAAAGTAGAATACCATATTTTGTACACCCTTCCCAATATATTAAGTTTTTTTTCTAAAATTGAATCCAAAATATATCGAGTTATTAAAAGATACTGCTTAGTAGCTGAACTATCTGGTATTTTATCCAATAAATCAATGACTCGCATATTAGATAACTTGTCGATAGCGTCGAAATTCATTTTGTCTTTACCTAAAAAAATACGAATAGCTATAGAATATATTTAATTCGAACAATTACGGAGAAAATTGTTACCATTTAAATGACTGGGGCACAAAAAATGTTGGTCTTTGGAATATGTTTTTATTAGCTCCTCAATATGATTACGGGAAACAAATAGCTCGCCCATAGGTAGATTAATATTCTCTTTCAATAACCTGGTTTTTAATTTTGTACCAATATGGACAGTATCTTGAAAGCAAGTTGGTTGGGTTATGTCAAATTTTGCCTAAAATATAAATTCGTTAGGAATTTTAGACAAATTCCTATAAGACTGACGTAGTAAGTTTAATTAACATATTTAAGTTACTCACCTGAAAATAAGGACTGTACATGGTATTTCCAGAAATACTAGATACTACTTCTTCGAATGTAGCTTCAGGTGACACTGTTCCATATACTGATCCTTTAACATCGTCATCATGATTGATGTTTAAATTATCAGTAGGCTGTTCGTCATGGTCTTCAACATTTTGGTTAATTCTAAAAGGGATTTTGGTATTTCTTGTTACACATTCTTGAGCTGCTAAACCTGAGGGTAAACCAGTAAATATTTTCATTGCTTTCAAACATCTGGTGTCACCGTCAGAAGAAAACCCGATAATTTCAATCCCTTGTTTCTTACTTTCAGCTATTAAATATTGCCAACGTTTCAATACATCGGTATGCTCAAATACATTACCACTTCCATAAATTGATAAACAGAAAGCAGGTGATTTATCCATCAATGGTTGTGCGGCAAAGACAAAAGCATTATTGCAAATTGTCTCGTTCATAAAGGCATGTGAAATATCATTAACAGAATTAACGTAAAATTTGTTAGTTAATGGAAACCCTTTCTTTTTACATAGAGGCAACAAGAATCCCACAAGTTTATTCAAATTTGAATCGTAATTTACTCTCTTCAAAATAGCAGTCTGATCTTCACTCACAAAAATGGCCATAGGATAATTCCTTTTTGTAAGGTACTCCTTTAACTCTGTAAACCTAACAACTCCTTCGGATATTTTTGGATGATTATCTAATGTTCTCATGAGTGTAGATATAGAAGGAAGTGATTGTGCTAAGTTTGAATATAAAGTTTCGTAAAGCAATCGACCCCCAATCATAAAAATATAAATACCAAAGAGTTTTAGAGGTTCAGAAAATCTATACCTCTGTGTATTGCATCGGCTATTATTTTCGGCAGCTTTTAAGAGTGCTTGTAATAAGCCTATAGATGTAGTTGCATTATCTTTAATAGAGGAATATTTTATTGAATTATTAAAACTTGATCTAACTTGGGGATTTTCATCTATTACTTTTTCTACTGCATTTAAGATTTCATAGTAGTCTGTTAATTTAGTTTGATTTTGATTTGCACCAGCAGCTCTTAATATATTTTGAATGCGCAAACTTCTTTGGCTGTACTTTACTCCTTTTGGAGGCTCTAGTACACAAACAGCAGAATTATCAGCCTCATTTATAATTCTGCTGTCTACAAAATCCTCAACCTCATCTAAATTATCTGCCATACCGTGAGTGTTTTCATCTCGGTTTGTATCTTGATTTTCATCAGTTTTATTTACTCTTTCTAGTGGGTTTAATCTTAATTCCTGTACCTTTTCTATCTGACCTTTATCTAGTAAAGTTTCATCAGTCTGAACAGGTTGTAGTGGTTGTAATCCTAATTCTTGTACCTCCTCTATCTGGTCTTCTTCTAGTAAAGAAATTTCATCAGTCTGAATAGGTTGTAGTGGTTGTAATCTTAATTCTTGTACCTCCTCTATCTGGTCTTCTTCTAGTAAAGAAATTTCATCAGTCTGAATAGGTTGTTGATTAATAAGGAAAGATAAAATACTAGAATTCTTCTGTATTATGGTTTTTTGCACTTGTTTTTGTTTAAGCGCAAGATGATTTTTTAAGTGTTTGTTAAAATTGGAAAACACCCAATGAGTTCCATACTTTCGTTCAGTATTGGTAATCCGTAGGAACATGGAACATAGAGGACATTTTATTTTCGCAGAGTTAGGATCAGCTTCGCTGACATTGATGATTATTTCCTTTGTACTTGACAAAATGGATATATTTTCTTTATTATGATTTTGTATCTCTAAGTTAGAATTTTTTATTAAGTTTTTAATGTAATTTGTTATGAGGCCATTTAGATAAGTGCTTATGTTTTGTACAACTTTTGGTTCGGACGTTTCATTAGATGCTCCTGTTACCTTCGAACTTTTATCTCTTTGTACCTTCTTATTATTGCTTGATTTGTTTAAACACATACATTCACACGAGCATTTGCGCTTATTTTGTGAACATAGTATTTCAGTTAATTTCATTTTCTTCAATTTATTTATTGATAACTGAACAAATTGTAAAATCAGTTTTTTATGCCCTTCACGAATTTTAAACAATTCTGGTTTACTTGCGTATATACCATAAAAAATGTTAACTTCCTGTTTATCTAATAAACTAGGCAAGTCTTCCCGAGCAAATCGTTCTAGCTCTAACATAGACGATTCATCAAAAGCTGCTATTGAATGAATATTATCAAAACCTGTATAGAGAAACAACGTTTTTAAGTAATCTGGGAATATAAAATCTTCAAACTCTTTAACTTCGTCAATAATTTTTCCAATGTCATCTCTTTCAATGGTGTCAGAAACAGATTTATCCATTTTGCTAAAACAGATGATAAGGTAAGGATTTTGTAAAAGCAATCACAATTATGAATTTATGTACATATTTAAAATAATTTGAAATTTGTATCCGATATTTTCATAAATCTATAAAGATATGAATTTAATTTTTCATCTTAACCAACAATACCAACAATGTAACGTTGCTTGTATTTTTGCGGTCAGCTTTTACATTATTTCCTCATGGACTCATAATATCTCGGCAAGATTATATTCGCTAGGTCCCAACTCTATATCTTTTAAATTATGACCTTGTTAAAAAGTATCGCGCGGGAATCACACAGTTTTAATATCTAAACATGAGTGCTTTAGACATATTTTATTTTGTAAACTTTCCTTTCGCTTACAATTATTTTCATTATTATTGTTGTCTGTTTAGGATAACAGTAATCAGCAAATATAGACATTAATTGGTTATTTGACTATTCATTTTTTAAGGGCACATTTGCATGTTTTGAACTGATTTTCATTATCTTATATTTACTTTTTGTAAAATTTAAACTTACCTTGTGGTGGATGTCACAGTCGTCAATAGTAAATAGATACCATGCGAATACAAAAAAGAATTAAAGTTCAGAAAGGGATGTTTTAATCAGCACAGTCACTAAAACTCACTTGAACCGAATATCGAATAAAACAAAGAGGTTAGAAATAATGTAGAGTTGGATCTGGTACCTATTAACTGTACCTAAATAAGATCGGATATAACGTGTACTGCAGAGTACTGCAGAGTACTGCATAATACTGCATACATACTGCATACGTACTGCATAGTACTGCATAGCACTGCATACGTACTGCATGATACTGCATATGTACTGCATAGTACTGCATACGTACTGCATGATACTGCATAGTACTGCACACAAGTACTGCACAAAAAACGTACAGTACTGCAGAGAGTGGTTGACCCCTCGGGTTTTTCCAAAAAATTAACAAAATTCTCTTAACTAATTATTTTTTGGCACATTAAAAAAATTTATTTTCCAAAGGAGGGTATGCTTTTGATAGGAGAATTTGGGCCTTTTCTGAAAAAAAATTAAATGCTTATAAATGAGTAGTGTAGTATTACTTTTTATTTTTTTCAAAAAATACAAAGTGGTAACATTGCTTTTCAATAATTATTTAAATGATACTGATGAGACCATAAAGGTCGAAACAGCTGTCTATCATTGTCGAGGTGCATAAATCTTTACAAGTTCCTCTTTTTGTTTATTTATTTTGAATTTTTTAAATGGTTAGTTGTCAAAACTGACATTTTCTTATTAGTGTTGTTGATAAAATAACAAAATAGTGCATTGTTTCTTTTCAATTCGTTTATTTAATTTAATTAGTTAGTATTTTTATTTAATTTTAACACTTTTTATATCTATTTGTTAGCATATTTTTTATTTTATCTACTTGTTAATTTTATATGGCCCCAATAAAGTGTTTTGGTTGCGATGGGCACAATTCATACTTTTTGACAAACCTTGTATACGATTGAAAAAATGTAAGATTTGATGGTTGCATTTAGGGTTTTGGACCATACAGTACTTTAATAAAGAATTAGAATTACTTTTTTTTCGTAAAAATACTAACAAAACTTTCCTTTACCTCGCCAACTTGTAATTCTGTTAGCTGATTTTTACTGACATTGATATTTAATTATTTACCAATATTGCTTGATTGCGCCCGCTATCAGTGCTAGTTCAACACCACAAGAACTTTTGATATGTTCAAAATCTCGCCTAGTTCAAACCGCTTCTATACTAGGGACTTCATCGATTCTGCAACAAGTAGAATCCGATTTCTCGAAAAAACAGACATGTCGCGTTGACATTTACGTAGTTATTACAACATCGGGCTCTACCTATGTATTACATCGACATCGAAACCACAGAATACGCACATAAGCGGCGTTGCCAAATGTCTATTTTTATTATATTGCCTTAAAAAAATTTGCTGAAGAAGAGCTTATTTGAAGATGTTCCGGAATGGTTTGAAAGCTAAAATTTTGGGAAAATGTTTCTTTTTACCTCTCGCCCTTCAGATAAGAGAGGTATAGGAATCATGCTAAAAATTGGGTAGTGAGTTTTCAATGGATAAACACGTTTTGGGGTCCCTAGAATACGATTTTAATATTTTCGCGATGATGTCTGTGTGTGTGTGTTAGTGTGTGTGTGTGTTAGTGTGTGTGTGTGTGTTAGTGTGTGTGTGTTTGGATGGATGTTGTAGTAACGATAACTCAAAAACTACTAAATAAAAATATTTGAAATTTTGCATACAGGATTCTGATACCCTAGATTAGATCTGATTAGATTTTGGTGCTAATCGCACAACCGGAAGTGGCAGTTGCTATGGGTGATGACGCCATTATTATACAAAACGGCAATTAAGTTTTACACATATATTTTGTATACCCTATAGTTTATTTTCATCTCATTAAAATTTTCTAAACTTTTGCCATTGTTGCCAGATTTACAAAAATATAATTTTTTTTCATACTTTTTTGTGTCAACCTGTAAATTTTTGATTCAAAAATGGTGAGAGGTCATGTGCTGGCCACATCAGATTTTTTATAGATCTAAAAGTGTGCAAAATCTCTTATGGCCGGGAGCAGATAGCCCAGAAAAGCATACCCTCCTTTCCCTCGACTATATTTAAAAAAAAAATCGGTTGTGTCGCCTCAAAACTTTCCCGACGAATATCCACGAATACTTTTTCAGATATTTAATATTAAAGTTTCAAATTTTGACATTTTCTTAATTTTGACAGGTGACAGTTGGAAAAATAATTTTGACTGTTCTGAATAGAGATTTTCAAGGGCTTTCAAATGACATATTGTAAGTCGAATTCTGTGACATATTGTATCTGTCATTTTTTGATAGTGACACTTTCGTTTGACAGATATCCTACAAAAATTAATCAGTTCTTCCGACGGGTAACTCAAACCCATACACCAAATTTCAACTCAATCGAATCAATACTTTTTCAGATATTAAATGTTAAATTTTAAAATTTTGACATTTTTTTATTTTTGACTGGTGACAGTTCGAGAAATAATTTTGACTGTTCTGAATAGAGTTTTTCGAGGGCTTTCAAATGATATATTGCAAGTCAAATATCGTGAGATATTGCATCTGTCATTTTTTAATAGTGACACTTCCGTTTAACAGATATCGTACAAAATCTAATCGGTTCTTCCGACGGGTAACCCAAACCCATATACAAATTTCAGCTCAGTCGGATTAATGTGGCCTCTATCGTGGAAGAATACACACAGACAGACAGACAGACAGACTTCCATCTGGAAATGGTCTTAATAATCTCAGGTGACCTCAAAATGGCCCCACTCTGATTAGTTAATTTTTTTATCAAACGTTTATTTGAATTCAGATTACAGCCGATAGTTTTCTCTGATGTGTCAGCAATAGACCCTTTAATACTATCAATCACCACAAGAGGAGTTAGCGTCGAAGTTACGTATTTGTTCTAGTTTTTCAAAGACGGTTAAAAATATTATTCTTGAACACAATAATAAATAACTTCTATCGCAGCTCCATCTTCACGCAAATAGATAATTCAAATTTAACTAGCCGACTGGCACCATCTTTCGCATATTTCTTTAACTGATCTATCGGAAGACGTCACAGAAATGTTTAATATTCAAAATTAAGGGTACTGAATGCCAATTTCTTTTTAAATCGTGGTCAATGGGGGTAATAAACATATTAAAGTTAAAAAAATCAGAAAAAAAATTAAGCAAGCACTCCATTGTTTATTTTTTTTTCATGCCATTTTTTGGCAGATACTGATCCATTTTTTTGTCCAATACTTTTTCAAAATATAATAAAGCGCCCCTGGATAAAACAAAAAAAAACACAAATTTATAAATTTTATAAATCCAATAAGTTATCCATATCTCACATGTGGTCAAATGTTTATCATAAATGAAAACCCAAAATCATATACCACAATAACATTTATTAAAAAAATTTTTCCAACGGCAACTAGTTTCGGTTAAATAACCATCTTCAGGCCAAGATAATAGAAGGAATTAAATGTTAAATAATTTTAGCATATTTAAAAAAAAGTGTGTCGCTACTAAGCAAGGGAGGGAGGTAGGAAAAATAATGAGGAGAGAGTGGGGTACATGAAAAATAAAAAGTGAACCCAGGTGGGTAAAAAACACTTATTAAAAAATAAATTTGAATATAAAATTATTTAAGGGAAGATTTGTGAACCTATTCACAGTAAGACGCCTTATAGGGCGTTCAGAATGAGCCGGAACAAAGGTAGGTTCACAAATCTTCCCTTAAATGATTCTATATTCAAATTTAATTTTTAATTATTTAGTTAGTTATTTTTACCCACCTGGGTTCTCTTTTTATTTTTCATGTACACCACTTTCTCCTCGTTATTTTTCCTACCTCCCTCTCTTACTTAGTAGCGGCACACTTTTTTTTAAAAATATGCCAAAATTATTTAACATTTAATTCCTTCTATTATCCTTGGATGAAGATGGTTATTTAACCGAAACTAGTTGCCTTTGGAAAAAAAAAAAATTTTAATAAATGTAATTGTGGTACATGATTTTGGGTTTTCATTTATGATTATAAATTTTTTGAAAATTTTTACCAAAGAAACGAAAAATTTCTTTAATACACAGATCGGATTAAAGTCGGTTTTTTTGTATTTTCTGGTATTATTACTAATTCCTGAATTATGATTTCCGATACCCACATGTTATTAACCAATATCTTTAGTTTCGACGATAAATTCAAACTTCACTGTACATAATATTATTTTAACAAATTTTCAAAATTTACTTTAACCTTGACCATGACTTGAAATTTCATAATTAAATAAACAATAATAAAAATTCAACAAATTGCACTTGGTTTACAAATAAAAATTATCGAAACCCAAACAAACGATAAAGAATCCCAAATTATGCAAAACTATTTTTAGATTTGTTGATTATCGGATTCACGTCTGAGTCCACCACTTTCCATTCTATCTCTGGCTTTATAACACGTTGGTTATGTATAAACGTCGACAACACGGACAGATAAAAACTGGCAAGTTTTCTTCATCACAATTTATAAATTTTGTTCGACTTACGATTCTTGCCAAGTTCCAAATGGTTTCCGATCTTTGTCAAAAAGATCGATTCGAATCGTCGAGTCAAAAATTGGATGGAGAAAAAAATTATCTAATGAAAATCTGAAATAAAACTAGCCAAAATTAGCTTCAAAATATTGTCCTTACAAAACCATAAAAATAAAAATTTAACGGAATTCACATTTTCTTTTCATTTCAGATTGTAAATTGAATCGATTTTTTCTCCATCCGATTTTTCCTACATCGATCTTTGATTCAACGATTCGAATCGATCTTTTTGATGGAAACTCCGGACTATTGTGTACCAGTTCGGGTCACAAGTCGAACAAACCCTATGTGTAAAAGTCGAACAAACCCTATGTGTAACATATCAATAAAGAGAAAAAAATTACAAAATATTTATTAGTATAAGTTTTTGATATACTCCATTTAAAAAATACTAAAAAAGTAGGGGAAAAAAAACGGGGGAGAGGTAGGAAAAAAATATGAAACATAAAAAAACAGTAAAAAGGCAGAGAAAAAAAAAGAAGAGAAGTAAAGTTGGATAGTTTGATCGATTTAATTGCTCCGAACCTCGCTGCGCTCGGCTCGGAGTGAATGGTAGGGGAAAGTTTAAATTATTTTTCCTGCCATACCTTTTTAAGTTAAATTGTTATTAGCAATAATTTTTTTTAAATTGTAGGTTAATGGTGATGAATAAAATCACCGAAATATTTAATGAGCATTTCTAATTTTTAAACTACAGCAAATATTAAAAAGAAAGAAATTTTACTGAATAAATGAATGAAATTTTTCATATTTTTGTATTTAAAATTGTAAGAAGAAATTTCAGTTAATCCATTTTAAGATGTGGGCGCTAGTGGTTTTTTCAAAATTTTTAAAAAAAATTTTGGACTCTGGAGAGACAAATGTGCAATTTTCTTTTGAAAATTAAAATAAAATATTTTGATCCAATGTACTATTTTTTTTTTGAAAATTATAAATAATAAATATTTTAATTCCAATGATCTATTTTGTTTCTTCTTTTTTGACAGATTTGAACAATTTTTAGAAATTTTGAACTATTTCTTCGTTTTATGAAGATTGTTTAACATTTTCTAGAACAATTTTTAACAATTTTGAACTGTTTCTCCTATTTTGACAAATTCTAACAAGTTTTAGCCATTTTAAATCGTTTCTAATTTTTGAACGATTCTAACAATTTTTAGCAATTTTGAACTGATTCTTTGTTTTTTAAACATTTTTTACCAGATTCACTTCGTTTTCATCTCTTTTTATTTATTTTCATCTATTTTCATTTATTCTCATTTATTTTCATTTGTTTTCATTCATTTTTATCTATTTTTATTTATTGTCATTCATTTTCATTTATTTTTATTTGTTTTCATTTATTTTTATTTATTTTCATTTATTTTTATTTATTTTCATTTATTTTTATTTATTTTCATCTATTTTCATTTATTTTCAATTAATCTCATTTATTTTCATCCATTTTCATTTATTCTCATTTATTTTTATTCACTTTCATTTATTTTCATCTATTTTCATTTATTCTCATTTATTTTTCATTTATTTTTATTTATTTTCATTTATTTTCATTGATTTTCATTCATTTTCATTTAGTTTAATCTATTTTCATTTATTTTAATTTTTGTCCATCTATTTTCAAACATTTTCATTTATTTTTATCTATTTTCATTTATTCTCATCTATTTTCATTTATTCTCATTTATTTTCATTTATTTTCATTCATTTTCATTCATTTTCATTTATTTTCATTTATTTTCATTTATTTTCATTTATTTTCATTTATTTTCATTTATTTTCATTTATTTTCATTTATTTTCATTTATTTTCATTTATTTTCATTTATTTTCATTTATTTTCATTTATTTTCATTTATTTTCATTTGTTTTCATTTAACAACTTTTTGTAAATTTTAGAAATTTTGAGTTATTTTATGGCTAGTTTCGGTCCTGTAATACCAACATAAACGACCAGCTAGCTACCCAGCCTCTTTCAAACGGGTTCAGTGTGTCTGGGTCTGGATGTAAATTGTCTAGCGCATTTATGAGATGTGCAAGGTCAACCCATTATCTACACTTTCAGTGTGGTCGTGCGTATGAAACCGCGGCCCAGGCAGGCGAACTCTAAAAATTATTATTTCGACAACGATGGTTTTTTGGCCCATAATAAACGCGTTTTGATCATCCTGTATATATATATATATATATATATATTTAAAATTAGAAACAAAGTTGAAAAACAGGGAATGAGTTGAATTAACATTATCAACATTATTTATACAAATATTTGACATAATAGTTAAAATTTTAATTAATAATCTAAAAAAATCTGAAATAAATGAGTATACAGATCAATTTATACAGTGATTTTATACGCTAACTTATCAAAAGCGTAACGTAATGTAATGAAAAATGCAGCGCTGAGGAGTATTAATTTTTAAGATACAAAAAAATGGATTCATTAGTAGCAGTAAACAATATTGGACCAGGGAAAAGTGAAGCGAAAGGGAATAAATTTAGCCTGAGAGTTTAAAAATTTGTAACGAAGTTACTCTATTACCGGCATTATTTTCATTGCATTTACTTGATATTTGATAATTAAAATATATTAATTATATTGCGCACGGTACTGTATTACAATTAACTAAATTTTATGGTACAGGTAACTTCCTCCGATAATAAAGTCAAACGCGAACAGTTGTAATCTCCTCCCGAAAGATGGAGACAGTCGCGCATGTGCTTCTTAGATGTCAAAAACCTTACCGTATACCACGATTATTCAAATCCTTCTCATCAATTCGAGTTGGATCTCAAGCCGATAATGATTACCAGTTTCGCTCAAGTGGAGAATGTGACAAAAAGGACAACATGTAGGATAGTCCGAGACGTAAGAATGACTTTTTGTACTAGAATTTTTTAAATTAACTTCCAAAATAGAGGTGATATTTTTTTGTATCATTTATACAAATATCAACATTAATTAGCTTTTACTCAAAGCAACCATCTTTATTATGGAATAAACGTCACATAAAAACAATAAACATAATACCATATGGTATTTAAAAAACAGTGTCAAAACTTACAAGATGCATTAGTATCAAATAACATTTTATTTTTAAATGGGATCGATTTTTATCTCGGATGATTGAAATTTGTCAACAAACAAACAATATTTAAAAGCCTAAACAAAATTTTATACATACAGAGTAACCCAGAATAAAGGGTACAAACTTCGGCGGTAGAACATTTGCTTAATTTTAAGACTAGTTCGAGTATTAAGGAAGTTCCAGGGTGTTTAATTTTCAAAAAAAAATGATACTTTTTTGTATACCTCCAAAAAGACTTTGTACAGGGTGATTCATTGGTAAAGGTTAACTGTGGATAGGAGTCACCTAGGTGACTCTAAAAATCCCCCATATTATGGGTCTTACACCCTTTGTATCAGAGTTTTATGAATTTTGACCATTACTTTCCTTACTCATAACTTACGAAGTACCCTGTAGATTTTTTTATATTTGGTATATATGTTCCTCATATCTCGTAACGATGTATCAAAAATATTAATAATCCAGGTCCGACTTTACGAAAAATTCACAATTCTTACATCCAAATAACATCCTGTATAGCTGATTTTTTTTAATTTAATCGCCATATTTTTTGGACAGACGACTTTATTATGAAAATTTTAATTTCATATTTAGTTTTTTTAGAATTTTGCAGTGAATAAATGAAATTTATTGCGTTTTTTATTTATAACTAGGGAAGTATAGTAATTTTTTGTTTCATATACGGGTTCTTGCTTTTTAGTGGAATATTTCGATGCAGTAAATAAATGATAATGCAGGTCCGGCTTTACAAAAGATATACTTATTTGCCAATCCTTCATACAACACCCTGTAAATATATTTTTTTAAATTCCTATCTAAATTTACACAGTGTATAAAACACGGAATTCGGGAATTGTCTTCTTGTCTTTGGGCAGATGATTTTAATATGTATAATTTAAATTTCACAAATTTTATACTTGGGCAGTAGGAAGACATATCATTAAATAAATAAATTTAATTTCAAATTACATTTTACAATAATTTTATTAGTTGTTTTGGAACAAAAAAAATCAAGAATACAATCCCTGAATTCCGTTTTTTGTGCACTGTGTAAATTTAGATAGGAATTTAAAAAAAAATATCTACATGGTGTTGTACGAAGGATTTTCAAATAAGTATATCTTTCGTAAAACCGGATCTGCATTATCATTTTTTTACTGCATCGATATATCCCACCAAAAAGCAAGAATCCGTATATGAAATAAAAAATTATTATACAGGGTGGTTCCGTAGTTATGAATAAAAAACGCAATAAATTTCATTTATTCACTGCAAAATCCTATAAAAACTAAATATGAAATTAAAATTTTCATAGTAAAGTCGTCTGCCCAAAAAATACAACCACACGATTAAATTCAATTTTTTGTGTTCTTTTCAAATGTGGTGATTAAATTTAAAAAAATCAACTATACAGGGTATTATTTGGAGGATTTTTTCGTAAAGTCGGACCTGAATTATCAATATTTTAGATACATCGTTATATCCCTCGGGATATGACAAACATGTATATCAAATCTACAGGGTGGTTCGTAAGTTATGAGTAAGAAAATAAATGGTAAAAATATGGGGAATTTTTAGAGTCGGCTAGATGACCCCTATCCACATTTAACGTATTTACCTTTACCAATGAATCACCCTGTATTGTTTAATGAAATTTTTTGCCTCGCCCTAAATTAATTAGTCTAATAATTACCCGTCTATAACTTAAACCAGGGACGTACGGTAGATAGGTGTCCAACATGTGTACCCCCTAATTTTTACGCCACTGGATAAATTTTGGGTTTGAAATATTTTTCTAAAATTTATACCTTTCTGGTACACAAAGTGCATAAGGTTTATTATGTAAATTCTTAACCCTTTTTTTAGATATATAACATTAAATAGGTCAAAGTTCAGTAATTATAAAACAACATTTTTCCTGGACATGTACTGCCTACATTCTCCATTTTTTATTGTCTTTAATTTGTATTTCTTGGTTTTGTATTCAGTATTTTTTTAAATTTATAAAAAAACAGTAATTTTCATTTCTAAACTTTGGAAAACAATAGAAACAATAACTTTTATAATTACTGAACCTATTTAATATTGGTACAGATTTTAGAAAAATATGTCGAAACAAAATTTTTCCAGTGACGTAAAAGTTAGGGGTACACATATTTACCGTACTTCTCTGGTTTCTTAGAGTAGTAAATTATAAATACAAAAATTCCAGTAACTATTATTATGTACAAACATAATCAAAATTTGAAAATTGAATTTTCAAGAAAAACTATTAGTCAAAGAAGTTTCACTTCGTTTAATACCTTGCCATTTGAAATTAAATTTTGCATTAATTCAATAAACCTATATAAAAAAAGTTAATAATTTCTTACTCGCCACAGACCGAAAAGAAATTAGAATTCTAATAGAACCACAGTAGTAGAAAGTCAAAATTATTATTTTCTTTTTTTCACTTTTTTCTAGTCTTAGTTTTTTTTCTCCTATTACTATTTTGCTTTATTTATTTGGTCTCCTTCGTTACATAGCTTTAAGTTAACCATTTCTGTTTTTTAATTATCATAAGGGAACAAATTTTCTTTTTAGGGAGCACATATTAATGTAATAATCTACACTCTGTTAAGTTACTTGCCACAAGCAATTTATAATCTTGTGGTGCATTCTATATTTATTTACGTACTATAGTTTATTTGAAAATGCATGATAGCACAGTTTTTATGGCAATGGTCTATATACAGGATTGTTTAAAGCAGAATAAAAATAAATATTGGTACCTTCTTATCTAGATTTTAACTAGATTTTAGTATGACCACCCCGAAAAACTTCGAATACAATACATCATAAAATGTAAATGAGCAAACCCTAAGGGATTAACCAATAATTATATACCTCAGTGACGGGGAACACGAAATTACTTTAATATAAAAAATAGTAAACTGTCACTATTAAGTACCCAAATTTATTTTTATAAAAATAGTATACTAGGTTATTAGGTTGTTACATTTTCTTTGGTATTATTAAGAAAACCAAAGATTTTTTTTAAAAATAATGCTAAACATTTTATGTTAGAAATTCTCCGCCACAGATTTATGATGTTATATTGGGTCATAAAAATGTTCCTTTCAATCATTTTCAAATAAACTATAGGATAGTAATTGTACATTGTATTTTCTTTCATTTTGGTAAATATACATTATTATAAGTTACAGACAATTAACCATTGCTGTAATATTTGTCCAAATAAAAAAAATATAAAACTGTCTTGGAGTTATACAAAAATATGCCATTTTTTTCTGAAAATTTGGAAAATAGGTTCATAAAGAGTCTGGGTCTTAAAATTCTACCGCCGAAGTTTGTTCCCTTTATTCTGGGACACCATGTATAATAAAAATAATAAATAAAATAAATGTAATCGTTTTAATAAACAACGTCTTTGTATAAATGTTTGCATTAAAGAAATCACTGTACTATTTTTATTTTTCCATTCCAAGAACAACAGGCTTGCTAAAACGTCTATCAGCTGTCGCTGCAACTGACCAAACTAACTTTTCAAACATTGAAACTAAACTTGAACTCTCGATATTTCCTAAACTACATAACACTGGTGCTGGTGCAGTTTCTCGTATGCTTTCAGCCAGACATATTTAATTAATTTAACCCCAAAGTTGAACGAAACGCCAAGGTTAAATGACGAAGCGCAGCGTCATCTGCATCGGTCCAATAGCCCAGGAAAATACTATTCATGTTATAAAAATCAAATTAATGGGTACACCAGTTTTATTTTTAGTTAAAGTAAACTTGTTAATAAAAAATTAGTTTTTCGACAAAATTTTTAACACGGCAGTCTTTTTATAGCAGTTATAGTTCAGTTAAAGTAGACAAAATAGTTGGAATTATGGAAAAACTCGTATAGGGGTAAAAATTGGGTAATACTTCGTTCTTATGGATCATGCGATTTTTTTAAAAAAAAGTGGATCTTGCGTATTTTGGTCTCCTGAACACGAATCCGAAATCAAAACGTGGCGCTCTCAAGTAGTTTCGGAGATACAGCCCTATTTTGTTCACTATTTTGCAGCTCAAATTTCTGTTATTGAAAACACACAAATTTCTTCCTTATTATTATCAAAACACTACAAATGCTTGAATTTACTTGTTTTCAGCACTTTGAAGTGAAAAAACTACTATTTTTCAAAAAATTCACTCTAATTTGAATTTTTGACAGACCACTAAAGTTGGGTTAATCAGCTGACAATTATGTCTGTTATTTTTTTATTTATAGAATGTTGGCAAACGTGACTACGTGATTGTTCGTTTGACTCCTGTCGGTTCTTGCTGGATTTTTGATTTCCATTATCAAATGAAATACCTACGATTCTCTTGGTAACTTTTTAATTGTATTTCTGAACGAAATCATAAGAAATCGAAGTCGCAATAAAATTAAGGATTTATTCTTCTTTTTTTTGGGTAATGCAAGTTATAGTTGGATACTTTGAGCTGCGACCTGTATATATAATAAATATAAGGTTAAAATTTGTCTTAGCGGAAATGAGTTATGCGAAACTATTGTCATGGTTACCGTTACCATGGTCACCTGTCTGTAAACAAAAATCCTAGTTCAAGTTATTTGCAGAAATAGTGGATAAGGTAGTAAAATAAATGCGCGCGTCCGGCCGACATTAGGCAAACCCGCGTGCGCGTGTTTGCCAAATGTCGGCCGGACGCGCTCGCTCCGCTCGCGTGTCTTATGTTGTCGACATAATATTTCAGATTACTCTATAGCAATGAATCAATAATTTGATCAAATTATAATTAATTGATGGAAACGATGAACTCATCTCTTCGGAATTCATTTCAGTAAGAATGAAAATCTGCTGAGAATTAGTTGCAGATGAATATATTTAAAAATGTACTATAGGTGCAGAAAAACTGGCGGATCCAGAGTCATTCCAAATTTTTTATGTCAAATTTTAATAGATAGTTAGATTCTAAAAATGACACTATACAGTGTGACTCATTTTGTTTTTAAGCACCCCTGTAAAATCCGCATTTTTCAACCGATTTTGATTTAATTTTTTTTGTTAGATTCAGTATCAAAAACAGTATTTGGGCACAAATGTTTATAGCTTAATTTTTATTTTCAAGGCCCTCTAGGTTAATTTTTCTTTGAAAAAAAAGACGAAAGTATATTAGGCATTTTTTTTTCTCAAATATGACTACAACACTGGTTTCAGAATCATTAAAAATGTAAACTACCAAAATTTTATAAAAAAAATTTATTAACGACAAAGTTATTACAACATGAATTTGGAAAAAGTTGTATTTTAATTAATTTTTTACATAGAATGTAGACAAATTTAAAAAATGGCAACATGGTAAACAAAAACTAGGACTCGAAACATATTGCACAGTAAAAATTCGAAGCCGATAACTTAAACCGTTCTGAAGTTATATCTTCTGAAAGTAAAATTGTGCTTAATAATTTCATTTATTAACAAAATGCAATCAACGAGTATGCCATGAAAATGAATATAAATTTGTGCCCAAATACTGTTTTTGATACTGAATCTAACAAAAAAAAATCAAAATCGGTTGAAAAATGCGGATTTTACAGGGGTGCTTCCAAACGAAATGGGTCATCACTATTACCATAAAGTTATCACTTTTTGAAATAAGGATCTCCAAAGTTTCAAAAATGGGTTAGACAGTTTCAGGCCAGAGCGTTTAATTTGTAAAGACAGAAATTTAAGTATGCTTTATTTTATAGAAAAAAGGTTTAAATTAAGTGCTTAAATCGAAATCCTTCCATTTCTCCACAATCAGCCATCCTTGGGTGAGATTTCTTATGTTGTCCAGCGCCCAAAACTTGACAACAGCGCATTTATGTTTCAATATTATGACTAGACTCGCATGGAATAGTACACAATCGACTTTGAACCATCCTCATATCAGATTTCCAGTAATTCGAAGTGATCAACTTGGCAACAGCGCATTTTCAAATATTGAAAACCATACCAGTTAATGAAAATGTAGATTTATATTGATATTATCTTACTAAAATTTCCATAAATCTCTCAATAATAACTATCGTGTATAACTTGGCAACAGCGCATTTTCGCATAACTGATTACCGCAAAGCCAAATTTTAACCTTATATTTATTATATATTTAGGTCACAGCTCAAAATATCCAACTATATCTTGCATTACCCAAAGAGTTTTTCGTTAAAAAAAGGAATAAAAATTTGCCGTCCTTAATTTTATTGTGAGATCCATTTTTTACGATTTCGTTCAGAAATACAATTAAAAAAGTTACCAAGACAATCGTAGGTATTTCATTTGATAATGGAAATCAAAAATCCAGCAAGAACCGACAAGAGTCAAACGAACAATCACGTAGTCACGTTTGCCAACATTCTATAAATAAAACATAACAGACATAATTATCATCTGATTAACCCAACTTTAGTGATCTGTCAAAAATTCAAATTAGAGTGAATTTTTTGAAAAATAGTAGTTTTTTCGTTACAAAGTGCTGAAAACAAATAAATACAAGCATTTGTAGTGTTTTGATAATAACTAGGAAGAAATTTGTGTGTTTTCTATAATAGAAATTTGAGCTGCAAAATAGTCTCCGAAACTACTTGAGAGCGCCAAGTTTTGATTGCGGATTCGTGTTCAGGAGACCAAAATACGTAGGATCCACTTTTTTTTTAAAAAAAAATCGCATGATCCCTAAGAACGAAGTATTACCGTAAAACATGTTTGTAATAAGTTTCAAAATAAAATTTAATCATTCCAAAATTGCCTAAAATTTATATGGATTACCATTAGTGGGTTAGGCGCGCCACCTATTTGTAAATGACCTAACTGCAAAAGTCATGGTATAGATCCCAGTTATGTTAAATTAGTTTCAATTTCTACCACTTTTGAGTTAGGTCGAAAATTCGAAATCCGTAAAAAAAATCTAAAAAATTTGAAATAAAAAAAACGATTTGATAGTCAAACTTTACGAAAAACGTCCAATACTGTCAAGTTGCCGGTAATCGAACCAGAAATCTAACTGAAATCGGCCCAATCGTCACTTAACAATAATCTTATACCAAATTCGTTTTCGTCACGATATTTTTTCGTCCAGTACTGACAAGTTATCGGTCCTTAGACCGGAAATCTGACCGCGATCTGTCCAATCGTCATTTTACAATAATCTCGATGCCATTCGATATCTTCGGGCAAAATTATGTAGCAAAACTATTGCCGCGATATTGTAAACTAACGAACGGATTTTTAAAATTTTTTTTACCGAACTTGGAGATTTTTCGGAAAAATATATCTATCCGAATGTTTTCTGCCCCAACCGTTAGACGTACGGCGCTAGCTATGTAACTAATTGATTGGAAAGAAAATTTTGTACCAAGTTGAGGAAATCAATTTCTGCTACTATTAAGGCCCATAGTCAGTTCGAAAGTCGAGCTAGGTCAAAAATTATTTAACTAGAGACTAAAAAATATAAAAATTCGTAAAAAAAAAACGAAAAAATTTGAAATTCAGTGTCATATATTAATTTGGCCCAAAACACGATTGGCAAATTTACGAAAACTTTAAAAAAATGTATATTTTGAATCAGTGGCGTATCGTACCTATAAAAAGTAGGGAGGGGGCCCATGTCCATACATTTAATATTTTTTTTCTGAGTCAAAAATTTTGCATAAGGATCAAAAAGTTATAAAAAAATGCAATTTCATATTTGAACTGAAAAATATTTGCAATATCATTTTAGAATTTAAAAACATAAAAAAGTGGGGGAGCCCAGCCCTCCCAGCCCCTCCGAGCATAAGCCACTGTTTGGAATAGAATTGCATAAATTGAGTTAGAGCATTTTTAGTTCCATTAATAACATTTCAAAATTCCGGTAATTAAATTTATAAATTTCATCACATATATGCAATTTTACTTCGGATCAATATTTTTTTAAAATCAGTATATAACCCCAGAAAAGAGATGAAATTAGTGAAAAGAGTGACAAAATTGTAAGAAAAAAGAGGGGAAATTTCATAGTGAAAACTGACAAATTAAAAAAAAAGAAGGGAATTTTTGAGAGAACAGGAGAAATTTTATGGTGAAAAAAGCCAAAAATAATATAGAAAAGAGAGAAAAGTGACAATTTAAAAGAGAGAAGACGGGAAATTTGTTATTGAAAAGTGACAAGTTTAAGAGAGAAAAGAAGAAATTTTTGAGAGAAAAGAGTGGAAATTTGTTAGTTAAAAGTGACAAATTCAATAGAGAAAGAGGCGACATTTTTGGGTGAAAAGTGGCAAATTTAATAGTGAAAGGAGGAGAAATTTGAGACAAAGTGACAAATTTAAGAAAAAAAAGAGGGGAAATTTTTAAGAGAAAAAAGGCGAAATTTAATAATGAAAAGTGTAAAAATTAATAGAGAAAAGAGGCGATAAATTTAAGAGAAAAAAGTGACAAATTTAAAAGAGATAAGAGGGAAAATTTTCAAGAGAATAGAGGAGAAATTTGGTAATGAAAAACGCCAAAATTACTCGAGAAAAGAGGAGGTAAATTTAAGTAACAAATTTAAGAGAAAAATGAGGGAATATTTTGAAGAGAAAAGAGTGAAAATTTGATAGTCAAAAGTGACAAATTTAATAGAGAAAGGAGGAGAAATTTGAGTCAAAAAGTGACAAACTTAAGAGACAAAGTAACAAATTTAAGAGAAAAAAGAGGGAATATTTTTAAGAGAAAAGAATGAAAATTTTGATAGTAAAAAGTGACAAATTTAAGAGAGAAAATTTTCAAGAGAAAAGAGGGGAAATTTGATAGTGAAAGAAGGGGACATTTGATAGTAAAAAGTGACATATTTAAGCGAGAAAAGAGAAATTTAAGACAAAAAAGTGATAAATCTATGAGAGAAAAGTGAAGACATTTTTGATAGAAAAGAAGAGAAATTTGATAGTGAAAAGTCGCAAATTTAAGAGAGAATGAGAAAAAATTTGAGACAAATAGTGACAACCTAAGAGAGAAAAGAAGGGAAATTATTGAGAGAAAAGAAGGGAAATTTGATAGTAAAAAATGAGAAAAGAGGAGAAATTTTAGAAAAAAAGCAAATTTTAGAGACAAAAGAGGAGAAATTTTTAAGAGAAAAGAGGGGAATTTTTAAGAGAAAAATTTGATAATGAAAAATGAAAAATCAAATAAGGATTTCGTGAAAAACATAAGGAAAACGTCGCTATTTATATCATCTTGAACTTGGTGCCTTTAATTATATGATATATTCATAGAAACTTCGTTTTCTACTGAGTGTTTAAATTATAATTCCATGTGGACTCAAAATCGTTACCTTATAAAAAAATAACTAATGCGAATATTCATTTCGCTCGAAAAATATGTAAAATTGATAATATTGAACTATGTAGACCAAATGAAAAATTTAAAATTATTGATTACTTTATGTAATAATAGTCTGAAATATTGTTTTTTAAATTATTTTAATGATTATTAAAAACGGTATAATTGTTGGTATTAAATTTGTCTACAGGGCGGACCAACTGTAACTTATAGCTACAATTGTTTTCAAAATAATAAAAATAACAGTCAAAATACAGTGCAACTACATTTTTAATTACGATTATGTACATAAAAAAACATGAACAACTTCAAAATTACGAGCAAAAATAAAATTTAAACAATTTCATACAAAATAGTGGGTAGTTGAGAAATAATCATTTTTAAGTCAAACACTCTGCATCTCGGTTGGAAAGAAATGCCTCAGGTTAAATCATCATATTTCGGATAAGTATTGTCCAATTAGAATAGACAATTATCAATGAAACACCCTGTATAAAGAAATAGTTTCTGACAACATTGTTATTTATTTTAAAGTACCCTCAGCGGATGCGATCTTGGACTCATCCTTTTTCAGTTCAGGTATAATTCTAAAAACCGGGAGCCAATTCGACTCCGTCTATTAGATCTGCATTTCTGATATTCTTCGAAACATGCGTCTTTGGATCTTAAAAATGCGTTTGACACAATAAATGACAGGATTCTTTTATATTTTTTAAATATTATTGTATGATTTTAAAAACCGGGAGCTAATTCGACTCCGTCCATTAGATCACCATTTCTGATATTCTTCGAAACATGCGTCTCTGGATTTTAAAAACGCGTTTGACACAGTAAATGACAGGATATATTTTTTAAATATTATTAGATTTTTTCTACTGAAAATTCACAAAAATAACAACTAAAAATAATAAAAGCACATCCTTATAATTTCGGATGCCATCATCACCATCACCATCATCACCACCGCTGGCGCATTACAAAACATTAAACAAAAGCGAATCTCTTGGCGCTGCGAGGAGAAACCAGTTCGGGCCCGATTTCTTTGTTCTTTTGTTTTTGTTGGCGCATTTAATTTGTTTGATGAGAGAGAGAGAGAGAGAGATCTCGGATTCGCGTTTCTCGTTTATTTTTTTGTCGTTTTCTGTTTCGTTTTTCTCGAGGAAATAAAAGTGGACGAACTCTAATCTTTGGAGAAAACTGGAAGTAAGAGGAAGTAACGTTTTTGGAACAATAGGAAGTTTATATACTGGGAAAATCTTCATAATTCTATTAGATACAGGGTGTTTAATGAATTTTGGTCAAAACTTCTTTCGCCATTGTTTCTGAAACCACTTTGGATATTTTATTCATATTTGGCACTTGTGTTTTACAAATGTTATTTTAAACAACAAAAATATAATCAATAAATTACTTCATGGTCCGTACTCCAAAAAAATATTTTATTTTATTTGGGTCAAACAACACCCTGTATATCAATTTTTTTTAAAAATGATTAAAAGAATCTAAAAGCTCCTGAAAACCCCAAATTTTCAAGAATATCACAATCACCGTGTTCTTAAACCATAATTTTGATTTTCACAATTCATCTTAACGGAATTATTATTTTTGATTAGTTTTGAACAAAAAAATTTATAATTCAATGGATTCTAAAAATCAAAATTGTGCTGTAAGAACACGGTGAGTGTGGCATTCTTGAAAATTTAGGAGATTTTCGATTCTTTTAATCGTTTTTAAAAATTTTGATATACAGGGAATTCTTTGACCCAAATAAAATAGAATGATTTTTTGAGTACGGACCTGGAATTAATTTATAGATTATATGTTTTTTGTTTCAAGTAACGTTTGTAAAATATAAGTGCCAAATATGAATAAATATACAAGGTGGTTTCAGAAATATGGGCGAAAGAAGTTTTGGAAAAAATTCATTAAACACCCTGTATATCAATAAAAAATTACATTGGACCAACCTTCTGAGAGTTTTTACATTCGCTTTGGTGCCTTCTATTTGCCTGTAACGTATGTACATTTTATGTTGGTTGTATAGGATTGGAAAAAATCAAAAAACGAGAAAGAAAAGTAAAAAATGTTTGAAAATGAAACGAAAATACGGAAAAAAACAGAAAAAACACCAAAAAAAAAATAAAAAAAGAGAAAATAAAACGAAAAAACAGAAAAAAACACGAAAATAAGCAAATATCATAAAAAATCAGAAAGAATTAGAAAAAGTCGAAAAATGACAAAGAAAGATCAGAAAATGAGAAAATAAAACGAAAAAAACAGAAAAAGGAACAAATTAAACACGAAAATGGGAAAAAAAATAATAGAATAATCGAAAAATATCATAAAAAATCTGAAATAATTAGAAAAAGTCGAAAAATGCCAAAAATATATCAAAAAAATGAGAAAATAAAACGAACAAAACAGAAAAAAGAACAAAAATTTTAGAAAAATGACAAGAAAACAAGAAGGCAATAAAATAATCGAAAAAAAAACAAAAAATCGGAAAGAATTAGAAAAAGTCGAAAAATGACAAACATAAATTAGGGAATTGAGAAAATATAACGAAAAAACAAAAAAAAAGAACAAAAAAAATCAGAAAAATGAGAAAACAGCTAGACAAATTAAAAGAATCGAAAAAATCAGAAAAATGAGAAAAAGGCAGAAAAATCTGAAAGAATTGAAAAAAAAAAATGAAAAAACGACAAAGAAAAATCCATATGCATAATCCATAACTTAAAGAAAAATATAATTGTTGGTTCATTTCGAGTTTAATTGAAAATCAAATGCAAGTTTATTTGGAATCAATTAATATTTTTATTACTGAGGCTCAAAATCCTCAGTATTAGTTTTGTGATGGTGAAAAAAATTTCTTACCCCCACTTTTTATTACTTTTCACGACATTTTCGAGCTCTCTGAGTCCGGAAATGCAAAAAAATTCCTGTCCAGACGTCTGTCTGTCTGTCTGGATGTAAACACTAACTTAGTTATTTTTGTCAAAGGAAGAACCCTATTGAATTTGAGCAGAATCGAACCGGCAAGTGCGGTACCCACTATACAAATTAAAGTTATCTTTTTTTTCCAAAAAGGCTTTGGCCCTGAGTGGTCAACTGACTGGATTTTTGATTTTTTGATTTCTTCATTTTTGCTTAAAAAATTGTCACTTTTTTCCTCATTAGAGCTCAATTTATTAAAAAAAATGAACCAGAAATTGATTTCAGGTGGAAATCCTTCAATCGGATATTTTTATAAAATGCTTTGAAAAAAAAGTTCAAGAGTACAAAAACAAATAATAAAATTGTTTCATTTCTTCCCCCTTAAAAAAAACCTAAAAAACATAGATTTTTTGGCTTCGCGGGGCTTGCGAACGTGGGCTTTGCGAACAGAACCTTTTTCGTAGGCTCTGTGAATACGCATACATGGAATTAATTTAAGCTCTGACCATCGGTGGGCTTTGAGAACACGCCTCAGATTGTCAAAGTGGAACTATAGAGAAAATTATTTTTTCTAATAAATATTTTACAAATTCTTGAGTTATTTTATTAATCATAACACGTTTTTAAAAACGGAATGAAATATTTTCTATTTAATCTCCTGAACTAATGGCAACAGCATACTCCAGGTACTGCCAATGGTCTTTTCTTTTTAAGTATTAGTTTCGTGAAGGCGAAAAAAATTTCTTACCTCCACTTTTTATCACTTTTTTCACGACGTTTCCGAGCTCCCTGAGTCCAAAAATTCAAAAAAAATCCTGTCCGGGTGTCTGTCTGTTTGGGATGTATACACTGTAACTTTTGAACAAAAACTCAAATCGAATTCCGGTTTTCATTTTACCGATTTAGTTTTGTTCAAGGAAGAACCCTATTGAATTTGAGCAGGATCGGACAGGCCCTTCCGGTACCCGCCATACAAATTAAAGTGATTTGCATGGGAAAACTTTTTTCTAATTCAAATTTTTAGAATTTTTTCCATTTCACATCATGTAATATTTCTCTACATGTGTGTGAAAAGTTTGGCCAGTATCTCACAAGCCATTCCGGTACCCGCCTAAGTAGCGCCAATGCTTCCACAGCATAAGGAGTGTTCGCTCGATGGGCCGAAGTCCAGAAACGGTGCATCACCGTTTGAGCGTCTCTAGAATTAATATTGATATTGTTTTTTAATTATTTGAAGAAATTATTTATTTTTTAGTTTTATTCTGTTATTTCAGACTGTTTTAAAATATTGAAACTTTTTTATAGGTGGAGCTGGCTTATCAACTGGTACCTGCGTGATTTAGGGAACAAGTTAAAGGTAAGAATTTGTAATTATTTTTGAATGAAATCCATTTTTGAAGTTACAATTAGATTTTAAAATAAACGTCAAAATGACATTTTGATATTGTAACAATTTATTTTTAAGGACACTGTCTAAAGATGAATATCATTCTTGTTATAGTCAATGTGTTAATTATCGATTAGTAAATTGTGTCATGCTTGTTTTTTAATATTAATACTAAAATAGTTTGTTTAATTACGAAAATAAGATAAAGTTTACGTTGCAACTGCAATTAAAATTATTATTACAAATAAATTAGATAACTTTGGTTAAAATTTTAGTCATTTTTGATCTTAAAATAAATCAAGGTCATTACTAAAATTTTTATATTTCGTCTGATGCATGCGAACAAACAAAACAAATTAATTTTAATATTTTGATGTGTTAATTATAATTTATAAATTTTGGAGGAAAAATTGAAATGTTGAAAAAATGTCTCGTTTTAAAATCTACTAATATAAGAATTATTTTAATTTTACTTATTTTGATCAAAAAATCTGCTTTTTCCATTGTTTATCAGTCACTGTGTATAAATAATAAACTGACAAGTTTAAATGTAATAATATCTCATAAATTATTCTTATTAATTTCTTATTTATATTTTTATTATTTTCTCGCTACATATACCATATATTAAAAAAATTGCACGATATGGAAAAATATTTCATTATTGATTTTTGAGAAAAAAATCGTTGGTGGTTAAATTTTATGCTTTACTTAAAATATGATATTAACTTGAAATATTTCGAAATAAAAACTGTTGTGTCACCCTAAAACTTTCCTGACAAGTATTTAGAGACGAATGGTATATTTAATGTTTCAAACTTTGACATTTTTTTTTTGAGAGCTGACAGTTGCAGAAATAATTTCAACATTTCTGAACAACTTTTCAAGTTATTTTAAATAATATATTGCAAGTCAAATAACTTGACATGTAGCTTCTGTCATTTTTTGACAATGACACTTCCGATTTGACAGATGTCGGGCAAACATCAACGGTTTTTCAAACTTTGACGTTTTTTATTTTTGACAGGTGACAGTTGGAGAAATAATCTTGACTGTTCTGAATAGAATTTTTCAAGGGCTTTTAAATGATATATTGCAAGTCAAATTCCTTGACATATAGCTTATGTAATTTTTTGACAGTAACACTTCCGATTTGACAGATGTCATGCAAAAACTAATGAGTTCTTTCTACAATTAAACAAAACCCATATATTAAATTTCAGCACAATTGGATTAAACGTGTGGACTCTATCGTGGAAGAATACACACTCACATACACACAGACAGACAGACTTCTATCTGGAAATGGTCTTGATCAACTCACGGAACCTCGAAATGAATATTTGTTTATTTCGAAAATTGTTTTTAGCGCGTTCACAATACTTTCCCTCCTCGTTGGATGGTGGGCCGGGAAAGTAAAAATATTACAGTCACTTAAAAAATTAATAATTCAGTTTTATTAACAATTATTTTTTTATAAAAAAAGATCAATTTTTAAAAACCTCAAATTTGCATTTTATTTTTTCAAAAATATTCTTCCTTTCAAAATATTATTTGGAAAAGATTTATGAAGTTTTTTTTTTCATCATTTTATAACAAAAATTGTCGAATAGGCAACAGACGAAAATCTAAAAAATTCTCAATTTTTTTTTCTTTTAAACGTCACAATTCTCGTTTCGATATTTGCAGTAATTGATAGGTATAATTTAAAAAAAATACTTTTTTGATCAACCCATTTAGTGGAATTAATTATATTTCTTTTATAACTTCTCTGGTCTTTCTAAAGAACGTGACAACAAATTTTATTTCTAATTTAAAAATATCAAAAAACTTTGAAAAACATTTTTAATTAGTTTCATTTTTGTTTGTTCGAGTTTCTTTTGTAAAAATCATCCTCAACAAATTTTTTACATTTGTATTCAGTAGCAGAAAAAAATGTATTTTGTCATAATTATAATTTTGTATTAATAAAAAAAATATATTATTATTATTATTATATGCTGAGTTATTTAAATTATATGTGACTAATTATACGTTCACGAAGATAATAAATTTTTAAAAGCTTTAAATTCACACCAAGAAAAATAATAAGAATAAAAGTACCTTTATTGGAAAATAAAAAAAATTTAAATATTATGTTACCATAAAAATATCACTATTAATAATAATTATTATTAATCAATACATTTATACTGGAACTATTCGAAAAAAAATTTTTTTTGTAATAATTGCAATAACTTGTTGAGTACTCCTGACCTCAAAGAATTAAAGTCACAATTACGTTTGCATGTAATTTCAAAGTAACATGTTATACACGACGGGCATTAATTACAATATTCTGCTATAATTATAAATTCCGCGACTTACTGATAATTGATGGCGCCATTTGGCAATACTCTAAATTATTATTATATTTTTTTTATTAACATAAAAATTTATATTCTTGATTTATTTAAAATGGCTTCAATAAATTGGATTCTTTTATATCTGGATTAGAAATATATTTAACTACTTGTAATTATAGATTTTATAATCAATAACAATCGTGCTATGCATTTTATTTACTTTTCTGTATAGAGAAACTAAACTTTGAGGTTAGTAAAAGTTTTCTTTAACCAATTTTTTACCGAAAATTTTAATTAATAACGATAATTGGATTTAAAGGTGTGTCTAAATAATGAAAGTTTTATTCAGTTCTTGAAAGCATTAATTATTTTTACTAATTTAAGGGTAAATATATTATTAAAGAAAAAGGAAAGACTTTTTCCAAAATTTGGTTTATAAAGTGAAAATAATTTTTTTTTCAAAAATTTACTTTAATTTTTTTGCTCTGTTAAATGGCCTAATTGAAATTTAGCTATTTTGCTCTCTTAAAAATATTTGTGGTCTTAACCCTTGAGCCTGCCCATTTAACAAATTATTTGGGCTCTTTACTTTTTTCATTCTGATCCCCTATACCTTATTTTTTATGTATTATATGATTCTGAATTTAAAATTTACCTCCACCAAAGTGTTTCACTTTGATTTGCGTTTCATTTCATTTTGATTTGAGTTTCATTTTACTTGGATTTTGCGTTTTAAAATATTGTTTAAAAATGTTCGAGATATTGTTTTTGCTACGGTGCTTTCAATTTTGATTCAAAAAATCATTTAAGCTCATTTCTTACATAAACTAAAAAGATTCAAAATTACGTGTTGTCTTGATGCAATTTTAGTATTTCAATCTGTATATACATAAGTACGATTATTAATATAGACAGTTGCAAAAAATGTTCTGTTTTCAAAAAAAAATCTATGTATTTTAAGTATTTGAACCAAATTCATATGATAATTTAATATCTCACACTTGAACATTCCGAATTAGTATAAATAAAGTAGTAGATAAAATAGGCGACTAGTTTCGGCTACAAATCATCTTCAGGCCTACTATACAAACATATCGCGTTAGTTAAAGATACAATAAATACACTTTCCATAGACAATCATAAATAATTAAAATTAGAGTTAAGCCAGTACTGGCTTGACTACATGGGCAGAATTAAGGGGTAAAGGTCCAATTATATTTACATGGCAAATGGCCCATGGACGGTTTAAAAAGTTCATAAATTATAATATTTTCAAAAATTTTAAAAAACACAAAAATTTAAAATGTTAACAATTTTAAAAATTTTAAATTTTAATAATTTTAAAAGTTTCAAAAAATGGAAAAAGAGTCCTAGTGGAATTGGCTGAAAATTTTCCGATAAGAACCGTGCGATTATGAATTTTTATTTTTTTTTGAGATTTTTAACATTTTTTAAATTTGAAATTTTTAACATTTGGAATTCTTGTGTTTTTTTAAATTTTTGAAATTTTTGAAATTTGTGAATGGTTACCTCTTTACCCCTTACGTCTCCATGTAAATATAATTGGCCCTTTACCCCTTAATTCTGCATATGTAGTCAAGTCAGTACCGGCTAAACTTTAATTTAAATTAATATTTATGATTTTCTATGGAAAGTGTATGTACTAACGCGATATGTGTTTATAGTAAGCTTGAAGATGATTTGTAGCCGAAACTAGTCGCCTATTTTATCTACTACTTCATTTATACTAATTCAGAATGATCAAGTGTGAGATATTAAATTGACATAAATTTTCAAAAATTGATAACCCGTGAAAATGATTCAGTTTTATTAACAGCTCAAATTTGTATTTTATTTTTTTCAAACATATTGTTGATGAAATAATCGAGCCAATAATATTCAAATCAATAATTGGAAAAAATCAATAAATTATACCTCTAAGTAAAATAAAAAATACACATTGAAAAAAATTATACAAAATTTTCATCCTTTCGACTGGGACTCTTTTCTCATAAGAACCCCGTGCAGATTACTTTTAAAATATTTTAAAAAAATTAAAAAATGTTAACAATTTCAAAAAATACAAATGTTTCCAAATAGCTAAAAATGTTATATTAAAAAATTCAAAATTTTGATTTGATATTCTTCAATGTTGAAAACCAAAGGTTCCAAATTTCCAATTTTTAAATTAAATTAATTATTTTATTATACAGTTCGAAAACTAAATTTTATTCCCCTCCTCCCATACTAGCTTCTGTGTGATAATTTTTTTGAGAAAATGCTGGATCAGGTCGATTTTTATTCCTAATGAAACACATTTCTATTATAAAACCTTTGTGTAGAGTAGCTACCCCCTCCAACACTTTTAATCGTAACAGGGGGAAAATGTTTTCAATTATCAAAGTCCAAAAGGCCCATTATGCAAAAAAATGTAAATATTTCTGTAAATATACAAAAGTTCTTCGTGAAAAAATAACTGAAATATAACATTTATTGAATTATTTTTAATTTTAATATTCTGTATCTATTGCCACTAATAGATCTTCAATATTTTGCTGCTTTATTAAAATATAAAAATAAAGCCGACACAAATTTAACTTAATAAAAAAAAATTACCTGCTGTGTTCGCAAACCCCACGGTTCTATAAACTGACAGAGGTTATGCCAGGTATATGTTCGCAAGGCCCACGCCACCATCCATTATCTCTCTTTTTAATTATCTATTCAAGGGTTTAAAAAAGTTTAAATTTACTTGAATAGTTGTTTACTTTAAATACAATTTAAATAAGATGTAAAATAAACTAAACAAACAAAACATCATGATATTGGTTTATTAACGAAATGTTCTCCATAAAAAATTTTTATCTAATTATTTTTATTTTCTTAAGATAAACTTACTTAAATCGTTGAATGGATAAATAAACACCCTTTCAAATGAACCGTCAGTCGACCCCTGTTACAATTTAAAAGTTTCAAAGGCGTAGCAAGGATTAATTTTGTATATTTTTCATCAGAAATAAAAATCGACCTGTCGGATATTTTACCGTACATAAGTTAGAAGTGAGGGGAAACACTTTACGTTCGCACTGTATAATAAAATTTTGAAGTAGAAAAAATTAGTACGTCTATGAAAAAACAATCGGTTTAGTAGTTTTGGTTACACAGGAGTAATTTATTTTTTAATCCGCTCAAAACTGCTAATAAAGCAGAGCTAGGGCGTTACTAAAAAAGAAGTAACGCGTTACTTTACCGTTACTTTTGCTAAAAAGTAACGCGTTAGATAAACATAACGGTTACTTTTTAAAAAAAGTAACGCGTTACTTTTAAAGTAACGAAGTTACAATACCGCGTTACTTTTCTATGTCGTCTCGTTCTTATTGTCCATATCACCATCTATCGCCGTTATTATTGCACATGCAAAAAAATTTCAAATAAAAGTTGTACGATTAAGCTTGATTTTTTAAAATGCTATCCAGATTATAGTAACGCGTTACTTTTGCAGTAAGGCGTTACTGTAACGAAGGAACGATTTTACAAAGTAATGCAATTACCGTTATTTTTCGTCCACTTTAAAAAGTAACGAAATTACTAGTAACGTTTTAGTTTCGTTACTCCCAGCTCTGTAATAAAGTAATAATAATAATTTTAAAATTGTTATATCTCGAGGAAATTATTTTAACTGTTTACTAAAAATTTTTGTCACGCCTATGTATGTGTTATTGCTTGATAACTCTCTCATGAATACAAATAAATTATAGTGACATTTTATTATGCAAATCTAGTAAAAATAATGGATTTTTAAAATGCCATAATTTTTTTTAATAGCTGTCGACATGTTTTTTTTTATTTTTATGTTTAAGCTTTTTTCTATATAGTAAAACAATTGTTTTTAGTGATGTTCAGTGGGTGGAAATTAAAGGTATAAAGTAAAATTTTAATACTTTTAAATCTAATAAAATTGTTGTAAAAAAATGTATACGGGGAATCAGCATCAACATATTCGAAATGTTTTTATTTAAAAATAGGGTAGATAAAAAAAGCTGTAATTTATTATTTTTTCAATTAAAAAAAATTAAGGCGGAATCCTATTGGTTAGTCAAGTAAAAATGCAGACATTTTTTAATATAAAATTCACAATTTTCAAAATGTATTTTTGTTTTTTTTTATACTGAAAGTGTGTTTCAAGTATACTATATGACAACATTAAAATATAAACAGATAACCTCAGTATGATCCAGAAAAAAAAATGTTAATTGGTTTTAAAAATGATGATTTTGAGATTCTTATTTTAATCACTATGCAGTTATTGTTCAATTAATTTCAAATTCTGTTTTTTTATTTTTAGAATAATACATATTTCTACATTTTGTATTTACCAAAAATTAAAGAAAATTAGTTTAAAATTAGTGTTCTTCCATTTTTCTAATTTTTGGAAACTAATTAAAAAAATATATTTTTTTGTAATACAAGTAAAATTAATTATCTAAATACTGCTTCAACTTTTTTTTAATTTAAACTAATAGTAAATTCACAATGCTTAAAACTCCGGTCCATGGTTACATACGAATTAATTTTTTTTCTGGATCATATTGAGTTTTTTTGTTTATATTTTAATGTTATCAGGTAGTTCTTAAAATATATTTTTAATATAAATTAATTTTGAAAAATGTGAATTTTATACTACAAATACGTTTTTCGGTATTTTTACCGTGGAAATGGCTATTACTAAGAAAACAAATACCAAATTAAATTAATTTACATATATAATAAAGGAACCTCTTAATCCGTGCTTTGTCAGATATGACTTCTTTGTTCAATTAAAATTAAAAAAAAAAAACAAAAAAAGAAAAAAATGACAATCCTGAAAATTTTGAAAATTCAATATATTTTGTATAAATTTTTTATTTGAAAACAAAAATGGGGATCATATTTTTATTTTTTTAAAAATTACATCCACCCTCATCTACTATGTGTAATACCTTGGTAATAAATTATAGATTTAAGATGTTTTAGTGGATTAAATTATTTTTAAACCAGAAAGAAATTTTTGTACTAGAGTACCAAATTTACAAAAAAAAAAAATAGAATAAAAGTAATATGTTAATAAGAACCAATATTTCGATTAACAAAAAACAAAAATAAATAATACATTTAGGATGTTCTGTAATTGGATTTAAAATCAAAATCAATGAGACATTTATTTTTGTAATAATAACAAAAGCGATCAATTAAAACTTTACGCGATGACAGAAATAATGACCTAATATGTATATTACTGCAAGAAGTCACTAACATTTTGTTAATAATGATATTATTATAATTCATATTTTTTAATAAATGATTTCTTGCAGGAATAATTTTTTTTTAGATAGTGGGTGCAGATTTTTGTTTATATTTGAATCCGATTTTTACCTTGAGAAATGCAGTACATAATCTGGCGAGGCACCTTGAGGCCCGCTGCCAGACAGGCGGCAAACGATGCCGAAAAGTTGATGGCCATGTCGCCTGGGTCTCATGAGTATGAGGACACACTAAATGTCACTGTCGCTAAATGCAAAAATAAGCACAGCACATGGGACACACTGAGTACAACAAACCAATATTTAAAAAACACACAGACACACACCGGGATACGAATATATTCGTTTTGCGGAAGAGGCGCGTAAAGTGAATTAAAAAGTGTTTGACAAACACGACGACGTCGCCGTCCGTCGAGATTCAGCGGTGCCGGTGGTAAACCAGCATCCTTTTGGGCCGCGGTGAAGAGCAGAATCCGAGAAGAGGACGGCAATGTCGTAGTTGCATACAATTTCGCCCAAGTTTTAGAGTGTCCATGGAAGTGGGGATGGAAGAGACTGAGACTGCCGTCGACCTCATGGCTGGCTGTTAGCTGTGATCTTTCGCTCGGTCCGCGAGATGGACCGCCGTTCTGCCGAATGCAAGGCAAGGTTGCCGGTGCCGCTATTCAAACTCAACTTTAAAACGGTATGGTATAGTATCGTGGTCTTTCTAGTCTGGCTGCACCGCCTCCTTCCTCCTTCTCCTCCACCGCTCGTTTCCCATTTCCCGCTGATGCCGCCGCCTCCAATGCACGTGCATCGCGCCGGCTTGCTGCACCAGAATCAATATCACACATTATCACAAAAAACTGACCCGACTCGGGCGCGGGGCTTTGCACCTTTCAGCCCCGTTAGCTCAGTCCAAATAGTTACCAAAGAAATATTCTATACTATAATTTATTTTTAGTCCATCGTGCATAAATATTTCTTTAAAAAATGTACCAAAGTTAAGTAGAATAAAGTCCAAGTAATATATTTTTTTGATCTTTATTTAATTAAAAATTAAGACATTTTTTCTTGAATTGAAATAGGAAATTAATATTTTTTATAATTATATATCTTTATTTCAAAAATATGCATAAATACATAAAACAAAATAGAATCCGTCAATACCAACTTGCGAAATTAATTTTCGAATTTGGACTCATTTTTTAACTAGAAACTATGAGAGATACATTTATTGAATCTAAAAGTAATACTGTTTTGGTAACTTAAATGATACTAAGTTTAATTTATTATTTCTGAGCTGAAATAACAAATAAACAAGTGAAAAACAGCAATATTTTTGCCGCAATTTCGATTTTTCGAAAACTCAAAGTTACGATAATAAATTTCTTTCTAGCTGTGTACTTTATACGAAATAAAATAGACAGGTCCGTATTTAAAAAGATAAAGTTGATGGTGGCCCTGAAGAGACAAAACGTCAGATTCAAAATTTAACTATGACAGTTTATTTTGTGTAAAAACAGAGCTTTGGCAAAAAAACGATTTTCGACAAATTCCGTTTAATTCAGGAACCAATAGGAATATTTTATATTTCAAAAAATCGTTTTGTCTATTTTTATACTTCCCCATTTAACCGCCATTCTAGCGTCTACCATTTGCGAGATAGCAATACTGTCCCTATTAAAAAGTAGCCACCCTGTATACCTTATATACTACAGTATATATGGTATAAGTAGCGGGAAAGTAAAAATACGTCAAAGATTAATATCATTTTTGGAGTTTTTAACGATGCTGAGTCGACTGCAGTTGTCCGTTCGTCTCTATCTCTCACCGTTCTCGAGTTGAATCAGGCTAACAGATGGACAGACGGACGGACGTACAGACAGAACCGTTTTATAAGATTTTTTTTCTTTGAAAACTCTAAAAACTAAAAATAATTTAACCCAATCTAGAAAATAAGTGCAACAACTAAAAAACGTTTAGTATACTATTATATATTTATACGTTTTTTCCTGTTTTTAACTATGTTTCATGACTTTCCATTTTTCGTGTTTTTGCCTATATTTCTATATTTTCTATTTTTGCCCATTTTTTCTTATTTTTTCCTATTTTGCCTATATTTTCTTTTTTTCCCAATTTTTTGTGTTCTTGTCTATATTTCCATATTTTTCTATTTTTGCCCATTTTTTCTTGTTTTCTCTGTTTTTTCCTATTTGTTTATTTTTTCTACTTTTTATTTTTTTCCATTTTTTTTTTATTTTTTCATGTTTTTTTTTATATTTGACTCGAATTTTCCTATTTTGCCTATATTTTCTTATTTTTTCCCATTTTTTACTTTTATTCCTAATTTTTTACTAGTTTTTTTATATTTTCCTAATTTTCCTTATTTTTTCCTATTTTTCTTATTCATTCTTCTTTTTTTCTATTTTTCTCTGTTTTTTCCTATTTTTAAATTTTTTTCTACTTTTCCTTTTTTCTAGTTTTTATTGTTTTTTCATGTTTTTTTATATTCTACTCCATTTTTCCTATTTTGCCTATATTTTCTTATTTTCTTATCTTTTACTTTTATTCCTAATTTTTCCTTATTTTTTTTATGCTTTCCTAATTTTCCTTATTTTTTTTATTCATTCCTCTTTTTTTCTCTTTTTCCCTATTTTTCATATTGTTTCCTGTTTTTTCCTATTTTTCTTACTTTTTCTGTTTTAATTTTTTTCCTGTTTTTTTTTATTTTTCTCAATTTTTTCTATTTTTTCAATTTTCAGCATTACTAGATTAAAGACCCTTATTGTGACAAGACATTTTTTTCAAAACCTTTTACCAGTGGCGTTCCAGTTGTGTATGGCTTAATTTTTCTCCCAATTTTCTACGCCACTAAATATATTATCATAATTGTTTTTTTTCAGTTGATTGTTTAGTGAAAAAAATTTAGGAATAAAATTAATAGTTTAAAAAAAAATTAGATAAAAGTTATTTAAAAAAATATTTAAACCGAGACGTTACTGGTGGTCCAACCTGTATATATTTTCTCAACTTATTATACAGAAGAATGCATAGTTTTCAAAATTTATACCTACGAGTTAGGTACAACTTGTTACTTTTCTAAAATTAATATATGTTGTTTGAACCAACAAAATTTGTTTATTATAAATAAATATATGTTTAATTTAAAAAAATATATGATTAACTTGAAATACATAATTTATTGCTCATTAATAAATTGTGTTTGAATCTAATAATTTTTATTGTTGAATGAAATAAATGTAATTATGAATTTTAAACAAATTGTAATTTATATTCAAATATTTAAATATTTTTTTCACAGAGTGACATTGTTGAAATAAAAAATAGTTATTTATATTTACTAGCGAGGAAAGTACCAGTTTTCCTCCAGCAGGATGTAGTTTACTCTCCGATGGGAAATGGAGTAAACATCCAAGGGAGAAAAAGGCATTTTACTCCCATGTGTGATTTTTTTTCCTACTCACTTATAACATAATTGATTTACAAGTTTCATCATGTCATCATCATTCTTAAAATCCCTAGGGAGGGTAATATGAGTTTCTTCCCTGATACTTTAATCAAATGGTTGGTTCAAAAAAGTCTTTTTCAAAGTATTTTTACATGGATCACCCTGTATATTCCGGAAAGTAAATATAGATTTGTATTTGATGACGTCATAATTTTTGAAATATTATTCATATTCTTTATTTTTTATCAATATTTTAACATTTTGATTGTCGTCTTAAAGAGATGAAAAATTAGAAAATAAATCTAGAAAGAAATTAACCAAAATAAAAATAGTGCTCCTTTTTCCATTTTTCGATAATAAATAATTGTTTACTTACTCAAATCAATATCTAATAATTTTAACGAGATTCTAATTACAATCTTCGAAAAATTTTCTCAAGAACGTATTTAAATCATTTTATTCCATTCTCCAATATTTACCTACTCATTTTAACGGGCCTATTTACCCTTTCCCTGAGCCCTTACCCCCCTGATCACTCCATTTCGCTATTTCCCGCCGCCCGCATGCACCGAGACGGTCGGCGTCGCTCGTTCACGAGCTAGACGGCGGTGCAGACGATGACGCTGACGCCGACGCCGATGCTCCACCGCCGCCGTCGTCACAGGGATATATCAACACCACCGCCGCGCCGCGTCGCTTTTCTATGGCTACCGAACGGTGCATTTCCTGGGCACCAGCTGGATGCATTTTCGGATACAACAATTTATAAAATAATTGCTGTATTTATTATTAACTATAATCAACAAATAAATAATCTTGTTTTTTTTTGTAAATGTTTATTAAAAAATGTATTATGATTATAAAAATAAAGATGGCTGTTTTATCTAAAATACTCGCCTACTTTGACATATTTTAAATCATTAACTACTTATTGATATAAAGTTGGCTAAAAAGGAATTTTCAATGAGTTTTTTCAAAATTAAAATCCGATGTCTGACGTTAAAATTGAAATTTTCGTTTTATTTAATTAATACCTTAATTTTTAAAGAAAAAAACTTTTTTATTGAAGACTAAATACCGCTTAATATTCGATTTTTTTAAACAACGTTTTGACTTCCCTCAATTGTATTTTTTAATACGGATCTGTACTTTTTATTTCAATTTTTAAATTCCCATGTAGAATATTTAATATTTTTATTAGGTAACTGTACTATCGGAATTTTTTTAAGTACGGTTCTGTTCCATTTTCAATGTAAATATTTATAAAATTAGAAGCAAAAAAGTTATTACTTCTTTGGAATAATTTTGTTTACATATATATTTTTATGATTAAATTGTTTTCCTTGTTTAAAAAAAATCATGGTAGAAATGAACAGGACTGTACTTCAAAAAAATCCTAATTTGTCAAAAACTAATAAAAAGTGATTATAACAATAAAGATGGCTGTTTTATCTAAAATACTCGCCTAATTTGACATATTTTTCAATCATATACAGGGTGGTGACAATTTAATGGAATGTCAAGACTACATCAACTACTTATTGGAATAAAATTGGTTAAAAATGATTTTTTCATTGGTTTTTTCAAAATTAAAATATCAGGTACGGTGTCTGAGGTATTTAGGTAAAAATAAAATAAAAATTATTTAATTAATACCTTAATTTTTAAAGAAAAAACTTTTTTTTTGAAATCTAAATACCGCTTAATATTCGATTTTTAAAACAACGTTTTGTCTTCCCTAAATTGCTTTTTAAATACGGACCTGGACTTTTTATTTCAATTTTAAAATTTCCATGTAGAATATTTAATATTTTTATTAGGTAACTGTACCATCGGAATTTTTTTAAGTACGGTTCTGTTCCATTTTCAATGTAAAGATTTATAAAATTAGAAACAAAAAAGTAATTACTTCTTTAGAATAATTTTGTTTTCATATATATTTTAATGATTAAATTGTTTTCCTTGTTTAAAAAAAATCATGGTAAAAATGAACAGGACTGTACTTCGAAAAATTTATAATTTGTCAAAAACTAATAAAAAGTGTTCTTTATGGTTTTAATACGGAAATAATGGGGATTACAAAATGAAATAAAAACTATAGACCTGTATTAAAAAAATTAGTGGTGTATGGTCCTCTAACTAGATTTATTTGATTATTTCCATTTTTCTGATTTTTTATTTCTTATATTTTTTCCGGTTTTTTCTGATTTAACGCAGATCCAAAAGCCTCAGTATTAATTTCGTGATGGCGAAAACAAATTCTTACCCCCATTTTTTTCACTTTTCACAAGGTTTTCGAGCACCCAGAGTCTGAAAATGTAAAAAAAAAATCCTGTCCGGATGTCTGTCTGTCTGGATATAAATACTGTAACTTTTGAACGGAACTTCTGATCTAATTCCGGTTTTCACTTTAATAATTAGTTTATTCAATTTGAGCAGGAACGGACAGGCCCTTCCGGTACTTGCCATACAAATTAGGTATAACAACTTTTTTCCAGTTCAAATTTTTACAACTTTTTCTACGTCGCATCATGTGTAATATTAAGTATTTGAGAAGGTATTAAAATGTGCTGTCTCTAGATAGAAAGAGAAAAATATACTATATATGCGAATGTTTTCAAAATTTTTGATAAAAAATTGTGATCGTGTCTATCAAAAATCTATCAAAAATTAAAAAAAATTGTAAGTTTTCAGAAAAATTGTTAAAATTGGTAATTGTAACAGAAAAAAATTGTTAAAAAAAAGTTAAAAAAAGTCGAAAAAATTTAAAAAAATTGTTAAATACCACAAAAATTGGTAAAAATTATGAAAAAAATCAAAAAATTTGTCAATTATGTAAAATTGTCAAAATTGGTAATTGTAAATGACCAAAAAAAGTGTTAAAAGTCGAAACAATATTGAAATCCAGAAAAATTGTCAAAAATTTAAAAAAATTGTTAAATACTAAAAAAAATACTAAAAATTGTGAAAAAAAATCATAAAATTTGTTTTATTGTTAGAAATCAAAGAAGTTGTCAAGTTACAATAAAATTGCCAAAATTTTTAATTGTAAATAACCAGGAAAATTGTCCAAAAGTCGAAAAAATTTTGAAATCCAGGAAAACTGTCGAAAATTTAAAAACATTGTTAAATACCAAAAAAATTACTAAAATTATGAAAAAAAATCATAAAATTTGTTAAATATCAAAAAATCGACAAAAATCCAAGAAAAACGAAAAACTTTCAGTTAAATCTTCAATAATCATACAAATTGTTAAAAATGAAAAAACTGTCAAAAATCAAAGAAATTGTCAATTATTAGTAAAATTGTTAAAATTTTTAATTGTAAATCACCAGGAAAATTGTTAAAAGTCGAAAAAATATTGAAATCCAGGAAAAATTATATACGATTTGTTAAGCGTTTTTGACTTTTAATAAAAAAGCGCTTAAAGGTGGTTATTAAATAAAATTAAAATCGAAAACTGGCCCTGATATTTTAATTTTGAAAACTCCTATATTATAATAATTATTAAACTTTAGAAAGTAAATATAAGGAAATTAATACCACAACGGCTTCATAATAAAACAACGAAAACATTAAATTTAGTAGTTAATTTTTTTTAATAAAAATTAATAAACATTATATTTAAGTGCTACATTATGTTACTGGATTATAGAGACTTTGGGCTATTTGTAAATTCAAACGACGTTATCTTTTAGATAGTTGAGTTTTGAATAAATAGGCAAACCTCTCAACCAACCGATCAATTATTATCTATTAACGTAGATAAATCAGAATAAACGAACAAGTATATATTGCAACTAAATAGCCTAAGGAGAACCTTATCAACAGGATATTAACAATGCATATATATACGGTGTCTCAAAATAAATACTTTTTTCAAACTATATAAAAATGTGTGAAAAATACATATATCAATTTTTAATTTTTGCAACTATATTATATTTAAATTAATTTTATAAAAATAAGTGAAAATGTAGTGTTAGAAATTTTCAAATTTTAAAAATATGAAAATTAAAATTGTGATTATGAAATATATTTAATATTTTTAATTATTGTTTGTTTCTATTTATACTTTTTACAACTAGTGACAAAATATTCAAATTAATTTTATAAAAATAAGTGAAAAATGCAGTGTTGGACATTTTAAAATTTTAAAAATATGAAAATTAGAACTAATTATAAAAAAAATATTCAATATTTTTAATTATTGTTTGTTTCTATATTTTTTTCAACTAGTGGCATAATATCCAAATTAATTTTATAAAAATAAGTGAAAAATGCAGTGTTGGAAATTTTCAAATTTTATAAATATGAAAATTAAAACTGGAATTATAAAAAATATATTTAATGTTTTTAATTGTTATTTGTTTCTATACTTTTTTTAACTAGTGGCATAATATCCAAATTAATTTAAGAAAAATAAGTGAAAAATTCAGTGTTGGAAATTTTCAAATTTTATAAATATGAAAATTAAAACTGTAATTATAAAAAAATATTTAATGTTTTTAATTGTTATTTGTTTCTATACTTTTTTTAACTAGTGGCATACTATCCAAATTAATTTAAGAAAAATAAGTGAAAAATTCAGTGTTATAAAATTTCAATTTTTAAAAAAATAAAAATATAACTGTGATTACAAAAAATTTTTTTCATAATTTTAATTATTGTTTGTTTCTATTTAAACTTTTTTCAACTAGTGGCATAATATTAGAATTAGTTTTATAACAGCGTTAAAAAATTTTAATTTTTAAAAAAATAAAAAATATAACTGTGATTACAAATAAAAATTCATATTTTTAATTATTATTTGTTTCTATTTATACTTTTTTCAACTAGTGGCATAATATTAGAATTAACTTTATAAAAATAAGTAAAAAATTCAGTGTTAAAAATTTCAATTTTTAAAAAAAATAAAAAATAAAACTGATTACAAAAAAAATTTTCATATTTTTAATTATTTGTTTCTATTTATACTTTTTTTCAACTAGTGGCATAATATTAGAATTAATTTTATAAAAATAAGTAAAAAATTCTGTGTTCAAAAATTTCAATTTTTAAGAAAATAAAAAATAAAACTGTGATTACAAAAAAAATCATATTTTTGATTATTGTTTGTTTCAATTTATACTTTTTTCAACTAGTGGCATAATATTAGAATTAGTTTTATAACAGTGTTAAAAAATTTTAATTTTTAAAAAAATAAAAAATATAACTGTGATTACAAATAAAAATTCATATTTTTAATTATTATTTGTTTCTATTTATACTTTTTTCAACTAGTGGCATAATATTAGAATTAACTTTATAAAAATAAGTAAAAAATTCAGTGTCAAAAATTTCAATTTTTAAAAAATAAAACTATGATTACAAAAAAAATTTTCATATTTATAATTATTTGTTTCTATTTATACTTTTTTCAACTAGTGGCATAATATTAGAATTAATTTTATAAAATAAGTAAAAAATTCATTGTTAAAAAATTTCATTTTTTAAAAAATAAAAAATAAAACTATGATTACAAAAAAAAATTTCATATATTTAATTATCGTTTGTTTCTATTTATACTTTTTTCAACTAGTGACATAATATTAGAATTAATTTTATAAAAATAAGTAAAAAATTCAGTGTCAAAAATTTCAATTTTTAAAAAAATAAAAAATAAAACTGTGATTACAAAAAAATTTTCATATTTTTAATTATTTGTTTCTATTTATACTTTTTTCAACTAGTGACATAATATTAGAATTAATTTTATAAAAATAAGTAAAAAATTTATTGTTAAAAAATTTCAATTTTTAAAAAATTAAAAAATAAAACTGTGATTACAAAAAAAATTTTCATATTTTTAATTATTGTTTGTTTCTATTTATACTTTTTTCAACTAGTGGCATAATATTAGAATTAATTTTATAAAAATAAGTAAAAAATTCACTGTGAAAAAAATTTCAATTTTTAAGAAAATAAAAAATAAAACTGTGATTACAAAAAAAAAATTTCATATTTTTGATTAATGTTTGTTTCTATTAAACTTTTTTCAACTAGTGGCATAATATTAGAATTAATTTTATAAAAATACGTTAAAAATTCAGTGTTCAATAATTTCAATTTTTTAAAAAATAAAAAAATTGTTTGTTTCTGTTTATACTTTTTTTCAACAAGTGGCAAAATATTGGAAATAATTTTTTAAAAAAAGGTAAAAAATTCAGTGGTAAAACTATAATTAGAAAAAAAAATTCATATTTTTAATTATTGTTTGTTTCTATTTATACTTTTTTCAACTAGTGGCATAATATTAGAATTAACTTTATAAAAATAAGTAAAAAATTCAGTGTCAAAAATTTCAATTTTTAAAAAATAAAACTATGATTACAAAAAAAATTTTCATATTTATAATTATTTGTTTCTATTTATACTTTTTTCAACTAGTGGCATAATATTAGAATTAATTTTATAAAATAAGTAAAAAATTCATTGTTAAAAAATTTCATTTTTTAAAAAATAAAAAATAAAACTATGATTACAAAAAAAAATTTCATATATTTAATTATCGTTTGTTTCTATTTATACTTTTTTCAACTAGTGACATAATATTAGAATTAATTTTATAAAAATAAGTAAAAAATTCAGTGTCAAAAATTTCAATTTTTAAAAAAATAAAAAATAAAACTGTGATTACAAAAAAATTTTCATATTTTTAATTATTTGTTTCTATTTATACTTTTTTCAACTAGTGACATAATATTAGAATTAATTTTATAAAAATAAGTAAAAAATTTATTGTTAAAAAATTTCAATTTTTAAAAAATTAAAAAATAAAACTGTGATTACAAAAAAAATTTTCATATTTTTAATTATTGTTTGTTTCTATTTATACTTTTTTCAACTAGTGGCATAATATTAGAATTAATTTTATAAAAATAAGTAAAAAATTCACTGTGAAAAAAATTTCAATTTTTAAGAAAATAAAAAATAAAACTGTGATTACAAAAAAAAAATTTCATATTTTTGATTATTGTTTGTTTCTATTAAACTTTTTTCAACTAGTGGCATAATATTAGAATTAATTTTATAAAAATACGTTAAAAATTCAGTGTTCAATAATTTCAATTTTTTAAAAAATAAAAAAATTGTTTGTTTCTGTTTATACTTTTTTTCAACAAGTGGCAAAATATTGGAAATAATTTTTTAAAAAAAGGTAAAAAATTCAGTGGTAAAACTATAATTAGAAAAAAAAATTCATATTTTTAATTATTGTTTGTTTCTATTTATACTTTTTTCAACTAGTGGCATAATATTAGAATTAATTTTATAAAAATAGGTAAAAAATTCAGTGTTAAAAAATTTCAATTTTTAAGAAAATAAAAAATAAAACTGTAATTTCAAAAAAAAATTCATATTTTTAATTATTATTCGTTCCAATTTATACTTTTCTCAACCAATTCCAAAATATTGGAATTAATTTTATAAAAATAAGTAAAAAATTCAGTGTTAAAAAATTTAAATTTTTAAAAATACAAAACTGCGATTACAAAAAATAATTTCATTTTTTTAATTATTATTTATTTCTATTTATACTTTTTTCCAACTAGTAGCATAATATTAAAATTAATTTTATAAAAATAAGTAAAAAATTCAGTGTTAAAAAATTTCAAGTTTTAAAAAATAAAAATATAACTGATTACAAAAAAAAAATTTCATATTTTTAATTAGTATTTGCTTCTATTTTTACTTTTTCCAACTAGTGGCATAATATTATAATTCAGTTTATAAAAACAAGTAAAAAAGTCATTGTTAAAAAATTTCAATTTAAAAAAAAAAATTAAACTGATAACAAAAAAACTTCATAATTTTTATTATTGCTTGTTTCTATTTATACTTTTTTCAACTAGTGGCATAATATTAGAATTAATTTTATAAAAATAAGTAAAAAATTCAGTGTTAAAAAATTTCAATTTTTAAAAAATAAAAAATAAAACTATGATTACAAAAAAAAATTTCATATATTTAATTATCGTTTGTTTCTATTTATACTTTTTTCAACTAGTGACATAATATTAGAATTAATTTTATAAAAATAAGTAAAAAATTTATTGTTAAAAAATTTCAATTTTTAAAAAATTAAAAAATAATACTGTGATTACAAAAAAAAATTTCATATTTTTAATTATTGTTTGTTTCTGTTTATACTTTTTTCAACTAGTGGCAAAATATTGGAAATAATTTTTTAAAAAAGGTAAAAAATTCAGTGGTAAAACAATTATTAGAAAAAAAAATTCAAATTTTTAATTATTGTTTGTTTCTATTTATATTTTTATATTACATTTTTAAATCTTAAATGAACGTAAATTGTATAAAAATACAATTTTTTTTATACATTATTGTTTTTATCTTCGAACACACCATATATTTATGGTTAGCCAATATTTTCATTTCCAAAGCAAGATCGGTAGCGGTTTTCAAATTGTTTATTTACTTTATGATTAACTCGCAGCAATTATTTGCAGATTAATTTCAAGGCGTAGGCTTTTTAAAATTTGCGCAATCCGAAGATTTATTATGAATAATAACTAGGAAACTTCGATTACATACCTCGTATAGATTCTCATCTTCGATATGCTGGCTAATTACTAGCTATTTTCATAATTGCCTTGATTACAAATAGAAGAGGTATTAATTGGAGATTACGGGATACGTATACTACTGCCCCAAAAATATATATATGCAAAAACAAAAAGTTACTCATAGAAGGTTCTTTTCGTTGTTTTATTTTTATCTTTAAGATCAGTAACTAGTTTAATAAACTTCCCCTTCTTTATGTTTTTTTTAATTATTTTTTCAGTAACTAGGTTAATGAACCCCTTTTTTTCATCATACATTTTTTTCACATAATTATGAACAAATTAACCATTTTTAGCTTTTCCCCCTCTCCAAAATTACCATTCGTTTCTCTCACAAAAGACATTTTTATAGTACCTTTTCCCGTCTTTTCTCTCAACTTTTGTATCTTTTTAAATAATTTTCTTTTTTTTCAAATTTGTCATTTTTCGTCTCAAATTTCCCCTCTTTTCTCTCAATAATTCCCCCTTTTGTTTGTCAAATTTATCACTTTTTTAAGTATTTTTTTCCAAATTTGTCAGGTCTTAAATTTCCTCTATTTTTTCTCAAAAATTTTCCCCATTTTCTGTCAATTTTTGTCACTTCTTTAAGTAATTTTATTTTTTTTCTCAAATTTGTTGTCACCTTTTACGTCTTAAACTCTCTTTCCTCTCTAAAATGTCTTCTCTTTTCTTTTAATTTTTCTCATTTTTTTAAGTAATTTTTTTTTCAAATTTGTCACTTTTTGGTCTTAAATTTTCCCTCTTTTCTCTCAAAAATTCCCTCTTTTGTTTGTCGAATTTGTCACTTTTTTAAGTTTTTTTTTTAAATTTGTCACGTCTTAAATTTGCCCTATTTTTTCTCAAAAATTTACCAAATTTTCTTTCAATTTTTGTCACTTTTTTAACTAATTTTCTTTTTTTTCAAATTTGTCACCTTTTCGTCTTAAATTCCCCTCTTTTCTATCAAAAATGTCTACTCTTTTCTTTTAATTTTCTCACTTTTTTAAGTAATTTTTTTTTCTCAAATTTATCATTTTTTCGTCCCAAATTTCTTCTGTTTTGCCCCAATAATTTACCCTCTTTTCTCTCAGAAATTTCTTCTCTTTTCTTTCAATTTTAGACATTTTTTCAGTAATTTTCTTTTTTTTTTCTAAATTTGTCACTTTTTCGTCTTAAATTTTCCCTCTTTTCTCTCAAAAATTTCTCCTATTTTCTCTCAATTTTTGTCACCTTTTTTAGTAATTTTCTTTTTTCCCAAATTTACCTCCTGTGACGTTTTAAATTTCCCTCTTTTCTCTCAAAAATTTCCCCTCCTTTCTTTCAATTTTTGTAACTTTTTAAGTAATTTTCTTTTTTTCCCACATTTGTCACCTTTTACGTCTTAAATTCCCCTCTTTCCTCTCAAAAATGTCTCCTCTTTTTTTTTAATTTTTTTTTCGTCCCAAATTTCTTCTCTTTTGTCCCAAAAATTTACCCTCTTTTCTCTCATAAATTTCCTCTCTCTTCTTTCAATTTAGTCACCTTTTCAGTAATTTTCTTGTTTTTCTGAATTTGTCACTTTTTATTCCTAAATTTTCCATCTTTTCTATTAAACATTTCTCCCCTTTTCTCTCAATTTTTGTCACCTTTTTAGCTATTTTTCTTTTTTTTCTCTTCATTTATGTCTTAAATTTCCCTCTTTTCTCTGAAAAATTTCCCCTATTTCAGTTTGTGGCACTTTTTTTAAATAATTTTCTTTTCTCTTTCTCAAATTTGTCACCTTTTACGTCTTAAATTCCCCTCTTTACTCTCAAAAATGTCTCCTCTTTTCTTTTAATTTTTCTCACTTTTTAAGATTTTTTTTTCTCAAATTTATCACTTTTTCGTCTCAAATTTCTTCTCTTTTGTCCCAAAAGTTTACTCTCTTTTCTCTCAGAAATTTCCTCTCTCTTCTTTCAATAGTTTTTCAGTAATTTTCTTCTTTTTTCCCAAATTTATCCCCTTTTACCTTTTAAATTTCTACAAATGTCCCCTCCTTTCTTTCAATTTTTGTCACTTTTTAAGTAATTTTCTTTTTTTTCTCACATTTATCACCTTTACGTCTGAAATTTCCCCTCTTTTCTCTAAATTTTGGTCACTTATTTAAATAATTTTTTTATATTTTATTAAATTATTGCCATTTTTTTTTTCTTTAAATTGTTTGTACTCTCCCGACCCACCATCCGAGAAGGGAAAGTATTGTGAACGAGCTAAAAAAATGGAAAGATGGAAATATCCATTTTGAGGTCCCCCTGAGACGATTAAGATCATTTCCAGATATAAGTCTGCCTGTCTGTGTATCTGTCAGTGTGTCGGTCTGTCTGTGTTTATTCTTCTGAAATTTGGTAAATGGGTTTCGGTTATCCATCAGAAAAACAAATTAGTTTTTGTACGACATCTGTCAAACGGAAATGTATGTCAAAAAATGACAGACGCAATATGTCACCTAAAGCATTTTAAAATCTCTATTCTGAACAGTTAAACTGTCACCTGTCAAAAATAAAAAATGTCAAATTTTGAAACTTTAACATTAAATGTCTGAAAAAGTATTCGTCTCTGGATACTCGCCGGGAAAGTTTTTGGGCGATTTTTTAAGTTTTTGAAAATTGTTTCTAAAAATATATGTGTTATACAGGGTGGCTACTTTTTATATTGAACACTATTGCTATTTTAGAAACCATACGAGTTACAAAGTTGGTTCCTCAAATTATTTAATTAAAATCAAAAAAGTCCAAATTTTATTTTTATTATAGATTCTTGATTTGTATAAATATAAAAAAATTGTATTAATTTTTTTTAGCTTTTGATTAAAATTTTATACTTTACGCACCCTAAATCAACCCTTACCTAGTCACAAATTCATTTCCATATTAATCATCTGGTTTCCTTTTATCCCTGTTTTCTTGTTAATTCCTGACCTACAGTTACGCATTATAAGTTTGACACAGTTTACGACCCTTATAAATTCATCGTTAACCCAATGAAGCTTCAAAACACTTAGGGTTGCAAGCAGGAAGGAAAGGGGAATGTTCTCAAAGTTGTGAAAGGGATTTGTTGACAAAATAAACCAAACCAAACAAAAACAGAATGAATCTACAAGTGAGTTTTTAACTGCGTTTCAGGAACTAAAGTGGTTGTAAATTAAATGGAAAATATTTTCGTTATTATGAAGTTTATTGTATTGGTTAATTAAACTTAATTATAACCATTTACTTAAACGTTAATTCGTGTAATTACATATAATTGGTCATGCTGACGAAGTAATCGTGCATTCCGAAATGTGGTGTCAATGTATGTAGGTATGTATTGTAGTAAAAATAAATTCTAACCACAACAAACAAATTTGTTTTGGACGCTCTCTATATAAATAATACTACCTTAAAGGTTTGAGAAATGTCAAATTTTGATCTGTCACGATTGGTTAAATGTTTAAAATTAAATAACCTTGTACTGTGTTGAATTTAATATAATAAAAATTGCAAGGGGTAAAAACATTGATGTTTTTACTACTTCGGCCCGAAAAATTCACTTTAACAATAAACACAAGAACTATACGCAACACGAAATTTATAGACAACGTTTTTCGGTTTTTTCCGATTTTTTTAAGAATTTCTACGATTTTTTACGACTTTTTGCGGTTTTTTACGGATTTTTTCCATTTTTTACGGATTTTTATGGTTTTTTACGATTTTTTACCATTTTTTACGGGTGTTTATGACTTGTCACGATTTTTTACGATTATTTATGATTTTTTATGATTTTTTACGGTTTTTTTTACGATTTTTTACTATAAGACCTGTTTCGATATTTTTAAAAACGGCGGATATTTTTTTTTGATATTTCAACCCCCTCCAGTTTCACCCCCGTAGGTAGGATAAAAAAAGTTTTATACAAATTAATTTTACAATAATTAGGATATGAAAAAAGTGTAAAGACATCTGTTACAAAGTTGTGGGTGTCTCAAAAGCAGAATAAACTAATTTTATTAATCCTAAGCCAAGCCCCCAAACTGCGGCACTGACAATTTACTCGAAAATGCAAATACAGGTGTTTACAGTGGACCCGACAACAAACTAACTATTACAAATTTCCATGATACATTACAAAAATGTTGATCAAAAAAATCAATCAAAAAATTTCAAAAATGTTTATCAAAAATTTCAAAAATGGTGATCAAAAATTTCGATCAAAAAATTTCAAAATTTCAAGAATTTTGATAAAACTTTAAATTTTCATCATAAATTACGAAAATGTTGATCAAAAATTTCGATCAAAAAATTTCAAACAAGGTGATCAAAAATTTCAATCCAAAAATTTCAAAATTTCAAGAATTTTGATAAAGACTTAAAAATTGCTATCATAAATTAAGAAAATGTTGATCAAAAATTTCGACAAAATTTCAAAAATGATCAAAAATTTCAATCAAAAAATTTCAAGAATTTTAATAAAAACTTTTAAAAATTTCTATCACAGATTACAAAAATGTTGATCAAAAAATTTCAAAAATGTTGATCAAAAATTTCAATCAAAAAATTTAAAAATTTCAAGAATTTTGATAAAAACTTAAATTTCTATCATATATTACAAAAATGTTGATCAAAAATTTCGATCAAAAAAATTTCAAAAATGTTGATCAAAAACTTCAATCAAAAAATTTGAAAATTTCAAGAGGTAAAAACTTTTAAAAATTTCTATCATAAATTACGAAAACGTTGATCAAAAATTTCGATCAAAAAATTTCAAAAATGATCAAAAATTTCAATCAAAAAATTTCAAGAATTTTAATAAAAACTTTTAAAAATTTCTTTCATAGATTACAAAAATGTTGATCAAAAAATTTCAAAAATGTTGATCAAAAATTTCAATCAAAAAATTTGAAAATTTCAAGAATTTTGGTAAAACCTTTAATTTCTATCATAGATTACAAAAATGTTTATCAAAAATTTCGATCAAAAAATTTCAAAAATGTTGATCAAAAATTTCAATCAAAAAATTTAAAAATTTCAAGAATTTTGATAAAAACTTAAATTTCTATCATATATTACAAAAATGTTGATCAAAAATTTCAGTCAAAAAATTTCAAAAATGTTGATCAAAAATTTCAGTCAAGAAATTTCAAATTTTCAAGAATTTTGATAAAAACTTAAAAATTCTATCATAGATTACAAAAATGTTGATCAAAAAATTTCAAAAATGTTGATCAAAAATTTCAATCAAAAAATTTGAAAATTTCAAGAATTTTGGTAAAAACTTTAATTTCTATCATAGATTACAAAAATGTTGATCAAAAATTTCGATCAAAAAATTTCAAAAATGTTGATCAAAAATTTCAATCAAAAAATTTGAAAATTTCAAGAATTTTGGTAAAAACTTTTAAAAATTTCTATCATAAATTACGAAAACGTTGATCAAAAATTTCGATCAAAAAATTTCAAAAATGATCAAAATTTTCAATCAAAAAATTTCAAGAATTTTAATAAAAACTTTTAAAAATTTCTATCATAGATTACAAAAATGTTGATCAAAAAATTTCACAAATGTTGATCAAAAATTTCAATCAAAAATTTCTATAAAAAATTTCAAGAATTTTGATAAAAACTTAAAAAATTTCTACCATAAATTACGGAAATGTTCGATCAAAAAATTCCAAAAATGGTGATCAATAATTTTAATCAAAAAATTTCAAAATTTCAAGAATTTTGATAAAAACTTTTAATCATTTCTATCATAAATTAAGAAAATGTTGATAAAAAATTTCGATTAAAAAATTTCAAAATTTCAAGATTTTGATAAAAAATTTTAAAAACTTCATCATAAATTACGAAAATGTTGATCAAAAATTTCAAATTTTCAAGAATTTTGATAAAAACTTAAAAATTTCTACCATAAATTACGTAAATGTTCGATCAAAAAATTTCAAAAATTTCTATCATAAATGAAGAAAATGTTGATAAAAAATTTCGATTAAAATATTTCAAAAATGTTGATCAAAAATTTCAATCAAAAAATTTCAAAATTTCAAGATTTTTTGTTAGGAACTGTTAAACATTTCAAAAATTTTAAGAATTGTAATTAAAAACTTCATTAATAATTCGTTAACTAACAAATACATTTCTGGTATATAATTGTACTGAAGCAGGTAATAAATAAATTTTTAGTAAATTTTAAAAAATTGATTGAATTTATATATTATCCATAAGTGTAATAATAAACATAGATATATGTAAATAAAATAAATTACCTTTAGGTCACGGCCTTTTCTAACGAGGTTTTACAGGAAAATGGATCAATATTATATTAACTGACAGTCATGCTCCAATAAAAATAATAAAATATTTAATCGTCACGTATAAACTAGTCAAAGATTACGAAACATTTCTTGAAAAAACAACTATTAAAAAATTAGTTTAACTTGAATTAGAAATTTGGAACAACAAAAAAACACTTATACAAGTACATTTTGCTAGAAGAAATATTGTATTTAATTCAGCAGAATAAGACAAAGTCGTACCACTAAATTATAATATAAAATTCAAAAGTAAATCGGCGACGTGTTTCGGAATCAACGAGCCATCATCAGGCCTAGAAACAAAATGTTGAGGCCGAAACACATTTGAGTATGGATAACTTGGTTTACCATTTTATTTAATTGGTTTTTTAGGTTAAATCGCCATATTTTGGGTCAATAATTATTCAGATACAATTACTAATGAAACACTTTTGGAAATTTTTGATTCGTCTTTTTAAATTGAATTTTTTTCACAATAATTTTTTATTTGGGGTTTTTTGGACAATTATTAATATTCAAATTTGTAATTTATGCCAAAAGTGTCCACAATCTTTTTTTTACAAATTCAAAAATATGGGGATTTTATACTTCATGTGACATTCATTAGAAGTATGTAAAGTTGGCGTGACTCTCCCTGTAGTTAATAAATTAATAATAACAAACAATTTTTTGCCTGGAAAAACTTATAAATATCTAAAATATTCCAATTAACTATAGGAAAAGTAAGTACCGGAATATGATAGCCAAATATGGCAATAAAGAAAGTATAACATATAAAATCTAAAGTACCAGGACCGGACAGTAGAAAATATATTTAGTTTAGATACAAATAGATTTTCATCAATATAATGATCAAGTCCATCTCTGTTGATAGAATAAGAACGTCACCATCGTCGTCACCGCGACCTTCTCAAGGGTTTCGAGTTCCTCCTTGGTCTTGCTTGGCCACGAATCCACCTCCCCTCTTGCATCGCCTCACTTGCAGACGGTCCACGGATAGGCTTGTACATGACATGTACAACTCTGACTCTGCCAGTGCCTCTTGCCTCCTTGCGTTTGCCCAATATTTTCTAACCTGCAAAAGCGAACCCGAACACAAATCGACATCGATGGGCTCGCCTTAAATAAAATTAATTTCAGTAACCAGAAAATTAAAGTAGTCGAATTATATAAATGTTATACAAATGGTAATTAATTATTTTTGAATATTTAAATGATAACAGATAAACTAGTAACAAAACATGCTGGATCTTTGTAAAGCGTTTGGAAAAGTCAATCAAGTTTAGAAACATATAAAAAAATGTGAGAAAAACTGGAAAAAATAAGGAAAAATAGGAGAAAATAAAAAATTGAGAAAAATTTAATTAAAAAAAAACGCAAAAATATCAAAAATCGCAGAAAATTGCAAAAAATGTCAAAAAAATGGAAAAAAAATTGAAAAAAGAAAATCACAAAAAATTGCAAATGTAAATAAACGGAAAAATTGCAAAAAACAACTAAAAAACCGAAAACAATTGTAATCATCTAAAAAAATGAAAAAAAAAATGAGAACAAATATCAGAAAACAAAAATAGAAGAAAAAAAAATTCAACAATAAGAAAAAAATGAGGAACAATTAAAAGAAAATCGAAAAAAAATCAGAAAAAATAAACAAAAAATCAGCACAAAACAGACAAAAAAAATTGAAAAATGAGAAAAAATAAACGAGAAAATATCGTAGAAAAATAAATTGTTGAAAAAATCAAAAAATATTGAAAGAAAGAATGAAAATCAAAATTATAATTTACGAAAAAAATCTAAAAAGAAACTGTAAAAAACCGGAAAAAGCAAAAATCGCATGGAAAAAATATTGAAAGAAGAAAATAAAAAAAAATTGCAAATGTAAATAATAGGAAAAAATTGCAAACAATGAGGAACAATCAGAAGTAAATCGAAAAAAAAATCAGAAAAAAACAAAAAAAAACAGAAAACAGAAAAAAATTGAAAAATGAGAAAAAATCGTACAAAAATAAAAAGTTGAAAAAACCAAAAAATATTGAAAAAAAGAATAAAAATCAAAATTTATAATATACAAAAAAAACTGTAAAAAAACAGAAAAAAAGCAAAAAAAAACATAAAAATATCTCAAAAAATTACATAAAATCGCAAAAAAATTAAATAAAAATGAAAAAATTAGAAGATTATAAATTAATCGTAAATAATTACAAACAAAAATGGTAAAAAATCAGAAAAGATCAACAAAAGTCGAAATAGATCGAAGAAAACAATAGAAATAAAAAATAATAAAAAAAAACTAACGAAATCGACAAAATCAAAAGAGATCGAAAAAAATCGATAAAAATCGATAGAAATCGATAAAAATCGACAAAAATAAAAAAAAATCAGAAAAATAAGAATAAAGTAGAAAAAACTGAAGGAATTTGAAAAAAAATCAAAAAACAATACAAAAAATTCAAAAACAACAGAAAAACATCTGAAAAATGAGAAAAATATACGAAAAAAGCGAAAAATCAAAAAAAAATAATAGGATAGGAAAAAAATAGAATAGAAAGAAATAGAAAAAAAAATAGATAGAACCCGGTTTGTGTGATCACCTAAGTGCAGTAAAATTTTCATTATCATAGAATCACTCGAATCAGTTTAATTTTGCGGACAAAGTTTTCAATCCGAGTCACGACAAAGAAAGCTCATCTAAGGTTCGCTTTGATTGAGCTTAAAAGATAGTTTAGTAAAAATGGCGTTTAAAGTTTTATTATAATTTTATATGATTTTATAATAAGTCCTTGACAGCCCGTGATTCAACAGTACTAACGCTTTCGCTTTCAGATAGGAAGGTCCTCAGTTCAAAGTATTAGTTTTTCCCTCGGTTTTTCCTTTCATGGTATTTTTTACATTTTATTTTTTTTATATTTTTTTAAGGAGGAAGAAATGAAAAAACTATTATTTGTTTCTGTACTCTTGTACTCTTGTAACTTTTTTTCAAAGCATTTTACAAAAGTATCTGATTGAAGAGTTTCCACCTGAAATCAATTTCTGATTAATTTTTTTTATAAATTAGGATTTCTAAAAAAAAATTGAACCGATTTACACTTTTATTAAAAAAGTGAGAATTTTTTAAGCAAAATTTAAGATATCTAAAATTCAGTCAATTGATCCCTTATAGACCAGGGCCAAAGTCTTGTTGGAAAAAATTACCTATAGGATAGCGTGATAGCGCTAATTGTTGCAAAAAATGCATTATAAAAAAGGGAAAAAATGCACCCCTGCATTTGTAGCGGTTTTGAAGGGGGTGAGTTTTAAATGGTCTTTTTATTATTTTTCTTCAATAAATTTCCAGTATTTCTTCATTTTTTCAAGGATTTTTCAAGCAGTTCTTTAAAAGAAATTTTCAAGGATTTTTTAAAGCAATTTTCAAGGAGGTTTTTAAAATTTTTTCCAGGATTTTCATTTTTTTCAATAATTTTCCAGTATTGCTTCATTTTTTCAATGATTTTCCAAGCAGTTTTTTAAACAAAAATTTCATGGACTTTTTAAACTAATTTTCAAGGAGTTTTTAAGATTTTTTCAAGGATTTTCATTTTTTTCAATAATCTTCCCGTATTTCTTCATTTTTTTCAAGGATTTTTCAAGCAGTTCTTTAAAAGATTTTTTTAAGGATTTTTTAAAGCAATTTTCAAGGAGGTTTTTAAAATTTTTTCAAGGATTTTCATTTTTTTTTCAATAATGTTTCAGTATTGCTTCATTTTTTTCAATGATTTTCCAAGCAGCTATTAAAGATATTTTCAAGGATTTTTTAAAGGAATTTTCAGGTTTTTAAGATTTTTTCAAAGATTTTCATTTATTTTTCAATAATTTTCTAGTATTTCTTCATTTTTTTGAATGATTTTTCAAGCTGTTTTTTAAAAGAATTTTTCAAGGATTTTTTAAAGCAATTTTCAAGGAGGTTTTTAAAATATTTTCAAGGATTTTCATTTTTTTCAATAATATTCCAGTATTGCTTCATTTTCTTCAAGTATTGTCCAAGCAGTTTTTAAAGATATTTTCAAGGATTTTTTAAACCAATTTTCAAGTTTTTAAGATTTTTTCCAAGATTTTCATTTGTTTTTCAATAATTTTCTAGTATTTCTTCATTTTTTTTGAATGATTTTTCAAGCAGTTTTTTCAAAGAATTTTTCAAGAATTTTTTAAAGCAATTTTCAAAGAGGTTTTTAAAATTTTTTCAAGCATTTTTATTTTTTTCAGTAATATTCCAGTATTGCTTCATTTTCTTCAAGGATTTTCCAAGCAGCTTTTAAAGATATTTTCAAGGATTTTTTAAAGCAATTTTCAGGTTTTTAAGATTTTTTCAAAGATTTTCATTTATTTTTCAATAATTTTCTAGAATTTCTTCATTTTTTTGAAGGATTTTTCAAGAAGTTTTTTTAAAGAATTTTTCAAGAACTTTTTTAAGCAATTTTCAAGGAGGTTTTTAAAATTTTCTAAGTAATTTTTTTAAAGAAATTTTCATGGATTTTTAAAGCGATTTTCAAGGACTTTTTAAAATTTTTCCAAGGATTTTCATTTTTTTCAATAACTTTCCAGTATTTCTTCATTTTTTTCAAGGATTTTTCAAGCAGTTTTTTAAAAGAATTTTTCAAGGATTTTTAAAGCGATTTTAAAAGAGGTTTTAAGATTTTTTCAAAGATTTTCATTTTTTTTCAATAATTTTCTAGTATTGCTTCATTTTTTTCAAGGATTTTTCAAGCAATTCTTTAAAAGAGTTTTTCAAGCAGTTCTTTAAAAGAGTTTTTCAAGGACTTTTTAAATCAATTTTCAAGGAGGTTTTTAAAATTTTTTCAAGGATTTTCATTTTTTTCAATAGTTGTCCAGTATTGCTTCATTTTTTTCAAGAATTTTCCAAGCATTTTTTTAAAAGAAATTTTCAGGGATTTTTTAAAACAATTTTCAAGGAGTTTTTCAAAGATTTTCATTGTTTTTTCAATAATTTTCTAGTATTTCTTCATTTTTTGAAGGATTTTTCAAGCAGTTTTTTTAAAGAAATTTTCAAGGATTTTTTAAAGCGATTTTCAAGGAGGTTTTTAAAATTTTTTCAAGGATTTTCATTTTTTTCAATAACTGTCCAGTATTGCTTCATTTTTTTCAAGGATTTTCCAAGCAGTTTTTTAAAAGATATTTTCAAGGATTTTTTAAAGCAATTTTTAAGGTGATGTTTAAAATTTTTTCAAGGATTTTCATTTTTTCAATTATTTTTCAGTACTGCTTCATTTTTTCAATGATATTCCAAGCAGTTCTTTAAAAGAAATTTTCAAGGATTTTTTAAAGAAAGTTTCAAGGATTTTTTAAAGCAATTTTCAAGGAGTTCTTTAGATTTTTTCAAGGATTTTCATTTTTTTCAATAACTTTCCAGTATTTATTCATTTTTTTCAAGGATTTTTCAAGCAGTTTTTTAACAGATATTTTCAAGGATTTTTTAATGCAATTGTCAAGGAGGTTTTTAAAATTTTTTCAAAGATTTTCATTTTTTCAATAATTGTCCAGTATTGCTTCCTTTTTTTCAAGGATTTTCCAAGCAGTTTTTTAAAAGATATTTTCAAGGATTTTTTAAAGCAATTTTCAAGGAGGCTTGATAAAGTTGTAGAGAGTAAATAAATGTACAAATTTGTTTGAGACATTTTTTCAACATAACCTCAAATTTTCCGAGATTATGGCGAAAAACCGTTTTTTATCTTAATTTGAAGTGCTTTAAACCGATTTGTCCAGAATTTTAAAATTGAATAGTTCATGAGATATTCACGTTTTTAGAAAAACTTAAATTTTTTCAATCGAAAAATTTTTTGATTTTAATTTTTTAGAATATCACTATAAAAATAAACAAATTTTATGATTTGTAGAAAATTTTTAGAATGAAGAATTTCGTTTTTATAAATCTCTATTTTTGGTTTTTCTCATTTTTCGCATACTTTTTAAACGTAAAGGTATCTTTTTTCTTTTTCTATCTTTAAGTTTGATTCAAGACGAAAAAAATGATATCCTGAAATATTAAAAAATCGAAAATTTCTACGATCAATTTTTTGATTGAAAAAGTTTCTTTTTTTTCGAAAACCGTTAATATCTTATGAACTATTTAATTTAGAAATTTCGTAAAAAAAATCAAACCATACATTTCATCAAAATTTCAAGTATATTGAAATTTTTTTCGACAAAAAAATTCAAAAGAAACAGTTTTTCTCTATTATCTTGGAAAATTTGAGGTTATGTTGAAAAATGGTCTGAATCAAAATTGTATATTTATTATCTACAAATGTTCTATAGATAATTTTTTGATTGGAAGTCACTCTTCGCCGGAAATTAAAAAAATGACTTACCCTCTTAAAAACAGGCATTTTTTCCTTTTTTTTGTAATCATTTTTAGTAAATACTCCCGCATCGCTATTCTGTAGAGAATTTTTAGGTTTTTTGTCCTCAAAAAATTGGATTGGGCTACTTAAGGCAACTTTTCAGAAGACTGAATAATATTTAAAAATTGTTTCAAACTCACCACATATTTTCTAAAAAACTAACCGTTGTCAAAAGTCTTTTTTTTTCACCAATTCATGATTAATTTACAACCATGAGACTTTTATAATCCGGTAGTTGGTGATTATTTTAATTTAAATTCCAACGAATGTTCGAAAAAAAAATTTTACAAAGTTACTGACAAGAAACAAGATACCGACAGGAATTGTACACCTTTTTCTGAAATTAAACTGATGAAGCGTTTAACCCACACGTAGAATCGTAGAATTGTGTCTCTTCAGCTGAAACAATCTACTTGACATTAACAATACAGAGGCGTAACGCCTTAATTAATTTTTTATTTGCCATACTTATCAATGGATATTTACAATTCTAAAGAGTGCCCAAATAGATTTGTATATTTCCTAATCATACTTTTCAATTTTAGTAAAGACATTGTATTATATTACTTAAGCTGTTTTCTAAACTCTTTACCATTGACTAAACACCATAAAATTCCGTATAATACAACTTTTTTTCTAATTCAACATCATAAAAAAAAATCGAAACTTAATAGTAAATAATAAATACGTTTAATCTAAAATAACATTCATTTCACGTAAATCATAAATCATTTATAAGGTCCAATAAACACAGACGTTTTTCAGTAGATTCATTGGATTAAATTAATTTATTATAAAACCAAAACTATCGTTACGCACAGCAGGATATTCTCACTAGAAACGAAATGATCCTGAATACGGTAATCATTGAGCCATTATACTGATTACCGACTACGGAAGTCATAGATGTTAGTAAAGTTTTTCTTTATTACGCATAAATAAACATATAAACAAAGGATGTACCATATTTCTCATAAACGTTACGGTCATCTTTAAGCATCATTGTAAAACCACTTCAATTAACTCTGAGTTGTAAAAACTGTTTTACAATTAAATCATCAGCATTTGCTAATCACATTCTTTCATCCCTCTGAATTTCTCTTTAATTCATAATTGCCATAAAAATTTTAAATTAGACCTCCTCGAAATGTACGAAATTAAAAAAGCATATTGTAACACCAATTTACTTTGTCTTAATGAACAACTCCAGCCCAATGACAATTATTTATTTCTCAATTTACGTTTTTAAACATTTCTTCCTACCCGGATCTAACATAGTTTATCAAACTACGGTCAGTGTTACCGTTTTCAATAAATCGTATTCTACCAACATTTCGATAATAAACTACCAAAATCTACTAACTATTTAAATCTAACCTGTGTTTTTAAAAAAGAAGAAAATATAACACTATTTATATTTATTTTATTAAAAGAAGTCTTGACTATCTAAATCTAACCTGTGTATTTATAAAAAAAAGAAAATATAACTTTCCCTTTTCCCTTAAAACTTTTTTTCCACTTCGTTCCCCATTGTTTTTCACTTTCCCTTATTTTTTCCAGTTTTTCCCCTATTTTTTTATTCCACTCCCACTACATTTTTTCCACTCTTTCCACTACTTTTTTTCCACTTTTTCTCCTACATTTTTTACAAATTTCTTTGGTCAAATTTTTTTCTTCCACTTTTTCCCCTTAAAACTTTTTTTTTCACGTCTTTCCCCATTTTTTTTTCGCTTTTACCCTACTTTTTTCCACTTTTGCCCCTACTTTTTCACTAATTTTTTTATATTTCAAACTTTTTTTTCACTTTTTCCCCGACTCATTTTTCTAGTATTTTTTTAATTTCAATTTTTTTCCGCAATTTCCCCACCGTCCTTTTTTCCTGCACTTTTTTACCATTTTTTTTATATTTCAAATTTTTTTACATTTTTCCACCCATTTTTTTGTTTTAGACATTTTTTTATACATTTTTTAGAAATTTTTTTAGTTTCAAACTTTTCTCCTCTTTTTCCTAACTCATTTTTTTCCGTTTTTTTCAGTAATTTTTTTATGTTTCCAAACTTTTTTCCCATTATTCCCTCACCCTCTTTCCCCGAGTTTTTTAATAATTTCTTTGTGTTCCACTTTTTCTCCTTAAAACTTTTTTCACTTCTTTCCCTATTTTTTTTTTCACTTTTACCCTACTTTTTTCTGTGTTTTTTTAATTCACCCTTTCCTCTACTTTTTTCCACTTTTTCTCACACATTCTTTACTAATTTCTTTGTGTCAAACGTTTTTTGTTCCACTTTTTCCCCTTAAAAACTTTTTTCCATTGCTTCCCGTATTTTTTTCACTTTCCCCTACTTTTTTATTCTATCTTTTCCCCTACTTTTTTATTCTATCCTTTCCTTACTTTTTTCCACACATTTTAACAAATTTTTTTGTGTAAACATTTTTTTTGTTCCACTTTTTCTCTTAAAACTTTTTTTTTCTCTTCTTTTCTTATTTTTTTTCACCCTTTCTCCTACTTTTTCCACTTTTTCTCCGACATTTTTTACCAATTTCTTATTTCTTTGTGTCAAACTTTTTTCCACTTTTTCACTAATTTTTTTTATAATTTAAAAGATGAAACTTTTTCCAATTTTTCCCCTACTTTTTTTCCACTTTTCGCCCCTGCCTTTTTCCGCTACTTTTTTAGTTTCAAACTTTTTCCCCAATTTTTATATATATAAATCTTTGTCCGAACTTTTTATTCCTATTTTCTCCCTCTCCCATTCTATCATTACCAATGGACCGGTAAGAGGGAAAGAGAGGGGAAAAAAAATAATTACTCAAAAAAGTGACATTTTCGTAAAAAAAGTGGAATTTTGACAAAAACTGACAATAATCAGAAAAAATGGGTAGTTTTTAAAAAAAAAGAAGGAAAATAGGGGATAATTTCAAGAAAAAAAGTGACAATTTGAAAGAAAATGGGAAATTTAAGACACAAAAGTTAGAACATTTGAAAGAAAAGGAAGGAAATTTGACAAAAAATAACAAAAATGAAAAAATAAGGAGTAATTTTAAGAAAAAAATGGGGTAACTTTAGAAAAAAACGGGGTATTTTCAGGAAAAAGTGACAAAAATTGAGAGAAAAGGGGAAATTTAAGACAAAAAGTGACAATAATAAAAAATAAGGGGTAACTTTGAGAAAAAAGGGGGTAATTTTAAAAAAAAAGGGGTTATTTTCAGATAAAAGTGACAAAGTGAAAAAAGGAAAAATTTCAGACAAAAAAAACAGTATTTGAGAGAAAAGAGGGAAAATTTATTTCGTAAAAAAAGTCGATTAGGGCGAAACGAATAATGCGCAATAGTTTTAAATTAAAAACCAAAGAATCTACTGAAATCTACTAAAATTATCAATTCTACTAAACACCCCTCCTTTTTCTTAAAAATCAACTAATTTAGTAGGAAATCTACTGAAAACGGTAACCCTGTATATAAAAAAAAATTTTAAATATATTTTGTGGTATGACTGCGTATTACTCAGATGTTTTGATATTATTATTAGTCCAATAATTTTACGAACTGATGTCGCGAAATTTTGGTCCTTCGAGCAAAATATCAATTTTTAGATTAGTAACAAAGTCCGATATTGTTTGGTTAAAATAATATTATAGCTGTAATACAGAACGCTTTATTATTGTATACCAGAAATAAGTGAAATTCAACTTAAAAATTACGATTTAATTAGTCTTACTTTAACCACTGACATATACTCATGGTGTCCAATCGGTATATCCTTGTAATATTTTTTTGCTAAAAATAGTGAGAAAGATGACGTATGATACTCTTTTGAGAGAGATAGGGATTGATCGAACCATCTCTTTCATCGCTTTCTCTCTCACAATTGTCACCTCTAGACATACGTCAATGTCTTTAACTGTTCGATTTTTAGAACTGCGTATCTGTCATTTGTCACTTGTCATCTATAATTTGTCATCTGTTATCTGTCTTATAAAGTTATACAAATGGTGAGTTCGGCTTGGCTACAGTTTTCACGATACAATTCGAGCGGAATACTTATTTTACTTTCCCGACCCACCATCCGAGAAAGGAAAGTATTGTGAACGAGCTAAAAAAATTTTAGAGATTAAGATGGATAAATGTTTTTTTTTACAGACGGATAGGAAATTGGTAGAGTGGTTGGTATTCTTCGTTTTCTTCAAAAATTTTTGTTCCGATTTTTTCATATTTTTGTTGCCTTCAATTTTGTTCAGTTCGGTTTTGTTTTTTCTTTTTTTTTACCATTTTAAATTTTTTCGATTTTTTCCGGTTTTTTTTTCGTATAATTCGTTTTCGTCAATTTTTTTCGCCCTTTTATAGTTCGTTTTTTTCATATTTTTCGATGTTTTTTGATAGACTTTGATTTTTTTTTGATATCTTTTGGAGTTAATTTTTCGAGTTTTTTTGTTTTTTTTTGTTTTTACTATTTTTTTTTCGTATTGAATGTTCTTCAAAAATTTTTGTTTTCTTGTCAGTTTTCATCAGTTCTGTTTTGTTTTTTTTTTTTCATATTTATATGCTTTGATGTTTTCGATATCTTTCAATAATTTTTAATTTTTTCGATTTTTTTCTAGTTTTTTTTTTTTCGTATTATTCGTTTTCTTCAATTTTTTCGCGCTTTTCTTAGTTAGTTTTTTACATTTTCTTTTTCATATTTTTCGATGTTTTTTGAGAGACTTTGATTTTTCTTTTGATATCTTTGGAGTTTTTCGATTTTTTTGTTTTTTTCTTTTTTTTTTGGGGTTTCCCGTTTTTTTTTGTACTATTCGTTTTCTTCAAAAAATTTTGATTTTTTTTTCGATTTGTTCCGATTTTTTTCATGTTTTTCGTTGTCTCCAATTTTGTTCAATTCTGTTTTGTTTTTTCGTTTTTTTCCCATATTTATATGCTTTGATTTTTTTTATATCTTTTTCAATAGTTTTTAATTTTTTCGATTTTTTCCCGTTCTTTTTTTCGTATTATTCGTTTTCTTCAAAAATTTATCTTTTTTTTCTATTTGTTCCGATTTTTTTCATATTTTTTGTTGTCTTCAATTTTGTTCAGTTTTGTTTTGTTTTTTCGTTTTTTTTTTCCATATTTATTTGCTTTGATTTTTTCGATATCTTACAATAGTTTTTAATTTTTTCGATTTTTTTCCAGTTTTTTTTATATTATTCGTTTTCTCCAATATTTTTCGCGCTTTTCAGTCTCTAATTTTGTTTCGATTTTTTCATAGTTTTGGTTAGGTCGTTTTTTTTTCTGTTTTTTATGAGAAATATCGTATGATTGTTGGATAATATTATGACATCAATTCTTAAAGGAATCGGTTTAAAATTTCAAAACTTTTATATACTTATGCTAAACAAAATTACCCGCAGCTTATCTCCGCGGGCTACTATACAAGATACCTGAGTCTGCATACTTTTATTTTATTAGTAAAAAAAAAATCACGTTTATTTTCGCAACATTCGTGCATGGTTGCTACGATATCGTGTGCATCACGCGACGTCGTTCGCTCGCTCGTCGCTTGATATATATTTAGACTTTGAGGGTCGACGTCGGACTATGACGATAACGACGACGGTCAACGACGTCGAAACTTCCACAGCGTCGTCGGGTCGACAATCGCACAAGAATATCCCAGTTAGCCAAGGTTTCGCATTTAATTTTTTTTTTCTTTTTACCTTTCGTAAAGTTTAGATCTCAATGTCTTGATCAGGGACTGGAATTTTAGTCTCAAAAGTATGAAAAATTTACATTTTGAAAAATTCAAACTTGTATTATTTTTTATTTTGAAAAATTGATGTATAAATATTATTTTTGCTATAGTGCCTGCAATTTTTATTCTAAAAAATCTAAATTTGATATTTATGTTTATTTGAATTGGATGTTATTTTATGTCAGACGACAATCAATTACACAATTCACAACTAATTAAAAAGTTTAAACTTATCGATAAATCATTATACAATTATTTAGAGAGTTATTGCAACTTTCGTTTTGCTGATACTTTATAATAAAGTATTATTTTATTTGACATGTACGCATGCGCATTTAAAATAACGTTAAACATTTTCTTTCAATAAAGTACAGGCATTTTCTATTTAATTTAAATATAGGTTATAACATTTTTAATTTAAAGTGCCTGAAAGGTTACGAAACATAGTTTACATAAGTAATTACAGAAAAAGTTATAATTCAAATTTAGAAACAATACATGAAGTTAAATACAATATATATCGTGGAAGATTACACACAGACACACAGACAGACCATGCGCTGAAAATGGTTTCAATCTTCTTGGGGACCTCAAAATGGATATTTCCATCGATGTCTCGATTTTTTTTTTGCTCGTTCACCTTACTTTCCCTTTGATGGGTCCGGGAAAGTAAAAAGTTAAACATAAAATTAAAGAAAACTTGATGCTTTACAACTTTGCACAAGAAAATTTTGCACTAAAATGCATTGTTTGTCCTCAAAATCAAGAAAAACTACATGCACATTTCTTACGCGCCCTCTAGTGGCGCAACTATTAGAAATTCTGGAAAAAGTTTGAGACAAAAGTTGTAGGGAATTTTATGCTCTAAACCTTTGTACTACAACATTTTGCACTAATGTGTATTGTTTGTCCTCAAAATCAAGAAAAACTATAAAACCTACATGCACATTTTTTACGCGCCCTCTAGTGGCGCAACTATTGGAAATTCTGGAAAAAGCTTGAGACAAAAGTTGTAGGGAATTATATGCTCTAAAAATTTGTACTACAACATTTTGCACTAAAGTGTATTATTTGTCCTTAAAATTTAAAAAAAGTAAAAAAATGTTACATGTGTATTTAATCAATGTCGGTCTAGAGGACCTTCTATTGTACCAATTTAAACCAAAATCTTTCAATAAAGTACAGGCATTTTCTATTTATTTAAATATAGGTTATAACATTTTTAATTTAAAGTGCCTGCTGAAAGGTTACGAAACATAGTTAACATAAGTAATTACAGAAAAAGTTAAAATTCAAATTTAGAAACAATACATGAAGTTAAATACAATATATATCGTGGAAGATTACACACAGACACACAGACACACAGACACACAGACACACAGACACACAGACACACAGACACACAGACACACAGACACACAGACACACAGACATACAGACATACAGACACACAGACACACAGACACACAGACACACAGACACACAGACACACATACACACAGACACACAGACACACAGACACACAGACACACAGACACACAGACACACAAACACACAGACACACAGACACACAGACACACAAACACACAGACACACAGACAGACCATACGCTGGAAATGGTTTCAATCTTCTTGGGGGACCTCAAAATGGATATTTCCATCGATATCTCGATTTTTTTTTGCTCGTTCACCTTACTTTCCCTTTGATGGGTTCGGGAAAGTAAAAATATAAAATAAACCAAAAAAGGAAAAGAAGCTTAATAAAGGCTAAAAAAAAAGAAAAAGGGAAAAAAAGCCAAATAAGAGACAAAGTACAATGAAAAAAGCAAAAAACGCCAAGAAAGGTCAGAAAAGGACAAGAAAGTCGACAAAAATTAAAAACTATTAAAAAAAAAGTTCATAAAAGCAAAAAAAGGCAAAGAAGTGGTAAAAATTTCAAAAAAAGAGAAGAAAAGCAAAAAAGGCTCAGCGCGAGCAATGGAGAAAATACATAACAAAAGGAAAAAACGTAAAATAAAGCAAAAAAGGAAAAGGAGCTTGATAAAGGCAAGAAAAAATAAAAAAGGGTAAAACAAAAATCAAAAAAAAGTAAAAAAAAAGCCAAATAAGACAAAGTACAAGGAAAAAAGCAAAAAACGCCAAAAAACGGCAAAAAAGATCAGAAAAGGACAAAAAGTTTAAAAAAATTAAAAACTATTAAAAAAGCAAAAAAGTGGTAAAAACCCCAAAAAAAATGAAAGAAAAGCAAAAAAGGCAAAATAGAGACAAATAAATTCAAAAAAGGCAAAAAGCTCAAAAAAGTCCAAAAAAGACCAAAAAATTAAAAATAAGTAAGAAAAAGGGTAAAATGGACTAAAAAGGCAAAAAAAAACTTAAAAAAGGCCAAAAAACGCAAAACAAAAGCAAAATAATGGCAAAAACATGGCAAATAAACACAAATGGTACAAGAAGGAAATCCAGAAAACTGCTACATGGGTGAAAATTATTGGGAGTTCCGGAAAAAGTTGTAGGGAATTTTATGCTCTACAAACTTTGTACTAGAACATTTTACACTAAAGCCTAAATGTGTATATTTTTCGCCCTCTAGCGGCGAATTCGAAAAATAGTTGATTATAAATGTTAAAATAATGTTGGTGCTCTACAACATTGCACTAGAAAACTTTGCACTAAAGTGCATTGTTTGTCTTAAAAATTTGGAAAAACTACATGCACATTTGCGCGTCCTCTATTGGCGCAGCTATTGGAAATTCAAGAAAAAGTTTGATACAAAAATTGTAGTAGACAGATGTTACTCTGAAAATGGTTTCAATCTTCTTGGGGGACCTCAAAATAAATATTTCCATCGATATCTCGAATTTTTTTTTTGCTCGTTTACTATACTTTCCTTTTGATAGGACCGGGAAAGTAATAGAAATTGTTATTTTCTCTGATTATCACAAAAAGTTTTAGTTTTCTATTTAATTTTTTATAATGATGTGATACACGATTAAAAAAATTAATATAAGACAAATAATTTATAGTTTCTATAAAGATATTAATTATATAGATTATCCATAAATAATTCAGAATATAATCTACACACTAATAAAATAATTATAACGTCAATCCACTTTTTGTGTCATTTTAGTTAGAAAACATGGATTAATCCAACATTCATATACAGTAAAATGCAAATCACAACGACAATAATGATTAACCACTCTTCGGTTTTTTTCTTAATTTTTTATTTTGTTTTGTAAAACACTATATTATTAAAGCCAATAAAAAATTAGATGCATGCCTATAAGTCGTAAAAGGAACCTGCAGAAGTTGATCTTATTAAGTCATGATAATTATACCAGGCTATGTACACCATCTCGATATTTTTGCTACAAAGATAATTGCTATAGATATAGGATAGGGGCAATTGGAGATAGTTTGCGTTTAAACTTATCATAAATAATTTATTAAAATTTATCAACTTTTATTATAAGAAATGGCCGAGAAAAATAAATACATTTTTTAGTATTTTCATAATAAAACAACATCCGATGCACCGAAATCTACATGCCTACCAAAATGGAAAATTATGCGAATCAGCCTAATATATTCCTGGTTTTTACTACTCCTGTTTCTCAGGGGCCATCCCCTTGTTATTGTTGTTATTTGTCACTTTTGATGTTTAACACTTTTCTTTCTCTTCACATCAATCACTTGTCACTTGTCAACCTCTTCATCTTTTTCGCACAAGCTTTTCTTCCTTTCCTTTACATTTAATTTTATATAATTCTTCTTTTTCCTTACCTTGTCTGTACCGAATTTCAATCAAGCCTATGAATTATACTTTAATTTCTCCAATTATTTCAAAAATTTTTAATTTTATAATTTTTTCGGTAATTTTTTGTATGTTAACTATGTTTCGGAATCATTTTGCCATTATTAGTACTACGTACTGTCAATTATCATACGTCATGTCACTTTCTCCTATAGCCGGTGAAAGTGTCGTTGAGCACTTATTTTTTCTCAAATTCAGTAATTAGTAATAATAGTAATATTAATTGCGTTCCAGAGATTGACTGTGTTAACTACTGACTGGTCCACGTAGGGTGGCAATTTTTGAATTTCTTTTTTATCTGCCGGGATGTTGATCCCCCTACTGGGACCCAATTCTTGAAATCGTAGGAATCGATTCTCATGAGAAATATACGTCATTTTGTTTAGGTTCTGTAATATGTCTATTCTTGAAATATTTCGTAGGAAAAAATTCTCAAAAAATTGTGAGAATTATTTCCTAATGTCATTTTCTGGAGAAACTAGTACGTTTTTGACGTGTTTTGTGGGAATTGAAATTGAACATTATTGTTTTTGTGTTGTTACCGCCATAAATATTGTTAAATTGAATAATTTTGTACTCCAAGCTATCGTTTTAGATAATTTAGAACAGGAGAGCTATTCCTGGCACCACACGCTTCAACCGACCGCTTGTTCGAAACGTGAGGTGTGAAAGCGTGTGACAGCAGCGTTGTGTATATAGAAAGCACACGTTTTGTCAATGGTTCCGTGCGTGTGGCTGCACTTGGCAACGTTGCATTAATACCGTATTTGAACTATTTTAACCTTAGATTTTAACGTCGTGTCCACGAAATATGGTTATGTGTTATGATTTATTGTATAGTGTGGCTTATTCGTTTATTTAGCTTAGCTATATAATAGATTGTGACATTCAATATAAAAGGTCCTGTAATCACAGACTCCCAAAAAAAACTGTAGTCGAGTATCTGAAGAGTAGTCCTGATATGGTTTCAGGGAAATTTTCGGCAAACTTTACAGCAAAGCATGCTGAGAATGATTGACAGGAAAACACAATCATTGGAATAGTTAAATCAGTCTGCCTTTGTGGTGTTGTCATATAAGGTGTTAAAAGTACTACCAAATACTCAAAGAGATCCTTCGTTAATCTGAACATTTTACAGAAGTGGTTATTATTAAGTTCCCTTAAGGGATCAAGCACATTTCTTTCTGCAGGTGCATTATTATTGACATAATTATTTTCTGCATTTTCTAATGCCTCCAGCAGATTAAGATAGACTAATTCATCCATCGCTATGTAGAATTTGTTAGAAAACGAGCGTCGCAAAACGGTCGGAATAGTCGAAGCGTGTGGTTGTTACAAAACGTGTGCTTTGCAAGCGTGTTACGTTTCATTTGTGTGGTCCAGAATACCGATTTCTGACTTCACTCACTTCGAACGTGTGGCCTTCAAAAAACGTATGCTCAAGAATAGCACTCCAGGTTCAACTCGAAACCGCCAATATTAGACATAGACGATTAATAAACAGAAATGTTTATGAAACGTTAAGTGACGAGTTGTTTAGAAAGCATTTTCGTCTATCCAAATAAGCCTTTGACGACCTAATGGATCATATTGAGCCTCTTCTGCTGCTACCAAGTAGAGTTGGAGCATTAACCTCCCTCTAAGAAGTTCCTTATCATTTTCTAAGAATTCTACAAGGATTTTTTTTGCGCTTCACTCATGAAATTTCGTTTGGCCATCGCAAATAAAAATTGAACAAATAACAAGTAACCCACAATCAATAATAAACGATAATCCACAATAATAGGATAATAATTATTGTAAATTGTTTCAATTTGTTTACCTCAAAAATGTAAAATATCAAACATTTATTGATATCAATGGCAACTGATATTCATTTCTGCCAACTTACTAAAATAATATTTGACCACAGAACTAATAGCTCTGTGTATTTGATTGGTTGAGTTCATGAAATACTTGGATTTATTAAAGACATACGTCACTTTTTTAATTCACTAGAATTTCAGTTCCGACTCATTCAAGAATAGGACTGGCGATTCTCACGAGAATTTTTTTTGGGAATTAATTCTCTGGAGAAACAATTAATACAATTTAAAGAATTGGGTCCCAGGTGTTATGTGAGGTTATACCCTCCTAGGGAGCAACCTGACTTGGTATTAATTAGTTTAATAGTTTTTTAAAATTTCCGTTTTTCAAGTACCTCAAAGTTAATGTTTTCTCTTTATATTCTACCCTTAAATGGTTTTTTCACTTGTGTGATTAATTTATTGCCTCGTTAGTACTTAATATTGGTAAGTCTTGTTTTATATTTTTGGTATTTAATTTCTTGACAAATTAAGAACGTTTGTATCTCTAGGTCTGATGATGGTCAGTGACCGAAACTAGTTGCCTGCTAGTACCTGTTTGTACAATTAAATTTTTGTTGTACCTGACTTTGTGCTTTATTATCTTAATTTATTAGGAATTGACCGTAAAATAGCATAGCCAAATAAAAAGTATCATTCAAGCTGAATATGAATAGGGTTACTAAAGGATTTGTAGGGATAAAATTATCAGGATCACCTAGCAAATAAGGATTTCATAATGTTAATAGTAATAATAGAAATAATAAAAAAAAGTCCTCCTAAATGTATAATATAGGTGAAAGGGGATTTTGTCAATGTCTCTTTTTACCGGCAGTGGTAAACTGGGCGCGAAGTGTACCTGCTCTATAATCCGGACACGTAAATTGGGCGCGAGGATTTTAGGGTCCGTTTAACCTTATAGGTTAATTGGGCGCAAGCTTAAATTGTTATTATACGGGTGTTTCATAATTGAATAGTAATATTTAAGAAAGTTAATATATTATTCATGAGATTTTTTTTAAATTCTTATTTTTTTACTATTTCGAAAGTATATTAGATTTTTTTGGTTAGTGTAAACAATGTGTATACTGCGTAGACACATTTTTTAACATTTTACCTCTTTAAATATTGACATTCAATTATGAAACACCTTGAATTGGTATCTGTATGTGGTGTGCGTTATTATTCGAGTATTAAAAAAAACAAATTTTTCATTTTACATTATGTAGTTTATTAATTAATATATTATAAATAAGAAGTACATTTTAGGTAATGTAGAAAATTTGTATTTAGAGGGATGTGATGAATAAAAAGAACATTAACAAAAAACTATTTAAGATATTCTTCCATTGAGTTTAGAGACATATAGGTGAATAAAATAATATCAGAAATATAACAAGATTATTATAATTTGACAATGATTAAAAATAAGTCAACAAATATTTTTTTGTAAAAATTTCAATCGAATTTTAAATATGTACCAGTAAAAATGTGTCCAAAGGTACCGTATGTGTATTGTATATTTTTAAGATCCTTTTCCTTAGTGTAGTATTCTAAAAAGTGGAGATTCTGGCTAAAAAGGGGATATTTTGGATAAAAGGGGGTGATTTTGATTAAAAAGTGGAGATTTTTTCTAAAAAGGGGAGATTTTGGTCAAAAAGGGGATATTTTTGCAAAAATGGGAGAATATGACTAAAAAATGGAGAATTTGTCTAAAAAATAGGAGTTTCGGCAAAAAAGGGCAGATTTCGTCTAAAAAATGGGAGATGTCGTCTAAAAATTGGAAGATTTCGTCTAAAAACGGAGAAATTTCACCTTAACAAGAGGATTCTGACTAAAAATAAGAGAATGTTGCTAGAAAAGGGAAAATTTAGACTAAAAAACTGAGAATTTTGCTCAAAAAGAGGAAATTTTCTCTGAAAAACGATATATTTTGGCTAAAAAGGGGCGATTTCAGCTAAAAAATGTGAGATTTCATCTAAAAAAGATGAGATTTTATCTAAAAAAGGGGAGCTTTCCTAAAAATGGTGAGATTTCAGCTTAACAAGGGGATTTTTATTAAAAATAAGAGAATTTTGCTCGAAAAGGGAAAATTTAGTCTAAAAAATTGAGAATTTTGATTAAAAAAGGGAGATTTTGGATAAAAAAAAATGAGAGATTTTGGCTAAATACGGGAGAGATTTCGGCTAAAAAAAGGGGAGATTTCAGATTAACAAGGGACTTTGACCAAAAATAAGAGAATTTTGTTAGAAAAGGGAAAACTGAGATTTTTTGCTTAAAAAGGGAAGAATTTGGCCAAATAATACGAAATTTTTGTCTAAAAGATAGGAAACATCAATCTGGTTACTTTAATTTTTCGTTTTAGTCAAAGTTTTCGTATTTTTATGCATTATCCTATAAGAGGCTTAAGAAAGGTTCAGCGCCCAGTTCACATGTTAGGATCCCTTTTTACTCCAAAGGGATTAGATGACCATGTTTGATGGAGAAATAATAAATTAATTATTATTAATGCTAAAATAATAAATGGTAAAATAAAATAAAAAGTAAAAAATCGAGTTAATGCATTATCAACTGCAAATTCACCCCAGATTCATTGTAATAGTATATTTCCAAGATAGGGAATAGCTGATATAAGATTAGTAATTACTGTGGCCCCTCAAAATGAAAAAAATTAACCCTTGATAACAAAGGAATAGCATTGGCAACATTCCTTGATACTCAAGGACCTTTCGATAACACCTCATTCAAGTCAATGATATCAGGTTTAACGGACTGAGACAGTGTTGCCGGTTTGAAGGTTTTTACCCCAAATGGGGATATTTTGTGGTTAGTGGGAGATTTTTTGGGGATATAAATATTTGGAGGTAAAACAGGGTCTTATAACATAGATTTTTTAATCCCCAAATTATTATTTACTATCAGTGATTTCTGCGTTGAAATCTTCATGTTTTCCCATTACGAGTATTTTTTATATATGTTGTTTTATTTTATGTTTATTACAAATAAAGATTTATTTTTATACATAATTATAAATAAAATTTCCTTAAACAAGTTCATGGTCAAGTTTGGGCGTAAAATGTTGCCAATTGGGGTATTTCTGTTTTCATTTTTGGGTAAAACAGCATTTTACGAACGGCAACACTGGACCCAGCAACCAAACCCTCTATTACCCGATGAGTAAAAAACATGCTAGAGGGAAAGTGTAATCAGGCCACCCTATTCGGTGAAGCTGTGGAGACGTCTGTCAGAAAACAGGGAGGAATTCTATCCCAAATTTCTATGAAATCTTGTGATAAACAACTTCCTCGGGTGACTGAATGAAGCTAACAGTGACGATAAATTACACAAAGCGCTCTGAAAATGATTCGACACTGGTGTTTAAGGGAAAATTTTGGGGTTAATCCCCAAAAAACGGTTTTGTTCTCTTTCACCAAAAAGAGAAAAGTTGGAACCAAAACTATTTCATAATGCTGATTTAATCAGAACGATTGAAAAACTGAAAACCATCTTCATGATGGCAAGACGATCAGTCAGCAAAATATGAGGACTAAAATAACTGGCGATACACCACGGTCGTTTAACCCACAGTTACATATGGAGTCGTGATGTGGTGCAAAAAATTAAGCAATCAACGGCAAAAGCCCATCTTGAAAGTCTACATAGATTGGCATGTTTGGGAAGACCTGGGAGTACTAATTAGTACATCTACAGCGGTTATGGAAACAATCTAAAATTTTCCTTCCTTGGACATACTCATCAAGGGAGAAGCGCCTTAAATGTACGGAAAACTAGAGCAATTATTCTAACGGACATGGGAGGATTGTCAGTTTAACTGATAACGGCCTTGATGTTTGACTGGTGCAAAGTAGAAGAGGCATTTTAGGTATAACCAATGGACAAGATGACCTGACAGGAGCAAACCTAGTCCAGAGAATCCTCAAGATTTAGGATTCAGTATAATGAACTAAGAATTCCAAAGGGATAAAGCCCCCATATTTCTCTAAAATAAAAAATAATATATTTTAATGGGTAAAAACATATGACGTTTTTAGTACTTCTACCCAAAAAAATTTTTACCGTCTTTTTTTGTTTTTTTTTTTTGTGATATTTCCCCTTTCTTTCCATTTGTTCCAGATTTTTCCAGTTTTTTCGGTTTTTTACGGTTTATTACGATTTTTACGGTTTTTCACGATTTTTTACAATTTTTATGATGTTTTACGATTATTTAGCATTATTTACGAAATTTAACGACTTTTTACCAGTTTTTTACCAATTTTTTACGATTATTTTCGATTTTTTATGGTTTTTTACTGGTTTTCACGGTTTTTTACGATTATTTACAATTTTTTTGGATTCTTTACGATTTTCACGATTTTCACGATTTTTTACGTTTTTTCCATTTTTTTCCCGTAAAAATTAGCGAATTAATTTCATAATAAAATAAAATATCCATATGTTACCTTTTCTCGGAAATATATAATTTTACCGGAAAATTGGAAAAACGGCGATAAACCTCAAAATGTTATATACAGGGTGGCGCAAATTTACTTGAATTGAGAGGGGTAATAAAAAGGAAAAATATTCTTTCATTGACATACTTCAGTGTTAAAAAATAAATATTTTTACATGGCTAGGTTAAAGGCGAAAAATTTTAAAAATTAAAAAAAAATTTCAATTTTAAAAAATTGAAAAAATTCAAAGATTAAATAAGCTGAAACAGTAAAATGAACAAATATTTTCACATGGGCAGGTTTAAGGGATAAAAGTTAAAAAATTCCAAAAATTTTAAAAAAATTCAAAAATTTCAAACCCAAAAATTTCAAAATATTCTTAATATTAAAAAGATTCAAAAATTTGAAAGATCGAAACTTCAAAAATTTTCATAAATTTCCAAATATTTAAAACGTTTCAATAATTTATAAATATGTTCTAGTTAGTTTTTATGTCTCTAATTCTAATTAAAAATTATTTCAATGTTTTTATAGTTTTTTAAGATTTTTTACAATTTTTCATGATTTTTTACGATTATTTTACAATTTTTTACGTTTTTTTTGATTTTGTTCCTATCTTTTTTAATTTTTTAAAAATCCTTAGAAAATCGTAAAAATTAGCGAATTCATTTTATAAAAATTAGAACATAAAAAAGTCTTATGACCTGTTCCGATATTTTTAAAATGGCGGAGATATAACTTTTTTTAATATTTCAACCTCCTCCGTAGGTCGGATAAAAAAAAATTATACAAATAAATTTTATAATAATTAGGACATGAAAAAAGTATTATGACTTGTTTCGATATTTTTAAAAATGGTGGAGATATGAATTTTTTTAAATTTCAACCCCCTAAAATTTCAACCCCTTTACAGGTGGAATGCCCAAAAACAATAGGGTTCCTCTTGTAGATACGAGAAAACAATTGGCAAAATAATTTTTGAAATCGGACGACTGGTTCTTGAGTTATCGTTTCGACATGAAAATTTTTTCACCCAATCGTTATGTGGGTGACTCAAAACGTCGAGAAAAGTCATTTTAAGCAAAACAAAATTTTCAATTTTTTTATGATTTTAATACTTCCGGTCCGGACCTAATTAAAAATAAAATACAATTTTTAATAAAAAATTGATAAAAAGTATATAGCATTGAGAATTTATATACATAAAATGACAATGTCTAGTTCATTTTCTTACTAAAGTAAAAAATTAATTAATCTATAAAACGATGTAATTTGATGGGATCAATTTTTAAACTAATCGATGTCGGATAATTTTAATTGTATTGGCCTAATAAACAAATGAAGCAAAGGCATTGCAAAAAGAGCACTAAATAATTTAAATTAAAATAGCTGTACATGTATGTCCGTTCGTTGCGATCGATATAGAAAGAAAACAACAACAAAAAAAAGAGGCAAGTAGGTATGTACAGTTAGTACGAGCGATTACTTTCTAATGACGTTTAAATCTGCATGTGGAAAATGATCGAGCCTCCAATCAGGGTACGGGTACTATCCTCCTTTATTACTTTTAAATGAGCACTTTTTAGATCCTGTTTTTCTTATACGCGAATTTATAATTATTTCTAGTAGTTAATGTAGGTGACCGGCGGCTAAACGCGTTTTTTTTGAATTACTGCTAGAATAAATATTTTTCCCTTTTCTCAATTTCTAGTTCCAACCTAGAAATCATTATTTCGATGGTGGGTTGTTACAGATTCTTGAGAACTCTTGAAAATCTTGGAAAAGAAATTCGGGATAATGAACGCTCAAGGATTGAACTACTGAAAAGTGCCACCTGCAGAAGTGGCGCTCTCACAGACAAAAATAGTTGAAGGATCACTATTTTTTTGTGTTTTGTTCCTCCTTTTAATCCTTTATATCGATGACTTAAACACTTAAAATTTGAATACGACGTTACGTATTCGGTGAGTCATCCTCAACTTGCATTTTTCAAATAAGGATTTCAATCCATCTGTTATTACTAAATTTATTTCTAATGACGTTTCATTGGCAAAAATGCAATTTTTAGTGATTTTTGCTTTTAAAATAATTTTTATAGTGTATTCAAAAAAATAATAACACAAATAAAACATTAAAGTACCATTGTTATATTTAAATTAAAGCTTAGTGGCTCATTTCGAGCGCTCCGAGGTTGTATTCAAACAAGTTACGGTAGTTCCTATTCAGCACTCGTTCACTTTGTTTTGTTTTTACATAAAATAAAAAGAGAACCTATCGCTATCGCCGTAATAGACAATCACTGGCTAGTACAGTACTAGAATTAGTAGGTGTGCTAGAGGCGCTACACGACCACATCCGCATAAAGAGTAGGAGTAAAAAAGTGCGACCTTAGCGGTCGAAGATAAGACTTGATGGGGGAATAGGCGAGGCCGAGATGTTTGCTCCCGTTTTGCCAACGGTTGATAGCGAAATAATATTTTATTGTAGAAAAACGACAGAATAAATCGACAAATATTAGAAGGGTAAATTCAGAAAAAAAATATTTTTGAAAAAATAACTAAAACAATTATCTAATTTAAATCTACTTGATGGTTGAATTATTAGTTTAGACGAATTGGAAGTGAATAATAAGAAGAATGACAGATACGTTGACAAGTGAGGTTCGACAGATGACAAACAAGGCCGAATGACAGTTGAAGAAGAATAAAAGGTGACGTAACCTAAGACGAATATTATTAAAAAAATAGTTTAAAAGTCACAATGAAATTATTAATTATTATGAATACATTCTTAAAGACTGAAGTTTCTTCAAATAAATTCACTACACAAAAAAAAATTTAAAAAGAAAACTTCGAATCCCTTTTTAAGCGTATTACGCGAACGGAGATTTTGTATAGTATAAGTTTATATACAGAAAGAGTGGCAACTTTTTTTAGAACAATAGGCTAAATAGGGAAAAGATATGGACCAATAGGAAAAATAGGAATAAATATGAATAAATATGGAAAAATAGGAAACATGTTTTCCATGGAAAAATGTGAAAATAAAAAAATATATATGGAAAAAAGGAAAAAAAACGGGAAAAATAGGAAATACATGGAAAATTATGGAAAAATATGAAAAGATGGGAATAATAATTTCTCTAAAAAATGTGAAAATATAAAAAAATAAATAGGGAAAAAGTGGTAAAACAGCGAAAAATATGGAAAAATAATGAAAGTGGGAAATATATTTTTCCTGCAAAAATGCGAAAATAATAAGAAATAGGGAAAAATAAAGGAAAACAGGGAATAATGGAGAAAAACAGGAAAAAAAGAGAAAAACATGAACAAATGGGATAAAATAAAAAAAATAGAAACAATAGGGAAAAAATGGAGAATAATAGATAAAAGTCAGGAAAAAATATGAAAAGTAGGTAACAATATTGAAAAATAGGAAAATATGGACATATAGGCAGAAATAGGATAAATGAAGAAAAATAAGAAAAAATAAAGAAAAATCAGAAAAAAGAATTGCCTGGGCGGGGGGACAGACACACACTCGCGAGGAACGAAGTTTCTTACGTTATTTTTTCACCGAAAGAAATGGTAAGAAATCGAAAGAAATGGTAAAAAATTTTAAGGGATCGAACGAAACCGAAAGAAATTGAAGGGAATTAAAAGAAACCGAAAGAAAAAAAAAAATTGACAAAAATCTGAAGAATAAGAAAAAAATGGGAAAAAGTTGTAATAAACTAAAATAATTTGAAAAATTAAAAAAAAAAAAAAAAAAAAAAAAAAAAAAAAAAAAAACAATAAAATTAGAAAAAAACCATAAACTGATAAATCTAAAAAATCAACCAGTCGAAAAAAATCAGAGAACTAAAGAAGAATTAAAAAACAAAAAAAAAGAATTAGAAAAAAACAGGATAATGTGAAAAAAATGAGGAATGATTAGAAAAAATCGAAAAAAATGGAAAAAAACTGAAAGAATATAAAAAAATCAAAAAACAACCGAAAAAATCGAGAGGAACGAAAAACATCAGAGAAATAAGTAAAAATTAAAAAACAAAAGAAATAATTGGAGAAATAAAAACAGGACAATGAGAAAAAAATGGGGAATGATTAGAAAAAATTGAAAAAAAATCAGAAGAATATGAAAAAAATGGGAAAGTTGGAAAAAAACTGAAAGAATATGAAAAAAACAAAAAACAACAGAAAGAAATCGAGAGGAAAGAGAAAATCAGAAAAATAACGAAAAATTAAAAAACAAGACAAAAAATTAGAAAAAAACAGTACAATGAGAAAAAATGAGGAATGATTAGAAAAAATAGAAAAAAATCAGAATATTAAAAAAATGGGAAAAGTTGGAAAAAACTGAAAGAATATGAAAAAATCAAAAAACAACAGAAAAAAATCGAGAGGGACGAAAAAAATCAGAGAAATCAGGTAAAATTAAAAAAGACAGAAAGAATTAGAAAAAAACAGGACAATGGGAAAAAATGAGGAATGATTAGAAAAAATCGGAAAAAAAAGAGAAAAAACATTAAAAGAACAACAAAATATCAGAAAAAAGAGAAAAAATTGAAAAAACTGAAAAATCGAAAGGAACGAAAAAATCAAAGAAATAAGGAAAATTAAAAAACAAAAAAAAAGAATTGGAAAAAAAACAGGAAATTGAGATAAAATTGAGGAATGATACGAAAAAATCAGAAGAATAAGAAAAAAATGGGAAAAGTTGGAAAAACTGAAAGAATATGAAAAAATCAAAAAGCAACAAAAAAAATCGAGAGGAAGGAAAAAATCAAAGAAATAAGGAGAAATAAAAAAATAAGAGAAGGAATTAGAAAAAAGGACAAATGAGAAAAAACAGGAAAAGAATAACAAAAAATCAGAAAAATGAGAAAAAAAAACGAGAAAAAATTAGAAGAATCGAAAAAATCGAAAAAAAGAAAACATTGGAAAAAATTGAAAAAAATCAAAAAATTTTGAAAAAAAAATGAAAGAAAACTGTAAAATACGAAAAAACGAAAAAATTTAAAAAAAAATCCAAAACAACGCAAAAAAACGCTCAGGAACAAAAAAAGTTGCAAGAAATCGGAAAAAATTACAAAAAATTGCAAAAAATGAAAAAAAATCGCAAAAAAAACAAAAAACAACCACAAAAAATCGGAAACAATTGTAACCATCAAAAATATTAAAAAAATTCTGGCGTTTTAAAGTTTTACATTATTAGTCATTTCATTAAATAATTATTATTACAAACCCACTTTAAATCTTTATAAAACAATATTTAAACAATCATTTAACTTTGTTTTATAAAGGTTTATAATGTTTTTTCCGACTTTAATAACAATTATTTTATGACATGAGTAAAAAATTTAAACTTTTGGAGTTTTCTACATGTTTACAAAAAATAGAAAAAAAATTGATTTTCCATCTCCTTTCACCTCATGTAAAACAACCCCACAAGTACATTCTGACTATTTAACCCCATCTTCTAAGAAAGTTATATTTATGAAAATTTTTAATTATTTTCAAAGGATCATACTTCGCTTAAAATTCAAACTGAAGCAATAAAAAAACAACCAAATTAAAGATAATTTTTATAAGCTACAATTTTGGTAGGAATTAAATTTTTCAAATCTGTAACCCCTCCCACACCCCCTTTTTTAGACTCGAAGCGATGGAATACTTTTGATGCTTAAAAGAAACATATTTGTAACATTTTGTATTATTTATGTATATTTATTAAACAATTATTAACCTAATCTTTATTTAAAAATCATTCATTTAACGAATATCCTTTGATAAGTAAATCACCAAAAAGAGGAACGTAGATTTGGCAACGTGGTTAAATTTTTTTGTGCGGTTTCATTCTATAAGTGTGCGGGGGCGAGAGGCCAGAGAAACGGAAAGATCAAACTTGAATCTGATGGGAACCATGCGGGCCCCCAGATGTATGCAATAATAACTCTTGACATTGGCAGAATTTCCGACCATTAAACCAGCGTTTAATTATATAAACTTGGTGCAAATTATAATTTTTTCAATGATCAATAAAATTTTTTACGACTAGTACTATTAATAAAAAGGAAAACAGTAAAAATAAGGATTAAAATCAGGAAAATAAGTTATTTTTTATAATCAAAAAATATTGATTGTAAAAAATCTACCTTTTAAAAATTTATATTAGGGTATAACGGTAGATGTAAATTATTCTATATTTGCATTTTTTTTTGTTTAAAATTTCCTTCCGCTAAAGATTTACCGAGAGACTAAACTTCATAAAGCAAAGCACCATTTTATTGTTAGTTTTATATGCAATGAGCAACATTTCATTCGCATAATATAGCACTAAAGTTCCTCAGCGCACCATATTACTATTTTATTTATCAAGAGGGATCACCCACTTCATTAAATATTTCGAAAGTCGAACGACTTTATCTGTCCAACTTTTCCTTCAGCTAAAGTTTTAAATAATTTAATTCTGGATGATACTAAAAAAACGATAAAATTTTAGCACTCAAGAACTTATATGTATAAACCGTATTTGTTATGGAATAAAATTTTTAATCTGATCTAGTACTTTCTGGACATTTTATAAATGCTTCTGCATTTTTAGGTACCACTTAACTACTAAACCATAAATTACTATGGTTGGTTGGTTTAGGTACAAGAACAAGTCGGGTTGGGTGCTCCAACACTGCACCCATCAACTTATTGTATTGTCCTGTTCAACTGTTATTCTGTAAAGAGATTAGTGGCTTTGTTAAGGTTTAAGAGCCTCTTCAACATGTCATATCTGGGAAAATAAGAGGTAGGGTCTTCTAGCCCTATCTGTTTGGATTTCCACGAACGCAGAGCCTCACATTCGAATATTACGAGGCTGGCTGTTTTATCCGCTTGGAAGATTCCCATTGTGTGAAGGTGTTTTCTCAGGCTGCAATGTCCATTTATGAAACCGATTATTAGCCTGATTTGTTTCCTGTTTAGGTTCAGGATTTCTTCAGTAAGTTTTGGTAAAGGTTGTTTTACTGTGTTAAGCTTCGGAAGTGTCTGACAGTATGGTAGATGTTATTTATGCATCCACTAGTTAATTGTACCTTTGTGTACTGGTACCCACTTAAGGGTTACCTATCAGTGGTAAGTAGGTTTTACTTTCCCGACTTACCTCCGAGAAGGAAAAGTATTGTGAACGAGCTAAAAAATAATTTCGAGATAAAGATGAAAATATCCATTTTGAGGATACCTGAAATGATTAAGACCATTTCCAGATGGAAGTCTATCTGTCTGTCTGTGTGTTTTCTTCCAAGATAGAGGCCACACATTTAATCCGATTGAACTGAAATTTGGTATATGAGTTTGGGTTACTCGTTGAAAGAACCCATTGTACGACGTCTGTCAAACGGAAGTGTGACTATCAGAAAATGACAGATGCAATATGTCACTAAATTTGACTTGCAATATGTCATTTGAAAGCTCTTGAAAAACTCTATTCAGAACAGTCAAAATTATTTCTCCAACTGTCACCTGTCAAAAATAAAAAATGTCAAAATTTGAAACTTTAACATTAAATATCTGAAAAAGTCTTCGTGGATACTCGTCGGGAAAGTTTTGGGGTGACACAACCGATTGTTTTGTTGTTGTATTGACCCTTTTTTCTTTGTTTTAACTTTTTTTGCCCCTTTTTTTCATAACCGTTTTGCCTTTTTTTGTTGGTTTTTTAAACTTTTTTTTGCTTTTTAAAACTTTACCATTTTTGCTTTTTTTGCCTCTCTTTATTTTTACTTTATTTTAGCTTTCTTTTGTCTTTTTTTGGTTTTTTTTATATTTTTTTCCTTTTTTTGCGCCTTTTCGCCCTGTTTTAAAAGTTTTTTTTATTTTTTTGTCCTTTTTGCCTTTTTTTTGCATTTTCTATCTTTTTTTGTTGCTTTTTTACCCCTTTTTTGCCATTTGGCTTTTATTTTCATATTATTTTGCTTTCTTTACTATTTTGACGTTTTTTGTCTTTTCACCCCTATTTTGACTTTTTTGGATATTTTTTTACCCTTTTTTCCTTTCTTTGACCTTTTTGCCCTTTTTGATTAACATTTTGAACTTTTTGCCTTTTTGTTACTTTTTTGTTGCTTTTTTACCCCTTTTTGCCTTTTTTTGTCTTTTTTGCCTTTTTGCCTTTATTTCCATACTATTTTGCTTCTTTTTTTTACTTTTTTGGCGTATTTTGGGTTTTTCCTTTTATTTGGTATATTTGTTTGGACTTTTTTAAAACTTTTTTTTGCCTTTATTTTTCCTCTATTCTGCTTTTATTTAACTTTTTTCTACGATTTTTTCCCTTTATTTTGTCTTATTTGGCGTTTTTTTCACTTTTTGCTGATTTTTTTCCCTTTTCCCTTTTTTTGCCTTTATTTTTGCCTTTTTTTACTTTTTTTTACCTTTTTTTGGTGTATTTTGCTTTTAGTTTTTGAGCTTTTTTGACCTTTTTTGCCTTTATTTGCTTCTACTTTGCCTTTTTGTTGTTGCTTTTTTACCTTTTTTGTTGCTTTTTTTATCCCTTTTTGCCACTTTTTAGCTTTTTTAAAACTTGTCTTGGTTTTTTTTTACTTTTTTTTTTAAATTTTTTGGCGTATTTTGCATTTTTCTCTTTACTTTGTCTTATTTGACATTTTTTTTTGACTTTTTGTTATTTTTTCCCTCTTTCCTTTTTTTGTCCAGTTTTTTTTATATTTTTTTGCTTTTTTTCCTTTTTTTATAATAGTTTTAATTTATGCTGAAATTTAGCCATTGTTTATCATTTTTAACAATTTTTTTGCCATTTTTTGAACTAATTCATTATCTTGTTGGTATTTATAATAACAAGGTGCCATTTTAAGTAATTTTTGTCGTTTTTCATTTTAATTAATTTTCGTGTATTTTTTTGCAATGTTTACCCATTTTTTTCCAGCAATTTATTTCATTTTTACAACATTTTACTTTTCCATTCAGAAATTTTGTATTTTGTCATTCTCCCCCTGAGCCTGGAAAGTTCTGGGATGATACAGCCGATTTTTTAGATTTTCTACGCATTCCCGGATAAGTTCGGATTTTATTTGACAACTGTCGACGCTGATCAAGTCAGGATGTTTTACCTGTGTATCCTTTCTTTAGGCTTTCTCTTAGACAGAAATACTGTTGTGTATTCTTCCAGAGAATGGATGAAGTCACATCTGGCCGATTGGCCAGATATTCCAGCTCCGCTTTCTATTTCAGTTTTGAAACCATCTTTGTACCAAACTATTTCTTCATTGGGTGTTTTCTCAGATTTCCTTTTCCATTGAAGGTTTATCAACTGATCTGATCGGTATCATGTAATCCCTTTCCATAGTTAGTATAGAGTTTGTGATTACTGGTGATTGCCGTATGTCCATTTTTAAGTGGGTTCCAGATTTTGTAGGCGATATGCCCAAATTCTAGTGTAGCCTTCGCTTTGATGATGTGTTGAATAGATTAAGAATTGTTTCCAAGGTGTACTTTTCACTGCACCGGTTATACAGAGACATGCTAGCTTCTGGATTTTGGATAACTCCAGAGTTGATTGTTTTTGGCTATCATATGTTTTTATGGGTCTTACAACTGCGGTGTATACTAGTGCACGACTGACGGTTTTAGACCTTATATTATCCCAATCTCTTTCTTTAGTGTCATCTTGCTTTTGGAAGTTATCTTTTGTATGTGTTGGTTCCAGTTTGGCCTCAGCCTCTTTGCCAAAACACAAAGTTTGTTGAAAAAGTCTGGCGAGTTTAAGGTCCTCCAGATTTCTTTTCTTCGTAAAAGGAATAAGTGCTCTTCTAGAGGTGTTTACATTAAGCTTGGTACCCTTATTCTTTAGTCCTCAAAGCATTAGGTCAGATACCGTCTTAGGGAATCCGCCCCTGATTACTACGTTTATGTTATTCGCGAAGTAGCCTAGTTCGTTGAGTTTTCTCAAAGGTTCTTTTACGACTCCATTCTACAGGAGAGGCAAGAGGACTCCTACTATATTTTTATTGTTATTCAGTACAATGTTTGCTTTCTGAGTAGTTTTCTGAATAAAAATCCGTAAAGAAAATAATGTAGTTAACAATTTGTCAGTATGTCATTCTGACATTTAAAATCCCTTTCTTCAAAGAAAACAACTAAATGTAACTAAATTAACTATAACATTTGAAGGGACAGCGTCACCAAAACCCTCTTCATTCATTTGCTAATAGATTTATATGGGGATACCTTACACCCACGTGAGTAACTTTACCGGATATGAGCTCTTAATGTATAGCCGCCCGTCTAGGATAAAGGATCAGAATAGTAAAAAAAAGTTGATCCTTAGAAATTCTCGAGCGCGTCAGATTAAGGTAGGGTGAGTTAATTACATCTTAAAAGGTGTACATTCCAATAATCTGACGATTTCAGTGTGACGTAAAGAAGGGGGGAGATACAAATTGGTAAAAAGAACGTCACCTTGAAATACTCGAGCGCGGTTAAATTTTTTCGTCAAGCCGGATTACTTAAAATCATCAATAAAGTGTGGTGTGTGCAGCTGCTGAGAATTATGTATTTCCCACTTCTCTTCCCTTCTCACTCTTTTCTATCTCTCACTCTGTGGTACCGTCCCCACACAATTTTCTGTCGCCATGATGATATCTCATCTGATTACAACAACGCGTTCATGTTCGTATCTCAGAGTAAATATATGTAAAGAGGGCATTCTATCCTTTTAGACTTCTAAACCCTAAAGTGTAGAGAAGTCTTATAATACGGCTCTGTCTGTTTGTCCGTCTGTCCGCATTTATAACACAAAAATGAAAATAGATAGAGACAAACGGTCAGCATATATTGAATAACTCCTAAATAGATTTTCAGATTTTTATTACTTCCGGTTTCAAAACTGATTTTACAAACCAGAACTCAAGCCATTATATATAATCTTATACTAAGTTAGGAAAGTAGTTTTTGAATAATTTTATATATATTTTCATTATTATAGATTCCCTGTTGATGAATCAAGACGACTACAGTGGTGTAATGCTCTAAATTTGGATTCTTGATAAAATTTTCGTATATACGATGGGGTGAAAAATTTTTAAATTTTAGTTTTAGCGAAAAATGTCATTTTTGATAAAAAGTTTTGCTTGTTCTGAAATCTAAAATATTTTTTCCAGTAGGATACGAGATTTGTCAAACGATATGAATTTTACTCAAGAGTGAAGTACTTTTAAATTTGACAACATCAAAAAATGTTATTTAAAAAAGTTTATCAGAACTAAAAACTAAATTCAAATATGTAGTTATATAGATTTGCATTGTTTTTCGAAAGGACGATTATTTTCTGCATTTTTCAAAAATCACCGAGAGTTTGCGTTACGTCCAAATCGTCAGAATATTAAATCAGAACTTTCCTTGGGTATACTTGCTACCTCCTTAAAATATCTGACACAGCCACCCCCATAGTGCAAACCGTCAGATTAAGCAACCTACCTCCATTATTAAATATACGTTGGGCATACATAATATCAATGTGTGACGAGCTCGGATATTTCCATGTAACGTATTATTTTACATTTTTGAAATTCAATAGACGCTCCCCCCAGACCGATGAACGGGTATACATTATATAACATTTTTTTCTTTTATCATCTAAGCTTCGAAATCTAATAGGTCTTCACGACGCTCGAGTAAATCCCCATTTAGTATCGTGGCCTCTCCTGCTATAAGTATTTTATTACAAACGTAGAGCCCCCAAAAATCTTCCAACAATCCAATTTTGATGAAAGTCCCTTATACACTACATTGTTCGGGAATCACAATACTTTTAAGCGAAAAGTGGACTCATCCAGTGTTTTTTTTTTAATATTTTTATTTTATAATTTTGGCCTACCATAACACATTGCACCGGGTCCCGCCCTTCTGAGACCGATCCTGCGGCTGTAATTAATTCTTAAAATTTGAATATCGGGGCTATAGTGGCTTGTGACGTGACCCAATTGAAACAGATTATATTTGGCTATGTTGTCATATCGATAAAACTGACAACTCTCGTTTTCATTTGTTATGGAAGGAAAGAAGTATGTCAAATTTTTCTACAAACGAACAAAGCTAGAATCTTGGCAATGCTGTAGAAAGTAAAACGTTAATTATTGGTCAAGAAGCAGCGCCACTTTCAAAATATATTAATTACTTTTTATTGATTTTTATTAATTAATGAATATTATAAGAACAATGAAAATCAACATAAGCAACTACGTTCTTTAAGTTATTCATTTATTACTATAAAACCAATAAATTCGTTCCTACTGGATAAGTCCATTGGATCCATCTCAATTATTATATGAATAATTTTTAAGATGACATTTTACTTCTATTTTAAGTTGTTCAAAAAGGATAAACAAAAGTAAAATTGATTAATTTTATTATTTATAATTGTTCGAGACACAGGACCAATCAGCTCAACGTGTCATAAATTGACACAATGTATTTTTAAGCATTTATTGATAAGTTTTGCGTTCACTATATTCAAAATAATAGTCGTCTTCAGTAAAAATCTTTTATCAGTTTTTATAATGTCCTTTTTACTAGAATTGTTCATAACTAAGTTGAATAATGAAATTATAAATAAAAAATCATGATATCACTTTAACGTAAATAAGAAAAAAGAATAAGTTGAACAATTAAACTTGGATTAAAAAACATTTCAAAATACCTACCCAATTTTGGAACGAGAACAAGAATTTTACCAATTCATCAAGTTTTAGTAAAAGAGACAGTATTAACTCTCGGTTTTCTACTATTAAAATTTGGAATGGATAAAAATAGAAGTGGGAAATAAGAAATAAAAATAAATTTTAAAATATTGAAAAAATTTCACGTTACATTATCTAAAAAGTCTCACCTGAGTTGCCCAAGATTATTTGCTAATTTGGTGTGTTACTTTCTTTATATTGATTATTTTTACTTAAAAAAAAATAATTTAATTATAATTTTTTATATAAATAAAGTACATGACTTGATAATGATAAATTAATTCTAAGACCATTATACTTAATAATAATGCTGATGTTAATAAATTTTACCTTCCATCTCCTTTATATGTAAAATTACCTGGTCTATATATATGCAGTTCCAGCGGATGAATAATTAACTTTACTTAATGAGGCATATCGCATGATGGCTTTTAGATAACTATAATTCTAATACATTTTAGCCAATTGATTCGTTATGCAAATGGCTCAAACGCGTCGTGACACAAGAATCGACCAAACCACAGACGAAAATTTGTTATTACAAAAACTATTAACCAAAAACAAAAAAAAGGTGGAATCTGTGGTTATATGATAGAAATAATACGTTTATTCTTTTAGTAAGTTTAACTCAATTATATACAAAAATATACAGAGTTTCCCATTCACAAAAATGATTTTTGTTTTTTAGATTTTCTTCCAAATCCTACGATACTCATTATAGAAGCCGAAAAATCTCAGTATTGTATTTTCAATATTACCCCTTTTTCCCGTTTGTTCCAGATTTTTCCAGTTTTTTTCGGTTTTTTAAGATTTTTTATGAAATTTTAGGACTTTTTACCAGTTTTTTATCAATTTTTTTTACGATTTTTTACAAGTTTTTCCATTTTTTTCATATCTTTAATAATTTTTTAAAAATCCATAGAAAATATTGACACCACTTTTTATCACATTTCTCGACGTTTCATAGATCCCAGAGTCCGAAAATGTAAAAAAATCCTTTCCGGACGTCTGTCTATCTGTCTGCATGTAAACACTATTACTTTAGAACGAAAGCTCCGACCGAGTACTGGTTTTTCCCTTTACTAGTTAGTTTTCTCTAGAGAAGAACCCTATTGAATTTATTTGAGCCATTCCGGTACTCGATGGGCCGAAGTCCCAAAACGGTGCACCACCGTTTAAGCGTCCCTAGAATTAAAACTCTATTTTGGTATTTGTTTGAATATTATAAAAAATTTTACGTAAAAAAGTTTACCCAATTATAAAAAAATATACAGGATGTCTCATTCTTTCAATTGCTGATACAAATATAAATATACACTGTGAAAATGTTAAAAATTGACAAATGATTTTTATCTTTAAGATTGATCAATAAATCTTTAGCAATTTTGCTGATTTAGGAGCCTAAAAACACTTATTCCAGTGGCGTATGGAAGACGTGAGAATAGCACACTGATTAAATGTTAGTTTTGATATTTTTTGAATATTGTAAAATTTTTTACGTAAAAAGGGTTTAACCCAATTATGAAAAATATACAGGTTGACCCATTTTATCTTCAGATTGATCAATAAATTTTTATAATCTCGGCAAACAATTTTCCTGATTCAGGAGCCAGAAAAAACTTATACCAGTGGCATACGAAAGCTCTAAATACTGCTACACTGATTAAATCTTCATTTTTTTATTTTTTAAATATTTTTCAAAAATTTAGTAAAATATTAACCCAATTATAGAAAAAAAATATACAAGGTGTCCCATTTTGTCTTTAAGAATGATCAATAAATCTTTAACAAACAATTTTACTGATTTAAGAGCCAACAAAAACTTATTCCAGTGGCGTACGGAAAACGTGAGAATAGCGTCTTCCACTCCAAGTACTACGACACTGATTAAATCTTCATTTTTATATTTTTTGAATATTATAAAAACTTTTACGTAAAAAAGTGTTAACTCAATCAGAGAATGAAAATATACAGGGTGTCTCATTTTGCCTTTAAGATTAATCAATAAATTTTCAATATTCCCCTTCCCTTACAAAGCAACTGTAACCAGTTACCATAAAGTTCTAACTATTTGTGTTAGTGACTAAAGACCTTTTTTCGGTATTTTTAAAAACTTCTTCAAAGGCCGAGGCTGTGGTAGGACTATTTTGTGAATTATGTATATATTTTATAAACGTGGCAACCTCGCCAAACTTATCGAATGAACCATATTCCTTTTTTTGTTACTGTTATGCATTATTATTTTTTAAACTCTCAACCAGAGTATTTCTTTTATATCCTTATTTTTATTTGAACCAGTATACAGTCCATCCAGTGAGAAATCAAATTGGTATTGATCTATTGCTTGTACCCTGCTGTAGCAATAATTTCAGGGATGTCGTTTTGAAAAATATTAGAAAATGGTATTTGATTGAAAAAATTGTTTGAAGTAATACTTATGAGCCTCCCAAAGGGGAGAGTCAGCGCCATTGGAGTCCGTCGACGTCAATAGGGAACCAACTTATCTGATGCTTAGAGGTGCATCCTCGAGGATATCTAGGAGCTCGTTCGAAAGATCTTTCGCTTCTTTTAGAATCCTAGGATTCGGTTGTGGGAATTTCTTCTAGGATCTTCTTGTTATTGCTCTTCTGTTCCTTACATCTGCCTACTTGGTCAGGATAGTATTCTAGGAGAGAGATTGGAGCTGTCCAGTCTTTTCCTGCCGTATCTTCTCTGAAGATTTTTGAACCTGGAACCTATTGGGGGGCTATTAGTAATATTATAAATATCATTCGAAGGGAAGTGTCAAGCGAGGTATGCGCATTTCCTGAGGATCCTCATATCTACCATTTTATTTACATATTTTTCAAAGACGTTATAATACACGTTTTTAACACCATGAGCAGCGTTGGCAATGACCATCTGTTCGATTGGACTGAGCGAGTAACTCGTTGAGGACTGAATAGGTTATTTGAGGACTAGATTCACACAAATAAATTTCTTGAAAAAATAAAAAAGAAAATTTTTCGAAAAGAAGAAGAAACTAAATTTTTATATGTAGCTACTTTGCATTTCACGGTGGAGGCTAACTCTATTGAAAAAGAAGAATTGAGAATTCTTTTTTTAAGAACAAATAGTTTACCTATACAGTGGTTGTTTTATGTAATTTTCCTTGATAGATGACATGTTTATCATAACAAATATCAATGAATTAACTCAAATCTTCTTTTTTTAAGACTTTTACTATGAAGATCATGATTTGATATATAATTCTTCTTTCACAAAAGTGACAAGTAGATTCGAAATGTCATGTCAAATCAAGACTACAAAAAAAAAGAAGAAAAAAAGTTACATAAATTTATCAGGCCGACTAGGGGAATAAGCAGTGTTAAAAGGTCTACATCTAGTCCCATCGGACTAAAATATCCATCACTGACCTTGAGGAAAAATAACCTCAAAATCTTTGTTTCTTTACTGTAATCATGCTTATTTTTCAATATATATTTTAGTGGCCTTTGAAATAAACTGGCAAATTAATACATGATATAGATGTGTGATTAATTTTATTTGTAGTAGAGCCATGTTTTCTAATAGTTTAGTGTGTAAATTAGTGTTAGTTTTGGTGTGGCAAATCCAGAGGCCATGTCTGCCAAACGCACATAAATAAATCCATTGGCAAAGCGGAATGAAAAATTACCAGGCAAGAGAAAAAGCTGTCGGTACACGACAGGCCATCTCGTAAAAGGCCGCCACATCCACATTATGTGTATTGATGCTGACGCGACGTGCGCAAAACAGTGACAGCATTTCGAATATACATTTTCCGAGTTAGCAAATGTAGATTTATAACAAATACAAACGGCATATAACGAGACTTTGCTTTCAGACTCGAAGAGGGGGTTGATGTTTTCAAAAAAAAAACAACAAAACAAAATGGAAAAAGCTTTCCTCATTTGGTTGTTTTAAATGAGGGAGAATTGTAGATTAAATATTTTTAGTTATTAATTATAAAATTTATCACACTGAACTGATTTTTTGTAACCAAACGTAATTAGAATGTTTTTATACTTAAAGTTGGTAATAATCTATCCAAAAAATTGATTAATCCAGGTCCATTAAAATTGAGAGTGGTCTTCTGAATACGAAACGTCGAATTAAAATGTTATTAGAATTGAATTATAGTAACATTAATTTACAAAAAAAACATCGAAGAGTAATTTCTTATCGTAAATTATCCTATTTTTATTAAAATTTTAATACATTTTGTATTCGAAGGACCATCCACAACTTAGAATTTTCAAATACGGATCTGGATTTTTAAATCACTGTTTTGATACTTTTTACTATCTTTGGATGCTAATGACGTTTCATTGGTCATTTTTAGTTTTTTTATTTTTGTTTATATTTTAACAAACAAGAAAGTCATAAAATTTTAAATATACGAATATATTTTCTTTTTGTATAATTAATCATTTCAAAAACATTTGAGCCCTTTTCAAATTCAGTGGAAAAATTTAAATAATTATTTTAATTAAAAAAAGTTGATATGATATGAAATGGAAAAATTGGTATTTGAAAATTCTAAAAAAAAACAGAGGCGGTTAAACGGGAAAAAAGTTAACTATTTTGGAGAGTATTACATTGGTCAAAAAATATCTGCAGAGACTTTCGCCCTTCTGGAGTTATACAGGAAAAACTAAAAAAGCTACTTTTGATTTTTTTGGTATAGAATTTTTATTTAAAAAATATCAAAAAATGGAAAAGGAAAGTTTTATTGTATCTCAAATTTGCTACAAAACTGTACCAACAAATCTTCGTTACGACGTTTCGTGTTTTAACGGCCACCATCAAATTATTTTTTTAAATACGGACCTGTCTTTTTTATTACATAAATTGAGAAATCCTTAATATTCAAATTCAATGATATTTTAACGAAGTTTTATCTAAAATATCTAACATCATCAGTGACAATAATTTTTAATTATGGTCCTGTCGTCGTTCTTTTTTTTTTTCCTAGTTTATTGGCTTTGGCAGAGACCAATTAGCCAGGTCGTTCTTTTGTACATTCGTTTTAATTTCATCACAACGAATATTTTTGTGATTGTTTAAGTTCTACTACTTTAATTACTTTGATTCTTTTTTATTTGACTAATAATACAACTTTTTAACCAATTTTTTTAAGTAATGGTATATTCGTTTTGATGAAATTAAAACGAATTTACAAAAGAACGACGACAGGACCGTAATTAAAAATTATTGTCACTGATGATGTTAGTTATTTCAGATAAAACATCGATAAAAAAGTGTAATATGTCACTGAATTTCAATTTTAACTGTTTATCAATTTTTGTAATAAAAAAGACGGCTACCGTATTTAAAAAAAAATAACTTGATGGTGGCCGTTAAGACACGTAACGTCGTATCGACGATTTATTAGTACAGTTTTGTAGCAAATTTGAGATACAATAAAACTTTCCTTTTCCATTTTTTTATATTTTTTCAAATAAAAATTCTGTACCAAAAAAACCAAAAGTAGCATTCTTAGTTTTCCCTGTATAACTCGAGAAGGGCGAAAGTCCCTGTAGATATTTTTTGACCAATACAAAATAGTATCTGTATCTCTTACGGGATCTTTATTTATATTTTTTAATTATTATTTAAATACAAAAAATAAAATCGTTACGTACACGTTTAGTTTTCTCATGTAATTTTAAGTATTTTATTAAATAGTGTAGCTCTTGATTATTAAATAGATTATGTAAAGTTTAATCTTAATAGAATTTTTGTAAACCCTGTAATAAAACCCCATCTCTCATACTCTTTCACTTTCCATTCGATTCCGTCATTCACCCATCGCATCGCCGGGCTGCTGGCATGCCATCGCATCGAAATATCCATCCCGTCCCATCTCATCCCATTCCATTCCATCTCCCATCCCGCATGATTCAATCCATTGGCATGCATCTCGGACGAAATAAAAATCTCGACGCGCAGTCCACCCCTGTTGCACCCCTTCTCCCTTCCCGCATTATCGTGCACTTGATTAGTCGCCCCCGCCGTTCCCCGCCTGCCCGCGCTTGCATTCATCTGCATTAACACCTGCAGCTATCTACGCGCTGCATTTTTTCTCTACTGGACCTGCCTCGGGCCACAAATACAGGATCTCTGCCGGTTACTTCTCTCGAAAGATGTACAGGGGCTTATTGCTTTATTTTTTTCGAAGGGGTTTATGGGTATTGCACCAATAAATGAGAACATCCTCTCTAATTAACTTTACAGTTTTTGGTTATTTTATTTATAAAACTTAATCTTAATAAATAAATTATTACATTTTTTTGAACTGGTTGATTAGACATAATAAGTTATAGAGAAGAAACTAAAAAAAACGTCAAATATTGGATCTAGTACAGTTATTTAATCCAAATTATTTATTACCAAAACAGATATCCCTATCCAAAGTGTTCTAAATAAATAATAATAAATAAATTATAAAAAATTGATATGTATACTTTACAAGGTTTTTACCCATAGATGAAACTAATGTGTATCGATAAAATAATGAACCATAAGTGAAAAAAATATTACGAGTATCTACTAAACCGTTACTGACCTAGGTATAGGGAATTCAATGTGCTAGAGAGAGATCGTATCTATCTCAGTTACTATTCGTTAAAATTGAAATCTGAAAACGGCGTCGGCTCCGGTCTTTAGGTACTTCAGCTCCTTCAGCTCTGGTCTTCAGGTATTTCCGCTCCGTCTGGTACGTCTGCTATCGTTGTTAAGTATTTGTGAGGTAGAAGCATTAACATATGCTCATGGACATGAATTGTGCTATTTCGAGAGAAAGGGATGAAACATTGCATCATAAAAAACCTGATCGCGGATCGGAAGCTGACCAGACATGATCAAAAGCGGATCAAGAGCTGTTAAAAGTTATACGAGATCAGGTCTCGATCCGCTTTTGATTCGATTCCGATCCGAGATCAGATTTCGTATGATGCAACTTTTCTTAGAATTTAACGCTATTTTGCCAGAACGAACCTTGACGTTTTCTTATCTGATTTAACGTGTGGAAGAACTCCTGTAGCCTTTTACTGTCATTATCAAAGAGTTTGGGTACCTTAAAGGATCCAATTTTTAGTGCGTGTGAAGTTAGCCCCCCCCCATTTTTCTAATTTTGATATTTTGAAAGTTGTTCCAAATTGTTCTAGATTTGTACCAAATTGTTCCAGAAAATTATTCCTTAATCCTTAATACTATGGCAAAACTCAAAAAAACATTTTTATCAAAGTAGTTGCATAAATTGTGTTTCTCTATCATTTTTCCCTCGACATATTTCCTCCACTCAATTTTTATCAACTGAGATTTTTATTTTGTTTTTATCATCATATGGGCACAATTGTTTTCACCTTTCTCATATCTCAGAAACTAATAGTCACATCGAAAAATTGTATGGGTCATTTTTGTAGAAAATTTAACGTCAAGAAGTTACTGGAGACACTAAGCTCTAAAGTGACAGGTTTACAAAATATTTGCAAAAATCTTACAAAGCATACATTTTTTACACTTCCCCTCCCCCCAAACCAGACGCTGTTTCGGTGGAGATTTTTTACATTTAGAAAAAAGGGAAACGAATAACTTCCAACAATCATACTTTTATTTTTTGGAATTTCGGATTTTGGTCAAATTTTAGTGTTTGTGAACTTAGCCCCCCATTTTTCGAATTTTGATATTTTGAAAGTTGTTCCAAATTGTTCTGGGTTTGTACCAAATTGTTCCAGAAAATTATTCCTTAAACCTTAATACTAAGGCAAAACTCAAAAAAACATTTTTAGAGCTAGCCCCCCATTATTTTTTTCGTTACACCAGATTGTTTGAGTTGTTCTGAACATTGTTCCAATTTTTTATGTCTTAAAAACATTATCCATAAAAACCATTGGGGTCCAGTCCCCATTATTTTTTTTTCGAAGTTTTTTTATTGTACTAGATTGTTCTAGTTTTCACCTTAAAAATATTTCAAACTCAAAATCAATTAAAATCATTTAGAGTTAACCCCGCATTATTTTTTTTTCGAATTTTTTTTTGTTGTACCAGATTGTTCTTAAGTCCTTTACAGTATTCCAATTTTCATGTTTAAAAAGAAATGTTTTAAGTTCAAATTTAACAAAAACTGTTTCCTTTATTACTTTTTTCAATTTTATTTTTATTGTACCAAATTAGCCAATATTTGGAAATTTGTTCCTTATAGTTTTTAATCCTAAGAAATCTCGAAATAAAGATTAAGTAAAAAAAAATGATCACGATAATCATTGTTTGTTTTTGTTGACCAATTTTTTTTAATTTATCAAATTGGTTTTCATTGAAGTCCGCAGTCAATACGTTAAAATACCCCCCCCCCACCACCCAATTTATCAAATTGTAAAAATTTTAAGGCAAATTAAATAAAATCATCAAATTTTAAATTTTCAAAATTTTAGGGCATCTCTCAGTCAATGTATTTTAATTTTGGACCTCTAATTTAAAATATTTACTCTAAAAAGTCATACAAAAAAAAATTATTTATTACAAATTTAACCCCTTAACTGCTGGCAAAATTTTGCAGCGCTGAACCCTCTCGGGACAAAAAATTTCAAAATACATTAAAACATTAGTTGAATTTAAAGTCAACTTAAATAATATATCAATAAACTTGATTGTAATAATTTTCAAAAATTTACAAACAAAACTGAGTTTTAATCAATTCAAAAATTTCGAAAATTATCAAAAAATTCCAAAATTTAAAAAAAAAATGAAAATATTTACATATTAAAAAAATTCAATAATTTCAAAAATATATTGAAAATTTTGCAATTGTTTTCGATTAATTTCGAAAATTTCAAAAACTAAAAATGTCAAAAAAGTCAAAATTATTCGTCTAATATTTCAAAAATTTCAAGAATTTTAAACATTATTTCAAAAATGTCAAAAGATTCAAAAATCATTAAAAAATTATTCAAAAATTTTGCAATTTTTTACAAAAATTTCAAAAAGTAAAAATGTCAAAATATACAAAAATTTCTAAAATAAGTATATGGAGAATTTCAAAAAACATAAAATTATACGATTAATTAAAAATATTTCAAAAATTTTAAACCTTCAAAAAATATTAAAAAATCATTCGAAAATTTCAAAAATATATGAAAAATGCCGAAAAATTTAAAGATTTGTATTTTATTTCAAATAGTAAAAATGTCAAATTATTCGTCTAATTAAAATTATTTCAAGAATTTTAAACATTTCAAATATGTTCAAAGACTCAAAAACCATTCAAAAATTATTCGACAATTTCAAAAACATGAAAAAAATTTCGAAAAATTTGAAATTTTCCAATTCTTTTCTAAGCTTTCAAAAAGTAAAACTGTCAAAATATTCAAAATTTTTTAAAATATATCGAAAATTTCACAAAACAAAATTATATATTTGAAAATTTCAAAAACATCAAAAATTTTAAATTTTGCAACTTTTTTCGAAAATTTCAAAAAACATAAAATTATTAAAAAAAAATCAGGAATTGAAAAATTTCAAATGTTTCCAAAAACGTTAAAATATTAATAGAAAATTAAAAAAAATCCAAAATTGTTTGGTAAAATTTGTAAAAAAAATGTAAAATATGTAAAAATTTGTAAAATTTTGCAGGAAAATAAACAAAATATATAAAATTGTTTATTTACGATGCCCAAATCACAATATAGTTTTTATGAATGATTTATATACGACAGCCGCAAAAGGTTAAGAATGAAAACAAAGAATAACCAAATAAAAACATATTTGTAACTTTTGATGCTTTGTTGATGAAATAAAACGCTTTATAAAGCTAACTTTCGAAAAAATAATGGGGGGCTAACTCTAAAGGGTTTTAATTAATTTTGAGCTTGAAATATTTTTTTAAGGCATGAAAATTTGTAACAATGCTAAAAACAACTGGAACAATCTAGAACAATAAAAATAAATTTAAAAAAATAATGGGGGGGGGGGGGCTAGCTATAAATGGTTTTATTTGATTTTGAGCTTGAAATAATTTTTTCAAGACATAAAAATTTGGAACAATCTAGAACAACAAAAAAAACTTCGAAAATGAAATACCCAAATGATTTTAATTGATTTTTGACTTTAAATATTTTTTAAGGCATGATAATTTAGAACAATGTTCAGAATAACTAAACACTTAAAAATGTGTGCATCTATAATCAACAATTGTAAACATGATCTATATAATTTGTTTCTGGAATGGGCACAGAATCAATTTGTGTATGAATTGTCTAGCAAATTGTGTACTACACTTTATTGGTTTTTAATTTAAAAGTTTTGTATTATTTTGCAATAAATTTTTGATTTTTTATACATGCTAAATAGAAATAATTTTATTAGATTTGTGAAATTAGTATCAACAATTGTTTGACAAGTAAACACATTGTGGTTATTATTATAATAAACTTTTTGAACACAAAGTACACAAGTATATGATTTTTATACACAGGATTGTGTAGTATATTCCAACAGTATATTTTTTTATTTAATTTAGACTGTAGAAATTTTACACAAATTAGGGTTAATACTTACATAATTTGTGCAATAAATGTGAATAGGGTGTGTATATTTTAACACATTTATGTATACTTATGTAGGGTTAGTAAAACCAATACCTTTATCTTTTAACACAATGCTGTGTAGTTTCATTAAAATTGAAATATGCTTTTTGTACATATATTGTTTAGAGAAAATCTATAGAATATTTGTTTAATAGTGTTATAATTTGTATAAAAATCATAACTATATTAGAAATATTTTTACCTACCAAGAAGAGGTTACACATTTTTTCTGAAATTGGAAAAAGATTAAAAAAATGCCAAATTAATATCATAAATATTTTTATTTTATAAAACGAAAAATATCCATGTGATCACAAAAATAATACAACTTTTATAACCAAATATTTAGATTGTGTATTTGAATAAAAAAATCAACAAGAACAAAAATACTAAACTATATTAGGAATTAAAACACTAATAAATGTTTATTAAAATATTACTACAAGAATTATAGCAAAAATAACTGCCTTATGTGTAAAACATAGTAAGTTGCATAAATCACAATGACTGCTTAAAGTTCAAAATAATATACTGGGTAGTTCGTTAATTACTAGATTTTCGAAAGAAATGAGAAAAATCGACAAAACACTGTGTGTGTCTCTATATTAATTACGTGAAACCCATTAACCATATGTTTATAGAAATATCTTTGTCTCTCCTATTCTCAGTCACCGTTTGTCTATTTATCAATGAAACACCCAGTATATTGGAACAAACTTACAATAAAAACTTAGAATTATAGCATTAAATTTGACTTCATTTAGTAAATAGGTACTTACATTGATTATATCAGGTATTGGTAAAATTTTATAATATAATCCCACTGTTGCCTTTATATACAAATAGGCTTTACTGGCTTGGACCGAGCTCTACTTCGATTTCATCATCGGTTACGTAGACTAGTAGATAGTACTTGAACAATTGCTGCCTCCGAAAAAATAAATTGATGAGAAACAGCCTAAAAAAACATTTCTTTAATAAAAATCGATAAAAGTTCTCATTTATAAATACCTCATTCAGTTGAACTTCCTGATCATTTATTTTAATCCTTAATATCAGATTAGTTTTTTAATGTGGATTTATGTCCTATTTTCGAAGATCTTGTGGTCAATTAGATTCTCTTAAATTATAATTAAAAAAGGTTATTAAATAAATCAATAATGAAAATTTCTTATTTACTTACATATTTGCCTATCTGTAAAATGTTTTTCCACTTGCTCATAATTTATTCTAGGGTATCAAATCGCAAAACAAACTAACACAGCAAAAGCAAACGACTGAGACATTGAGATGGTCGAAGAGCTGTTATGTTGCCACATCGCGCTAAAAAATCGTGATGTGTATTTTAATTTATTTTGTAGATGATTTTTGAAGCGTGTTTTAATGATATTTCGACAACAAATGTGCAAATATACAAGTGAAATAAAAATTGTCTACCTATTGGGCAAAATTAATTGTTTTTACCAATTGTATTAATTCCATTTCTTTACAGATATTATTTCTATAAAATATCTTGTAAGTAATTTGGCAACATGGCTAGACTAACGACAAGTGGCCAGAAAAAGGCGCCATTTTTAGCGCGTCTGTATTTCTACACAATTGTGTATCAAACATACTCAATATATATTATAATTTGTGTGGAAAAAATATTTATTTGCTGTTGAATTTTATTACCAGATTTCTAAAGATTTTTTTAGGGTAAATGTTTATAAATATACACAGTTTCTGGTTAAAAAGAATCCAGACTTCCTGTGTATTAAATATGAACAACTTTCTTATGAAAATTACACATTATCACGTACACAAAACATATGAAAATTTTTACACACAGCTGTAATATAATTTCGAACAATTCTGTAGTGTAAATAAACAAATTTTTTTACACATCAAAGTGAGAAAAAATACATGGGTATTTTTCTGGGTGTAGAACAATCTGGTGCAATAAGAAAAAAATCTAAAAACTAATAATGGGGGGCTAGCTCTATAAATGGTTTTTTGGGTTTTTCGGCCTTTGAATTTAAAAAAAAATAGAAAAATGGGGGGGCTAACTTCACAAACACTCAATTTTCCTCTTTTTTAATAAAGGGACCAAAACCATTTTTGGGGATTTTTTAAACACCAATTTTGAATAATATTCAGTGTTTTGTGTAATTATTTAAATATTTTCTTAAAATTAACCTCTTTTTTACACGCCTATGGTATCTGTAACTCTACCTTCCCGTTGATGGTTGAGGCTATTCTTCATTTTTGGCTACTACACTCTACTTGGTAATTGTAAAGTTCCTCTCTCGTGTAAGTTCCAAATATAGCGTGTTCTGGTTCATTTTATTTATGATCATTCTCATTCACCAGAAATAACAATAAATGGAAATTAGTATAATTTTGTGTCCTACAGCATTTACAAATTTGTATTTCACTGATTCACTCAAATAAATACATATAATTTTTGAATTGGCGTGTGTTGAAATTTATTTACAGTTACATTATTTAAATAACATATATACAAATAATAATAATTAGTGTTTTAAGCGGATTTCTTCAAGGATCGGTTTAATATTTTTTTAGGTATTTTAATTCTTTTTTTTCTACATTGCTAATTAATAATAATAATATAATTGATACTTTATAATTATTTATCATACCACAACCCCCAATACGGATTGGACTTATTAAAAATTAATGAGTTATACTTTCACTCTATATAATACTAATAAAAAACAGAAAATAAACTAAATTAGATGTGCTTGGTATATTAGTAATTACAAAACTTGACAAACACGAACTAATAATCATAAAGGATGGAGAAAATATGTTTTTGATGGATGATTACAGTTACCAGTTCTCATTTTAATTACAAACTAGAAATTATGCCGTCATAAAGGAAGTTTAGCTTAGGTACTTACTACCGATTTTTAGTATTTGCTGAAAATATCACAACTAATCGTACAGATCCGTTTTAGACAAAATCATGTGGATTATATTTATTGATTATTGGAAATTGTTTTAACCCTTAAATGCATCATTTTGCAAAAATGCAACACTTTAAATAAAACTGACTAATACGTTATGGAGCGTGTTGTAATTGAGGTGATACTAGCCAATGATTTTTTATCTAATTATTTACTATCGGTCTATTTTTCTAATGCCATATATGTAACCTAAAATTGTGCTGAGAAAAGAGTCTATTATTTATTTCTACGAGCAGATTTTTGGTTTGTTATAGATATGCAATACTACGCATATTGAGATGTTAGAGATCAGAAACTATAAAAATTCATTAACAGACCAGCAACTGTTTAAAATTTAAAAAATTAGTCAAATAGCGAATATCGTCTTGATTTTTCTGATGACTGATAAAAATCACGAATATAAAATCAGATAAAGAAAAACAGATTATGAGTGACATTGTAGGAGTTGGTAAAGATGCGATTGTAAAAAAAGAAATCAGGAGTGGGAAGAAATAGAAGCGATCAATGGTTGACTAAATGCAGATGAACGAGAAGCTCAGAAGCCTAAAATACAAAAACAGATGCCAAACCAAAGAAAAAAGATGTATCAGCATTTAAATGCATTACATCAATATGATTTTAGGGGAAATACTCAGCACATTTATCCTCGAGAAGAACATTAGTCGATTTTTGCTGAGACACAAAATGAGAAAATGGTTTTTTTAGAAGAAAATTGTTATTGGCTCCGAATTACTGAAGTGGCATTTTGTTATTAAGTCAGAAAAAATCCAGGCTACATCAAATTTACATTCGAACAATGAAAAAAATTGGATTTTTATATACTACTTTAATTCCATGGTAAAAAATAGAAGAGAGCAATGGGTGAGAAAACAAAGTTAATTGAACATCTGAGCAAAAAAGTACTAAGTTGAACGAGTAGCTGAGGAACCTAAAATACAAAACAGATGCCGAACCAAAGAAAAAATATGAATCAGCACTTGAATGCGTTACATCAATCTGGTTTTAGGAAAAAAACTATTCTGGGAATGAGCTACAAGCATAGAAAAATAGAGGACATTCCTCCGCATAAAATCAGGATAGATAATGTGGAACTGTTCGATTTTTGCTGAGAAGTAAACATTTTCCAAATATACGGAATTCACAGATATATTTTGTAACAAATGTGGTATAACAAAAATAAATTGTTTTAAACATTTACATATAATAGTTGTTGTTTTTTTGTAACACAAATTACATTGTTTCATATTTTTGTACACAGTTTTTTTTCTTGGTGCATTTTTTTTTATTTTTCTTATGTGAATTTAAAAATGTTTCAACTGAAAATAAAAAATCATGCATTTAAGGGTTAATTCTAGGAACCAAAAATTGAGACTGTAGCAAAAGTCTTCTTCCGCTAGTACAATGGTTCCCAACTATTCTCCTCCCTTAATCCTTAATTTTGAGTACTTCCTCTCTCATAACTTTCCCTTCCCCACTCATGCCTCATCGGGAAATTTAAGAATGGGTAAAAATCAAACAACTAAAAAATAATAAAGAAACCAAAGTCTAGTACCACAGATTAATTTAATGATAGATTAAGGAGAAACTGGCAACTAGTTTCGGCACAAATATGACATCATCAGGCCTATAATACAAACGTTACAAATTAAACAGAGAATATTTGGAGAAATCATTAAGACTTACCAACTAAAGTTATATAAGTTGTGAAAAATTTATTGAAGTTATACAATAAGTATTAAACATGGTTACATAAGCACACTTAAAATTAGTAAGGGTGGGAAAAAGAAAACTTGGGAGTAAAATGTGGTACAGGAAAACTTAAATTTAAGACTGGATAAAATCGAACCAGTAGCAAAGGAGCCATCTTGTGTCATGGTAAGTGGAAATAAATTCTGAGGGTAATCAGGAAATGCCGGGGGTAAGACCCGAACAATTTGATTAATTTTGGAACGTGGAGTAAAAACCCCGGAAAGGATATTTTGGTGGACCACATTTGAGATTATGGATAACCTTCATCAATAAAAATATAATAAAAAAAACCGTTTTCATTATACCAGTTTGTGACTGGTTTAAAATTATGATTATTAAGTTTTTTTGATGTTCTACTATATTCTTTTGCTAAGAGGAATCACAATCCTTGGATTTACCAACTCCAATTTATTCCTTTATTATTTACCAACAGTTTTTTAATCGTTTAAATTTTTAACCTTTTATGTTTCATGTATCTCTCTTTTTCCTCTTACCCAATTTACATGTCACAGAAATAGGTACTATAATACCTAATATTAGGTGCTGCATTGTTTTTATTTTTTTCCGATATTTTTAGATTTTCTCCCATTTTTCCAATTTTCTTAAATTTTTTACAATTTTTTCCAATTTTTTTTCAATTTTTCCCAAGGTTTTTCCAGATTTTTTAATTTTTTCCGGTTTTTCCAATTTTACCGATTTTTATTGATATTGATACAACTGAGTCTTTTAACTCACTGCACCCATTTATCCGCATTCCCCATGTTAAATCCCATAAGAAATCGTTAAGGTTAAAAATAGCAAAAATTGGCAAAATCAAGGTCATTCGTTACTTCAGGTCTCTCAAATTCGTCAGGTCTCACGGCTTCACCAGAGGGCGCTGCCAGAGCAGAGGGGCCTGATAGACCTGAAGTACTACGCAAACGGTCTTCAGGTCTTCAGGTCCCTCAAACAATAATATCTATCCCTATTTTCTCTATTTTTCTTTATATCGTTTATCTCCATGTTCCCTATTTTTTGCTTTATTTTTCTCTATTTTACATTATTTTTCCCAATTTTTCCTCTTTTGCCCCATTTCCCTAATTTGCTCTATTTTCCTTATTATTCATATTTTTATCTATTTTTTCTTATTTCCCCCCATTTTTTCTTGTGTTTCTTTACTTTATCCAATTTTTACTTATTTTCCATATGTTTTCCTATTTTTCAATCTCTCTGCGTCACTAGCATGAGGCCAAATGGAAAAAATCGACAAAATAACACAAAGTCAACCAAAATTTCTGCAAACCTTTATATACAGGGTGACGAAAATTGAATTAAGTAATCATATAAAATAATAATAAAAGTTTTAAAAATATTAATCAGTTATAAATCAACAAATAACATAATTGTTGGTCTACCCGTAGACAAAAAAATGTTTCTGGGTATAATAAATTTTACACTCGGTTTGAAACTTATAGATAAGCCCACAAGAAATTTGGTCTTGAAAGATTTTGCTCAAGAGAAATCTATACGAGTTGGATTATTTTCTGGTAAAAAGCCTTAAGGTACTATGAATATTAAGGTACAATGTAACATTTGAAATAATATTAAGTTTTTATCAAACATGTCACAAAAGGCATAACCTCAAATTAGATCAGTTCAGTTTATTTTCGTATTAATTTACTTTTTCCATTAATTTTTTTACTGTGATCTTCCTTTTTTCCATATTTTTCTTTTAATTCTTTTAACGCGCTTTTTCTAAATTCATAGTAGGTTTTTTAGTTATGTTTTTATTAACTTCGACTTCTCTTTTTAGATTTTCATTGCCTTACTTTAATTCCACAACTTTCTTTTCTAATTTTCTATTCCTTGCTTGATACTTCTTTCTCTGTTTAGCTAAGTCTTCTTTATCAATATCTACTTGTTTTAACAGATTCTTTATTTCTTCTTGAAAATTGGTTTTTAATTTTTGTGGATTCCAGCAAACTCATATAAATAAAATATTTTATAGCCTTCACCATTGTTAGTAACAGATTTTTGTCTATTTTGAACATAAGTTAAATAAATTTTAAGCAATTTTTATAAATCTAATATTTCTGACGCTTCCAATAGTGTGTTGTGATCAACTGTATCAAATGCTTTTTTAAGATCAACGAAGATGCATAATAAAATGGTTTTGATCTACTGAACAGTTTTAATTCTAAAATGTAATTAGGTTTGATAAATTTACACAAAAATTACGTTATATATATTAATTATTTGCCAGATTCTATTTTTTACGAAAGGGATTTGTTCTCTCAGAGGTCAATTGAGGTGAGAAACGATGACTTATAGTATACTTAATTTAATTACCCATGATAAAAAAATTACTACAATTAAATAAAAATGTTTGAACTAATCTAAAAATGTTTCACTCTCTTCTACTTTATACAGTATTATTTTTAGTTGTTACCCAGTTCGGTGAATGGCAATGTCAATTTTCATTTTATGTCAGTTTTCTTTATATTTCTCCAGAATATTTCTTTAAAATCGGTCCTGTCATCCTTTTTCTTTCCGGCCATCATAAAGCAATAACATTTTTTTTTCGCCTGCGAAACGCTCGTCCGTATCAACGACTAGATTTTATGGCGATTTCATGTTCACTTTTACGAGGTTATAAAAATATTTTTAATGAATTATGGAGGATGTTACAGTTTCAACGACACAGAATTGATAAGGGCGCCGTAAAACTTTGTGTAAGTACCTTTTAATGATTTCATCAATGCACGTTGAAAGTATCCTTTGAGTTTTTTTTTAATCTTCGCAGTTTTTTTTCGAGTCTGCTTATCGTAACAAGCAAATATTCAGTATACCTACAAGTAGTTAATGGAATTTACGATCTCTAGTTCGTTTAATGGCTATAAATATTATAGAAATCTACCATTAAAGGGTGTTGCCATACTCGTCCTATCTATGTCCAGTAATCAACAATTCATAATTTTTTTATTTTCTGGTAGTGTTAAAAAATAGTCTTATTACTCATTTTAATTCCCAGCATGCTTTTATCAAGAAGCAATTTGAATGACCATTTTCCCTCTTGCTAATAACAATAAAATAATAACGTCTTTGTTAAAATTAGTTCCAAACTAGTTTTAGCAATAAGAGTCGGTAATAGCGCCACAAGAACCAGTGTATATAATGAATTGAACGCACCATGGAATTTTAAGATTCAAGTTCGTAGTGCTAGTAAGAGATATTGACTCATAATATGCGGGCTATTAAGGACATTCGGCTTTGTTTTAAATAATTAAGATGAAGTTTATTTAATGCGAAATAATAAATATATATAATAAGTTTATTTTTATACATCGGTGATCTTAGCTCCCGACCGGCCAGCTCCAGCACTTTTCCACCACGGTCAAATAATTTCACAAATTCATTCAGCCGATTTTTGGGGTCTAGTCATACAAATTTTCACGTTTTATATTAAATCTGCTATAATTTGTTTATATTTTTTGTGGCGTTGAGAATGGAAGGACTATTTAGACAAAATTTTTCGTTATCTCCATGAATCGAAAAGTAGATTTTTATAGCGGTTGAACAAATTTAATGCTACCGTTATGATTTATGGGCAGACGTATGTGAGCCAATATTACCTCGGTATAAGCTTGGAGCTGGCCGGCCGGGAGCTAAGATCACCGATTATATTTTTATTATCTTTTTTACAATAGTTGAAATAGACAACATTGATCTTAAAATTACTGCAATCTCACCCTTCATAAGATCAAGTCCTATTCCCATCTAAAGGTGAACAGAAAGCCACTGCTTTCATAAACCCCCACAACCCTAACTTCAATCCCTTTTTCTGAAATGATCCAAATATCCTCCTCCAAAGCATCCCTCCTAACCCTCAATCCCCTAAACCAAGACCCCCATCCTTACTTCCTTCACCCTGATGACAGCCACCGCTTGTCAAAATAGGAAAAGTGTACAACAAGCGGTATTCAGTGACGTATCGGACGGTACAGGCTAGCGGTGGTCGGTCGGATTGGCGTTTCCGGTCAGTGTTGGCAAAGACTGATTGGACTGAAAGAGTAACATTTTGAAGACTAAATAGCTTATCTGAGGGCTAGATTCACACAAATAAATTTTTTGAACAAAATAAAAAAGAAGAAAATTTTTCGAAAAGAAGAAGAAACTAAATTATTATATGTGACTACGTCGCGTTTTACGGTGGAGGCTATTTCTGTTGGAAAAGAAGAATTGAGAATTCTTCTTTTTTTTGAAGAATAAATAGTGCACAGTGGTTGTTTTATGTCAACAGATGACATGTTTATATTGACAAATATCAAAAAATTAACTCAAATAAATATTCGAAATGTCATGTCAGATCAAGATGGTAAAAGAAAAAAAGAAAAGAAAAGTAAAAAATTTTATCAGGCGGACTAGGGGACTAAAATTTTATCAGGTGAACTAGGGGACTAAAAAAATGTTAAAAGGGTTAGATTTAGTCCCATCGGACTAAAATGTCCATCACTGGTTCCGGTATAACTGAACTTGGCTAAAGATCGTTGACGCTGTATCTTGTAACTGGTTGTCGGCTCAAGCTGATACTCAAACTGGTTGGACTGCAACTGGAACACGGACTGCCACTGCCGAGTCCGTGGATGCAATAACGAACTAGTATGACATAAAATTTTGTATGCACCACGGGTATAAATAGATGTTTATGCCCTGAGGGCCTCTGATCAGAGGGTTGGTAAGTCTACCGTGTTTATATACATAAATAACTGTCATTGTGACAATTAATTTGAAGTATCATTTAGAATCAACCACAAATTTTATTTTTCTACGCCCACATGGCTATTGTCGATTCTACGCACACTTTATAGAATGTATATGTAAGCAATATCAGTCTATTGAACGGTTATAATTTCATTAGAGTGAGATATGAAATCCACCAATCAGAGTTCACATTTAGTAACCCACCACCTATTTTTTTTTAATTTTAAATAACCTGTCAAAATAACTGTCTCAATTTTTTATATAGACTGTCCAACAACTAAAACGACACCTCCACTTCTCTAATTTTCCCTTTGTTGTTTCGTTCCCCACTTCTCAAATTTTTGACCAAGCGGTCGGTTTAGTAGGTGGACAAGGTTTACTAATACAGAAACATATTAGTAAAAATTAGTAATTCCAGTGATGACGTAATAAGTGCTATAAGATATTCATTTAGCCATAAAGATGTAATAATAATAATAATAATGAATTCCAATGGTTATCCATATCTCAAATGTGGTCCAATGTTTCAGGTAATAAAGCACAAAGTCAGGTACCACAAAATTTAATTGTATAAATGAACAGTATTAGCAGGCAGCTAGTTTCGGTCACTGACCATCATCAGGTTTAAGGATACAAACGTTCGAAGTTAGTTACAAGATATTAAATTAAACCAAACTTACCATTTTTTTTTGTAGAAATCACAAAGTGACGTACCCATATGAAGGGTGGGAAAAGTAAACATTAAAACAGTTAAAGAAGAGGGTAGTAATAATATTATTACCCCAAAAATCAAAAACTAAATACCAATATAACCTACTTAAAAATAGAAGGTGCTTATTAGTGTTATATGACTTTATAATAAATCCGTGACATCCCCTGCTAGCCGGGGAATAACGCTATCGCTTTCGGATACGAAGATCCTCGGTTTAAACCCAGTGGCGAATCTTTTTTTTTATAATCTTTTTTAGTTATTCCTTCAGTGACTTGTAGAAAAAATGTACTTGAGCACTCCGCCTACGGCGTCGTGTGATATGGGTATCATATCCACACTTGTTGCAAACTATTATTACTTTTTCGTTTCCTTTCTGAAACCGTTTTCAAAATTACACTTGATACGTTAATTTTAATTTGTTGATAATTAGTAATAAATGTGATTTAAGCTCAATTCTTTTTATTATGGGTTCGTTCCACGAATAGAATTTGAAATATATCAAAAAGTAAAATTTTAAATAAAAAAATTTTTTGGACGCCAGTCTAATTGATTTTTTGATACATTTAGAAACAATTGACAAAAAAACTATGATATATTTGAAAATTCGTCCTTTCTTTCTTTTTGTGGGTTTAATTATACGTTATATTTTATTTTATAAGAAAAATTTAAATCCTTCACAGACTTTTTCTTTTTTTTTGGAAATGTCACTTAGCTTGGTTTTTGGCTTGTCTTCGGGTTTCTTCTAAAATTTCCTGGATAAGGCAGTCGAAGACGTTAGGTCCCAAAGCAGGAAAAAAAACTTGCTCGTTCCAAAAAAAAAAAACGTTCAGTCACAGAAAAAAACTTGCTCGTTCCAAAAAAAAAAAACGTTCAGTCACAGAAAAAACTTGCTCGTTCCAAAAAGACATTCAGTGCCAGATAAAACATGTTCTGTCCAAAAAACTTGTTCAGTTTAAAAACTTGTAGTCCCAAAAAGAAAATGTTCTGTCCAAAAAAAATTGTTCCAAAAAAACTTGTAGTCCTAAAAAAAACTTGTAGTAATAAAAAGAAAATAATCCGTCCAAAAAAACTTGTTCCAAAAACCAGTGTAGTTCGGGGGGAAGAAAAGAAATTTTCAATAAGCGACATAGACGAAATAAAAGTCAATTGTTTTGACTGAAGAGGCAAAGAGAGAGAATTGTTAACATGGGAAAAACATTTTATAGTAATACCAAGAAGAGAGGTAGATCTTGAGAAGGGATATCAAGCGAGTCTGAAATTAAGATATACTGAGCAGAGGAATAATGAAAATAGAGGGTGGCACAGAAAAAAAAACGTAACATACTTTTGATAATATAAAACATGACACAAACTTAAACCTTGGTAACAAGAAGGGTTCAGACATTAGACAAACTAAATAATATAACACAAGATATCGAAATTTACGAAAAATCTATAGTTTTGAGTTTCTTTTATATGAAACTATTTTTATCGAACTCAAAAGAAAAATGGTCTTATGTATAGAATTTATTTTTTAAATAGATTCATAGTTTCTAATTTCTAGAGAGAATCCTCTTAAGCGTTCAAGTTGAAGGTCGTCTACCAAACACAATAATAATATCAACACCACCACGTATGTAAATCTTAGCAAATGCACGACTGAAATTCATGATGCAATGTTAGAAAGGTCAGTTTTCACGATACTTGCTAGACGAGGACGAGGTTAGATTTATGTTTAGACATACCAGATACCAGACCGTTTCAAATATTGACTAGACACTATATTGTATAACAAAGTAATTAACCTTTAATTGTATAATAAATATTATTGATTTGGAATTTACGATTCTATTGATATAAATCATAGTTGAGTGGCCTTGGTTTTTTTTTGTGTTAGTATCTAATTTATTATAGGAAAATTAGTTTACAAAGTCCGAAATCGTATTAAATTTATACAATATACATTATATTTTTAAATTATGAATAAAAGCTAATTACCTGACAATAATAGTTACCTCAGAAATTCTTTTTAGAATTTGATAATGGGTGAACATCAATCAAAATACAAAAATAATATGATTTATTGGTTACAAAAATTGTTTTGCTACAAGTCGTCTTACTGATGAATGATTGCGTCATTTGGCTCAAATATATAGAGAATATTTGCACTGTCTCTCTACGCATTATTTTGTACTGAAGTTACTTAATTACCGTGATAATTAAAATATATTATATTAGAATAGCTGTGTTTTTTATTATGAAACTCTTACGCACTTGTGTTGGGTTCCTTACAAAAAATAATAAACATTACAAACAGAAAATTAAAAAAAAAATTATTAATTTTGGGCGCCTCTACAATTCTTCTGGTTGGGATCTTCTCTCTCCTGTGTCTTCCTTAATCAGTTCTTTCTTCTGTTTTCTGTACCACCTCCGAATGAATTTCCTCTTCTGTTTTCTATTCTATTTTTTTAGTTTTCCCCCATTTCTGCCTCTCCGTCTAATCCACACTGCACCACTTCGTTTTCTTACAGACCAATTTGTCTTCTTTAATATTTTATTTATATTCTTGTAATGCTTTCCTTTCTATTAATAAACCCTTTTTTATATAAATTTTTTATTCTTCTATAAAACAACTTCTATTATTTACAATAATCCTTTTTAAAACATAATCATTCTATTAATGACATTTTTTTTTCTATCTATCTAAAAGCCCAAAAAACTGTTTATTATCCCTTTTCATTTGTTTTTTTTCAACTAGATTTTTGTAAATTTAATGAATAACGAGACTAAGATTTTTTTTCTTTTACTTGTACCACAATTTTTGTGAACTCATTATTAAATCAAAAAAAAATAATCATCTAAACACAAAACATTCTTAAATAAATCTTCAACACATTTAAATACATCCACACGCACCTTAAACTTCTTATCATAAACCTTATTTTCATCTTAAACTTCTTATCATAACCTTATTTTCATTGTCAAACTTACATTTGACAATAACCTTCTACCTTTCAATCATAGTCAACCACAATACATACAAAAACAGAATTAAAACTACACATATAAATAAAAAACCATATCAATATTTATTATATCGTCCCTAGCACTGGATTATAATTAATTTAAAATTATGGTAAAGTCAACCTTCTTCTTTTGAATATAAGGTCAAGCGCGATCAGTTAAACCTCCGCCCGACAGATGGAAATAGTCGTGTACATGCTTCGATAATGCAGAAAACCTTACTGTATACCACGATTCAATCTGTTCTCATCAGTTCGAGTTGGAGATCGAGCTGAGTACCGAGTACCGGTTCAGAGACTTTGGTTCGAGTCGAATACTGACTACCGGTTCAGAGACCTTTGGAAATAGATCGAGTCGATGGAGAAGCCAAGCTCAGTCGACCGCAAGACTCTTCATCAGTTGTGCCGGAACCGTCAATCCAGCCTGGAGGTCGTGTCTGCACCTTCCGATATGTCACCGAATAAAGCTTGTTGCACACTTTCCTCGCCGGATGTTATTAAATGAAGACAGTTATTTGCAGTTTCTGATTTTTGATTTTATTTAATTAGTTCTCTCCTGTGGCCGATCCAGGACAGATTTTCGGGAGGGGGGAGCAAACTACCGAAACCTCTCTGAATAGCTAGAATTTTTTACTTTTAACAGTAATTTTTAAGAGGTTTCAACCTCAGATAAAGGAACTACTAGATATGCCCTGTATATCTAATGTCATTTACAAAATTTAAGCCAACATCTAGCCCTCTCTCTCGGCAAAGTTTGTGGGCGAGGGACGTGAGACGCGTAGAAAAATCTCGTGCAGAGGACGAAATCAACAATAAAAATTGACGTGAAGTATTAGACAGTGGCGACGCGAAGAATTATAACTTTTTATTTATTTTAGCAAAAAAATAGAAAATTAAAATTGGGTATTTTACATGTTATTAATATATCACATTTGAATTAAATATGTCGTGAGAAGTTATATAATTTCGATAAAGTTGTATTTTCTGTAATACTGATAAATATTAACATTAAAACATAGCAAATGCTTGTAAATTTATATTAAATATTAAATGTACGTATTTAATAATGGAATCAAATAAATAATATTTTTTATTGTTTCTAAAACCTTAGTAGGAGTACCTAAATGCGAATACATAACATAAAAAAAATGTGAATGGTATATAACTACTTTCCTAACTTACTTGTGAAGTGTAAGATTGATTATCTAATGGCTTGAGAAAAGCACCACATTTTTCACATTTCTTTCTCATGGTTAACAACCTCTCAAGAAAATCACTTAAAATAGTTCAAAATGTTTACAAAAATATTTAGTACAACCTAACACTAAAAAATAACACAAATCAATTCACTATTTAATGTATGATTTTAAATTATCCTGCTTGAAAGTACGCTTATGGAATCTCTAGAGGACGATGTCAACAAAAGTTAACTAGATGTTGGCTTAATAAAAAAGGATAGAATGCCCTCTCTATATATATTTACTCTGAGGTTTCAACTCACCAAAACAGTAAAACAGCTTTAAAATATGTATTTTACAAATAATTAAAATACGTTATAATAACAATAGAATTAATCTAAGAAAAACGGCATCTAAATCTTATCACCACTTTACACATAGTAGCCTATAGTCGTTGGACAATGTCAAGAAAAAGAGATAAAAAAGAAGAACAAAATTTTATTTTTACGAACATACTTTTAGAATTACTTTCAATATCTCTTTGATAGCAATAATAATACTGTTTATTATAATACTCATCAATTGTAACCATTTTTTTGTAGGATGAGACCTAAAGTTACAAATTGTTGGTAATGATAGCTAGATCTAAATTATGACTCAGGATGGATAAGTGAGTTAAAATTGGCTTTTGAAAATATCACAAAAAAATGTCAGTCTGAAGGATCCCGACAAGTTAATCCCCCACTAGATAAATAAAATTATTTTGTTGGTAATTAAAACAAATAGAATTATTTCCTGGAAAGGTGTCAAAAATAAAAATATAATATGAAAAATGTAATGAATTTAATTAAAAAAAAAATAGTTCAAGTATATAAACGATAACGTCCTGCACAGTTCTGGTTTATTAAGTTGGTTACCAGGATGGTCCGAAGGTAGCCGGTGAGTGCGTGTCCTGCAGTGTGCGTGGTATTCTCACGAGACGGAAATCAGTGGGATCTGGCCAAGAGGATGTTCCTTCCAGCAAATGTTCTTAACGATGCTCCTAGAGCGCTCTTCAGTTGCAACAATTATGAGCCAATGGCTCCCAAAAACGTTTTACATGCAAACACAGAAAAAGTTCTGGTGTCAATAATCGAAAACTTATTTGGCCAACAGTATTGATTCAAAAAGAAAACTTAAGTTTGGTCGCGCTTACGACAAGACCACATCGATTTACTCAAAATTGTTGTTCAAAGACACAAAAAGTGAAATGTTAACACGTGGACTAATCCCGAACTGTCCTTCACAGAACGATTATAAATTGAACGAATAAAATGAATATGTTCGCAGAAAAATGACTAATTTCCAATAATAATTCAGAATATTATAAACCAATAGAATGAAAAATTATAACGATCAATATTAACAAGGAAAAGAAATAATCAAATTTGAGAGTTTTTTTATTCGTTAATCAAATATATGTTAAAACACGCTAACAAAGGAAATTATACTTAGGTAATAATTACTGCTTGTTTTAATGCATAGTTATTGTATTTTCCTTTTTTGGGCCTTGGTGTAAGGGCAATTGCCCCCTTTGCCCCCTCTGGATCCTCGACTGGTTCTGTCTGGTTTGTAGCAGCTAATATCCAGGTTATCAGCCCAGTAGGGCAAGTTAAGACCGCCCATCTAGCAGTTAGCGCTTTGCTGATACCACAACGACCCCTGGAGTATTTTATGTTCACTGACGCTGCCTGGTGCAAGTTGATTTCACACTATAAACAGAAGTTGGTGCCGGAGGCAATCCGTGACCTGGACCAAGGCGCCAAAAGACTGCTTGACGACGCGTTACAATTGGTAATACTGTTCTTTTGCAGGATTGTCTTTTATATGGGTGACCTTATCGGTTACAGTTCGATCAATACCAGCGAGGCAATCCTTATATTTCAGGTACATATATCCATAATTTTAGAGAGAGTCCAACCCTTTATGATATTCTTAGAAAAATGATTGATAAAATCGAATATAATTGTTCGCTGAAACTAATCTGGATTATGGGTCGACAAAAAATCACAATTATAAGAAGTGCTTTCTTTATTTATGGTGGTATAAACCCCTTTTGTGAACACACGGAGGATGTAAATCTCGTAAACTATTTCCGTAGACACACGTTGTAAGGACTTGATTAGTTCCTTTTTTATTTTTAAATTAAAAGCATTATAGATTTTTTTAACTATATTAACAAAAAAAGAACAAAGACACGTGTTGAACGTTTTACCTGACTGACAAAAAGTGGTCAGTTCAACCCACACCCTGTTGGTTCGATAGAAGAATCGTCCAGGGGTAGCGTAAGAATATTATTATATACAAGTCAAATATAAACTAAACATTATTCACGGATTATTAAAATTTTGATAATTTAAAATATTGTAAAAGCAAATTCTCAGATTTATTTCTAAAAAGGTAAATGAAGGCCAAACGACTACATTATCGTTGAAATATTTTGGGTGGAAGTTAATAGGGTGTTGGATGTGGTTATTTTACGCAGAAAAATGCGGAAAATTTAAAAAAATTCATATATTTTAAAAATTTCAATCAATTATCAACCAAAAAATTTTAAAATTCTAATCAACAACGTCTAGATCTCAAGAAAAATAGTCTTATTACAAAAATCAATCCTTTAAGATCGTGTCAAGTCAAAAGTTCACGACGCTAGGTCTAGGGCTTCATACGAGGACGATACTTTCCTCTTCTCGTCTCGTAAAACCGAGACGAGAGCGAGACGAGACCTTTTTGAACATTAGTTAGGCGATACCGAGACCACATACGGCCCGAGAGTCTCGTTTCTGGTCTCGTTCATATTTCCTCAGATTTTCTTCTGAATTTCCGAGCAAAATAAACTAGCAAGCAGTAGAAACATTTAATTTTTTTATTATAAAAAAAGGCTGCATCTAAATAGGTTACAATACAGTACATCTGTGAAATATTTTAAGGCTTCCAAACAGTTTGAGGGTAATAAAATTTAGAAACTACATTTGTTGTTGAAGGTTGAAACTTTATTTATTATTTTTTTATCATTCTATAAAAATTTGCAATTTTAAGCAATCGAATGATTTTTTTGGTGTCTTCTTAGTTGGGGACTTCTTACTTGGACACTTTACCTGTTACACCTAAAACTATTCTTATTTGGCCCCGCAATTATTTTGATACCTTTCTTGGACCCTTCGGTTTCTTACTTGACCCCTTTTACCTGATAGTGTGATTAGGAGGATTATCGACCATCATTAACATTTCCTAAATATTTTCATTAAAACTCTTAACGAATACACTCTCATGATTATATTAATGATTATATTAATAATCAAATTAGTATCGGTATATGTTTAAGAAATTTATCTTATATTGTAAAAATGTAATAATCTTCAAGCTGTACTTTTACCAAAAAGCCCGGTCCCTTTCAGGACCACAAATAAATTTTTCGATGATAGAATTAATATAAAAAAAAATTATATGAATTTTTGTATAAGCAACTGGTCAATACTACATCATACATCACATCACTATAATTATTTCATACCATATTTAAAATTCCTTATTATCTCTAAAATAGAAATATAGGACTTATTAAATTTTGCAAATAAGCACTTCGTATATTCCGTATCTATTGCAATAATAGCAGGTGGATAATTTTACCTGATAAAAGAAAAGGCCCTAACTAAGAAGGGATCAAGTAAGAATTTATTTTAAGGTGCCAACTAAGAATTATTTTACCTGAAAATGGGCAAGTCCCCAACTAAGAAGGGGCCAAGTAAGAGTATATCATTTTTTTAGTTAGACAGTTACCTGCTAAATAAAAAATAATTTATATTAAAATAATATTTTTATACTAATTAACATTTTTCATTAAGGAAATGTATAATGTATGTTTTCGAAAAAAATTGTAACGTGTATGAATGAAAATAAGTTGTATTTTATTATACAGTGTGACTCAAAAAGTCTGCACCATATGGGAAAAATTTTTATTACTCATTTGACAGAAAATTTTATTCTTGATAAATGTTGGTGCAATGCGTAAAACTGCCATTTCCAGCGTCAAACTTTCAAATTTCTAAATGGTATACAGGGGCGGGCAAAAAATAGGAATTTTGACCAAGAGTAAAGTACCCTTATTTTTGTAATTATACTATTCTTTGTTTTTATTTCAATTTTTAAAAGCTTAATCTTGTTTAGTTTAGGTTTGATTTTACACCTTTAAGATTAATAACCATTATTTTGTAATTTTTATTTTCTTTTTTTATTTTAATTTTCGAAGCTCCCTAGCTAGGTCTTCCGATCACAGCTATTAGGGAAGAAAGGTCAGACGCAGTAAGTATAAATTCAAGATTAAACAGAATGGGTTTAAGGACTATTTACTTTGGTGCTTAGAAACTGGAACCCGAGTTGGATTATGTAAAAAAAATTTTTTGGTATTTTTCACTTGACTGATTGATCAAATTAAATCTATGTAACACATGGCGATTTGTTTGAATCCACGAAATTCTTGTTTATTTCGCTAAATATTTTTTTTATTGATAGATTAATTATCGTAACTAATATTACGTTGTTACATGGTTTGAAAGTCGTCTGGGAGTATTTATTTGCTGGTCGATTGAACCACATACTCGACGTATCGTCATCGCTTTCCACATCACATCTCAATCACATCACACACCGATGCATTTTTACTTCATCGAATTATAGCAAGGGAAAACTGATGCACATGCACATGCACCGCCAATAATCAGAATCGAAACGACCGCTTCGAGGTCTCTTTAAGTGTAAATTTGAATTTCTAAAAATACATCAGATAAAAATTACATTCCAAAAACTTACTTTTTCACTTAATATAAAAAATGTCTACTAAAACTTTAAACCAATTTTACTTCCAAAACTAGAAGATATTATTAATTTTATAATTTTTGAAATGGATTTTCAGGTAATGGTCATTTAGTTTGTAACAATATTTTAATCGATTATTATTATTATTATTAAAGCTTCATATATTGATTGAGATTCTTCTTGATCGCTATCCGTAAAATTACCCATCGATATTCAATCAAACTAGTTCTGAGTCGAAGCCTACTGAAAGAGCTTAATTATCTTTAATTGCTTCCTCCATCATCAAATAAGAGACTAGAGGCAGTAGGTAGTAAATATAAGAAGTAGAAGTGTACACTTTTGCATAGGTAAATGCGTACTGCAATTAGTAATACGAGCATAATTTAGACATAACATAACTGTGGTGCACGTTCAGCCCATGTACTCGCTACATCCTCTAATGACAGATAGGCTAGAGCATCCGTGTCAGAGTCAGGTCACTTAGACTAAGTTTACATTTGAAAGAACGACCGTTTTTATTAATTATTTTTAATAAAATTTAATAAAGAAAGATTTAATTAAATAAATAATTATTTAAATTTAAACCGATTTTAAAAATTAAATTGTATTATCAGCGCGCATTAGATAGCAATTAGTTAAATCGGCTTTTAATACATATTTAAAATGTTTTTAGTAAAGTTAATACATAAGTTACTAAAACCACTAAATTGGTAGTGTTGGTATTACGGATGCTTGGTTATGTCAAGAAAAAACGTAGCCTGCAATGAAGTTATTGTTGTTATTATTACATAATATTATTGTATTTCAAATATGGAGAAAAAACGTGTGTGTGGCCAAAATTTTCATCAAGAAGGCGTAAATACGTTGCTAAACATAGTAAAGCTACCTACCTATTTTTGTTAGAAACATTGTAACGATAGTTTTGTTTAATCGAAACTTGTTGTAGAATTCATCTCCGTGAAGTTAGCCCCCAAAGTGCCATTTTTTTTTCGGAAATTTCCCGTTTGTTAGTGCTTCGTTAGTGCTTCTTAGTGCTTTAACTATTTTCGTAAGTGCTTTTTCCGTTTTCTGAATATTAAGGATTTTTAATTTCAAGGTCAGCCCTGAGAATCTACCAAAATGGACGAAATTTGGTACTTTGATTTAGTGCTTCTTAATGCTTCAAATAGTTTCGAAAGTGCTTGTCTATTTTTTTAGATATGTTAGATTTTAATTTCAACGTCAACCCCAAAACATTTTCCTATTGTCTCAATTTTGTTTTCATTTTTTAATGCTTCGTTAGTGCTTCTTATTGCTTCAAAAAGTTGCAATCACGATTCTTTCCCTTTCCAGATATTTAACTTTTAATTTTCAAGGTCATCCCTCAAATCATATAGGATTGACTTTAATCTAGAGTCCTTTCTTGACGCATCTTTAGTGCTTTTTAGTGCTTTAGATAGTTTTCTTAATGCTTTTTCTGTTTCCTGATTATTCAGTATTTTTTGTTTCCAAGTTTGCACTCAAATTATTTCGTTGTTGTTGGTGTTGTTATTGTTGCTTGTGTTGTTGTTGCTTTTGTTGTTGTTGCTTTTGTTGTTGTTGCTTTTGTTGTTGTTGTTATTGTTATAAGGGGAAGTGGCATCTTATTTTGGACACTCTGAATAAGGTGGCCCGTTTATAAGGGATACTACCTTATACCAGAAACTAAAAAAGAAGGAGCAAAAAGTTATTGATCTGCTGTAGATTTTATTTTTAAGTGTACAAGGTGAGTCATGTTGCCGTGGCCACTGACCTTTTTTATTTTTAATGAAACATCCTGTATATTTTTCAATTTTTGGATTCTTCTCGTACTTCTGAATGTTTTTCGTGTAGTACTTCTTTGCTTCCCTATATTTTTAGTACATTTGAAAATAATTTGGGTGCAAATTTTGAAAAAAAAAACTAAACAATCAGAAAACGAAAAAAGCATAAAGAAAGCTATCTAAAGCACTAAAAAGCATTAACGATGCGTCAAGAAACGACTCTAGATTTAAGTCAATCTCATATGATGATTATATGATTTGAGGGCTGACCTTGAAAATTAGAAGAACTAAAAACTGATACCAAAATTGAGTCAATAGGAAAATGTTTTGGAAGTTAAAATCTAAAATATCTAAAAAATAGATAAGCACTTTCGAAACTATTTGAAGCACCAAGAAGCACTAACGAAGCACTAAATAAAAGTACCAAATTTTGTCCAATTTGGTAGATTGTCAGTGTTGACCTTCAAATTAAAAAATCCCTAATATTCAGAAAACGGAAAAGCACTAACGAAAATAGTTAAATCACTAAGAAGCACTAACGAAGCACTAACAAACGGGAAATTTCCGAAAAAAAATTGACACTTTGGGGGCTAACTTCACGGACCTGTAGAATTCAGTCTAATTCCAAATAAAAATATTGGTGCTCGAGTCATTCTTAATAATTCTACTAGTTCTTCATTAGAAGAACTATCTGATGCAGTAAAATCCATTTTCTTTTAACCTTAAACTTCTTCAAAATAATTGACAACTGACGAACCAACAATAAAGTCTGATCATTCACAGCGCATGCGCGTATATTAAATCTCCATTTAAAAAACTTTAAAAGAGGAATGGTGGACATTTAAGATAAACGCAGTTTTAAGTAACTTTTTATTTTAAATGCATCTGATAATACACCAGATTTTGAAATAAACGGACTTTATATTTTAAAACTAGATTTAAGAGGTTGATAATACCGGCCGTTAAACTAATAATAAGACATTTACTAATCCAATATTCAAAAACATTTCTCTTATATTTCCAAAAGTGAATCAAACATGTTGTTACTGATTGTACATTATTATCTTTGTCTCTCTCGTTTAAATCAAAATAATATTCAGTTAATTAATATGTTCTGATAATCAGCAAAGCAACAAGCTGATGGATTCAGTCTGTTTTCTCAATCAATCACATTTTTTATTATAATCCCTAGCAGTAACATTTATTTGCTCAAATCTCTTAATTTAACATTTATGTGTTCTGAACTAATCAAAATGTGTTATAAGGAATTTTCAAACGTTGTAATAAAACACGTGCACCCATCAAGCTAACAGTATCCAAGTAGCTTAGCTACGGATAGACGGACAGATAGACGATTTTAGTTGACTTAGATCACTGAAAATAGTAAGTGGGAGTGCTGCTGAAAACAGAATTCCAAAATTCGAAACCATTCTCGAGTTATCACTGGGACAGACAGAAACACATGCAGACGGATAGACAAACGGTTGTAGTTGAGTTCGGTTACTAAAAATAGTAGATGGGTAAGCTGTAGTAACCAGCTATCGATTCCTGAAAAGGGAGTTTCAAAATTCGAAACCGTTCTCGAGTTAACGTTGGTACAGACACAGACGAAGAGACATTCAGACGGAGAGACGGGAAGATGTACAAGACAGACCGTTGTAGTTGACTTAAATCACTGAAAATAGTAGGCGGATAGCTCATGTCACCAGGAGGTTGTTCGCAGGGGGAAGTTCTATCTCTTCTGCTATTGAATCTGGTAATGGATGGGCTGTTGAGAATCCTATAAAAAGAAGGACAAAACATTGGGATAAGCAGCTAACATCGTTATATTATCCCAAGGAAAATTAAATACTACGGTTAGTGAATAACTGCATATGATCCTAAATGCCATCACACTCTGGATAGAACATGAGGGTTTAAAAATAAACCCCTCCAAGTTGAACATAGTAACATTTACCAAAAGGAGGAATTTAGATTGTCCCACTATGGCTTCGTGGTGAAGAGGTAAATCTGAAGGAAGGGATAAAATATATTGAGGAAATGTTGGACCCAAAACTTACCTGGAATCTCCAGATTCAAAAAATACATACGATGATACCTAGACTCACGTATGGAAAAACATGGGAGCTCAATAAAAAAATGGTACACTTGATGTACAATATGGTAGTCCTACACATAGTAACATATGAATCTCTGGTCTGGTGGCCAAAGATAAGACAACGGACCAAAATGAGCAACATACAAAGACTTGCCTGTTTGGGAATAACGGGGAACATGAAAACAACACTTACAGCTACTATGAAAACCCTGTTTGACCTCACGTCATTACAATACGTTATAATGGGGAAAGCTACGAGGGCTAACGGACTCATCATTCTTGGCATGAGGTCAGACTACATGACTGATAAATACAGCTTCAAGAATAATAATTATGAATCGGAATGAGTTGGTAGATAGTTTCCCCCTTCAGAACCATCTTTCTAGAAAAGTTACTAGATTTACCCCCAGATTGACCTTGATTTACTCGTTTTCGTTCTGCGTCTATAGAGGTCTACAGATCGTCACATACGTTTACGGAAGTCTACACACGTCTACAGAGGACTACAGAGGTCTACAGATCACATCAGACGTCTACAGAAGACGTACTTCAGACGTACTTCAAACGTCTGTGATGATCTGTAGACCTTTGTAGACGTCTGTAGACGTCTGTAAACGTCTATAGACTCAGAACGAAAACGACGTAAATCAAGGTCAAACTGGGGGAAAATCTAGTAACTTTTCTACTAACTTTTCTAGGGAGATTGTTCTGATGGGGGACACTATTTACTTGAGTAGAATAGAAGAATATTTCAGAACAAACCCTAAAGGAATTACTTGGTACAGAGATGGGTCAAAAACCGAAGTTGATATATACTGCGAACAGAATAAGTAACAAGAGAGCTTCTTTCTACGAATATATAATTATGTATTCCAGGCAGAGGACTATTCAATACTCGAATGTGCGAGAAATAGCAATATGATAGCGCACGAGGGAAAAAGAATCATAATCATCTAATCAGACAGTCAAGTAGCCCTTAAGGCTCTAAGAAGACCTGTGGTGACATCTAGAATGGTTGAGAATGCGGCGAACAACTTAGAGAACTGGCCACTCACAATAAGATAACCTTATCGTGCGTGCTTACTATGAGATAAAGACATAATTGGACGAGCTCGAAGAAGCGGATCGTCAACCCCATTAATTTGTCCAGAATCAGCAATGGGAGTACCAAAGCGTATGTTCAGGAATCTCTATGGATCACAGAAGGCAAAGAATATATGCAAAACCAATTTTAGACAGAAAAAAGTGCAAATCCCTCCTTTCGATTTTTGTTTAAAAAATAGCAAAACAAGAATTTATTTTGCATTTATAACTTGAAAGTTGAATTATTACTTTTAAAATAATCCTAATCTGCATCAGAAAAAAAACTAAAAAATATATTTAATTGAGCTTAAAAGCGGATTTACACCAAACCGACAAAACAGCAATTCAAGTTGAAAAAAAACAAAACCGCAACTTTTTGCAAATTTTTTGAAGAATTTTCGGCAACTCAACAGTTGCTGTTTTGTTTTCCGTTTTTCAATCGATGTTGGTAATTTCAACGAGTTGCTACGTTTATTGCAACTCAGTCGGCTTGGTGTAAACGGATGTGTTATCAACTTGAGTTGCGGCGAGCTGTGTGTTTATGACAAGTCGCGGCAAGGTAGCATCTTTGTAGCACCTTCATATTTCCTTCTATTTAATAAGTATCTCACCAAATACCTGCGTGTACGACGTTTTCTTTTTTTTCCAAATCACATACCAACAGTCAACCGCACACGAGGAAAAAAAGCGTTCCTCGTCACTAATAACCATGTTAATTTTTTTTAATAAATAATATAAAATAATGAACACCCATCTACTTTCTGAATTGAACTAAACCAAACTGCAACTGTTTCTCTGATGTAAAACGACAAAAAACAAAAACTCGACAGCAATTAATTTTTGTCTGTTTAGTGTGAATAGTTTTATCATTAAAAACAGTTGAGTTTTTGTTTTTTAAAACAGCAACAAAACAGCAACTCAACTAGTCGGTTTGGTGTAAAACCGCCATAATGCCATATAAATAAAATTAAAAAATACTACAAGTGTATTTTTTTTAGCATCTAAATATACTTTTTTTACCTTAAAATTTGACGACCTTGTGGCGTCTTGTGGTATAAAAGAAAGGTTCTTTCATGAACCACAAAAACTATTTTTATTTCGAAGGACCAATATCAAGTGCTTGACTACAATTGAAGAGCAATTCTTTTTTTTGATCGAAAATATATTGACAATAAAATATAAAATTGACAAGTATTAAAAAATAACAAAATTGATTGAATCAAAGTTTTCATAACAACAACAAAAATACAAAATAAAACAGGTTCATCCTCAGGAACATTTGGTATCCAACAGACCTCTTCTTTTTTTACCTTTATATGTAGCAGGAAATTAAAAATAATGCAACTATACACTTGACTTTAAATTTGTGAGCGAGTGAAGAATATTTTTTAGTACTTATTAATTATGTATAAACGACGTTGCAGGTAACGTGTTAAGACAAATAATTTTGAATAAAATTTCTACTAAATTTAAAAAATAACCAATTATTTTAACATCATATCTATTCTATAGGTGTAAACTTAGTCTCAGATAAGAAATGTAAAATTATGTGCTTGTGTTTTAGATTGGAATCTTCTAATAAGTGTTAAGATTTTCATGCTGTGATATGATAAATGTTAACAAATGTTGGTAATTTATGTAAGTAATTTTCATATATTTATCAAGTTTTAAACGCAGAAGTTAAGTACCGGATCCTCGTTAATGAAATGAAAAAAATAAAAAAATAAATAGTTGCGTGTAGATCTAGTTTGCATGATTCAGGAGTAGTTAACGGATTTTTGCTTTTGATAACTAGCAAGAATAACCGCAACAAAAAATTGTTTCCAATATTCAAATGTGTGATATAAGTATTTTATAATTTTTTTGAAGTTCCAAATGGGATTGGCTCTACTGAACCTTGACGAAGAATGACTAGAAGCTGTTGCCGCTATTATGATCATTAAAATTCAATGACTAATAACTCTAACGTTGCGTTTAACTACACTTCTAAATCAAAAGGAATTGCCATAAAGGAGTAACTCCTTGAGTCGGAATATTTTACGGTTTCTTGAAATAACGACTCTCTCATTACTCTCGAGCCATAAAACTTGCTTCTGAAATATTTTCATGCCAGTGAGAGTATAACTTTTGCCAATTTGCAGCTGCATTAACTACTTGGAGGCTGCCATGTTCACTTGACGCAGATTTTATGAATAATTAAGGTTAGATTTTGTGTGCATGTTTGTTTACTAGCGTTTTAATCTTTTTACTCACTAAATCCAACAAACTGGAATCTTATGCGCTATATTAAAATAGACGTTTATAAATTCATAAAATCATTTAGGATTTTTTATTTAGTTTCTATTATCATTGATAGTGAACTAATAAAAAACAGTTGTAAATAGATAGGTAAATAATGAAAGAAAGTGTACAAAACCTACAATTGGAAAACTTAAGTAGGGATTGAAAAATTGTCCTGAAAGTTGAGCAGATTTTCTTAGATAAACCTTTAATATTCGAAAAAAATTGCCTTTTAAAAATAAAGAAAAATCAATGATATTATGTCTGGTAGAATCAGGATTTTTCCAAAAAGGAGTAAAGTTCATAAAAATTCAGGGAACTGGAACATTTATAGAATGTATTTATGGCATCAGGAAAGTCAAAGAAAATTCATGGAAGAAATACTGTGAATTCAGGACAATTTTATAGAAAGTCAACCAAGGTTGCACTCATTGGATCTCTAAAAAACAAATAAGGAAAACAACTCAGGAACACAGAAAAAGATACTACTACTAAAATCACATTTTCCTAAATATGAAATTATTCCAGGCCAAGAAAACAGATGTAATGAGACATTAACTCCTGGAACCTCAAAAGCAAACTACTCTTCTACGAGTAAAATAATAAATAAAACGAAACTTGTATGGACTATAAACTCTTTTTAACCATACAAGACAGCTAGATCTGATGATATAATCTTGACAGTTCTATAGGAAAAACTGGAGGAACCACTGTGTTAATTATTCTGAGCTAGCTTAGCTCTCAGATATGTTCCAAAAAGCTGGAGGTCTATAATAGAAGTCTTCACTTCTAAATCAGGAAATGAGGAGACCAGATCTTTTAGACCAATGAGCTAGTAACTTTTTTTGAGTTGGTATGCTGTCTTTTGGCGCCTTAGCCCAGGTCTCCCTCTTCAGATCCAAACCGAATGAGATTTTCCAGCTCATTAGCAGAACTACTTTGCCCACAAATACTATTTTGTACCAATTCATTGTATTGTTGTAAAGTTGTAGGTACTTATGGAATGTAAAAAATTAATACGATCCGTCGTCTTCTCATCACAGATGTAGTTTCCAACAATATAATTTCATCAAATAAATCTATTTTTACTGGAGATCACAAACAAGCAACTAATCACAAGGATGTAGTAAATGCGACGACTACGACCCCCCCCCCTGTCCCGTTTTTTCCGCATAGACATTTTTTACACACATGTTGGAATGTAGTCGACTTTGCTTATGTTTTTCTTGTAGAATTTTTAAAGACTGACATTTCGAAATTTATGGAAAATAGTTCAAATAAGACTTGGTGAACTATTTAATTTCTGCGTTTAGGTATATTTGTATTTTAAATGCCTTTTACGGTTTCGTAGTTTCATTATTTTTTCCATATTTTTCATTATTTTATTCCCCATTTTTTCGCTTTTTTTCATTGTTTTCTTGATTTTTTTCGATTTTTTTCATTATTTTTCCCTATTTCTCATTATTTTTTTTCCCCATTTTTCGTTACTTTCTTCCATATTTTTCATTATTTTTTTCCTATTTTTCATTATTTTTTTCCCTATTGTTCATTATTTTTTTTTCAAAATTTTCAGTATTTTTTCCATATTTTTTAGCCTTTTTATCCACATTTTTTATTTGTTATTCCATGTTTTTCATTATTTTTCTCCCTATTTTTCATCATTTTTCAATATTTCCCAATATTTTTTCCTGTTTTTCATTATTTTTCCGTTATTTTGTATTAATTTTTTTCATATTTTTCATTATTTTTTTCCATATTTTTCATTATTTTTTTCCATATTTTTCATTATTTTTTTCCATATTTTTCACTATTTTTTCCATATTTTTCATTATTTTTATCCATATTTTTCAAAAATTTTTTCCATATTTTATATTATATTTTTTATTATTTTTTTATTATTTTTTCCATATTTTTCCATATTTTTTCCATATTTTTTTCCATATTTTCCATATTTTTCGTTATTTTTTCTATATTTTTCATTATTTTTTTTCATATTTTTTCCATATTTTTCATTGTTTTTTTTTCCATATTTTCCATTATTTTTATCCATATTTTTCATTATTTTTCCACATTTTTCATTATTTTTTTCCCCATTTTTTATTACTTTTTTCCTATTTTTCATTATTTTTTTCACTATTTTTCATGACTTTTTCCCTATCTTCTTTTCCAATATTTTTTTCCCTATTTTTCATTATTTTTTTCCCTATTTTTTCATTATTTTTTTACTATTTTTCATTATTTTATTCCCTATTTTTTATTATTTGTTTGACTATTTTTCAGTATTTTTTTTTCCTATTTTCCAGTGTTTTTTCAATATTTTTCTTCATTTTTTTCCCTATTACTTTTCATTTCAATGGATCTTTTCAAGTACAGCTAAAATGTACCGAGATTTTCCGAATTTAATTTTTAAAAATTTCTTTTTTTTTTTTATTTCATTTTTTTTTCTTAACTCTCTCAACAAATTTCGAAAAAATAGTTCAAATAATACTTGTTGGGCTATTTAAGTTCTACATTTACGTATTTTTGTTTTTCGAATATCTTTCACGGTTTCAGAGATATCGACTTTTTAAAATGATGACATTTTCAGAAACAATGAACACATGAACAATCCGGGAAAACCCACAAGAAATTTTCCGATTATTCCAATTTTCAATAAGCTTCGTAACAGTACTTCAAGGTATCTTTTTCCCAAATTTGAAGGTGTTTGCTAAACAAATACGACCTGCAGCATATTTCCTGTGAAACTAGAAAAAAAGTGAGGAAAATCCGAAAAACCCTGTTGATTCATTTTCCGATTTCACTTATTTTCTATCAAAATGTAGTACTCGTGGGTCTTAAAAAATGGTAAAAATTTCAAGTCGATACATTAAAGCATTCAAAAGTTATTGGATTTTTACGTTTTGAGGACGACAACCAGACATACAGACAGACAGACAGACAGAGAGACATACAGACCACAGAAAAAATTAAGTTGTTCAGAATTCGATGGGGATTATTTCTCCCGAAGATCCTATAGACCGTTTTCGCTTAATTACGAAGATAGCGATTTCATATGGGTCGTAGTAAGCAACTCCCTATGGAACCGGAGTACACTGGAGAAACCCGGCTCCAGTGGACGAACGTTCGGCCGTCAAATGGCCGTTCACGGCCAAACTTTAGTGGACCGAATACGGTTGCAATGGACAGGAAGGCCAGTTGCACCGAGCAGCGTCAGTGAAGAATTAACACTCCAGGAGTCGTTATGGTATCGACTAATGCCTTAGAAGTCAGAAAGGCGGGATTTACTTTCCCTATTAAGGCAGCCATACACGCTCCGGTTTGCCTGAGAGGTTTGACTGTACAGTTTTACCGGATGAGGTTTATCTGCACAGTTTTTATTTATGTCACCACACACGCAACGATAGAACTGTACAGTTAATTTAAAAAATGTCAGATTTGGAGAGTGATCTAATGCTACTTCTAAGATTATTTATTTTTACTACGTCATCTTTTGATGTATCAGGATCAATTTCTTTTAAAATTGATTGCAGTCTGACATAGGCTGCATCTCTCATCCCCCTATCATGATAAATTTTACTTTTCACTTGCCACAGACAGGTATCTTATAAGCTTCTATAAAATCTTCAATTACTCATTTTTAGAAACGTTTAGACATTTCTAATAAAATAAGTACGTAATTATTTACAAGAAAACACACAAAACAAAAACCGTAATAATAATGTAAATACAAAACTAATCTTCAATTTTAAAACCTCACTTTATCTTCAATGACTATAATAAAAAATGAACTATTGCGCAGCTATCTGCGCAACTCTGGCACAGTCCAAAATATGTTTTTCGATAATCACTCCGGTCAACTGTACAGTCCACAATAACTGTGCAGGTTTTACGATACACGTTCCGGTCGACTACACAGGCCAGACTGTCCAGGCAGACCTCTCAGGCAAACCGGAGCGTTATAGCCGCCTTTAGGTTAAGTAGGTACCTGGATATTCACTTTTATTTATACCAAATCCGGCGAGAAAGAAAAATGTGTAATTTTCCAGATTTCTTACTGGATTATGATAATCAGGTTATCATCGGCATCAATCTACTGATTGGGACGACTTGAACAGTCGACCTCGCTCTAAAGGTCGTTGAACAGGTACTGGAAACTGCCGATCTGAACTACCTATTTTTTAAATGTAAAAATTATCCAGGAACTGCAAACTTTATTTATAAGCTGAAACAGCTTAATCTCCAATTTTCCACCAGCATTCAAGTTCTACTAGCAATAGAAGATAAAGAGCTATACGATATAATTGTAGATTTAATTCATAAAATTTCTATTTAAATACTAACCATCTATTCATTAGAATTATAAAATGTACAAATATTAAACATCCAACCAACTTGTGTGTGACTAAAGGATCTGATATAAAGTCAAAAAAAAACCTTGAACTTGGGCTAGAATTCGGAACTCGAACTGATGAGAATCGTGGTATACGATATAATTTCTGCCTACGGTAGTGTGTCTATTTAGGACGGAGGTGTAAACAATATTTTCCCTAAAACTGTGAAGAAATTGATATAAAGATAAATATAGCACGATGTGTTACATAATAATCCCTACATCGATACCAGTTTGCTTACCAATCAGGGAAGTCATGTGATGCAGCTGTTTCAAATAGATGAATAAGCACTGGTAAGCAAATAGGAGTTACAAGAGAATTTATAGACATAAAAAGGGACCTTTGACTTGGCATTTTACAATTCATTACTGGAACACAACACGACAAATCTTGGTCAATAAGGGATGCAGGCAAGGAGGAGTTTTATCTTCTTTTATGTGAAACCTTGGTTGTTGATGATCTCTTCTGTGGAAGCTGCAGAGAGAAAAGCATTTGCAGATAATATAAGAATGATAGTTTAGGATAATTTTTTCGATTGGCACTAAAAATCGTTAAAAGATAAAAAGCTATAAGGGCGCTATGAATCTTCGGTAGAGAATATATAGAGAAGCGTCTAGCGCCTGAAATTTCACTTTGAATTTGATTCTAACGCTTGCGCCATGAAAACCTTGTTATTGTACGTCAATTTGAAAGTTTGATTACCCATCGTTGTGATACGTGTTGCTCAGTGGTAAGGTGTATGTTTTGCATGTAAAAATTTCTGGTTCGAATCACGACTAAATATTTTTTTTATACACAGGCTAAATTTAGATACTCAGGACATCTTTTAATAAAATAAATATGTGTTTTTATTTTTTATTAAGTACACAGGTTAGATTTAGACAGTCAAGACCTCGGTTAAGACTTCTTTTATTTATTTATTTTAAATACATAGGCTAGATTTAGATAGTCAAGACTTCTTTTAATAAAATAAATATTTGTTTTTATTTTTTATTAAATACACAGGTTAGATTTAGACAGTCTAAACTTCTTTTAATAAAATAAATGCGTTCAACTTAAAATCAAATGCAAAGTGAAATTTCAGGCGATAGACGCTTGTTTTATATAGGGGCTAATGCTACCTACTGTGACCTATTTACAGGCTTTTCAAAAATGGAATAAAAAATTAGAAATAAATATTGTTTTAACCTAGAAGGTTGTGATTTTATATTTGGGCGTAAATATTATTTCTACACAAATAACATTTTTCTATATTATATCTAAAATAAACTGAATTTATATTTCTGAAAATTCTTATTATTAAAAATCCAGTACAGTTGACTACTTTATAGTAACACTGATGATACAAATTATAAAACATTAAGATAATTCAAAAATTAAATTAAAAATTATTTTACTGGAAAGAAATTCGAATAAATGTGCTCGCGTGACATTTATCTTTAAAGAAGATCTGAATAATTATATACCCCTCTATCTAAAATTATTGAGCTCCTTAATTTTTTGAAACATCTTACTTTTTTTTCCTGTGCCACCCTGTATTTTCCTTATTCCTGTGCTCAGTATATTTTAATTGCAGACTCGCTTGATATCCCTTCTTAATTTCCTCGCGTCGTGTACCTTCTCAACTTATCTTGATTTCCCTCTCCTTTTGATATGACTATAAAATGTCTTTCCCATGTTAACAATTCTTATCTTTACCTCATCAGTCAGAACAATTAGTTTCTCTAATGTCTATATCGCTTGTTAAAAATTTCTGTTCTGGATTGAACTTTTTTATGGTCTGAGTTTTTTTCTTGGACGTATTTTTGTCCCGAACAGAGCCTCTTTCTGTACTGAACTTTTTTTTCTGGACTATGCTTTTGGACTGACATCTTTTCACTGTCCAGGAAGTTTTTTAAGTTATTGCCGGTCTCTTTTTTCCCGGACACTAGAAAGAAGACTATCGGAAGAAACTTTCTCTTCAATAAAATAAGTATAATGTTAAATTTGAGTTTAATTTCCTTAAACCCACAAAAAAAGAAAGGACGGATTTTAAAATATATCATAGTTTTTTTGTCAATTGTTTCCAAATACATCAAAAATTCAATTCGACTGGCGCCCATAAATTTTTTTAATTAATATTTTACTTTTCTATAAATTTCAAATTCTATTCATGGAACGAACCCATAATAAAAAGAATTGAGCTTAAATCACATTTATTGCTAAATCACTTTCATCAACAAATAAAATTTAACGTTTCAAACAACTTAAATTATATGTCAAATTTGGGCAATTAATAAACAGAGAAATAGTAATTATTGGATATGATACATTTTCATTGGATCTTCATAAAGCTTTTGAAACAGTTTACTACACAAATTGATATTTAAAAAAATTAAATGTTACGCCGCTGGTGGTGCAAGTATCAAATCAAAAGAGTTGAGCGTGGTTGCAGTACAGCCGATGCAAAGGCAAAGGCATGGAGAATAAGCCTCGCAGCCTCCCAGTCTAGTCAACGGCAACGGCGCGATGGCAAAGGCGCGCGGGACTTGCATTGCATCGCCCGCGCCCTCTCACGAGATGCACAACAGATAAAAAGGGCAGATTGCGCCGCGCTGTCGATGCCGCTGCGCTGCGGGAGGAATATATATATATATGCATGCGATCGCTGATATGACCTTCACCGGTGCACCGCCCGCCAAACAGTTGCTCATGATGCTGGGTTCTCGTCAACGTTGCCAAACATACCAAAATATCTTTGATTTGGGGATTTTTATTATTTTATTTATCTACGAATTATTAAATTTGTAACATAATAATTAGTTTTTGGCATTATTAGAAAAACTTTATGGATTACAGAAAATTTTTTCTACTACCCAGAAAGCGTTATTATCACATTATCCTACTGCATACCTATCATAAATTATTTCATTATGTACAAAATATATGTATAGGGTATCCCACTATAATTACGCCTCTATATGGAATTCTTATTTGACAGTATTTTTCTTTTAAAAATGTTTACATTTTAGAAAAAAATTTTTTGTAATATTTTATATTTTTATTAGATTAGAGTTTTTCGGAAGACTTCATTTGTTTAATATTTCTCAGTAAATTAAAAAACAAGAATCTATTTCGAATTAAAAAAAACAAAAATTACAAATTTGCTGGCAATATTGTCTCTGGCTTTTCTAATTTATTATTATTATTATTAATTAATAATCTTTATTAGAATATATGCACTTAATTTTATTCTATTTATTTTTTTTTGTGGTGATCATAAAACGTTTTAGAAAAATGAGCAAAACGCTTGGACAGGTCGATTTTTAAAACCATCATAGTATAACTACGACATAAAAGTTTCAAACTTTGCGTAACCCCCTTCAGGTGACAATCGTACTTTCATTTTTTTGTTAAATGAAAAAGTTATTTAAAAGCTTTTAAAATGCTAATTTTAATTTACTTGCTTTCGAAACTTTACGGATTCTAAGTTATCCTAGAAAAATCTTAAACGCACCTGTATCAAAAAAATTTAACAAAATTAAAAACAATCATTTCATTTATTACATACAATAAAAAGTGTAACATGAAATGTCACGTGATCAGTGGTGTATTGGTAAAATGAAAAGTATCGGTACGGTGGGAGAGGGAACTCTGATTATCTTAAAAATTCACAAAATGCACCACATAAATCTTTGTTTTTCCCGTTTTTCCTTATTGGCTAATTTAAAATATAATTTTCATTTGAAATTAAATAAAAAATTGTCCGGTCGATGGATCCCGACGAAGTTGCTTACGTTATTTTTCCATTTTTTAAAATTTTAAAATGAGAAAAAAAACGGAGAAACCGAAAGAAATCGAAGGAAATCAAAAGAAAACGAAATAAATGGAAAGAAATCAAAAAAGAACGAAACAAATGGACAAAAATCAATAAAAAATGAAAAAAACCTAAAAGAATTTGAAATATCACACAACAGAATAAAAATCAAAGAACAATAAAAATAAATAAAAAATCAGCAAAATGGGAAAAAAATGAAAAAACCGAAAACGAAAAAACGGAAAAAAACAACAAAAAAAACAACAGAAAAAAATTAGAAAAATAGGGAAAAACGAAAAAACCGAAAACAAAAAATCAGGAATAAGAAAAAATGGGAAAAAATTAAAAAGCAAAAAAAAAGAATCAGAAAAACAACATATCAATGAAAAAAATTAAGAAAGATTAAAAGAAAAAAAAAATAAAAAATCAGAAAGATGAGAAAAAACGAGAAAAAATTAGAAAAATCGAAAAAATTAGAAAAAAAAAAAACCGGAAAAAATTAGACAAATCAGAAATGATTGAAAAAAATTGATAGAAAAATCAGCAAATAATGGAAAAAAAAGATGATAAATAAAAATACGGAAAAAATCAAAAATATTGTAAATAAGCGCAAAAATATGCTAAAAATCGTAAAACAATCGCGCGAAATCGAAAAATATCGCAAAAAAATCGAAAAATTGCCATAAATTGCAAAAAAACAAAGAAGAACCAAAAAACGGAAAACAATTGTAACCATAAAAAGAAAAAATTCAAAAATTCCAAAAAATTGGAATAAATCGCAAATAATTATAAAAAATCAGAGAAATAAGAAAAAATGAGCGACAACAAAAAGAAGTCGCAAAAAACGCAAGAAATCGAAAAATATAGCAAAAAAATCGCAAAATATTGCAAAAAACCAGAAAAACCTAAAGAATAATCAAAATACCGGAAACAATTGTAACCATAAAAAAAAATTTGAAAAATTAAAATGTTCCAAAGAATTGAAATAAATCGCAAAAAATCGTAAAAATAATCGCGAAAAATCGGAAGAACAAGAAAAATGAGAGACAGTTAGAAAACAAAAGAAAGAAATAGAAAAAAATAAATGAGGAAAATTAGAAAAATTAAAAAAAAACAAAAATAAGAACAGAAAATCAGAAAAATGAGAAAGAATCGAACACATTTCTCTCTCTTTCTCTCTCTCTCTCTCTATCTCTGTGTACAAAAATAATAATAAATGATATAAAAAAATCTAAAAAAGAAAAAACTCATATTGTAGAAAAAACAAAGAATTCTGCTAGTTAACTCCTACCGCAAGCCACGTTAAGTAACTTCGTTCCAAAAATATCCTTTCTGAAAAAAAGTACCGGATCGCGTTCCAGTTCTGAAAAAAGGTACCGGCCCGTATACACCATTGCACATGATGTATTTTCCCGTTAAAAAAAATCTGATGTGGCCAGCACATGACCTCTCGCCATTTTTGAATCAAAAATTTACAGGTTGACACAAAAAAGTATGAAAAAAAATTATATTTTTGTAAATCTGGCAACAATGGCAAAAGTTTAGAAAATTTTAATGAGATGAAAATAAACTGTAGGGTATACAAAATATATGTGTAAAACTTTATTGCCGTTTTGTATAATAATGGCGTCTTCACCCATAGCAACTGCCACTTCCGGTTGTGCGATTGGCACCAAAATCTAATCAGATCTAATCTAGGGTATCAGAATCCTGTATGCAAAATTTCAAATTTTTTTATTCAGTAGTTTTTGAGTTATCGTTACTACAACATCCATCCAAACACACACACACACACACACACTAACACACTAACACACACACACACACTAACACACACACAGACATCATCGCGAAAATATTAAAATCGTATTCTAGGGACCCCAAAACGTGTTTATCCATTGAAAACTCACTACCCAATTTTTAGCATGATTCCTATACCTCTCTTATCTGAAGGGCGAGAGGTAAAAATAGAAAGTACTGAAAGAAGATAACGCAATGATCGAAACTTTTATAGATGATGATTTTAAAAATCGACCTGCCTGAGCATTTTGCTAATTTTTCTAAAATTGAGGGGGTAACTCTGTATAAATGTAGTATAATGAACTTTCCAATGAACCAAAAAACCCCCTATGAATACTTTGTTAAGTTTATTTAAAATTTGTTATATTACTTCAAGTTTACTGACGTTTCAGACCTGATGATGGCAAAATTTCGCTGAAACTAGTCGCCATTTTCAACTTAAAATAAATTATTTGTGGTACATTAATTACCTTATTAATTATTTGCTGTCTTTTACAACATCGTAATAGATGAACACACATTGAGTTTTCTAGTAAAAAACAAAAAAAGAATAATTTATTCTCCACCACTGTCGAATCCAAACCAGCTTCTACAGATTAGTTGTGTTCTTCTGCTCGTTATATTTTGCGAAAGTCCGGCCTTTTCTCCACGGCAATAAGGTCAATGTTAATTGCTAGTGTGCGATGCGAACAAAACCTTAACCGGTCACCGGTTGAATATATGCGGGTTTCTGTTTGTAATATCATACATAGATTCTTCTCCTCCTCTTCGTTCTTAGTCTTCTTCATTCTGGCTATTGTTAAAGATCTTTATATATTCATTTGGTTTAAATTTATATTTTTATTTTTTTGCCAAAAAAATTCTATGTATATTAAAATACCAAGTAAAATATAATACCACAGAAATATACGTCCCACCCTCGGAAATCTAGTAAAATTATTTAAATGTCAAAAATAAAATTTGGCTTGGCATTTGAGGTCACGTGATACAAAATTCAAGATTTTACTTTACATTTTTACTACCCCTAAAAATGTTTATTATTTTTAAAAACCATAACGAGTTTTGATATTCTTAAATTTGTTTTTGAGAGATTTACTTAAAAATTAATAATATACCTGGTGTCCCCTTTTAAAACCTTAAAACATTGTGTCGCTTAAACCGAAAGTCTATCGCAGAAATATCCGGTGGATCGAACTGGGTGGGGGGGGGGGGGGGGTTGGTAAAAATCAAACTATCCTTATCTCAATCCACTTGACAGTGCGTTAACTATCGTGTTCATTTCACATTTTTCATCTCAAACATTTCAAAGCTGTTTGACCTTAAAAGATTTTCGTAAAATTATCTTTTTAAAGATAAATCTGAGAATAATTATTTTCACAATTTTTTGAAATACAAATTTCTTATAGGTAAACAATATAATCGCAAAAAAAAATATTAAAAAATCGGGAAACAATTGTTAACACCAAAAAAATTAAAAATTAAAAAAATCGAAAGAATTGTAATTAATCGCAAAAAAATCGCGAATAATCGCAAAAAATCAGAGGAATAAGAAAAAATGAGAGACAATTAGAAAACAAAAGAAAGAAATAGAAAAAAAGAAATGAGGAAAAATTAGAAAAAATAAAAAGAAAAATCAGAAAAATGAGAAAAAAACAAACACATTTCCCTCTTTCTCTATCTCTCTCTCTATATAAAATAATTATAAATTCTAAATAAGAAAAAACTCATACTATAGAAAAAAACAGAGAGTAAGAGAAAGAAACGAGGCATAACGCTTTTTCCTTACGTGACGCTTTCTGCTAGTTAACTCCTACCACAAGCCACTTTAAGTAACTTAGGTCCAAAAAAATTCCTTTCTGAAAAATAGTACCGGATCGCGAAATTTGGTTCTTAAATTGAAGATTTTAAATGAAACATCCTGTATATTATTACATTTTTACTTGCCTTAAAATATTTATTATTTTAAAAAATTATAATGAGTTTGGTATCCTTAAATTTGTTTGTGAGAGATTTGCTTAAAATGTAAAAATATACCTGGTGTCCCATTTAAAGTCGAACTGTGGAGGGTAGGGGTTAATCCCATAAGAAAAGAATCGAGTCTAATTTCAAAAATCAAACTATCCTTATCTCACTACACTTGACAGTACTTTAACTATCGTGTTCATTTCACATTTTTCATCTCAAACATTTTGAAGCTGGTTAAAAGATAAAAGATAAATCTGAGAATATTTATTTTCACAATGTTTTGGAATACAGATTTCTTATAGATAAACAATATAATCGCAAAAAACAATCATCAGGAATAAATAATTAAATAAAACAGTGTGCAGTAAATAGTGGATAACGTTTTTTTTTACCTTCAATTTTAAAAATGTTTAAAAAAAACTCTGTTACTTTCTCATATCCCCCTCCTTTTCACCAATGCGTTTGACAGACTTTATCATTAGGAAGGTTGAATTACAATATTCGAAATTCGTTAATTAACATTATTCTTCTTTTTAGATTATTATATTTTTCTGATAACAAAACAAAATATATAACAAAAAAAAATTTTGCCACTGGGTTAAAACCAGAATTTTGGGTAACGTGTTAATTTGGTTAAATTTTCATTTATGACAATTTAAAATGAGTTTAAAAAAAACCAAGAAAAGATAATAATAATCCTCTTAGCGACATAATCAATTAATAAAAGCGAAAACACAATTAAAGAGTTTTAACAAAACAAGCAAATAACACGAAAACATAAACAGTCTGCTCTGAAAAAATGAAAAACAAATGACGATGACATAATCTTGAATGTCCAAAAACAACGAAATAACCCAACGGATTCACTGACCTTCATACACTTAAAATTAGTATCTTGTCGGTTATAAAAAAAAGTGCTATTTGCTTTTTGTTTTTATCGTGGATACTGACCTGCCTTAATTATTTTTAAATAAGAGCGAACTTATTAAAAGCAGTAGCGTAACAAATGGACTAATACTCACGATAAAAAGATATATTATAATAAGTAAAATGTAAAATGTTTTAGCAAGCCACTGAAGTAATGGATTGTTTTGTTGAAAATAAAAAAGAACGTAAAATTTGAAAAAAAATTGAGACTGTTAGGAAAAGAAATTAGCAAAACTTAATGACATACATTTGTAACTTTTTAATCGTAATGCGCAAACGGAGGAATGTGAGATTTTACATTGTTAAATTTTATATAGTGCAGAAAGTTAAAATGAATTTATAAATAAATTAAAAATAAATTAAATTGAATAAAACATTCATTGTTTATTTGAAACATTGGGCTACTTTTAATTATCGGTACGATAGCCGAATGGGCTAGGAGGCTGATGTTAAGATGACAGTTAAAATTTTTTTAATTTTATTTTAGAAACAAGTTTTTATTTTTCATAATGTAAGTGAAAACTTCTCTGGGCGTGTTGGACTTTTTTAGATGGGTCAAATATAGAAGAAATAGGAAAAAATAGGGAAAACTGGGAAAAATAGGAAAAATAAAGAAAATAGGAAAAATGGGATGAAACTTGAAAAAATCGGAAAAAAACAGGAAAAATAATAAAAATAGGAAAAGAAAGGAAAGCAGAAAAAACAGGAAACATGGTAAAAATCAGAAAAAAATATTTAAATGGTAAAAAATATGAGAACAAAACTAAGAAATTATAGGATAAATAGGGAAAAATAGGAACACAAAGAAAAAAGGGAAAATTTGAAAAAAATATGAGAAAACGGAAAAATAGGCTAAAATAAGAAAAAATGGAATGGGGAAAATTAGGACAAATGGAAGAAATAGCAAAAGTAATTAAAAAAATCTGATGTGGCCAGCACATGACCTCTCGCCATTTTTGAATCAAAAATTTACAGGTTGACACAAAAAAGTATGAAAAAAAATTATTTTTTTGTAAATCTGGCAACAATGGCAAAAGTTTCGAAAATTTTAATAAGATGAAAATAAACTATAGGGTATACAAAATATATGTGTAAAACTTTATTGCCGTTTTGTATAATAATGGCGTCATCACCCATAGCAACTGCCACTTCCAGTTGTGCGATTGGCACCAAAATCTAATCAGATCTAATCTAGGGTATCAGAATCCTGTATGCAAAATTTGAAATTTTTTTATTCAGAAGTTTTTGAGTTATCGTTACTACAACATCCATCCAAACACACACACACACACTAACACACACACACTAACACACACACACACAGACATCATCGCGAAAATATTAAAATCGTATTCTAGGGACCCTAAAACGTGTTTATTCATTGAAAAGTCACTACCCAATTTTTAGCATGATTCCTATACCTCTCTTACCTGAAGGGCGAGAGGTAAAAATAGGAAATTATAGAAAAAAATAGCAAAAATATAGAAAAAATAGGAAAATATAATAAAAATATGGAAAATAGAGAAAATTATTCAATAATAGGAAAAAAACAGAAAAAATGGCAAAATATGCAAAATGGGGAAATATAGAAAAAAAAAACAGTAAAAACCAGTAAAAAATAGTAAAACATATAAAAACAGGAGAATATAGGGATAATAGAAAAAGTGGGAAAATATAGGCAAAAATAGGAAAAAATAGTAAAAAATAGGAAAAAAATTGGAAAAAATAGGAAAAAAAAATAGGAAAAAATAGGAAATAGTAAAAATAGAAAAAATAAGGAAAAATAGGCAAAAATAAAAAGAAACGGGAAAATTAGGAAACAGTAGGATAAAATAGAAAAAAATAGGCAAAAGTAATAAAAATAGGAAATAATAGAAAAAAATAGCAAAAATTGTTAATATACAAAAAAAATAGGAAAACATAATAAAAATAGGAAAAAATATTAAAACCATGGAAAAAATAAGGTTTTCCTTATTTTTGCCTTATAGGCGCAAACAAGAAAATCAGGAAAAAAAATGGGAAAAAATTGGCAAAAGTAATAAAAGAATTGGAAAAAATGAGAAATAATAGAAAAAATAGCAAAATAGGGAAAAATATAGAAAAATAGGAAAAAGTAGGAAACAAATGAAGGAAAAAATAGGAAAAATTAGGAAAAAATAGGAAAAAATAGAAAAACCATGGAAAAAAATAAGGATTTCCTTATATTTCCTTACAGGCGAAAACAAGAAAAACAGAAAAAAATGGGAAACTATTCTTTCCCATTTTTTTGGAAAAAGTAGGAAAAATAGAAAAATAAGGAAAATGGGCTAAAATAAGGAAATCAGGGAAAATTAGTAGATATGGGAAAAAATAGGCACAAGTAAAAAAAAATAGGAAATAATGGAAAAAAATTGCAAAAATAGTAAAAATACAGAAAAAATAGGAAAACAATAAAAATAGGAAAAAAGTGGGAAAAAATATTAAAACCATTGAAAAAAATAAGGTTTTCCTTATTTTTTCTTTATGGGCGAAAACAAGAGAAACAGGAAAAATGGGAAAAAAAATAGGCAAAAGTAATAAAAGAATTGGAAAAAAATGAGAAATAATAGAAAAAGCAGCAAAATTGGGAAAATACAGACGAAATCGGGAAAAAATGAAGAAAATTAGGTAATATGGGGAAAAATAGACAATAATGGGAAAAAAAAAGAAAAATATTCAAAATATGGAACAATAGAAGAAAACAGAAAAAACAATAAAAATCAGTAAACAATAGTAAAAAACGGTAAAAAAACATAAAACAAACATAAGAAAATAGGAAAAAACAGCGAAAATTGAAAAACTGGGGAAAAAGTCAGAAATAGCGAAAAAATGGTAAAATGAAGAAAATAATAGGAAATAATACAAAAAGTGGACAAAAAATAGAAAACACGGAAAAAAATAAAAAAAAAATTAAAAAGTAAAGAAAAATATGAAAAAATAAGTATGAACATAAATTTTAAAATTTAATTATTAATAATTAACTTTCGACTACTGGGCAACCAACTAGTTTTTAATTAAGTATGCATATGATGATAGTGGATTTTTCCGGGTTTTCCTACACCCATAGCTAAATGGCGCCATCAATCATCAGTGCCACGGAAAATAATAATAATAGCCGTCGCATTAGGCTTTGGCTTCTGGGGTTCATTCTGGGAGTATTATTGTTATTAAAAATGTTTTATTGAAGTTTTCAGCAAAACTAACTTTCAAAATTTTAGTTTAGACGAACGAAAAATTGTGATCCAAATCATCATTTTTAATTTGATCACAATTCTTGAAATTTTTTATTACTTTGGTTACTTGAATAAAAATTATAGTATGATAAATTGTAATCCAAATATGTTAATTACGTTTTATTTAGCAATTATATAAATTATATAAATTCCAGTGGCTCCACATTCTCGAAGCAAAATCTGTAATTTAAGTGTTTCGAATTTTTCGTCTGAGGTGTTTGTTATGTATTTTTAATCAAAGAAAAAAATATATCTGTGTTGAAAAAGACATAATCTATGCTTCTTTTGGTATATTTTTTCAAAATTTGACTTAATTTTTTTGAAAAAAAATTAGTAAAAATCACCATTTTTTGGATTTTTTTTTTTTTAAAAATTAAAAATAAAATTGAAAAAGTATCTTCAGAGAAGCATAGATTATATTTTTGCTAACATAGACAAATTTTTTTCTTACACCGAAATTGATAAACAACTTGTCGCGGGGTAAATCCTCCTCGTAAAGGGATTCTTTATACTCGTAATTTATTAATAATGACCTACACAGTGTGTTTCTTATTTAATAAAAAAATCAATTTATTTAACAATTTATTATTTCATAAAGGTTATAATTTTAGATTCGATTTAATCATGGTGTATGTAGGTAGTTAAAATGCAATTATTATTTATTTCCTTACACTGTCTACATTAACAAGCTCTATCAAATTCATCAAAAGTCAAATAAAAACAAAATAGACTCATGATTAATTTCCAAGTACAAACTAGTAACAAACATTGTTGTTCTGGTTGAGTATAAGTAATTATTTACCGGTGGCTATAAATCCGTCTCAACGGAATTATTAAATTTTATACGTACAATTGATAAATTTTTCTTAAAATTTTTTATCATAATAATATTTTATCCACGACTTATCTATTATTTGTTTATTATACATGAATTTACTACATAATATAACAATATCTACTCTTCACAAGTGAATATGATTTCATTATTCACAAGTGAATAATGATTTCATTATTAAGGCCTAAATAATGATCAAATTTAAGGCCCGTAAAATCAATGATTTAGATGACAATTTTTATTCGTCTAAGCTAACATTTTCAAGTTAATTTTGTCAAAAACTTCAGTAAAACATTTTTAATAATAATAATAATACTCTCCAGGATGAACTTCAGAAGCCAAAGGACTGTGCGACGAAGGGGCGGCTATTATTTTTATTTTCCGTGGCGCTACAGGGCAACTTACTGATGATTGATGGTAGGAAAACCTTGAAAATTGCACCACCATCATATACATACTTAATGAAAACTAGTGGTCGCCCAGTAGTCGGAATTTTATCATAATTCATTAAATTTTAAAATTTATGTTCATACTTATTTTTTCATATTTTTCTTTATTTTTTTCAATTTTTCCATTTTTTTCCCGTGTTTTCTATTTTTTCATATTTTTTTCTATTTTTCTTCTATTTTTTGTCCACTTTTTCTATTTTGCGTATTATTTCCTATTGTTTTCGTCATTTTCTCATTTTTTTCCTATTTCTGCCTTTTTTCTAGTTTTTCAGTTATCTCTGTTTTTTCCTATTTTTTATGTTTTTTCCTGTTTTTTACTTTTTTTACTATTTTTTCTATTTTCTTCAATTTCCCTACATTTTGCCTATTTTTCTGTTTTTCCTATTATTGTCTATTTTTCATCATTTTTCCTAATTTTCTTAATTTTTTCCCTTTTTTTTCCCTTTTTTTCCTATTTTTTCTATATTTTCCCAATGTTGTTATTTTTCAATTATTTCTCATTTTTTTTCCAATTCTTTTATTACTTTTACCTATTTTTACCCATTTTTACCTGTTTTTCTTTTTTTCGCCTATTAGGAAAAAATAAGAAAAACTTAATTTTTTTCCTTGGTTTTAATAGTTTTTTCTACTTTTCCCTATTTTTATTACGTTTTCTTATTTTTTCTGTATTTTTATCATTTTTGCTATTTTTTTCAATTATTTCCTATTTTTTATTACTTGTCTATTTTTTCCCATTTTTGCTAATTTTCCCTGTTTTTCTTATTTTTGCTTATTTTCTTTTTTCCTTATTTTCCTGTTTTTCTTTTTTTCGCCTATAAGGAAAAATAAGAAAAACTTAATTTTTTTTCATGGTTTTAATACTTTTTCTACTTTTTCCCTATTTTTATTACGTTTTCCTCCTTTTTCTGTATTTTTATCATTCTTGCAATTTTTTTCTATTATTTCCTATTTTTTATTACTTGCCAATTTTTTCCCATTTTTGCTGATTTTCCTTGAATTTTTTATTTTTGCCTATTTTCCTAATTTTTCTATTTTTTCCTTTTTCCCAATTTTCCTGTTTCTTCTTATTATTGCCTATTTTTCCGAATTTTTTTTATTTTTGCCTATTTTTCCTAATTTTTTCTATTTTTTTCAATGTTTTCCTATTTTTCCTGTTTTTTCCCATTTTTTCCTATTTCATATTTTTCCTATTTCATATTTTTCCTATTTCCCATTTTTTCCAATTCCCAATTTTTTCTCATTTTTTTCCTATTTTTTTTCCTGTTTTTTCCTATTTATTACTATTTTTTCCTGCTTTTTTCCTATTTTTTTCCTATTTCACATTTTTCCTATTTCCTATTTTTTCCCATTTCCTATTTTTCCCATTTCCTATTTTTTCCTATTTTTTTCCTATTTTTTCCTATTTTTTCCTATTTTTTCCTTTTTTTCCTATTTTTTCCTATTTATTACTATTTTTTCCTTTTTTCCTATTTTTTTATATTTTTTCCCATTTGTTCCTATTATTTCTTATTTTTTCCATTTTTTCCTACTATTCCTATTTTTTCATATTTTTTCATATTTTCTTCTGTTTTTTCCATTTTTTCTTATTATTTCCTCATTTCCCCATTTTGCCCTATTTTCCTATTTTTTTCTATATTTTCTAACTTTTTCTATTATCCCCATCTTTTCCTGTTTTTACTGTTTTTTTCTCTTTTTTTTTTCATATGTTCAAACGGAAATATACTCAAAATAAATGCAAGTGTTGAATGCATCAATTTGTAAATTTGCAATTGGTTTAAAAAAGATGCAAGGAAAACAAGTGAAAATTAATGTGAAATCGGTATCGTTGTTCGGATAAATAAATTTGATCAAAATATGGTATTTAAATGTAATAAATGAGCATAAAAAAGCTCTTCAGATTCAAAATAGTATCTTATTTCTTTAATCGTACAGTCTCAGTTCTGCAAATAACTGAGTGGTTCTTTGACGCACAATATCTCAAAGTCCACTTTAAAATAAACAAATTTATAATTTTTGGCTGTTAAACCCACGAAGAATTTACATATAATGTGAACGAAAATTAATTATTGTAGATCAATAGAAAACATACTTTCCAACGTTGTATTTTTCTTTATTATTAAAATCACTGTATTTTATCAATATACCTTTATAATATTCTAGATGCGTAGCTCAGTCAGTACTCAAACAGTAATTCCGGTTTGTGGGGAATTTCCTATTTTTGGGCATTTTGTAATCAACAGTGATGCCAATTTGTGGGGAATTTCCCTTTTTTAGGTATTTTTGCACATCATTGGGCAATTATTGGAGGATAAGTTTATTATTTAGCTGTGGACCGTTTTTTTTACTTTCTCACTGCATATAATGATGAACAAAAAAAAATAGTAGCTCAGTCAGTCAGTAATCAACAGTGATACAGATTTGTGGGTATTTCCTATTTTTGGCTATTTTTTAATCAATCCCAATAGTGATCCTATTTGTGGGGAATTTCCCATTGTTGGGTATTTTTGCACATCATTGGACAATTATTGAAAGATAAGTTTATTATACAGCTGTGGACCGTTTTTTTTTTACTTTCTCGCTACATATAATGAAGAACAAAAAAAATTGTAGTTCAGTTAGTCAGTAAGTAACAGTGATACCGATTTGTGAGAAATGTCCTATTTTTGGGTATTTTGTAAAGAACAGTGACGCCCATTTGTGGGGAATTTCCCATTTTTAGGTATTTTTGCACATCATTGGGCAATTAATGGAGGATAAGTTTATTATTTAGCTTTTTACCGTTTTTTTACTTTCTAACTACATAAAATGAAGTACAAAAAAAATGTAGTTCAGTCAGTCAGTAATCAACAGTGATACCGATTTGTGGGGAATTTCCTATTTTTGGGTATTTTGTAATCAACATTAAGGTCAATTTGTGGGGCATTTCCCTTTTTTAGGAATTTTTAAACATCATTGGGCAATTATTGGAGAATAAGTTTATTATTTAGCTGTGGACCGTTCTTTTTTACTTTCTCACTACATATAATGAAGAACAAAAAAAAATAGTAGCGCAGTCAGTCAGTAATCAGCAGTGATACCGATTTGTGGGGAATTTATTATTTTTGGGTATTTTGTAACCAACAGTGATGTCAATTTGTGGAGAATTTTCCATTTTTAGGTATTTTTGCACATCATTGGGTAATTAATGGAGGATAAGTTTATTATTTAGCTGTGGACCGTCCTTCTTTACTTTCTCACTACATATAATGATGAACAAAAAAATAGTAGTTCAGTCAGTCAGTAATCAACAGTGATACAGATTTGTGGGGAATTTCCTATTTTTGGGTATTTTGTAATCAACAGTGATGCCTATTTGTGGGGAATTTCCCATTTTTAGGTATTTTTACACGTCATTGGGCAATTATTGGAGAATAAGTTTATTATTTAGCTGTGGACCGTTCTTTTTTACTTTCTCACTGCATATAATGAAGAACAAAAAAATAGTAGCTCAGTCAGTTAATAATTTACAGTGATACCGATTTGTGTGTAATTTCTTATTTTTGGGTATTTTGTAATCAACAGTGATGCCAATTAGTGGGGAATTTCCCATTGTTGAGAATTTTTGCACATCATTGGACAATTATTGGAGGATAAGTTTATTATACAGTTGTGTACCGTTCTTTTTACTTTCTCGCTACATATAATACTTAATGCCCGTACGCTGTCTAGTAATTTATAAATTTTTCTAGATTACATTTTATTACTAAAATTTTGGTTCAATGTAATTTTTTATTACTATATTTAAATATAAAAAACTATAAATAGTATTGATAATTAATACTATTTTGCAACTTCCTAGAGAACAAATAGTCACTACCGTTCAATTAGATTTAATGCAAGTTCAAGAATGTTTGACTTAAGTGAGCTGAAGGCCGTACTCTGCATTTCATACGGACATTATATCTCGTATTTTTTTTATCTTTCTCTTTATTTTATATATGCATATACAGCTTCAGTTCACGATGTGATGTGACTAACGGTGCAAAATGGTATTACTTTAACACGTAACATACTATAATCAATATCTTGTATGTGATTTGCTCTTTAATTCGGGCAAATCGGTCATTGGCGAACCGGAATATTTTTAATAAATACAAAAAATATTCTATTAACAAATTAATTTTGACTTATTATAAAAGAAAGATAAAAAGAGTATATTAAAGTGATAAAACATTTTTAATCCATAGACGTACAAATTATTTTAAAATGTATAATTCAAATTAAATAATCTAATGTATTATTTTTTGGTATATTAGTTTCCCCTTTTTATAACTCATGATGGCATTTGTATGCTGAAACTAGTTGTCAGTTTCCCCTCCAATATTTTGTATTAACTTCGGCTGTCGTATATAAAAGATTTGTCAAAAACTATTTTTACATATTTTTACATATTTTTACATATTTTTACATATTTTTACATATTTTTACATATTTTTACATATTTTTACATATTTTTACATATTTTTACATATTTTTACATATTTTTACATATTTTTACATATTTTTACATATTTTTACATATTTTTACATATTTTTACATATTTTTACATATTTTTACATATTTTTACATATTATTTTTACATATTTTTACATATTATTACATATTTTTACATATTTTTACATGTTTTTACATATTTTTACATATTTTTACATATTTTTACATATTTTTACATATTTTTACATATTTTTACATATTTTTACATATTTTTACATATTTTTACATATTTTTACATATTTTTACATATTTTTACATATTTTTACATATTTTTACATATTTTTACATATTTTTACATATTTTTACATATTTTTACATATTTTTACATATTTTTACATATTTTTACATATTTTTACATATTTTTACATATTTTTACATATTTTTACATATTTTTACATATTTTTACATATTTTTACATATTTTTACATATTTTTACATATTTTTACATATTTTTACATATTTTTACATATTTTTACATATTTTTACATATTTTTACATATTTTTACATATTTTTACATATTTTTACATATTTTTACATATTTTTACATATTTTTACATATTTTTACATATTTTTACATATTTTTACATATTTTTACATATTTTTACATATTTTTACATATTTTTACATATTTTTACATATTTTTACATATGTTTACATATGTTTACATATTTTTACATATTTTTACATATTTTTACATATTTTTACATATTTTTACATATTTTTACATATTTTTACATATTTTTACATATTTTTAAATATTTTTACATATTTTTACATATTTTTACATATTTTTACATATTTTTACATATTTTTACAAATTTTTATAAACGTTTATCTATTTTTACATATTTTACAGTTTTTTAAATTTTTCCAATTTTTTTAAATTGTTGGTTTTTCAAATGTTTTAAATTCTTAAATTTTTTTAAAATTTTCGGGTTTTTTAAATCTTTACATTTGTGAAAATTTTTGATATTATTAATTTTTTTGTCGTTTTTTGAAATTTTTGATATAGGTACTGCTGAAATTTTTGAATTTCTTAAAATTCAGATATTTTTTTAAAGTTCTTAATTTTTTTTTAAATATTTCTGAAATTCTTAATATTCATGAAGTTTTGAAATTTAATTTGTTTTTTAATTTTTGAAAATTAATAGAATCATGTTTATTGGTGTATTATTTAAATTAACTCAAAATTCCACTAATTCCAAAAAGTTTTAAGTATATTTTTCAATATTTTTTGTCCCTACAGCGTCAGCACTGCAAAATTTTGCCCGCAGTTAAAGGGTTAAAGCTAATTGGGAACTAGACTTTGATTTTTATTACTTCGTTGGTTGATCACATTTGAGATGATGGATAATCTTTTGGACTTAATATTTTAAAAGATAATTAAAATAATTTTCGTAGTTTGATAAAAGTGAAATTTAACTTTGTGAAACGAGCGTAGCGAACTCGAAAAACTCTACGAATAAAATAAAAACATTGTTTTATACAATACACTAAAAACATGTTAATTAAAATAAAAAAAGCACAAACACAAATATTTAAAAAACTTGTAAAATTGTATGCTGAAAATTGATTATTCCCTTTGTCCGATTTTTTACCATTATTCTCATCTTTTCTGATTTTCTACAAAAGCGCCGCCTACCTAAAGCTAATCAATAAAATATTTCATGCACTTTCAAAATATCAAATTTATATTTTCATTCGAATTTTATATTGCTAAATTTTAAAAAATGTCTTTTGTTTTATTTGAATGCTGACAGACTATTAATTTTGCAGCGTTGAAAATTTCATTAAAATCAGGATATTTGCTAATTTTTTTTTAATTTAGAGAAATTTATTGAGACATTGCCAAATTTTTAAAAATATCCCCGAATTTGACGATTTTTTACATATATTTTTAATGCAACATTGCCACTTTGCGAAAAAGTTCTTATTTGTAAATACATAAAAAAATTTGATAATTTTAGAGGAGACTTTTCAGTGATGCCAAATTTTTCCATTTTTTTTGCAACGTTGCTAAATTTTCAAAAATTTCTTGGGTTTTTTCTGAACGTTGTCAAACTATTATTTTTGCAGCGTTGAAAATTTCATTAAAATCACGGATATTTGCTTATTTTTTCTAATTAAGACAAATTTATTGAGACATTGCCAAATTTTTAAAAATAACCTTAAATTTGTCGATTTTTTAACTTCGACTTATTACATATATTTTCAATGCAATATTGCCACTTTGCGAAAACGTTCTTATATATAGGAACTTTTTGTAAATACATAAAATTTTTGATAATTTTAGAGGATACTTTTCAGTGATGCCAAATTTTTCCTATTTATTGCAACGTTGCTAAATTTTCAAAAATTTCTTGGGTTTTTTTCTGAACGCTGTCAAACTATTATTTTTGCAGCGTTGAAAATTTCATTAAAATCGCCTTTTATAAACATCAAAACCAACCACACTAACAGAAGATGTCGCCTACTTAGTACTTTCAACAAGATTCCTTCTCACTAATGTTGCATTTTTCATTACATTCAATGGCGTAGATAACTTTTTTTAAGGGGGGGGGGTATTTTTTTCCTGGGGGTAATAAAACTTTTGGACAAATATATGTGTCCATTTTTACGTTTCATATTTTTTATTTCTTCTTTTCGTGCTAATTTTTGGTATATTACCCCATAAATACCCACTTTACCCCCCATATCTACGCCTGTAGAAACACTTTATTTTTACATATAAATACATAAAAAATGTGACATTAGATTATTCCCCTGACCACATGTCGCCATTCCTTAACTAACCTCTCAACCTCAAGAAACTTTTTCCCGCCACTCAGGACACTACCAACTTAAATTATGGCGGTAAATTTGAACGTTGGAGATTATTTCTACACGCCCTTGATTACTTTTCCATTTTATTTTGAATATTAATAAATTTATTATTCAAATATTATAATTTAATTATAATGCATCGTTATAGATCAGGTGGACGGTTATGGAATGACCAAAGGCATTCCACAGTTTTGCTCTGATATCGTTAATCAACTATAACAGTAACTGCGAAGAGAAATACTAAAAATATTTCTTTATATTCTAATGGCGGAATCTAGATAATGAATCTGCCGGGTGCTTGCCTACTACTGTTATAATAAACACTTAATGACTTGGACATATAAGGAGCAATTGGAATGTCAATTATACTACTATTTTGCTATTTAAGTTACAATTCAAAAGCTTAACTTTGAAATTATGTATTATTTTCAATAAAAAAAATTTTGATAGCCTTGTCAAAATATATATTTTTTTCACGGTTAAAATTTACGACTCTCAAAGAATTATGAGGATATATATAAGTCAGTAAGTAATAAAAATAGTGTTACAAAATTGTTTAACGCAGGCACATACAATTTAAAATTCTTAAATCCTTAAAAGATATTTGAAAAAATCCTTAAAAGATCCTTCAAAAAATCCTTTAAAAAACCTTAAAAAAGCTATGAAAAATTCTGAAAAAATTTTTGAAAATCACTTTCAAATGTGAAAATTCTTGGAAAATTCTTTCAATATAAATAATATATTTATTTATTTACCTTTAAATTTTTTGAAAACTTACAATTTTTACTCCTTAGGGAGACAATGTTTCTTTTTCTATTACTATCTATTCAAAAATCAAAAATGAACAGCCTCTCTCTGTTTGGTGCATTACTTGCAATCAACTGAGTTTGGCTTCTCCTTCAACTCGAGCTATTTCTAAAGGTTTGCTGGATCTGGGCTGCAATTCTTGACTTCACTCACGTAGACACGAATTCGGCTGAACACGAATAACTACAACGCGAAGGGTCGACGAAATTCGTATTCTTCACTGCCTTCCCTTCGTGGTCAAATAACTCGAAGGGGCATATATCGGCAATGTTGTAAAAAGATAGAAAGAGAAGAATTTGATCGAATTGTCCACAGCGCGAACTGTCGAGGCCTAGACATAACTTTATTTTGTCAGCGAGTTGTCTCCGTTTTTGGTTTGTTTATAGTTGAATTTAGAGTTGATAGTTTGATTACGAAAAATATGTGGGAAAATTTAGCCAATATTTAAAGCAAACTAATGCTTTACTTTCTGAAAAAGAATGGCAGGAGATTACTAAAAATCTTCCAAAGGATTTAGCAGTTCTAAATTATATCGCTCTGCATTCATATTGAAATTATTTTCTTCGGCATTTTCCAATTCTTCCAATAAATCCAAGTAAATTAGATCATATATTATATTAAGGTACTAATAAACGCGAAATAATAGATAAAAAGGTACAATAAAAAATATTCCAATAATACAAAAACAATGACACCTTCTTCTAGATATACTTTGGATATACTTTGATAGTACTTGTTCGGTTCGAAAAATGTTAGTTTAAAATCCAGAATTATACAAAACGAGCGATCTATACCCACTCGCAGCAAGCGCATACGCGAAGGCTAAAGAATACGGTTTATGAAGATTTCACTCGCGTCGAAACGATTACGAGCGACCTTGACCATTGCGAAGGCTCAAGAATAGACCCCCTGGTTCTCGGCTCGAGCGTCTACTCGAACTCATGAGAACGCATTGAATCGTGGTATACAGTAAGATTTTCTGCGAGTCTGAAGCACGTACGCGACTGTTTCCATCTGTCGGGCGGAGTTTTAATTGATTAACCGTCCTAGGCTCTACTGACCTGTTTACATTTTTTGGACCCATATTAAAGTAGGTAAACGGGTCTCTACTGGACTGGCGTCTAGAGAAACGAATTCTATTCTGAACACTTGGTGCACGTTTGCGCATTATTCGTTTGGTCCTAATCGGCTTTTATTGTCCGTTAACTTGAAAGTTACATATGAAAGTTCCAGGTTCGAATCCTGATATATATTTTTTTTTACGAAATAAATGGAACCTATATATATTATTTTTATTAAATACAAAGTCTAGATTTAAATAGTCAAGACTTCCTTTAATAAAATAAATATAAATAGTGTTATATTTTCTTTTCTTTTTTAATACACAGACTAGATTTAGATGCTCAAGATTTCTTTTAATAAAATAAATTAAAATACACGGGTTAGATTCAGATAGTCAGGACTTCTTTTAATAAAATAAAAATAAAATAAAATAAAAAAAAAAGTCCAAATGTATCCGTTTAACGTTTAAGGAAACAAAACAAGCTTAAATATATCAGTTTTTTTTTAAATTCTTAAAAATACTAAATTTATTTTTATTTTCTCAAAAAAATACCTTATTACCAAGTAATGCTCATTTGAAAAAGTCAAAACTGCAACTTTTAGCTATTATTGTGATGGTATCCAAGATTTTAAATCAAGTGGCATTTAAAATATCGGTCAACCTAGCCAATCCACCATACTTACCAATTTTTCGGTGCTAGTTCTATTATCTTTAACGCTTTAGAAAAAATAAATCCTCTGTATAATCTTCGTCCATCTTTAGCCACTAGTTTATAATTCTCATACTAATTTCAACCGTGTTCAAGGTATAATTTTCTTACACCACGTTTACTAGGCAGGAACAAGAAATCTTATAGTCAAAGTAGTAGTTGCCCCCCTTAGGCACACAACGAACGGGTAGGCAGAAGCAGCTGTTCCCTCAATCTCGGTTGGAGTTGGGTTTGCTGACGAGCTTGAATTGCGTCTATAGGATGATTCAAGTTACTTAAAAAATATATTCAATGGAGAATTAAAATAAATTCTTTATATAAAATTTTTGTCAAACGGACATGAATTGGGAAACGGCAACTAGTTTCGGCAGAACTGTCATCATCAGGCCAAATAAAAGGGAAATTAAAAACAAGTGCTTAGTTTTGGTTGGCGCTAAAAATTAAATTTAACTAAGAAGCGTGTGGACGCATTGGTACGAGAGAAGGAATGTGAGAGTAATTTTATACATAACTAACTTAAACATACGAAACATTTACGTACTATACATTTTAATTTCAAAAACCACCACGTTCATTTATGTTACGTTTATTCACCCTTTATTCCTTTCTCGTACCAATGCGCCCACACGCTTCTTAGTTAAATTTAATTTTTAGCGCCAACCAAAATCGTTCTTAATTTCCCTTTTATTTGGCCTGATGATGGCAGTTTTGCCGAAACTAGTTGCCGTTTCCCAATTCATGTCCGTTTAACAACGTTTGTTTTTTAATAAATTTGTGGTATTTGATTTTCGATTTTATTACTAATTATTTATTCCATAACTTGTTCTTGATTTAGTTTTTTTTTATAATTCCACCAGGTTTAGATTTTTGTAACTTTCTTCTTAGTTGACTTCTTTGTTCTGAATTTTATTGATTTTTTTTTATGTTTTTTCTTTTTTTTAATTATCTCATTGGTATAAGTTTGATTGACAAAATAACTTTTCAATTAAATATTACTTCGGAAGTATTAAAATCATAAAAAAATTGAATATTTTTTTGCTTAAAATGACTTTTCTCGACGTTTTGAGCCACCTACAACACGATTAGGTGAAAAAAATTTCATCGTTGGTCTGGATGGATAGATGGATGTATGTATGCGGAGACGATAACAAGAATTAGTCGTACGATTTCAAAAATTCTTTTGCCAATCATTTTCTCGTATCTACGAGAGGAACCCTATTGTTTTTGGACATTCTAACTCTAAAGGGGTGGAAACTGGAGGGAGTTGAAATTTCAAAAAATTCATATCGCCGCCATTTTTAAAAATATTTAAACAGGTTATAAGACTTTCTTTAACTCCTAATTATTATAAAATTAATTTGCTTAAAACTTTTTTCGATCTGACCTTCATGGGTGGAACTGGAGGGGGTTCAAATTTCAAAAAAATCATATCCGGCATTTTTGAAAATATTGTAACAGGTCTTGACACTTTTTTCATATCCTAATTATTATATGAAATATGAAATGAAAGTATTATATGAAATATGAAATTTTTTTATCCGACCTACTGGGGAAAAACCGTAAATAATCGAAAAAAACCGTAAGAAATCTTAAAGAAACCATAAAGAATCCTAAAAAACCGTGAAAATGTAAAAAATCCTAACGAATCCTAAAAAATTATGAAAAAACGTAAAAAAACATAAAAAAGCCATAAATAATCGTAAAAAAAAAACGAAAAAACCGTAAAAAATCGTGAAAATTCGTAAAAATAAACAGAAACAATCATAAAAGTTGTAAATGGTCGTAAAAATCAGTAAAAAAAAAGACATAAAAACCGTAAAAAATCGTAAAAAAGCGTACCAAAAAACATAAAAAACCGTAAAAAATCGTAACAAATCCTAAGAAATCGTGAAGAATCTTCAAAAATCGTAAAAATCCATAAAAAAAAACCGTAAAAAAACCTTAGAAAATCGTAAAAAATTGTGAAAAATCGTAAAAATCCGTAAAAAAACAGGAAACAATGGTAAAAATCGTGAAAAACCGTAAATAATCGTAAAAAATCATAAAACTCGTAGAAAATCGTAATAAATCGTAAATATTGTATAAACCGTAAGAAATCATAAAAAACCATAAAAAGCGTAAAAAAAACAGAAGGAATCTAAGACAATCACAAAATATCGTAAAAACCGCAACAAGTCTTAAACGCCTGTAAAAAATCGTAAAAAGCGTAAAAGCCGTGAAAAATCGTAAAATCCCGTAAAAAACCGAAAAAAACTCGTAAAATCCGTAAAAAACCGTAGAAAACAGTAAAAACCCATAAAAGACCGTAAAAAATCGTAAAAATCCGTAAATCGTGAAAATTTTGTAGAAATCCGTAAAAAACGGAAACAATCGTAAAAAATTGTAAATGATCGTAAAAAACTGTAAATAACCGTAAAAACCCTAAAAAAACATAAAAAATCGTAACAAATCCTAAGAAATCGTGATGAATCGTAAAAATCTGGAAAAAAACCGTAAAAAACGTGAATAATTGTAAAAATTCGTAAAAAACGGAAACAATCGTAAACAATTTTAAATGATCGTAAAAAACTGTAAATAACCGTAAAAATCCGTAAAAAAATCATAAAAAAACCGTTAAAAATCGTAACAAATCCTAAGAAATAGTGAAGAATCGTAATAAATCGTAAACATCCGTAAAAAAACGTAAAAAACCTTAAAAAATCATGAAAAACCGTAAAAATCCGTAACAAATCATAAGAACAAGAACAAGTCGTAAACGCCCGTAAAAAAATTGTAAAAAGCGTAAAAACCGTAAAAAAATCATGAAAAACCGTAAAAAATCGTAGAAAACAGTAAAAACCCATAAAAATCTGGAAAAAACCGTAAAAAACGTGAATAATTGTAAAAATTCGTAAAATTCGGAAACAATCGTAAAAAATTCATAAATGTCGTGTTGTGCATAGTTCTTGTGTTTATTGTTAAAGTGAATTTTTCGGGCCGAAGTACTAAAAACATCACATATGTTTTTACCCCGTGTAATATTTTTAACTTATAAAATTCTGGACATTTCAAAAATTAATTGTCTTATTGATTTTTTATTTTTCTCTCCTTCAAATTTTTCAACCACTAAATTTTTTTTACAAAGAATAATAATACCTATTACTATATCTACTACAACAATCTCTATTACTTCTTTTTACTTATAGATTTAACTTTGTTTTAAAATTTTTGCAATGATTGTAACGATTTTCCTGATTTTCTCTTTTTTAATTTTGAAATAATTATACGATTCCCATATATCACATCACAAAATATTGCATTCTATAAAATTTCAATACAATTATTTTAAAATTGTTTATTTAACCAATAACTTTATATTTGTTGTAAAAATTAATTTTATAATACACAGGGTGTAATAAATTTCACTACAACATATACTATCTGCCATCAACATCCTTAATAAAATAAATATCCTTAAATTTCAGTGTTTCAAATGCGTGAAAAGGATTTAGAAAATAATTAATGCAGTTTTATTTAGTTCCAGAATTTGAACTTTTAGACTAACAATAAGACATATATTGTTCTTTTTATCTACATAATATTTGATTAATGTAAATTAATGAGTCGATATATTAAATTGACATTTTGAATCACCCTCTATTGATAGTAAAATGACTTGGAAGGTGCGGTCAATATTGCGCCTTTGTTTCAGCTAAAACGTTAGTTAGATGTTGTCTTTGGGAGGATATTCTTCGAGAAACATATTCATTACAATAAGGACCCAAGGGGAAATCTAAATTATCATAGTATAGGGATGTATTAAACAGGAGAATTATTTTTTCTTCAAAGAAAAATATAACTATACACAGGTCACACCTAATGGTTAAATTATACAATATATAAACAGTAAAATAAAATAATCTAGACCTTGGCTAATACAAAGGACAGTGAGCAATTAGTTCATTAACTAAATAAGCAGTTAGTTACAAAATTACTAAACATAATCTTTTTTTTTTTTAATAAATCTTTTTAAAATATTCATAAAAAACCGGTCATCGACGTTAACGAAACAACTTTTTTGTCTTGGATTATTTCGGATGCGCCGAAGGTCGACTTGAATTAGTCGAAGTCGTACTGACCTACGACGATACATCAAGTCAGACGACTTTTTTGCAGGATAAGAACGAGGCGGTGCATCAAATCTAATTATATTGAAATAAATTGTTTTCTTTGAATTTTTTATGTTATAGGATAAAAAGAAAATTTCTAACCTAATTTTAATAAAATAAATAAACAATAAACTCATAAAAATTAGTAACATTATTATTATAAAAATCCAAATGATGATAAATGAACATATAATTATGAAGGAAAGTTTTTTATAATAAAGAGGGGGCAATCACATCCAACTTTCCGAACATTTCTAGTAAATTAATTATTTGAAAAAAATATTTATTTGATAAAAGAATTTGGTTAATTAGGAAGCACATGTTAAGTATATTAATTTTTTTAAGAAGCGCCTGAAATGGTTTTTGGACGACCGCTCCTTTAATATTACAGATAGGACGTTGGGGTTTTCAACAATCGACTCTGTATTGAATTCTGTGGCACTTTTGTTAAATTATTTTTACTAAAAGTGATCGACTATCAACTTTTTTGTCTAGATAAACCGCATATTTTTAGTTGCTACATTATTGTCTAGTCAACAAGCTTTTTTGGTCAAACTTTTTTCTCCGCTTCCGAAAAATATGAACGAGGGTGTCATTCGATTCGGAATAGCGTGTAGTGATTTGTGAAAAAATTCAAGACCCGCTTGTAAAAATTGCAAAGGTTATAAACAATTAATTGAAAAATATGGGGTTTGATTTTTTGCAAATATCTCAAAAACTATTCGACATTTTTCAAATTTGAAGAAATATTCAAGAAGAGGAGGAAATTTACTAAAACAAAAACTATACCTCCCGGAATTATAGGACCTAATTTTCCCAGAGTGTTGAAAATACGGCCGAAAACAGGGACTCCGGCTTGCTGAAGCGCTGCCCACTTTGGACCTTTAATGAATAAATATTATTTAAACATAATAAATATAAAAATTAAAAATTGAAAAAAATTCAGGCATCTACTGGATAGATTTATGAACAACAATCCAAAAAAATTTTTATCGCGATTTTTATATTAATTATGCATTAGTTAATTAACAATTTTTCCTTGAACATGAACACTGTAAGTGTGAAAATTGTTAAATAACAAATCTGAATTTTTTTTACGTTTTTGGACCTATTTTTGAAAGGTTTCAGAAGAGACTCCCGGTGGAAAAATTAAAAAATTGTTATTTTTCACATTGTTTTTAACAATATACTACGTATAAAAATGTAAAAGCTTGTTTAATCATTGAAAAAAAAAATTCATGTTACTATTGATTCGTTTTTTATGATTAAAAGTCACATGAAAATGATTTTTAAAAATTTTTATTTCTTATTTACAAAATTTGTTATAATATTTTAAAAATACGTTTTTTTTTTTTAGTCCGGGACCGTTCTTTGCCAACCGAATTCACTGCAGCCTCATTTGGATCCATTTTTGGTTTTCCATAAATTCTTTGCCTTCTGTGATCCAGCGCCTCACAGTTGCATAGTATGTGGAGTGCATTCTCGGTCCCTTTATTGCATTGTCTGCATTTATCGCCGTTATATAGCCCCATTTTGTTTAGATGCTCTCTGATGGGAAGGTGTCCCGTGAAGAGATCTGTGGTAATTCGTAGTTGATTCCTACTCATTAAAAGCAGTTCTTCAGTTACGTTCTTTGACGGTTCTTTTTCCCGAAGTCCGGGTACATTGTCCCAGTATAATTTGTGTTTTCGCTTGATCCAGTCTTTTATATGGTTTCTAAACGTACGTTTTGGTACTCCCGTCGCTGGTTCTGGACCAATTAATGGGGTGGATGACCCGCTTCTTGCGAGCTCGTCAGCCTTTTCGTTTCCAGCGATACCTTTGTGACCTGGTACCCACGATAAAGTTACTTCTTTATTGTGGGTCGCCAGTTCCCTAAGTTCTTCGCCACATTCCCATACCAGTCTAAATGTCACCTTTGGGCTCCTTATGGCCTTAAGGGCTGCTTGACTGTCTGAGTAGATTATGATTCTTTTACCCTCGTGGGCTCTCATAATACTATGTCTCGCACATTCGAGTATTGCATAGACCTCTGCCTGGAATACAGAGGTATATTTTCCTAGAGAGAAACTCTCTTGGTACTTATTCTGTTCGCAGTATATACCAGCTCCAGTTCCCCCTTCGGTTTTTGACCCGTCTATGTACCAGGTAATTCCGTTATTATTCTCAGATCTTTGTTGAAGCTGTATTTAGCAGTCATGTAGTCTGACCTCATACCAAGCATGTTGCCTCCCACATGATCTAGCTTAGTGTGTCCCAGTCTATGATTTCCTTCATAGAATGGTAAGTCCTCTAGCCGTCGTAGAGCCATTCTAGCCTCCCCCATTATAACGTATTGTAATAGTGGGAGGTCAAGAAGAGATTCCAAAGCTGCTATGGGTGTTGTTTTTATGTTCCCCGCTATTCCCAAGCAGACAAGTCTTTGTATCTTGCACAATTTGGACACAGCGGTCCGTTGCTTTATCTTTGGCCACCAGACCAGAGATGCATATGTTACCATGGGCAGCACTACCATATTGTACAGCCAATGTACCATTTTTGGATTGAGCCCCCATGTTTTTCCATACGTGCGTCTAGCTATCATTAAAGTAGCAACCGCTTTCGTATGTATTTTTTGAATCTGAAGGTTCCAGATAAGTTTCAGGTCTAGCATTACCCCAAGATACATTGTTTATAAGATTTCTTTTTTTGAAACATAACCTTTGATGCAAATTGTGATTTAAAAAAAATCGTTTCTTAAATTTTTTTTTTATTGCGTAAAAACGTATTTATTAATTAACAATTTTTTTCTATCACCTGTAATTATTATTAAGGAACCATTTTTTTTAATCACAATTTATCTTGCTCTTTGATAACTAAAAAAAAACTGTTTTTATTTAAATATTCATTGTTTATTTAATAAACAATTTGTTATAAACAATTAAACTTTTTCTATATATTTTTTTCTTTTTCTACACAATGAAAAAAAACAATCACGTGTTATTTTTTTGAGAAAAATAATTTATATGGTAGAAAAAAATTGTTAATTAAAAAATACGGTAATAAAAAATTTTTTTTAAGGAGCGATATTTTTTTTTTAATTGCAGTTTGCATTAGATTATGTTTCCAAAAAAAAAAAAATTGTAGTCAATAGAAAATAAAAATTTTTAAAATTTTTTCATGTGACTTCTGATCATAAAAAAACGGATCAATAGTAATATAAACATTTTTCTTTTCAATAATTAATCAAGCTTTTTAATTTTTAACCTAAGTAAATTTTTTTTAATTTTTCCAACTGGAATCTCTTCTAAGTTCTTTCAAAAATAGGTCCAAAAAAGGATAAAAAATTCAGATTTGTTATGTAACAATTATTGCACTTACAATGTTCATGTTCAAGTAGGAAAAAATTGTAAATTAACTAATGCATAATTAGTAGAAAAATCGCGATAAAAATTTTTTGACCGCGAAGTATTGTTTTTTAAATCTATCCAGTAGATGCCTGAATTTTTTCAATTTTTAATTTTTATATTTAATAAGTTTAAATAATATTTATTCATTAAAGGTCCAAAGTGGGCAGCGCTTCCGTAAGTCGGAGTCCCCGTTTTCGGCCGTATTTTCAACACTCTGGGAAAATTAGAAATATTGGTCCTATAGTTCCGGGAGGTATAGTTTTTTTTAGTAAATTTTCTCCTCTTTTTGAATATTTTTTCAAATTTGAAAAATGTCAAATAGTTTTTGAGATATCTCGTCCAAAAACGAATAATTTTGTTTTGTGGTGCTCTACTTTGTTCTACGTAGAAAAAATAGACTAGAGGGTAGGATTACTTATCATTAAAAAGCAGGCAACTAGTTTCGATTACTAACCGTCATCAGGCCTAGTTACAAACGTTCGCTAATTAATAATCAATACAATATAGAATTTAATGTAACTTACCATTATTTAGTACTATACAAGGAGCAATAGTTGACACCCATTAAGGGTAGAATCAGAGGCGCGACAATTATGTGGCGAATGTGGGCAAAATCTAAGGGCGGCAATTCGGCTAAATGATTTCTTCTTGCTGTTTAATGCGTTATTCTCTTTCGGTGCTCTGTTATTATTAAGTATCAAAAACAAAGATAGTATAGAGACATGTTTTTATTGCTTTTTTTATTTGAGAAAGACTTAAAAGTGGTTTGTCGGAATATAAATATGTACTGGATTTTGTAAATTAAATATAGGTATTATCACGCATCTTAATTTTATTTGTGTGTACTCATTATTGTTGTACTAATACAATAATGAAAACTCATTGTTGTTTTAATAAAACAATAGGATATTTCTGCGGTCTGTATTGCCGAAAGTGATATAGTTATTATCATGATTTAAAAATTACACAGGTTAGACACTCAGACGTCAAAAATCGTCCAAGTTTGCGCATGACGTCAGCTGGAGACCAAACAAAATAATTTAATATTGGATTGTATAGGGTTATTGTGTCTTTTGGGCGGCTTTCATTTTTTTACGGCTATATATTTACTAAAAATATATTGTAAGTATTGTACACTAAAAAGTGATAACTACTTTAAAAAAGGGATAAACTTTTTTTACGATTCTGATATGCTTTATATTATAAAAATTGTGTTATTACTAGATGTTACAACCAGAAAATGCGCGATTACATTATAGCTAATTTTATTATTAAACTAATTGTCAAATATGTAACAAATACAATGATTTAGATTAAGTTTAGAGTGATTTTATAAATTTTTACTCAAAAAAAAAACAATTTTTTATAAAAAACTGATTTGCAATAGCTTATTATAAGTAGAACTTTTTGGTGCATATTGTAGGTTTATATTACTGCTTTTATATACCTAATTAACATTTAATTGAACGAGTATGGCACATGTAAATACGAGAATAACTTACGTTTACAGTAATACATATTGGTAGGTAAAATAAATGTTATAAAAATGTTGTGAAGTGCTTTATTATTATTATTTATTATTATTGAATAAAATACTAAAATTAATAAATGAATACGTAACTACTTAAAGCTCTTACACAATTCTTGCAGTACTTTTTTTGTATTCTTTAAAATAAAGTCTAAAAATATTAACGAACATGTTTATTCATATAATAACCTACTTTTTGTAATAAAGGGCACTTCGGAAATCGAAAATACTTTGTACTGTTTTTAGAACGAGTATTACTTTTACAACACAAACACTGCACAATACATTTTGAATCAGTTTATAGGTGAAAATAAATAAAAATCTATAAAAAAACACAATAACCTCATATGATGACATATTAAAAATTTTTGATGGGCGCGAGGTGACGTCACATTTCCTGCGCAATATCTAACCTGATATACTTCAACCATGAGTTATTATTATAGTACGCTTGAAGAAAAATACTATTTCTTCCAGTAAAATCTCTATTTAAAAAAAAACAATTATTTTATGGACCTATACTTGCATATAATCGGAGGGATCATCAATTGAATATTTTGCTTGCATTAATTTAGTAGCATTATCTTCCCAGTCCCATTTCTTTTCGTAAGGTAACGTCGTCATAAAATCCACTTTATACATAGAATCTGGAGTATTATCAGATTTGAAGTGCTTCGTTAGAAGGAATAATATGATAGACTTTAGGATCAAAATATATAAATCCTATCAGTAAAAATTTAAGCACAAGGAACGCAATGAAGAAATTGAGCAGGAAGCTTATACCTTTAATTACCACTGTAATAATGACTATTTTATGAACTAGTGAAACAATTTCTTCAAGAATGCTATTTTTCTTTTTTGGATTTTTGCTGTCATCTTTTTATTTATTTATTTATTAATCTTTTTCCATACAAACCAAAAGGTTTACTTACATGGATAAAAAATATAAATTTATTCAATAAAATTAGTAAGTTCTCACAGAAGAGAGACGAATAATGAAGGCTAATCTAAACAATAAAACCATATATACATATACATTCTAGTTACATTGTAGTTATATAATTATTGTAGAATTGCAAGATTGTAAAATTATAGAATTGTAAAATGGTGAAATTGTAAAATTGTAGAGGACCAAATCCAAAACAAGTACACTAAAAATAGAACACATTCCTATACAGACATGTTTAGTATATGATCCAAGATCATTCGACGGAAGATTCTCTTAGTTGCTGTCCAATCTAAATCTATACATATATTGAACTGATTGGCTAGTCTCAACATAGCTACAAGAGGAGATCTGATAGATGTAAACGGGATGTTAAGCATAGCGGATGAACGTATTCTACGAGGTGGAACGTTAAATCGTATCAAGGATAATATATCGGGTGCATTTATGTTATTATTTAGTGTATTATAGAAAAACATCTTGAAGTTTAGGGAACGCCTACTGTCTAAAGATAACATTTTAAACTCGGTTCGTAATTGAGTTGATCTTATTATATTATAATCTGGTCTAACATGGTGTTTTCTGTAGTACATATATCTAAGTAGTTTGTTTTGAACCTTTTCAACTTCTTTCCATGAATTTTGATACTCTCCATAATAAATTAGAGATGCATATTCCAATTTGGTCCTAACTAAACTATAGTAAAGAAGTTTTATAGTGTTCATGTTACTAAATGTAGCGGTTTGGCTTATTACATAACCTAACATGCGGTTAGCAGATTTTACTACATTTCTAATATGAGTTGAAAATGAGAAATTATTATTATAAGTAACACCGAGCTCTTTAACTTCTGAATACCTCACAAGAGAATTTCCATCTATTATATAATCAAAAATAATAGGTTCTTTCTTGCGTGTTATTACCATAGCGCAACATTTTTTAAGATTAAAAAACAGCTTATTATTAAGGCTCCATTCGTGAATACTATTTATGTCCTTCTGAATGAAGTACAGGTGGTAAATCATTAATAAATAACAAGAACAGTAGTGGTCCTAAGTTAGAGCCTTGTGGAACACCAGAATTAGCAGAGAATTACCCAGAGGTATTTCCATTATGTTTTACAATGAATAATCTGTTTTCTAAGTAACTTTTAATTAAACACAGGAAATTCTTAGCTAGACCAAATGTATCTAATTTTTGTAGTAGTATATCGTGATTTACCTTATCGAAAGCTTTTTGAAAATCTGTATATATTGTATCTAACTGAGCTTTCCTTTATAAAGTTTCGTAAGCTTTATTAGCAAAGATAAACAAATTAGTATTTAAATTTTTTTTTGTAATAAATCCATGTTGCTGGGAGGATATATATTTTTCAACATATTCATAGAGCACCGTGTAAATAATTTGTTCAAATATCTTGGCTGGCGCACACATATTGTATGTTGCTTTCGTTGAAGCGTAAATGGTTGAGAAATAATTTGCAAATATTTCTGCTGATTTATCATGAGTCACTATTTCCTCTTTATGAATGTAATTTCCTAAATTCAGATTACTATTATTTCTTTTACACTTAACATAATTCCAAAACTCATTTACGTCGGTAGCTACATTTTCTTCTAATTGCCTTAAGTACTTTCGTTCTTCTGACCCATAGTCACATTTTGTTCAATGAGTGTTACCATATCGTTTAGTCCGGTTAATGGTTTTTCTTTCTTGATTTTGTGAATTTCACTATCTGAATTTTGTTTAGAATTTTAATTGGTTGATCGGATTCTTCTTGTTTATTGGATTTTGCTTCTTCTACCAAATTGTCTGGATATGTTGAATTTTTCTTCTTTTCTGAAACTATTTATTTTATTTTTACAGTAAAATTAATACTTTTTACATTTTACCAATAAATGATCCTGTACTATGATGGAAATGTAAAGTATGCTTAAATGATTTAAATCAATAAATGTGTATACTTTTTTACTAAAAAAGGAGTAAGGGCCGTAAAATTATATTTTGTACACAGGCGGCCACATGGCTTAGCGTGGCTACTGTGTAGTATGTCAATTAATTTAATAAAAGATTAAAAAACTTTATTATAATTATTATTGGTTCTCCCATTTTGTCTGTCCCCCTTTCTCTCCCCCGTTTTCTCTAAATTTACAGTTCCTATAATTCCTGGGGCCCTTTGTTTTTATTTTGATTTTATTTTTAATTCCACATTGGATTCTTCTACTTTTCCTTCCCATTTGTCAAAATGACAAGTTTAGGTTTTTCATCAGCCAGTAAATTTTGCACTGATCAAAAATTTCAGCTTAAGTTTATTTTTTTAAAAAGTAGTAATAAAAGATTCTACCATTTAGTAAATTTGGCAACAGTGGCAAATGTTTTTGACTGTTAATTATACAAAAAGAAAATATATATATTTTTTTTTGAGTGAATAAATTTGTGGCTTACCTATTTACTTATTTTCTTTTTAATTAATTTTTGAGTTTCCCCAAATTCACTTAATTTTTTGGTTTATGAAAGATTGAGCAATTTTTTCATATTTTTCCGTTATCAGATTTTTTCAGGTTTTTTACAATTTTTTTTCAATTTTTTTCAAATTTTTTCGATAACTGAAGTTAAATTAACCAACTTCTCATCCATCCTAGTAAATACATAAGCGTTTAACAACAGATACAGTTTTCGAATAAACTTGATTCGCAGTATTGGCAAAACTGACGTTGGATCGGCCATATTATTGATCTAGTGAAATTATCATTTCTGTATCGAATCCATTCAAGATTATATTTATTATTTGCATTATTTATAAAGAAAACTTTAATTAAAAAATTTTGTTACTATTTTTATTTATTTATTTTCAAGTCACTAAACCATACCTAATCTTACCTAAAGATGAACAAACTTTTAATTCTTAAGAAAATAAAATGACGAAATTAGGCGAGTTATTCAGTAATCGCCAATATTGTATAACATCTAACGTAATGTTAGCAGAACGATCAGTATACGATTTTTTCTTTTTTTCCGATAATTTTTTTCGATTTATCCAATTTTTTTAGATTTTTTTACTATTTTTAATTCTTTAAGATTTTTTTCTGGTTTTTAAATTTTTTTAATTTATTTTGATTGTTACCCATTTTTATAGTTTTTTTTTTGTTTTTTGGTTTTTGATTTTTTCCTGTGTTATTTCCATGTTTTTCGGTTATTTATAATTTTTTCCGATTCTTTCCATTTTTTTCGATTTTTGTAATTTTTTCCAGTATTTTTCATTTTTTTTTGATTTTTTCTGATTTTTTTTATTTTTTTCGATTATTTTCAATTAGTTCCTATTTTTAATTTTTTCGGGTTTATTTCATATTTTTTTATTCATTCTAATATTCTCCCATTTTTTCAGACATTTCCGATTTTTCTGGATTTTTTCTTTTTTGATTTTTTCCTGTATACTTTTTGTGCTTTTTTCGATTATTTTCAATTCTCACCGATTATTTCCATTTTTTCGATTTATGTAATTTTTTCCAGTATTTTCCATTTTTTTTCGGTTTGTTCCGATATTTTTTGATTATTTTCAATTCGTTTCTATTTTTCATTTTTTCGGGTTTATTTCATATTTTTTTATTTATTCTAATTTTCGCCCATTTTTTCCACATTTTCAATTTTTCTGGATTTTTTTCAGTTTTTCCTTTTTTTTTGGTTTTTGATTTTTTCTTGTATTATTTCCATGTTTTTACCGATTATTTCCAATTTTTACCGATCGATAATTTCCATTTTTTTAGATTTATGTAATTTTTTTCCAATATTTTCCATTTTTTTTCGAATTTTTCCGATTTTTTAAAATATTTTTTCGATTATTTTTAATTATTTCCTATTTTATAATTTTTCGAGTTTATTTCATATTTTTTTATTTATTCAAATGTTCGCCCATTTTTTCAGACATTTCCGATTTTTCTGGATTTTTTCCTTTTTTTTGTTTTTGATTTTTTCTTGTATTATTTCCATGTTTTTACCGATTATTTCCATTTTTTTCAATTTATGTAATTTTTTCCAATTTCCTATTATTATTTTCGGTTTTTTCCGATTTTTTTCGATTATTTTCAACTCTTTCTTATTTTTAATTTTTTCTGGTTTATTTCATACTTCTTTATTTATTATAATTTTCACCCGTTGTTTTAGACTTTTCCGATTTTTTTCGATTTTTTCAGGTTTTTCTTTTTTTTGTTTTTAGTGTTTGATTTTTCAGTTTTTTTTGATTATTTCCAATAATTTTATTCTTCGTTTTTTTTTAATTTATTATTTTTCAGTCTTTTTCGATTTTCTTCGTTTTTTTTTTTATTTTTTCGATTATTTCGGATTCTTTCCGATTTTTTAAATTTTTTTCTGGGTCTTTTCCATTTTTCCAATTTTTTCCTTTTTTTGTTTTTGTTTTTTTTCCTAGTTTTTCAATTGTTTTCCCTGCAAAACTCATCGCTTATCACTTGATCTCTTCTTCTTTCCTAGGGAAGAGGCTGGTTTAGCCTCTCCCGTAGAATCAACCCTGTACAGAAGAGGCTCGTTTGATTCATTTTCGATCCGTTTCTGATCAGGTCTCGATCCACTTCTTAGAATTTAAAGCAATTTTCTTATGGGACTTAACATGGGGAATGTGGAGGAAGTCCTATAGCTCCTTTACTACAGTAATTTCTTTTAAATATTTACATATATCAGGAAATTATTTTTATATAACCCAAAATGAGATTCAAACTGAGTTTTTCGCTAAGAATTTGGTAGTAAAAAAATGTTTGGTCAAGAAAAAAGAGGAAAAGTCATTGACTTTGTTTGAGTTCGAACCTTGTAATTATTTAATTTACATTTCTAGTCAAGTGTTCAAAAATTTATGGAATAATCTAAAAATGGAATAACATGATTATGAATAAATGTTTACCCTTCAGTAAAAATTGACTACTCTCCATATATGCATTATCGGGTTTTTCTGATGTAGCATCTATTGATTTGTCTGCGAGACATAAATTACATTTTCATATTTAAGCATGTTTCCATTTGGACAATGAAATGAAAGTAATAGAACATTTCAGAGTTTGATTCAACTGTTACCGAAGGTCTTTGTTCCTTTAATAAACATGCATTTTTTTAAAAGTCAATGGAAAATTCTTTTGTTCGGGAAAAATTGCGATTTTCAAACATACATTGTTTGACCGACGCACGAATCATATCCCAGTCCATATTCATATGTACTATATTGAAAATGAACTATTCGTTATTTCCTGTTTTATTCATTTTTTTTGTTTCTAAAGTCATGTTTTCATTTCAAAATTACCATTCCGATTTTAAATAAATTTTAAACTTATAAATATACACCTAAACTCAAACAAAGAATATTGAATATTAATAGAAAATTCACTATATGGAGTGGAACGACAGCCTCTTGGTCTTGGCAAAACAGCAAGAATGCTCGTTACTCTCTAAGGGACAGGGTGTTGGATAATTGCACTCATGAAGTACAATTATGCTATTGAAGATAAATTTTATCATCTTAAAAGTATTTTATTACTGGATAGAAAAAATGGAGTTGATTTTTATTAAAAATTATATATTTTAAAATTAATTGTAGGTTTTATTTTTAGATCTGGCGGGAAACGCAACGAGGTCTTTAATTGTTCCATCAGGTAAGTTTTTAATGTTATTAATTTTGTTAAATTTTGAATTTAAATGCGATTCTAGTCAATCATTATAGCGAACAGTCTGGTTCGTCCTTTTAGGAATCATCATGTAATACATTGTTAGACTCTATATATAGTTCCAAAATCTCTAATATTTTAACTAAGTGATGGTACCCGGATAAAATTACTTAGAAATTTAGATGATCTTTTCGTTCATATTTATAAAAATAGGATTTATATCATGATCCATATTAGATGGTTAAATCTGATTCAATAATCTTCAAAACTAAGTAGTATATTTTAATAAATAGGGTGTCCCAAATAAGAGTGATCGATTTTAAATGTAAATGCACAGCGTATTATTTGCTCTAAAGAATTCGCCACTCGTTGTATTATATATGATAATTATCAGCAAACTGAATTGCCTGTGAAAGATGTGAGTGTATCTTGCAATACACAATTTACACAAAAAACTGTTAAACTTAATACCTCAACTTAACTTGGGATTGATTTTATTCCAATACCTGCAATATTATATAAAACATTTATAATCATAGTTTATATAAATAAGTACTTACTGAGAAGCCTTAGAACCTTTTATTTCTGTCAGATTGAACTCGTGCAAAATGGCAATTGAGGCAAATTATTAGAGTTTGCTTTTACAAACTGGGCCATCATCAACAATAGTAAGAAATCATAAATCACACAAAACAAATACAAATAAACACGGAAAATTATCAACATTAACCAGCTCTACAGAGTACAAACTATAACAGTGACAGTGAACTATGCAGTAAGCAGGCGTTTTCACTTAATCCATTAACGCTTGTGCCCAGCACTTAGGAACCAAACATCAAATTATTATCTGATCTCGTTAAAATAGTCGTTTTCTTTATCTAAAAGCGGAATCTAATATCTATTTATCTCTCTCGATTTTGAATGCGAATTCACAGTTGATAGGTCCAAGTTTTCATCTTTATCCAATTATCATATAATGGGTTTCTCCATCTTTGTATAAGTGAGATTTTTCATTCGTATTCTTTTCTTTACACGTTTGCAGTTAATGGCTTGACGGTAACTTCATTGCACATAAGTGACGTCACGATCGTAATGGCGGCATATTTAAATAATTAGAAATTTGAATTTTTAAATTAATTTATTCAAAAATCTAGCTCAAATTACGGTAGATAATTAAACTCAATGGCTTTTATTTGATTAATTCTAACTGTTAATAAAGAAAAAACGTGAGGTTATATTTTTATTGAATTCCCCATTGTTTTCGTTTACTTAAAAGTTTTTTATGAAGTTTGTGCAAATTTTATCCTGTCAGTACAGGGTGATCTACTAATTTAAATCAAAATAAATCTATAAAAGTTTTATTATTTTAAATAGAACACCCTATATATTTTGATGGCATTTAAAATAGCGATTCATCTTCTTTTAAAAAATGTAAGTTTGATATCTGTTGCTTTCCTTACAATAAAAATATTCGAGATTTCAAGAAACACTGCAATAAAAATGAACACATTTGACAAAACATAACAAAAGAACTAAAAAACAACATTTGGAACATTATCGAAAACATTCTGACAGCCGTATTATAAAAATCGTTTAAAAATTTAAAATTTCGCTTTCATATGTGCATTGAAGAAGAAGGTAGGCACATACATAATTTATTGTAACTTTTACATTCTCTATTATTATTAATTACATTATTAGTTTTATTAAATTTTTGTGATATTTCGTTGCTAAATAAATTATTTGTCAGATTTTTTAATTTTTATTTAATGTTAGGTTTTCCATAAGAAAAAATGTGGTGGTTCTTGAAATCTCGAATATCTTTGTTGTTAGGGAAGCAAAAGATATCAAATTACATTTTGTAAAAAAAGATGAATCGCTCTTTTAAATACCATCAACATATACAGAGTATTCCATTTAAAATAATACATATTTTTTCCATTTATTTTGACCAAAATTAGTATTGATGTGATAAAATGTAAATAAACTTCATAAAAAACCTTTAGTTAAACGAAAACAATTAGTAAAAACCCGAATTCTTTAGAGCAATTAATAAACTGTGGATTTACATTTAAAATCGATCACTCTTATTTCGGACACCCTGTATTTTAATTTGATTACCAAATCTTACTTTCATGTTTTAACATAAAAACATAATTAAATTTCCCACGTCACTGCATACCTTCCAGAAACAATTCAATCCAAAAGTGCTTAAGAAAGATCATTCCATATATTTCCAGCCAATCAAAATATGCCATTTCGTCAGAATATTCAACGGTCGTTATCATGCCTAAAAATTTATTTCCTCGCGCCTCTATGGTTTATACAAATATAAATTATGCAAAAGATATTCATTTAAATTAGTTGTGTTAAAATTTAGATTAAAAAGGTGCAGTGATATGTAATTTAAACACGTTTAGTGCCGGTAAACAAAGTCAATTCGCCTCATTTTTAATATTTTGTAAATATAAATATTTTATTATGAATAAATAAACATATAAAAGCTCTTTAAAATTAAAACAGTTGTGTATTCATTTAAACACAAGAGTCGCAGTTGTATAAATAAATGCGCGGCCCTTCACAAGATTCTTTAAGTCCACTTTGAAATTAATTAACTCGTTTCTCTGTCTATGTAACAATGGAGAAAACTATATTGCAATTTGTTGATTTAACAGAGCTTATTATTATTTTTAATATCAATTTTATTTATAAATTCACTCTCTAAATATAAAATCTATGTGAATTCGTACTTGTAAAAATATTTTTTTAATCAAGCTCTCGAAATTACGATCCCTTCAATTCATATAAAAAAGATTAATTTGATATATTTGTCTTATTTTAATTTTTTTGATTTATACGTTAAAAAAAGTCCAAACCGAGCTAAAAAAAAAGAAAATATATATAATTAAACTTAATTTAATATATTTTAACCCAGACAATTTTTTTTATAATTTGAATACCATAAATTTCAAAACCATAAATCCAAAAACTAATAGTCTAAAATTTTAACTTATCTCGTTACTTCTTTCCTACAACTCTGTCACCATATCATCCAATTTAACTATACAGGGTGTGTCACGTAGACGGCCCATTAGCCATATGTGGAAATGTATTTCAAATTTGAAAATTTATTAACACGGGTTTGTCAATACACTCTATCTAATGAAAATATTTTCAACTTATTGTTTATGCAGGGTGTTCGGAAAGTAACGATCAACTTTGCTATTTTAAATAGAACACCCTATAGTTTTTTACATTTTTAGATTCGTCATGAGAAGCTGATTTTAAAAACGTATTACACTTATATTATAAAATGAATGGTTTTGAAGTTATAAACAATTGAAAATCGCATTTTTTCAACTTTAAGTAATTGCTCCGGCCAAACAACATAAAATCAGATAAAACGACTTGCATGTCCATATCTTAACTTTTTGAGTTCTACTTTATGGCATAAGAACAAAATTCAAACAGGGTGATTAAAAGTACACAAATTTTGATCAGCCTGTATACATTTTCTTCTTATGTCATCAAGTAGAACTCAAAAAGTTAGGATAGGGACATGTAAACCGTTTTGTCCGATTTTATGTGTGTGCGAAGCAAACACTTAAAGTTAAAAAAATGTGATTTTCAATTGTCTATAACTTCAAAACAATTATAAGTGTAACAGGTTTTTTGAAATCAGCTTCTCATGACAAATCTAAAAATGTAAAAAACTACAGGGTGTTCCTTTTAAATTAACAAAGTTGATCGTTATCTTCGGAACACCCTGTAGAAACTGAGTGTTGAAAATATTTTCATTATAGAGCGTATTGACAAACCTTTATAAATAAATTTTCAAATTTGAAATATGCAGACTTATACAGAGGATACGAAAAGTCCTTAATTTACAGGGTGATTAAATCATTATTTTAAGAAAATCAAATTATTGTTGCTGTTACTAAGAACATAATGCTAATATGTGCACAAAGTATATTTAGTATTAATTATACAGGGCGATTCATTATTATGGTTGCACCAATTCCAAATTGTTTCGGAAGGCCCTGTATAAACGAAACGATATACGTTGTTTATATTTATTTGAGTACCAGTTTTCTACTTTCATCAGCTCATACAAGGTGATTTGTCAATTATAAATGATTTAAAATGCCTCATAGTTATGAAAGATTAAGATTTTTCACACTCATCCTGTATATCAAAATTGGACCGATCAAATTTTTGTTTTATCACGGCTTTAAAACAATAATGTTTTTACTAGCACGTGTCCAAATCCCCAATGAAAATCTCGGAGTAAACAGAAGACTAAAACCCTTTATGACATGTAAGCTGAGGACCGTTTAAAACAGGGATAAATAATTCTACATGTAAACTGAGGACCAAATAAAAACAGGTAAAAATTACGAAATTTCCCAATATTTCAATTTCTTTTTTTATATAATATTGTAGATTCAAATATAAACTAAAAACGATTTTTGTGAAGTAAAAATTACTCTTTCCTCGAATGCTTTAGATACTTACATTTTTTGTTGTAGATTTAAACAGAACAGAATATCACAAGAGCAATTTTTTTTTAAAAAACAAGAAAACGTATTAAATGTATAAAAAATAATTGTATATAAATAAGTTAAATAAGAACACCTATAAAAAATAGTAATATACAGTGTGTCTACGTAAGTTGGCTACAAATGGAATTTTTTTTATTATTAGTTTTATCAAAAAAATGTATTCTTCATACAAAGTTCTAAAAATCAAAATACAACCATTAGATATAATTTTTTAGTTGTTTAAAAAGGTGTGTCGAAAAATTTGAATTTTTTACAAGAGTATTATTTTTGATACTATGATACTTTGATACTATCAATTATTATTATTATTATTATTTCGAATTGAAAACTGGCTTTTAAAAATTTTGCCGCGTCTATCTAACAGGTGATCATTAAATATCGCTCTGAAATAAAACTAAATTGTTATTATCTAGTTGTAGAGAAAAACTTTGAAAAAATAAAAAATCTTACTTTTTAAAGATCTAATGAATTTTTCCATTTACTTGAACATTTCACATTGATAAATCTCATTTTTTAACAATACCTGGTATACGACTAATACAATTTAGTATCTGATGTTTAAATTTTGATTTTTAGAACGTACAGAACGTTTAATAAAGATAATAAAAATAATTCAAAATGGGTGATTTCATCAAATTTTATATGCATTTTATATACATTTGTATTTTTTACCTTTATAAACATTTTTTCATTTTTTTTATTTGTAACATGTGATGCAAATGTTAATTTGTTATTTTAGAAGCACTATATATTTTTTATCATTGTACACGGAATATCTTTTCTTGTCTATAAAAATAAAAATAAATAAATGTTATTTAAATCGTGGTCCTCAGTTTACCAGTGCTTTGGAAAATGGTTAGTCCTCAGTTTACATATGCTTGTTCAGGTACTAAATAATAAATCTAAATTTTGATCTTCAATTTACATGCGCCCGAAAATCTATGGCTGGTTTACAGAGTGTTGAAGTGTTGAAGTTGCGTTTCAAAATCTTATTGAACATCTCGAATTTGAGTTTGATTTATTTATTTTTTTTGTACATTTTTGGAATATCTTATATTGGGATGTTTTAATTCACATTATTTTTTATTGTAGTTATTGGAAATATGATTCGAATTCAAATTTAAAAATATTATTATGATTTTAATAAGAACTTTTGCGAGAAATTTATTCATCCACTTTTTAAAACTTTTAATCACCATGTACACTTCTATTACGCAATCTGTAACTATTGTTCGTAAAATTAATAATAAAATAAATCCACTAGTTTCAGCTAGTTTCAACAAACCATCTTCAGGCCAAAATAATAATATATTAAGATTAAATCTTAAATAATTTCTAGCATATTACTAAAGTGCCGCTACTGAGAAAGGAGGGGGGGGGGGGGAATTGTAAGGATAGTAAGTGTGGGGTAGATGAAAGGTACAAATAAACCCAAGTGCGTAAGAAAAAATACTTAAAATAAATTTAAATTTAAAAAATTTTTGGAAGGATATTTTTTCCTGTTTTTCTGAACGCCCCAAAGGGTTATTAGCTGTGACATAGGTCACAAATATCCTTCCAAAAATTTTTTAAATTTAAATTTATTTTAAGTGTTTTTCTTACACACTTGGGTTTATTTGTAGCTTTCATCCACACTTACTATCCTTACAAATACCCCCCCTCCCCTCCTTTCTCAGTAGCGGCACTTTAGCAATATGCTAAAAATTATTTAAGATTTCATCTTAATATATTGTTAATTAGGCCTGAAGATGGTTTGTTAACCGAAACTAGTTTCCTTTCAAAAATTTGTATAATAAATGTTATTGTGGTACATGATTTTGGGTTGTTTTAATTTATGATTAATAATAAAATAGTTTCCCATATGCTGTAAACTTAAGTGGACACATTATATATTTCATACCCTTCTACTCAAATAGGTATAGAATATGAGATTTTAAAGTTTTTACAATTAACATCCATAAAGTATGATTAAGATTATTTAGTAGTTGTTGCGTGCAATTTGGTCAGTGTTGAAAGGACGGTAGAGGCGAGGTGGTGCCACGCCGTCGCGGCCACCCGTGACGATAAAATATAAGCTAAGCTTTCAAAGGGAAATATTTCATGCTGAAAATTTTAATAGGCATCGCTGGAATAAGTGCATCATCGACGAGACTTTTAAGCTGGAGAACATGTCGAGATGAAAATGTGAAAAATTCATAGAAAAACAAATTAAAATTTAAAAAGAGATTCTAAAAAACGCAAAGTGTTATTTTTCAAGATCTAACCAAGACGTAAAGTATTTTAATCTACTTTTTTTTTAATATACAAGCTATTAATTATAAATTGCGTTCAATTTTGGATGAGGTTTCACAGTTCATCTAGTATAAGGTAGTCGGAGTCGACACCCACGACATTTACACTTCACTATACAATTTCCCAACGAAGCGAAACGAATTTTCTTTCTACCTTTACTGATTTAATAAATGTTCTCCATTGTTTTTTGGTCGCTTCCTTATTTTCTAGTGTCGACCGCAAGATCCTGCTCCAATGATCAACGATTGCGACGGTCGGTGAGAAAAAATATTAAATTAAGAACACCGACAGATTTGGTATTATTTTTAAGAAAAACATTTAACTGATTCTTAGATAACGAACATTTTACATTTAGTACTCTTCTCGGATTTTATTCAAAAGTATTCTTATTCCGATAATCCTATAAAATGCACCCGCTGTGACTCTGAATTATTCTTATTCTCAAGTATAAAACAAATTGCAGGAAGCTCGAATCTCTTGATACCTTCCGTTATTCAGCTCCTTCTATCTGCCATTCATCAAATTGAGGTAATCCACTTGAAATTATTCTTGGCTAACAAATGAACTGACAAAGGTAGAAATTTATCACTTGATACAAAAATTATTGCGAAATAGTACAAGTGGTTCAATAAAATGTACATGAAAATAGATACAAAATTAAAATTATCGCTGAAAGGAATTTGAAAATATAATAATGTGTCAATAGATAGTCTACGTTGGCTTACCGCAAGTATAGGAAATTTAATGTGTTAGAGTAAAACGGTGCAGAGGTTCAGCATGTCAGAGCCGATTTTCAGGTACTTTAGATCGATCAGGTCCAATAGCAGACAAACCTGATAGAGCTCAAAACTAGGCCAGACGGAGCTGAAGTAACTGAAGTCCGGACTAGACGGAGCTGAAGACTGGACCAGATGGAGCTGAAGTACCTGAAGACCGGATCAGACGGAACTGAAGATTAGACCAGATGGAGCTGAAGTACCTGAAGACCAGACTAGACGGAGCTGAAGACTGGACCAGATGGAGCTGAAGTACCTGAAGACCGGATCAGACGGAACTGAAGACCAGACCAGGCGGAGCTGAAGTACCTGAAGACCGGACCAGACGAAACTGAAAACTAGATCAGACGGAACTGAATTACCTGAAGGTCGGCTATGACACGCTGAATTATCTGCATCCTCTCACTCTAACACATTGAATTCCCTATACTTGCGGTAGAATCAACGTAGACTATCTACTAGAAAAATAGTCAAAATATTTAAAAAACTCCAATCAAAGATTTCGCAAATTTTTATTGGACAACTACAAAAATTTCAATGAAAAATTTTACGGATACGTTTATTTGTTTACTAATTGCATATTTTTTTAATGCACAAGATTTGCTTTTCTTCCTTGTTCTAATTCACTCCAATTCACATTTCTTAACGGACATAATTTGTCAGAGTCCTGGAAACTAAAAAAATAAAAATTAAATTAAAAATAAAAAAATTTTGTTATATTAGATTAAAAAATTTGTAGTTAATGAAATAAAGGGATGTTTGTTAGAAGAAAAAGATGTTAAATGAAATATTGAAAGTATTGAAAATAAAATAAATTATATGAAGGCGTGATAGAATTTTATTCATCTAAATATGCTACGATTAAGGATGAAATATAAGGTTTGTTCGTGTTTTTAGTTTTGCTTGTGCAGAACAGTTCTAAAGTGTTCGTGTTTTCTGGAACCAAATTCTGAACTAAAAATCCTGTGTTTTAGTTTTTTTTGGAACGATTCTGAACTGTTTCAAGTAATTATTTCTAATTCTAGCTAAAAGTGTGAACCGACGAAAACCGTTCTAGTCGCACATGCGCATTGCAAGCCATTTAATAAAAGAAGTTTAAGGTTATGTTTATTTATTTTGTTTATATGAGATTATATACATATGGAATTTTTGGAATTCGACAAGTTCATCTTCTTCAAACGAAGAAGATTCCTTATGATTATTTTGGCAACTCAATTGCAGCAATCAGATTATTTTCTAAATTTGATACAGTACCTATAAGCAAGAGAATATCACTAGATAAACAATACTGTGGAGGATATCAGTCATCATCTTTTCGAGATGTGGCTGATAGGTTTAACGTTACTATCAACACATTGAATGAAATAAGCATTCATACAATACTTAACCAAAAGGGAAAACTCCATGTTATCCACAATAAATATCTTCTTTTTTTATAGTATTAAAAGTACCACAAACAAATTTGACCAATCATGAATGACAATTGACATTAACACTTGAACATTGAGGTGTTCGTGATAATTTCTTAATTCAAAACTGTTCTGAAGAATTCTAAATTTGTGTCACTGAGCAACTAGTTCTGCGCAATTTTAGAACGGTTCTATTTTAAAGAACACGAACAAACCTAGAGTAATATTTTTGTACTTTGAGTTCTCTCGAATTTAAATACTCCGTCGAGTAACTAATTTATTTAAATAATATAACTTCTAATTTATATCAAACACGACTAACAAAATATATTAATTTATATAACACAACAAACAAAATTCAACTGACTCTTGTCCATCCTTTCGGATTATTTATATTCATTTTGTTTGATCTGAAACGCTCACGTCGTTTCTAGAATAGTCGATGGATTTCTCGCGCGCTATTCGTGAGTCAACAAGATTCGGTGTACATCAGAACCGGTCTCGCTACAGTACTTTACTATGAAGTAATACAGGGACAGAAATAGGAAAAATAAAAAATTTATAAAAAACCAGAGAAAGAATAGCAAGTAACTGGAAATTAACTAAGAACCAAGATAACAATTAATAACAAATAAATATATACAAAAAAAAAACAGATAAAGAGATTCAAGCAGGATCAAAGAAGATAAACAGAATCATTGAAATAACCAGAGAGAAAAAAAAAGAGTAACCAGCAGCATTGAAGAAGAGGAATGCTTAAATTTGATTCAATTTAACCAGAAATAATCTTCAAAACTAAGTACTATAATTTTATTAATTTTATTTCTAAATCTGTTTCTATACCGGTTGAAACAATAGAAGTCCAAAGGAAGTTCTAAACTTAAAGGATTTAGGAAATGTTAAGGCCCACTATAGCAAACTAAAAGAGGTGATCATTAAGATCAGTCTAAAAAGCACGTGAGACCTACTATGAACAAGGAACAATCACCGAAAAGTTCGGAAAAAAAAGTAGTCAAATGACAGATGACAACTATAAGGAAGATGAAAAGGAAGATGAAGTGGACAAGACGCGGGAAGATTAAACATAATGTACATAATTAAGAATCAAATCGTAAAATATACATGACCTAATAAACTAATACAATTAACTGTTAAAGTGAAAACAAATTAAAAATTAATTTTGAAATTTTGTTGTAAATACTTATTTAACCAATGCAAACTTAATATTACAACATAAGAACATAACTCGAGATTTGGTACAGGTTTAGGTAATTAGTAAATCAGAAGAAGAACAGGGTAAGAAGAGCAGTAGCGTGTAAAAAATGACAAATGTCCAATGAAAGGAAAAGAAGAAGAATAAGACTCAAGAGGTTATGGTTGATATCAAAAGCAAAATAAAGGAATAAAGAGGGAAATGAGAAACTAAGGGTAGAAGGATGAGAGAAAAAAGAAAAATGAACCTGGAACCACTTGAGAACATTATGAGAGAAAAGGAACGAACTGGTCAGAAAGGTCAAAGTTGTTCATTATGACATATGAAATTGTAATGCACTTCAGTCGTTACAGGTCACTTTGGCGCTTTAGTCCAGGTTTCGAATTGTCTCGGGCGCCACTTTCCGTTTATAGTGTGAAGGCCACTGCACGGGCAGCTTCAGTGGAGAAAGAAATACTCCAGGGGTCGTTACGGTATCGACAAAGAATACCTATTGATAAAGAAGCGAAGGCTACGGTATTTGCATGGCCCGTAATTTGTACGCGCATGTGCGAGTTATATTAGTTGTACGTCAATGTCAATTCTGCCTAAAGGTGCTATATTTTTGAATAAAGTGCGGATTGTTTGTTCATTTGCTTTATTTTATTGTAAATATTACTTTGTTTTCTAAACATATATATAAAATGAATTTAAATGAATTTTTGTCAGTACCCGAACAGATAGATCAAAAGCGAGGTAAAAGGATTGAAAAGAGTAACGAAGCCGAACGCAGATATTATATTAGTTATCCGTCACCTGTCACGAAAATTTTTGCCCTTCCAACATCAAAGAAATTTCACCGGCCTTCGCTTCTTGGAATATATGTAGTCTTTGGTATCGACCAAAATCACTGGCGGCCAGAAGGGCGGTATTAGCTGCTGCTGGTATCACAAATAAAAATCATTAAGGACAAAATTACCTTTTATTCAGTTACCAAAATCCGAAAGAGAGAAAGGTGTGTAATATGGTTCTTTCTCGGACGGTACAGGCACGCATTCCAGGCTAGCGTGGTGTGATTGGATGACGGTTTGTGACTCCGGTACAATAGGAATTGGCTTCGCTCCCTTCAGCTTGACCTATCTCGAAAGGTCGAGAGACTGCACTGCTGCTCCAATTGGGACGGCAACAACAAGTCTGACTTCGGACTGCCACTACAGCTAACTTGATCGTCTCCAGCTGTCGTATACCATAAGGTCGGCTGGGTATGCGAAACAAATACGTGAGTGACTCAATCTTTCGGTGGGTGTTTACAATTGGTACAACTGGCTTTATACTCGAAACATCTCACATTTCCATAATTTTAAGTTAATTCAACTCCAGTACCATGCGCGATTTAATTTATATATTTAATTATTATGGAAAAAAGTAACTTTGTTACATAATCATCATTTTTAAGACAAGAGTGGATCTCCAAGTTTCTAACCTTCTACCAGACTGACCGATATAAACTGCATTGCATTCTGAACAACAACGTTTGTAAACACCTGTTTTGTGGAGCTGTGGAATGGGATCTGTGGTGTTAACCAAGAACGAATTAATATTAATGGTCTTGAAAGTTAGTTATACGAAATATTGCCAATAAAATGTAAAGAACCAGATAACATTTTTTCATCTAGTGAAATTATAAAAACGTGTGATACACAACTTTCTATTTTATTTGAATTTATTAAACAATTGGACCACATTCCAGATATGGATAACTTTTTGGATGTAATACTGTTGCATGCTCTCCAAGCTTTAAACTAATGTTTTACCTTGGTCTGACTTCATATATCCCTGCGTGACTACAACTTTTGGTTGTCGAACCATCAGTGTACTACATAATGCTTCCTTGCATGTACGAGGGCTCTGTTTTCTAACATTCCTGTCTATTATTCAAGTCGAAATGGTACTTTGGGTCATTCTATCAGTGGTCATCTGAAGGATTGGATAACAATCTTCCCGTGTCCATTAATAGTACATTGTTTATCTAGTAGTAAAAGCGATACATTCCCGGACGACAATGTAAATTGTAGACCGAGGGGTTAAACCGAGGCCAACAAGCATTGGAGTCTGGGAATGTGCTTTTACTACGAGGTAAACATACTATTTTTTCTGAAATCGCAATTATCATTATCATAAATTAAGGATTTTTTATAAATGCATAATAATTTTTGATTACCATCTTACTGTCTATGAAATGATTTCCTTGACAACCAACAACCACTGTTCGATTATTGTTATGACAAAAGTCAGAGATTCACTGCTTATACGCCGGCAAAAACTTTTCCGGACTCTTGTCGGTCCTGGAAAGTTCATTGCTTAGCAACGGGCTAAAATACTAGAATAGCCTATTTTGGGGTCTGAATTTGCTCCGAGAAAGTAAGTATTCTTGAGTGATTTCAGAAAAAAATAATTTCCTGTACAAGACGGTATTCTGCCAATATCGCTTCTCCCTTGATGAGCATGTCCAAAAGAGGAAGATTTAAGATTGTTTCCATAGCCCCTGTAGATGTAATGCTTGGTGCGTTTAGTGTTCCCAAACATTCTAGTCTTTCTAGACTTGCAAGATGGGATTTCGCTGTTAATTATTCAATTTTTGGCCACCACACCAAAGCTCCATATGTAAAGATGGGTCGAATTGTCGTGGTGTATTTCCAGTTGGTTATTTTGGGTTTTAGCCCCATTTATTGTAAAATGATCGTCTTGCCATCATGAGGATGGTTTTCGCTTTTTCGATCGTCCTGATTAAGACCCAGTTCCATAATCAAATTAAAGCTTCCTTTAATTTTATAGTAGCATTTTTGTTCTATAATAGATTTTTAAAGGTAATTTTACGCAAAAGTTGACTTTAGTGTACAGTCCCGAAATTGGTCAATTTTGGAGAAAAAATCGACTTGTTCTAATGCTAACCTTAAAAAATTTGACGTTACTGTTATTTTTTCTTAACATCTTAGTTGAATTATCTTTGTGTTTCGGTGCGATCAGGATGTATTTAAATCGTTTGTTGGACACCGTTCGTCAGAAAGCGAGGAAGCAAATGAATTGTTTTGAGATGGGGGAAAAATGTGCTCGATCTTGGGCTAATGTTTTTCTAGTTTTGTATTATAACTTTACTTTTAGTTGCTCCGATTTGCTGTATTCTGTTGAACCTCCTTTAAGGTGACTGCCACCCTGGTCTGACCCATTTCTTGTAATATTTCTAGCTTAAAGGTTCATAGGAAATAGGCTATTTATAGTACCTTTTCCTGTATGGTAATTTTATTTGTTTCTTTATTTTCAAATACATGATGCTCTAAATAAATACCATTTAATAATCTTATTTCACCGATGTTTAAAAATGCAAAACTTCTCTTCCTTTCAGCTCTACTTTTGTTTTCATCATCCATCTTAATCCAAATCTCTTATGTCTTCCTATTTTTCACAAAAGACACAAATTTATACTTACTAACCACATGTACTTACAAAAACACCAGTAATATTCGATAGGTTACATAGCATGTCAAAAATTCTTGGCAAACAAGCAAAATCTGACTTCACGTGTAGTGTTTCAGGTTTGCCAACATATAAATAAGTAGATAGTCTACGGGGTTCCTACCATCACTATAGGGAATTCAATGTGTTAGAGAGAGAGGTATAGTAAATTCAGCTTGTCAGAAAGAGAGAGCGTTTTTTAACGTTCAGTGTTTAGAAGCGTTAAAAAACGTTCGAAACGTCACATTTTACAACATTTTCAATGCTCTTTTTCGAATCAAAAAACAAAACATGAAAAAACGTTTGAAACGTCACATTTTACGACGTTTTCAAAGTTTTTTAACGCATAGAATTTTGATTCGAAAAAATACGTCAAACAATGCCATATTTCATCGATTTTGACATGTTATTTTTATATGTTTCCTTATGGGAAACACATGTATTTGATGCAAAAAGATAAAAGCTTTTTCACAACAAAAGTAAACGTTAAAAACGTCGTAAAATGTGACGTTTCGAACGTTTTTTAACTTTCAGTTTATGAAGGGTTAAAAAACGTTCGAAACGTCAACGACGTTTTCAACGCTTTTTTTTCGAATCAAAAAACAGACCGTGAAAAATCGTTCGAAACGTCACATTCTATGACATTTTCAACTGTTGGGTGTGACGTCATAGCGCTCTCTCTTTTGACATGCTGAATTTCCTATACCTCTCTCTCTAACACATTGAATTCCCCATAGTGATGGTAGGAACCCCGTAGACTATCTACTTAAATATTTTGAAGAAGCTTCTTTTGCCAAAATAAGATTTAATTTTATTATGGAATCGACCGCACTTTAAGATCGATTTTAAAGCGGCTTTAAGATAAAGCTCTCTTTTCATAAAGGAACCTTTAGGCGATATTTATGGAACCGGCTGTAAATGAGCGTTCCACGTTAACTTAGAGTCCAGTATTTGAACTCATAGCTTATTGTGATTTCGTTATCAAAGAATTCGGGTACCTTAAAGGTTCCAATTTTCCTCTTATTTGTGAAAGGCACCAAAACCGTTTTTTGGGATTAACCTTAAGGTTTTCTATTAAAATTGGTACTCTATTTAGCATGCAGTGTTGTATAACTTCTCAGTTTTCCTATAGATTTAATAAATTAATAAAATAAGTGATGGGGTAAATTAGAAATTAAAAACTTGTGTTATACCTCCATTACTAGAGCGATCATAGAGACAAAGGTGAGCTTTTACCATTAGATAAAAATAGTTGCAATTTCCGGGGCAATAAAGTAGAATATTTTTACCGGCACGGAGTATACACACACAATATACAAAAATACTTAAATTCAACGGAAATCAGTACTCAACGGAAATGAAGTGTAGTAATTCCACCTTCTCTTTATAACTCTGTCACCAAATCCGAACAATTCTGTGGTTTATTTCTTCCTGGATTTGATCACAACGACTTAAGATTAATACGGGAGGATTTTTAAATGTTAATTAATGTTGAAATTCATTTTGGAATACCTTTACTTCAAAAATGCAATTTTATCGAGATAATGCGTTTGATAAATCGCAAGTAATTTTAATGTAGCGTGTATGATATATTTGCATGAAAGATAACAAGGAAATTGTTCAATCCAGATATCCTGCTTCAAACGATCTAGAAATTAAGATTGATTGATAGTAAAACCTGTAATTGATTACTGACTATGATACTATTCTAAGATTATTTATATACAGGGCATTTCTACTAGAATTATATTTAACGTATTTTCTTTCTATAATTCTTGATATTAAAAAATTTAGTGAATAGAAAAATTCTCAAATAAGTAACATTTTTAGTAAAAATAATATTGATAATGTTTAGTCAGTCATTAATAAGATACTTTACTTAGGTATATCATTTGAAATAAAATTAAAATTGTAAATGTTTAATTTTTTTTTAGATTTTTACTGAGGCCCAAAAGTCTCAGTATTAATTGTATGATGGCGAAAAAAATTTATTACCCCCACTTTTTATCATTTTTCTCGACGTTTCCGAGTTCGCCGAGTCCTGTCTGGATGTAAACACTGTAACTTTTGAACGAAACCTCCGATCGAGTTCCGGTTTTCACTTTACCGAGTTGGTTTTGTCACAGCAAGAATACTATTGAATTTGGACCGGCCCTTCCGGTACCCATCATACAAATTAAAATAGTTTGCATGGGAAAACTTTTTTCCAATTCAAATTTTTAGAACAAAATGTCAAACAGAGTTTACGAAATGGATGGGGATGTTGCAAAAATTATTGGCACATTGTTTTATTTTAACGATTTTGTTTTTTTTTTGGCTTTTTTACAATTTTTTTTTTATTAGTTTCGTTTTTCTGTATTATTTTTCATTTTTTTCCATTATTTTTCTTTCACTTTTTTCCTGTTTTCTCATTATTCTGATGTTCTGTTTTTTTCTGTTTTTTCTGTTTTTTTTCGATTTCTTCTAATCTTTTCACATTTTTTCTCATTGTTCTATTTTTTTATTTCTTTTTCTTTCGTTTTCTAATTTTTTATAATTTTATAATTATTTAATGGAAAGAGACTTTTTCTGGTTACCAACATGTAAAGGGTATGCTAGAGAAAAAATTAAAGGACAAACATAGGAAATATTGGATGAATCTTCCGGAACTAAGACAGTCAAGACAGGCGAGTTTAATGGTGTCATAAAAATCTTCTACCTGATGTCACTCAAATTCCAAATTCACTCAAAATTTAAACCTGGCGGTTGTAACATCTGACAACTAAACAAATGTTATTGGAGGATAATAAGTATTTGAATTTTTACGCAGAAAGTACATCTAATCGCCATCTATCTAACATTTAGTTAATTAATAATTTTTAGTATGAAAATCGTGGAGTGTTAATTCTTAGTCCAGGGAAGTTAGGAAAAATAGCTGAAATTTTTAGGTACAGCAATCTTTAAATTAATTGTAGTATGAAGACAGAATAGTCCAGGGCATTTAGAACAAAATCGAGGGAATAGCGGACATTTTTAGGGACAGCAGATATCGAGATGCGGTTTTCTGCATTGTGTTCAGGAAGATCCCAGGAAAAAGTCTATATCGTCTGGTTTAGGCATTTTTTGAAAAATGCATTTTTCAATTGCATCATTACTTGCACCATTATAGGAACGACTGGAAACTCGGAAAAATCGCTCGGAAATCGTTGTTCGGAAGTTTTCGGGGCTGCCAAACTCGATTGTGGCGTTAGAATTACCCGGCGGTGCACGGGGGTAGCTCTGTGGGGGTGCGCGGAGGTGAATTTGGGGAGAAATGGCAGCGTGCATGAAAATCGCTCCAAACTCGTTACTCGGGGGTTTTAGAGATGCCGAATTCAATTCTGGCATTTGACTGCCCCGGGGTCGCTCGTGGGTGGCTCTGTGGGAAATGGTAAAAGAGAAAGTGAAAAATCACAAATTATGAAAATAATACTTTATTCAAATAACAAATCCACTAATTCCCACCCCCATTCCAACGGATCTAAGGTCTCGTCTTGACCTTGTAAACAATACCAAGCCTGTACTTGGAAATAGACAGAATCGAGTTCGGCAGCCCCGAAAACGCCCGAGTAACGATTTCCGAGCGATTTTTCCGAGTTTCCAGTCGTTCCTATAATGGTGCAAGTAATGATGCAATTGGAAAATACATTTTCCGGCCCAGAAGGCATTTTTCAAAAAATGGTTAAACCAGACGATATAGACTTTTTTCCTGGGACCTTCCTGAACACAATGCAGAAAACCGCATCCCGATATCTGTAAAAATTTCCGCTATTCCCTCGATTTTGTTCTAAATGCCCTGGACTATTCTGTCTTAATACTACAATTAATTTAAAGATTAAAAAAAAACATTTTTATTTCATAGTTTTAAATATTAATGTGAAGGTTTCTATTTCTACAGTGACAATTTACTATGCATTCTATAGTCAATTTTTATAATTCTTACGACTCATTTTTACCGAACAATTAATGTTTTTTAACTGTTGGCAAGAATCTGAATCTCCGGCAATGTATTTGCAGCGGGTGGCGCACACAATCTTGCATTTATCTCAAGACTAACGTCACACTCACAGGCCGTTGTTATCGCGCCGCTGATCGCGGATGCTTCTTGGGCGAAGAGAGAGCAGGGGTGGGCGGAAGATTGTCTCGACTCTTCGGTGATGATGATAAATGTGGCTGTCTTTGGATACCCCCGGGGGGGTTTCTTTACCACGAAGCTAGAAGGGTTAAGCTCAGCATCCGACAGTACCTACGTGCAGATATTTTAGGGCTATGGAATTAACTAAGACTATATGTATTGTATTTATTCAAGTTAATTTTAATTGTAAGTTTAAAAATATAAATCTCATTTAATGCTACATTCTTCGATGTGTCTCTTGTAGCAATAATTAATTTACTTATACGTTGGTAACAAGTGTAAGACGCGGCTGGCAGGAAACAAAATTCTCATTTGGTATTTATAATTTTAGATTTGTCTGGTGCACCAGCATCCGGTGCACAAAAACAAAAAGACAAAAAACATTTGGTATAAATTTGAAGATTGACGACGATTAACGTGGACACCATCTTTTTACTATTTTAAATAAACCTTTGAACATTT